>OY750772.1:0-1200000 GCA_963556745.1 Catoptria pinella | reverse complement strand
ATAACCTGATCAGATAAAGTATGGGATTGAAAATGGCGGTTCTCCGCGCTTCCCACAATGACTGAGAGAAAGCAATAGGTTTGGCGATATGGTGTGTGAGCGAGAAACGAATATGTTCGACGCCATTTTAATACAATTATTTATCTGCGCGGGTTGTACAGCACGTCAGGTTATAAAAAAATATTTTGAACCTTAACATCTTCGCATTTAAGTTCAAAATTGATTGAAACTGATTTGATTACCCTGTTGTGATAGCCCAGCGTGCCCGCCGAAAACGGCATTTCATACAAACTTTCAAGACCTCATTTTTCAAAATCAATTAATCTAAGATAAATAATATTAGAAAAAATCGACTCACCCGTAGCACCTCAGACGGGACTCGAACCCGCACCCTTGGGATTCCGGCCCAATGCACTGACCAATTATGCTACCGAGTCGCTAGTGGGAGCGGCGAAATTTTCTAATTAATCTAACTGAAAAAGATAACTGAAAATTTCTATTTCTATGAAAAATCGGTCTAATTTAGCTGTAACACTATTTATCGAAGATGTTTTCAAATAACTTTTTAGCCATTCTGATTACGAGTATGAAGTTTCATTAAAATCGGTTCATTTCGAAAAATAAGGACTTGAAATTTGTATAAAATGCCGTATTTCGTCAACGCTCTTAAATAGACTCACCGCTTCATTGCCAAACAGTACGTCGACGTAGGGCAGCAGCTTCTCCAGCGGCTCCTTGAAGAACTGCGACACGAACGGCGCGCTGAGGTTCATGATGAACAGGTGGTCGTGCGCGAGCGCGAGCGCGTGCGACGCCAGCTGCGTGATCGCCGCGGGCGACACCGCCACGAAGAAACCCTGCAATGCCACCGATATGAGGTGAGCTGACCAATATTACTGTCATGCTTATGGAACTACAGTTATTTAGGCCTGAATCGAATTTTTCAATGGATTATGTATGTGAAGTTCAAATGGGTTTAACAGTTGGTCCCACGTAGACACAAATGGTCCTGTTCCCATTCGCAGGAGATCCCATTTGCATTTGATCCCATTCGCAGTTGGTCTCATTCACAGATGGTCACACTTAGATCGGATACAATATACTCGTAACCCATCTGAGTGTGACCATTTGCGAATGGGACCAAATGCGAATAGGACCACTTGCGTCTGCATAACCAATTGCGAATGGGACCAACCGACTGCATCAAACCTGTTCAAATTAGGCAAGAGTTGTCGAAACGTCAAGAGATAAGATTGCAATCGAAAGAAATAGTCGATAAAATAATCAGATTATTCTGGAATATGGTAGGTAATAGGTATAGCTATACAATATCTAAATTCAATTCGCTAATCGCGCAACCGGTCGCTCTGTCGCGTGGCCGCCGCCACTTACCGAGGCGTAGAAAAACTTAGCCGCCTGAACGCTCTTCTTGCACTCTTCTTTAGCGAGGTGATCGGGGGTGAACTTCTGCGCGGCGGCGAGGTTCGCGCACAGCGAGCGGTGCGTGCCCGTCACTAGCACCGCGCACGTGCCCGTGGGCGCTTCCGTCGTCACCTGGTAGTGGACGTTTACGCCCTCCGCGCTGAGGAGTTTAAGGGGAATACATTAATACCTGGAAATATAAATCAAACCTTTTTCTTACCAAATTGTAAGATTTTTCCAACGCTCATTCATACCATTATATACTCATCATACCATTTCTAGCTTGGCCACGGAACAGATCGACCAGCGCGGCGGCAATACGAACGGAATTCATAATAGAGTACTCGCCACAAAACAAGTCCCTTGGATGAGGTGCTGGTATCGTTTAAGTTATTGGATAAAAAGCTTAATTTTTGTAGTAATAGACATAGTATATTTTAGTTCCATCAAAATTCCGTGGAAACTTTCGTGTGTGCTCTACACAGCGTTCCTCAGTTTTCTACTTATTGAAAAGAGTTAAGAGTTTTAGCTCCGGCTCTCTTCCGTGCCGTCAGATAGGAAGAGTGAAAGACTGTAATGAGCATTGGAAAAATCGAGCAGTTGTAAGAAAAAGGAGAAAAAGGTATTGAAAATAAAATTAATTTGACATCGTTAACATGCCTGCACACAGGATCGGCCTCGATCGATTTGATCTATGCATAGAATAGCTATTAAAATACACAGGTGATAATAAATTAACCAAAAATGGGAAATCCGTTTATCAAACTCTATCAAATAACTTTTACTATTTAAGAGACTAACTCTGAAATCGCGAAAATCAGCTGTTATGTATTGTCATACAGAAACAGCTGATTATTTATTCAGTTTGATGGTCCGAAGAAACGGTTTTTCCATTTTTAGTTAATCCATTAACACCCTGTATATTCTGTTGAATAACAATAATATCTGTAATAAATAAAGTTAATGACTTACTCATAAAAAAATATACCTTTTAATTTATCTCCGTCTAAAACTTTACTAATAAAGAGTCCAAATGCGTCTTGTATTCTTAAATATGAGAAAACTATTATTTATTTAATAGGGTAGACGTAGGTATAACCTCGGCACTGTGACTAAGCTGTAGGTATACAATTAGTTCTGCGGTAGCCATGATAACGCAACTTCAAAAAATAGATATAATTTCGCTTTATTCTTTGCTTTGCTTTATCAATATGGGTATTGGTCAAGAGAAAATATTATTAAAAGGCGGACAAAAACTTTTTTACCTCAACCGCACGAAAAGAGTGCTTTCGGCACGTAAAAACTCGCAGCAAAATCGTTTTTGCTGCGAGCGTGAGGCAAAGTATGTTTTAATTTCTAACACCACCTTTTGATTTAATAAAGAATATAATACTTTATGTTGTCGGACATGGATTGTAAAGTAAAATACAAGGATATACCAAAGAGTTTTTAATAATAACCTCCGTGGTCGAGTGGCTTTGTACACCGGTTTTCAAGGTGTCGCTATCTCCGAGGTCCCGGGTTCGATTCCCGGTTGGGTCAATTTAGAAAACGACTTTTCTATATTGGCTCAGGTCTGGGTGTTTGTGATACCACCGTTGTCTCTGATTTTTCATAACACAAGTGCTTTAGCTACTTACTTTGGAATCGGAGCAATGTATGTGATGTTGTCAAATATTTATTTATTTAATTTAAAAAAAATTTAAATTGTTTAAAAAGAAGGTTGATAATACGAAATAAAGAGTATGGACGAAATGAGATCGCATGTATGAAATAAATATAAACCAGGAAAAAATAATTAAATATAATAACAAATTAGTGTTTTATTATTGTAAATTAATAAATAAGCTGGAATATTAATAAATAAGTGGAAAAACACAACGTAATGTAAAACAAAAAGACGGGATAAAGAGTACGTATTGAAGATAGTTGCTTAACTCCAAAAGAGTTGAGATAACTAGTTTCTAATGCTGAATTTAGCTTTTTGCCAGGAAAATTGAAAATAACTGTTACCTATAACACTTTTTTGGAAGAGGTAAAAAGTTGTGTTTAACACGAGACCAAATTTTTGTGATGTCTCGTGCCTTTAAATCACTCACTGTGCTCAGTAGTCTATATTAGAATCACTTGCTACGCTCGTGATTCAATTTTAGACTGCTTAGCTTATCCGTGATTTAAAGTCGGCACTCGCAGCACAAACCGACTTTGGTCTCTTGTATAACAAATAACTATTGACACGAAAGGCGAAAAAATACAATATTGTTTCATCACAACTTGTGCCTGTTGTGAGATATAAACATCAAAATCCATTGACGATAGACATAACGAGGTCACAAGTAATGATAAAACTAAATATATGTATTTCAGGAGTGATGTGTTGCTGTCAAGTATTATCAGTCGGGATCATCGCGCTGTTACTGTTACGTAGTGTCTTATCTGACAACCGCAAGCTCATTGTACTTGCAAGCAAGTTACATCATATTTGTTAGCACAGTTGCTAAAACAGTTCTGGGTAATTTCTTTGCAAATGTTAATATGATAACAGATTGTTACTTGCATATATTTTGTGCGCATTACATTAAATGCATGTGTAAAAAATCTTCAACATTCGGAAAGTTATAATAAAACTAGCATCTCCGTAAAAAACTATTTCGGCCAATTGTATTAAGGCTTTTTTCCATAACAAATAGATTTTATCCCGTCAAATAAAAAAAACTAACGGTAATGAATCATCATCGTCCCCTCTGCAGGTCGCAGGTCTCCCATGGGTAGATAGAAATGGATGGATGGGCCCATAACCCACCACGCGGTCCTAATGCGGGTTGGTGGGGGTTAACCACTGCAAATACAGCCGCGACCAACGGCTAAGTTGCCTTAGAGGACGACTCAATATTCTATTAGCTTTACTGATAAAGCAAGTGGTTCTTACTGCTGACAATGTATATGATGTGGTTGAATTAAATTATCTAAAAATCAAAGTGATAAAGTCTGTAGTAACATGTGAGTTTATCGTTTTTACAACCAATCGATATTATCATAAAAGATATAAAACTATTATGAAAGTGGACTGGAAAGAAATGATTTGCTTGAACTAAAGCCATTTTTGGCATCAGGAAAATCAACAGGGCCCTTTTTTAAGAATTTGTATTCAGCAGGCTATTCAAGAAATTAGTAATTATACCTACCACCGTAAAAAAGTGTACTTATCCGGCAATGATCGACTGCTAGTGTGGGGTTAGATTAAATGTTATTTCATTTCCACATCACATGCTCTCTACCTAATGCATAAAATAATTGTAAAATGATATCTTGCAAAACTCAAGACACAAATTGCAATCACTCAAATATGTGGAAACTTACACAGCTTTATCCTTCAGGATGGTAGCGTAATCGTCGTCGCCTACGCAGCCAAAGTATGTACAAATCTTTGGTTTTTTCAGTATCCATTGCGCAACACGTAACGAATTCTGGACACTACCACCTGCTATGAACTCAGCATTGTATCTAAAAAAGAGGAAGTAAACAACTTAAAAATATTACGTACCTAAATATACTTTTAAAACAAACTATACTTCGTATTACACATTTAGTAACATGCAGTAGCTTGTACTAATAAGTACTAATATTGAAAATGCAGTACCAATATTATTTTGGACTAAGTAATGGAAACATTATTTTCCTAAATTAAAATAATCATTACGGACTCTTAATACAAATGGGCATGCAAAAAACCGCAAGTATCACCTCTCAACATTTTACAAACTGAGTGAGTGACTTTGTATTGTGAAAATATTAAATGTGAAAATAAAAAGCAATTACCATCAAACTTTTCACACAGTTAAAAAATCAAATGATTGTTTTGTTCAAAGGCATGTTGCATAAGCACTTTGTGATGACACTTTGCTTTTTTGTAAGTACAAAAGTATACATCTTTCTATATTGGCAACCCTATTGGCGCGACATTACAATGATTCTTTAAACAAACTTGCTGTTATCGTACAGAGTAATCTTTTTACTTGGGAGGTGACAATCAAATGTCTTCAATAATTGGATGCAAAATCTAGACATAATCTAATAACACACTAAAATGACAAATATTAATAATTTATTTATAAAACAGTTATTTACTGAAAACTTTATTAGTAACTACAAACTTAACCAAATTTTAACACAATTGTAAGTTTAGTTCTAAGACTTCTGCGCATACAGTTCATTAGAAAATTTACAGTTTATAGCATGTATATTATTAATTCAGGTGTTGTTTTAGAATTATTTAGTTTGGATTTATACTAAATAATTCTAAAACAACACCTGAATTAATAATATACGTGCTGTAATCCGTAAAAAAGTGTTTTATTTCTAGTAGGTTTTGTTTTACCTTGGTGTGGATGTATTTTCATCCCTGTCCAACACACAAATACAAATTATATAAATAGTATATTTCAAGTACAACTAACTTCTCACTATAGTCAAGAATATATTCTTTCAGTAGGTACATTAATTAAAGTCAATAAACATGCATTGCTTTTTGCCAGGGCATTTACTAATTATTTTGCTGATAAAAAAAATATACATACTTCTCCATAAGTTCTCTGTATAGTGGCATATGTTTCTCCTCTGCCATAATAGCACCATCTGGATCCAAATCATATTTTTTAAGCAATTCTTCATCAACAATGGCTGAGATGTCAAGCAAAGGGTTTCCAATCCCTACAAGCAGCCCTTCAGCTGGACAGCTACATGAACTAAAATAAAAAAAGGAAGTTTGAAGTTTAGTGTAGATTTAATTTAAAAAAACCCTAAGAATAGGTAGTAATTTTGTTTAAATTAGTGTGGGGCCTCTTAAATTATGGAGAAGTGCACCAAACACAAATAAGGCCTTGTATCACAGGTTCCAGACAACTTATTCCAGTTTAACCCTTCAACGCCCAGAAAATGAGGCAATAGATATTAAATTTTTATCCGGCCGCATGCGTCCACTTGGGCGTTGAAGAATTAATATGAAATATAAATAACCATTTCTATGAAAACATATCAATAATAAATTGATTTGAAGTGATGGTTGGAGAGTCAGGTTCCCAAACCTGTGAAACTATGGGGCTTAAGTTAACAGAAAATAATTAGGGTACCTAATAAAATTGTTCCTATGATACCTAATTTATGATGATTATAGCTTTATAGCAATGACAATTTACATTTTAGAGCTTTAGGCCAGTCTGCCAATTAGCTAAATTAGGCGATTATCTGGTCACTGAATAACTCACCCGGTTTTATCCATTATGTAATAATTATCAGCCAAAACTGGTACTTAAAGACTGTACGGTGTCGGGAAAAGCAAATATTATGAATAAGTCTTTATCTGAATATCAAGTCCGCGGAACAAATCACCGCATGCTTTTGTTGATATTTCAGAAGGTAATGAAAAACGTGTGCCTGATATACCGCTCTCGTCGAATGATAAAAATTAGTGAAGTTATGTATGTATGAATGACTACCCAACCAACAGTGTACCTAGATATCGATAAAAAACAGGCATATAAAAACAAGTTATCAACAAATAAATAGGGAACTTGCAATTTGCAATGCAAAGTATTTCGTAACAAGTATGTACTCTTTGTTAGTTACTATTTATTGATCTGCCTCCTGCCCCCTGATTTTGTAACTCTGTTGCAAATTGCAAGAGTTACAAGTTTAAATCAACTTCTGATTGAAACTGACAGAAATCGTAGTTATATTGCTGCTTTAAGAAACATAGTTGTCACATTGATTCTTACTAAAGCAGCAATCTAACTGCGACTTCTGTCAGTTTCAATCAAAAGTTATTAGCACCAGAGTGAGTTACATCATCAGGGGGCTGTTTAATATAACAATTACTGAAAAGTTAAATTTTTATACTAATAAAGAGTAAAACGAAAACAACATAGCTACCTTTAATAATAGAAAAACTTGTTGACATGATTTCTTGATTGTCTATCATTGTTATTTCAAAACTACCTAAATGTTATTGTATTTTCGTAAGTGAGTAGGATAAATAATATCGATGACCTTTGAAAATACTATCGACTTTATCTTTGCACTATCGAAAAGTGACGTTGTTAAGAAAACGTCACCCGCGACACTTTACTTTTTTTTTACTTTTGGTAGTGGCAAGATATTCATATTCTATTAATTTGACGTCTTAATGCTCTAAGATTTGACGATTTCCGTGGTTGCCGGTTTTCAAGGTGTCGCCATCACCGAGGTCTCGGGTTCGATCCCCGGCTGGGTGAATTTAGAAAACTAACTTTTCTAATGTTTTTTCCACCACCGTTGTCTCTGATTTCCATAACACAAGACGTGCTTTAGCACTTTAGAACAAAACAATGTTTGTGATGTTGTCTTATATTTATTCTAGTCAGTATTTTGAAAAATATTATATTTGTAGCGGCACCTACCTACCTACGCCGCACATACCACGACACACACGGAACAACAATATTCTTCACCGTGTTAAGAGATGGCGCTAGTATCAAGAAAAAATAACAATTAAGTATGGAGTAGCACCTCGCAGTATGGAAATCCTACATCTCGCTAACGAAGTTCACTCAGCGACTTAGCATATATACAACTTCCAACCATCATCGGTTGGACCGCGGTCCCCGGGCTAATACCACCCAGCCCGGAGGAAGATCTTCCCCTTTGGCCTTCCTATCAGTGGCTACCTACTTTCCACATCCTTTCCATACTATCACTTCTTCTACATATTTAACTATTTTTCGATAACGGCATCGGATTAAGCAACAAAGGGGCTCAAGTGGGCATTATGATTATTTCACTTCAGATAATCAACTAAAAATAAATTTCAAATGAAACTTGAAAAAGGATAGAAAATTTCACAAAAACTCCAATCCGCTGAGGTAAAGGTACATTTTGATCATCAGTGTAAAAAAAATGAGAATTTTTGAGACACTACTAATATGTTGAGAATACTTATACAACATGTTACAAAAGTACCCCTAATGCCGAATATGGTAGATAGGGACCATCAAACTGAACAACTTTTACTATAGGACCAACTTTTAAATCGCGAAAAAAATATCAGCTGTTTCATACAAAAATTAATTTCGAAAATATCAAAATGTATGAAACAGCTGATTTTTTCTTCGCGATTTCAGAGTTGGTCCCATAGTAAAAGTTGTTCAGTTTGATGGTCCCTATCTACCATATTCGTCATTAGGGGTACTTTTGTAACATGTTGTATAAATGGCTATCTATGCTTTTAATTACACAACGTTTATCCTAAGACTTTTTATGAAAAACTTCTATATCAGTTACGTCGTCAAGAACTATAATAATAATAAGTGACGAAGAATTATTTTTCGTCACTTTGTCGCCACCAATATTTTCCATGTCTTAAAGTTCGGGGTCAGGGAGGTTTAAATCGGAAGGTGGTAACACTAACACCCGTGTGCACAGATTCGCCTATACTTCTATGGAAATTCTAAGTCTTTGTCTTTTCCTAACTACAAATCGATCAAGATAAATTGGCGCATGAAAGCTGCATGAACGCTAAGTTAATGACACCGCTTTAATTTGGTCAAGTTGTAGTTAGGAAAAGACTGGCGATTCTTAAGTTTAGTGCAAACGGGCATGAGTTTCTCTAATTCTTCTGAGGGCTCGACTTTCTTCTGAGGTCTCAAGTTCTCAACTAAACGACGGCGCCGGCCTTAGAGCATTAAGAACGGGAGATGCCAACAGCACTCTTCTACACTAGATTTTGTTCACCGATTTTGGAGGGGGACGAGGTAAACACGCACAGCACACAACTTCATAATTACGCACACTCTTGTAGAAAAAAGTCTTGTTGTTACACACGCACACAAAAACAAAATCCCACACAGTTATAAATGTGGGTGGTCAAATTTGGAACTAACAATCTCAGTACAAATTCTGACAGATCACGCTACGGCAGCGCCAAACTGACAACAAACAGCTAGTGATGTGCCGTCAAAAGACCGATGAAATTGAATGATTGGAAGATGAGTGATTGATTACGAACAAGATTATGTTAAATGGTTTTCATTTGATTTTGTGATATACACCAACAATCACTAAAATGCGCTTATAATTAAATGTTCAATATACATTTTTATTTATTTATTTATTAAACAAAGTAAAACATACAATTTATAGAAAAACCCAGCGACTAAAACGTAAAACCCGATTAGGTTTGTCCAGTCACTACGTATTCGTCAAAATAGATAGTCCGTATACAACAAAGCAGTATTGAAAAGAAAAAACAAATTGCTTCATTCTTATGAATAAAAAAAAATAAAAAATAAATATGTATACACCATGTTACAAAATACCCCTAATGCCGAATATGGTATATAGGGACCATCAAATTAAACTCTCAAATTGCGAAATAAAAAAACAGCTGTTTCATACATTTTGATCTGATTTGATTTCGCGATTTCAGTTTGATAGTCCCTATCTACCATATTCGGCAGTAGATATACTTTTGTAACACGTTGTATACATATATATATTATTTTAAGGTCTTAAAAAATACTTAATAAACACAATATTTGATCGTAAATGCGAGTGCTCAGGATGATGTTAAGAAAAAGCTGACAATTGTTTAAATACGAGAAATTCTAAAGCAAATTTTTGGTAGAACAATAAATTTTGAGTTTTTGCTTCACACTTTTGTGTTTGAGGTCATCCAGAATAACCTATAATTCTTTAGGTAGATTGTTAATTATGACAGGAAGAAGACAAGTAAATTTTCTCTTTCCGTAAAAGTTATTTGAGCGGCTCTTGAGAAGTTTCTTCTGCGTAATCTGTCTTGTTTGCATTCTATGATTAATCCTCGGCAAAGAAGCAACGTTATCGAGTTGTTCAGTTCTAATTGCGTAACTCACTTTGTCATGAACCGATATGACCTTGCATTACCTAAAGAGTTCGTCATACTTATCTTTATAGATACGATTTACTTTCTTACTAACTATAAGCTTTAATATTCGTAATTGGAGATTATACATTTTCTCTAAGTAGGTTGAAATGTGCGTCCATAGCTTGAAATTCCATATGAAATTATAGGATCTACCAAGAATTTGTACAGGATTAATAGAACTTGGAACGGTATTTTATTTTTGATTATGACAAATTTAGCTAACAGAGCACGAAGTTATGGCACACAGTTTCGATATGAGGACCCCAGTTGTGGCGGTTGTCAATTGATAGGCCTAAATACTTTTGCTGTTGCACCGTTTCTATTGGTTTGCATTGGAAAGATGATACTTTATTGTGCATACAATCGTGATTGTGTATTACTATTGAAACGTCGTGGTCTCTACAATACGAGTTGTTAATAAAACATAATAGTACAAAAAAGTGAAATAAAATAATAAATGCTTGGAAAACAAGTGATTTGTGTTTCATTTTTATTAGGTATTATTAAATTTTTGTATACATGTTCTACCAAAACATGATTAGTTCGTTCCGATGCCAAGGTAGGCTTTATCCAGAAGCCTTGTGTAGATGTGCTGGAAGGCTCACAGCTCCGCTTTTCAAGCCAAAATATAAGCAGTAGTGAATGCTTGCAGCCACCTTAAAATGAAAAAGTTGGTATGATAATATGTTAATACCTATAATCTACAAATAAATATGTATTGGTTGAATTGAAAACCTCCTTTTTGGTAGTTAGTAATTTTTTTGCAAGGAAAGTTTAAGTAAACAAAAGTTTTGAAATTTCTTACCTGCAGAAGCTGCACAATCGGAACAATTTGACTTGAGGATCTCGGCATCAGTTTCCTTTATTTTGGTTAATGATTTTGGTGTCCTATGCCCGGGCTTTGACAGGACTGATTTATAAGATTCTCTCCACTTCTACATAACCGACAGACAGCCGAGGAATAGTAACTATCCCGGGATGACCTAAAAGAAAGAGAAGATTAAAAAAGGAGAACATCACACCCGTAAAACAGTGTCTCCAATTAATACTATGTATAGGTTTTGCAAAAAAGTCAATATCTACCTATTACATATTAAATATAAAAAATAATATTTGACAATTTATGTGCTGGTCTGATCACATCAAAATAATAGTTAAAACTCATTCACTTGATCATTCATTCGTTCTTAGAGCATAAGCATTCGATCTCTTTGTCGCAGCACTACGACTTTTATTATGGTATTCGACATGTGTTTGGTATCGTTTTGCTATCGCAATGTCGTCATTATCTTACACAAACAAAGTGCGTTTTCTTCGTAATTATATTATAGTTTGGTAATAAAATTATACTTACGTGTGATAGAAAATCCCGTTCTTAGTAAAATTTGAATTTTCAGATCGTCTTTTGCACGAAAACACTGCACAATTCACCATTTTTGCGGAGCTGCGATCGGTGACATGTGTTCTTACAAAATGACGGGTGTTCGAGACCAACTAGTTTTTATAAACTGTCACGATCAAATTGGTCATGTACTTTGGTGAAAGGGGAACGTGTATTTGCCATCTCCCGTTCTTAATGCTCTAAGGCGCCGGCAGACAGTTTTTTGACAGTTGACATGTGAACGTCAGATCCGATTTGTGTATGTCGCGTCGCCGCCAACACCAACAGTGGTCTAGTTGACATCGGCCTAACTGACATTTAGTCAATGTGTGCCAAATACAACATTTAATTAACGGGCTGGCAGATGCTTAGGCAGTAAAAATACAAATAAAATTCTCACATTTAAACTTGTGACAGTATCATTGTATAGCCACATATCGCCTAACAAACAATAAATTGCGAATAATTACACAAAAACACATGTTGAACAATTCTATAAAACGTACGATAACAGATAATATTTACACACACCTCCATTGAACTATATTCTCATGAAAACGTATTTTAATCTCGTTAAATCGTGAGAAATACCTAAAATATCACAGCTGGTCGACGCTATGTTGGCAGCTGTGCTTACAGCGCTCTAGGAGACAAAAACGGAACTACTACGTGTTCACTTCATGATTGCCGCCGATCCGCTTCGTCATACCGCACCTGCGTCGCCCTTTTAGACTGTACGGATAGCAACGCAAAGGTTAATTTTTGTTTTTGTTGATTTATTATTTTCGTTCTTTATTTGTATGGCTATAATAGGTAAAAGAGGCAAGGTGCTATACAATGGTGAACGTAATTTGTTATATAAGTTTATGCCACGCATTGAACAAGAAAAAAATGAAAAACAGTTTGATAAAGCCATATGATGTTCAAGATCTTAATATCAATCAATAATCATAGTGACGCCCTGCGGCGGTATCAGCTAAAAACATTGAAGTTCATGTTAACTGTGTTTTGACAGATGTATGTGATACATTGCTATTTTTCTTTGTTAAGTTGTTATTTGTGCCAAGACGAAGTAGCAATGTATCACATACATCTGTCAAAACACAGTTAACATGAACTTCAATGTTTTTAGCTGATAGAGCCCCTGCGGCGGTATCAGCTAAAAACATTGAAGTTCATGTTAACTGTGTTTTGACAGATGTATGTGATACATTGCTATTTTTCTTTGTTAAGTTGTTATTTGTGCCAAGACGAAGTAGCAATCTATCACATACATCTGTCAAAACACAGTTAACATGAACTTCAATGTTTTTAGCTGATAGAGCCCCTGCTCAATTCTTCGCATTCAAGTCACACTATATCATTAAAACTTGATATTTTTTTGTCTACAGTACGTCGTAGCTGTGACGTCATAACAGTCCACGACGGCAATCACGAAATGAACGCGTAGTATATTTCAATGTCTTGACTAGGCAAGTTATTAAACGTCATTAAGCCAAGTCATTTGCCTAGTCATCTAATTAAATAGTTAGATATCATTTAGGCTGCTGATTGAACGGGGCCATTAAATGAAAAGGCCAGGCCGTTAATTTAACGACTGATTAAGCTAGTATTATAAATTAAAAAATATATATATATATTTATGTCGCAAAATATATATATATTTTTTAATTTATAATATGAGCTCTCTTCTCTAAGTGAGCTCTGTAAGAAAAAAAATTAGGGGTAATTTAGAAAATCAGTCTAGCAACCCAGCAATATAACCTATACCGGTAGCTAAAAAGAAGATCACGTTTTGCGATCCCGGCCAGTCAGAATCTTCGAGAAATAGAGGTTTGAAACTCTTTGATTTGTGAAATAGTCGAATAATTTTAATTTCAAAATGTTGCGCTTGCCTCGTGTCGTTCGCCAAACTGTTTCATTCCACAAATCTCATCAGCTTTCGAGATTTTACGCCAAAGATGTGAGGTTCGGTGCTGATGTAAGAGCGCTCATGCTTCAGGGAGTCGATGTCCTAGCAGACGCGGTCGCCGTCACAATGGGTCCTAAGGGCAGGAATGTCATATTAGAACAATCCTGGGGCTCTCCGAAAATAACGAAAGACGGTGTGACAGTTGCCAAGGGAGTGGAGCTCAAAGATAAATTCCAGAACATTGGTGCAAAACTTGTCCAGAATGTGGCAAACAACACTAATGAAGAAGCTGGAGATGGCACTACAACGGCTACGGTCCTCGCGAGGGCGATCGCAAAGGAAGGTTTTGAAAAAATCTCAAAGGGTGCTAACCCCATTGAGATCCGAAGAGGTGTTATGATGGCCGTAGATGCCGTCAAAGACAAGCTGAAAAGTATGTCTAAGCCAGTGACAACTCCCGAGGAGATCGCACAAGTCGCGACAATTTCAGCCAACGGTGACATAGCTATCGGGAAGCTGATCGCGGATGCCATGAAGAAGGTCGGCCGAGACGGCGTTATAACCGTGAAGGACGGCAAGACGCTCACAGACGAACTCGAAGTCATCGAAGGTATGAAGTTTGATAGAGGTTATATTTCACCATATTTCATCAACTCGTCTAAAGGGGCCAAAGTTGAATTCCAAGATGCTTTAGTTCTGTTTTCTGAGAAAAAGATTAGCAATGTACAGACCATCATCCCTGCTTTAGAGCTGGCTAATCAGCAGAGGAAACCCCTTGTTATTGTTGCTGAGGATGTTGACGGTGAAGCACTGTCAACTTTGGTTGTAAATAGACTTAAGATTGGACTCCAAGTTGCAGCTGTTAAGGCTCCAGGTTTTGGAGACAACCGTAAGTCCACCCTCAGTGACATGGCCATTGCTACTGGTGGTGTTGTGTTTGGAGATGATGCTAACCTCATTAAGTTAGAAGATGTACAGCCGTCTGACCTTGGTCAGATTGGTGAGGTGGTTATAACCAAAGATGATACCTTATTCTTGAAAGGAAAGGGTAAGAAGTCTGATATCGACAGAAGGGCTGAACAGATTCGTGACCAAATTCAGGAAACCACATCCGAATATGAGAAAGAGAAATTGCAGGAGCGCCTGGCTAGGTTAGCATCAGGTGTTGCTGTGTTGCATGTTGGTGGTTCCAGCGAAGTTGAAGTAAATGAGAAGAAAGATAGAGTTAATGACGCCCTGAATGCCACACGTGCTGCTGTTGAAGAAGGAATTGTGCCTGGTGGTGGCTCTGCTCTCCTTCGCTGCATTCCTGATCTGGATAATCTCAAAACCTCAAATGGTGACCAAGCTACAGGTGTTGAAATCATTAAGAAAGCCCTCAGAATGCCCTGCATGACTATTGCGCGTAATGCTGGAATTGATGGCTCAGTAGTTGTTGCAAAAGTTGAGGACATGGGACCTGAATTTGGATATGATGCATTGAACAATGAATATGTCAATATGATTGAGAAGGGTATTATTGATCCGACCAAAGTTGTGCGAACAGCTTTAACAGATGCCAGTGGAGTTGCTTCCCTGTTGACAACAGCAGAAGCTGTCATTTGTGAACTTCCCCAGGAGAAGGAGCCTAACCCCATGGCTGGCATGGGTGGTATGGGTGGTATGGGCGGCATGGGTGGGATGGGTGGTATGATGTAAGGTACACAATGCTGAATAGACTATGGTTGCATTTAAAGTGTAAAAAGGACTATTGCTAGTAGTTATTCACCTGTTGCTGATATGCTATATTGGTAATGATTGTGTTAGAATTTGTGGAGTGTATGTCTTAGTAGTTTCTGTTTATTAATGAGTCTGATTGTGTTACAAATGTCGTAGGTTTATTTAGTTATAATGCTTGCAAGTGCAAGCTACTGTTATTTTTAATAATAAAATAAAGTTTTTATAAAAACTTCTTCATTTAACCTTAATAAACACCATTTTTATTCATCATACACTTCCCAGAGTAGACGACATAAATTGCCACTTTTCATTAATGAAAAAGAAAGCCAAGTTTCCAAGTGCCATGGGAACTTAAAAACAATGACTGGCCATAGTAACATTGTGGTAACATTATGTAATATGGGAGTTTACCATTGATTCATTATCTGATAACCATGCACATAAAACTAGCTTGAGTGGTATAGTAACTATAAAATCATGTCTCTATTTAACTATACTGTTTGTTTAGCTATTTCTTGTGTTTTTATTTAACACTAGGCTAATAATTATATACTTGGAACACGAAAAAACTAGTATAAAACCCCATAAGAAAATTTTGATCCTATCTTTTAAGCCAAAGGACCCGAGTTCGAATCCTGGTAGGGTTAAATGTTAGTGTGATGAGCACAAGCATTTGGTCCCGAGTCATGGTTGTTATTTTTTTTTTAAACATGATTAAGTACCCGTAGGTAGTACTTATTATCTATTCTGTGCAAGCTCTGCTTAGTTTGGGACTAGATTATTGCCATTCCCAGTCGTCACCACTGGGGGCGACTGGGAATTTTTGTTTGAACATTTCCCATTTGACACCAGTGGTGGCGACTGGGACATTGGATCATAAATCTCAAGCTTAGTAGTCAAAAATACTCATAAATAATTTATACTTACACAATATCGTTGAGACCATGAATTAAGTAGCATAAAATATAGACAGAAATCAAATTAATCAAAAACAAAAAATACCTAAAAATATTAGCACGGTGTTTCTTTACAACATTTTGGTGACGTCACGTTTCACCTGCAACTTTATGGCAGGGGTGCTTTTATGAGCGATTCGTACAAAACCAAACTTTAAATATAATGTATTTAGAACTACATTTGTATCAGGCTTAACAAGGCTCGGCCGGGATATGTTGTCACTTTCCTTGTCTTATCACTATCAGTGCATTTGCAATAATGTCAACAATATATGCACATACACACAAACCAATTACCAAAATAGAAATAGAAATTTTGTTAATGAAATCAGTAGGTTCAATTGGGAATTTTTATAAGCAAAATCCCAGCAAGCAATAACTACTGGGGCTCTATCAGCTAAAAACATTGAAGTTCATGTTAACTGTGTTTTGACAGATGTATGTGATACATTGCTACTTCGTTTTGGCAGAAATAAAAACTTGCCAAAGAAAAGTAGCAATGTATCACATACATCTGTCAAAACACAGTTAACATGAACTTCAATGTTTTTAGCCGATACCGCCGCTGGTTGCGAATGGGAACTTTAAAAAAAATCATAGTCGCCCCCAGTGTAGGCGAAACTGGTGGTGGCGACTGGGAATGACCGGATTGTTGTGAGTTGTCCCGAATTTATAAATCATTAAAATTATGAAACATCTACTGTAGAGATTAAGCGAATTACCGATATTAAGAAGGTCTCAGTGGGCTTTGTTCCCACTTGTTCTACTGGATAGTTGTACCGTAGAACCTGTAGAACTAATGACTTTTTTCTATTTTCTCATTAGTGCTAGTAGAATTAACGATAAAAAAGTCTCATTAGTTCTACGGTAGAACTGCTCAGTAGAACAAGTGGGAACAAAACCTCAGTGGCGCCCTCATCCACGCTTATAAAAAAAATTGATAGCTTAGAAATTAGGTAAGTAGATACTAACTCTTGTAAACTATAGTGTAGAAATAAAATGTAAAAAGCTCTAAATTGCCACTTTTAGCGTTCTCACTCAACTCAACAGTCATCCTGTCAAAATTGTTGCTGTAAACTTAGAATGCTCTAAGAAGGCTGTAAATAATATCGATGTTCATAAAGAAAAGCATGTTTCTGAAACACGAGATTGGCAAGAAGACTCACCTCCATTAACACGCTCAGGAGTGAACGTTGTTTCTTACTTCCTGCGTCATTGACGTTACTCGAAAATCTTTAAAAATCCAATGCATCACAAGGAAATATGCCGTCAGTTACGTTAGAGTACGATAATAAATTATATTAATTTGCATATTTTAAATTTATTTATTGCGATGCATTTAATTTTTAAAGATTTTCGAGCAACGACAATGACGCAGGAAGTAAGACACAACGTAGATTCGCCCGGCCGGTTCCCATATGGATGTGTATGGACTGTGTCAAAATACTACCATCCGTAAGCAAAACGAATCGTTTCTCGAATATAGGAATGGGGAGCCGATTTTAGGTCTCAAGTTGTTGGATATTAACGCCATATACACAAAATACATAATAGTTAAAATACAATAGAGGCTATAGAAGCAAAACAACTTATATTATTGTTTTCCCTAGTGACTATCATCTTTTTTAGAAATGTAACAATCTAAGCCAAACTGTACGAAACTAACGAAACTTTAATCTTTTTAATAGATAATTATTTTATCGAACTACCTTATCTCCCAGTGGAATGATACGCCACATTTGATAATGAAAAAGTGTTCAAATTGGTTAAAGGTGTAGGTACTTGACACTCGGGCAAAGCAAATAAGCATACACTCAGGTTTTTCAATAAAATGTACTGTTTCATAAAAATATATATTCTACAAAATGATGCTCTTAATACAGACAACGATAATAATATGAACAAGAGTATACATATCAATAATATAACTACAAAAATATCTGATCTTCATCAGAATCTCCAGCACCATACACAAAATGTCTCCTTATAATATTTTCGTCAGTTATTGCACTTTTCTCGGTGGTAATATTGCTGTTTTTGCAAGGAGTGACGGGATACCGGACTGGTCCTAGCCACCTCCTGCTCAGACCAAAGTTTCTAGGCAAAGCTACAGTTTTCGTAGAGGTGCTTGATCTATCTAGGCTGTTAAGTGACGACTGAATAGACTTAATTGATGTTTTCTTCATCAAATCTTCGCTAAGGTAATCGTCAGGCAGCTCCATATCCGTTGGAATGCTCAGACTCAGGGGCCTACGTTTAACTCTGTGGTTCGCCAAATGACCACGCCATGTATTGAATTTATGGGAATTTGTTTTCTGTGACGTATTTTCTTGGGAAGAGTACTCGCCAAGATCAGAATTTTCGTTCACTTTATTCTCAGACAAACATTTTTGAAGATTACCTTTAACAGGAGTATTTTGTCCTCTAGACTTGTCTTTCATTCTACTTATCACTTTATCCTTAGTCAATTTGATCAAGGCATAAATTGTTTTTAAAGCTTCCTCATTCAAAAGTTCATCGTCAGTTATTTCCGCATCTAATGCACTTGCAATGCTAATACTCTTATAGGGAACTAATTTTGAATTACTGAAATTCTCAGTATTTCTCGCGGCTTGATATTCAATAGTTGGGTTCTTATTAGCATTTTGTAAAACTATCAACTCCACATTTTGTGGCGCTGATTGCAACATCCCTAAAGCCTTGTCATATTTCACATTGAGAAGAGTTTTCCCATTAACTGATATAATTTGATCTCCAGGAATTAATTTTTGGCACAGTTCTGCTGGACTACTTGGGGTAATCGATTTTATGTACACATTTCCATCAGAACCTTCTGCGACTTGTAACCCCAGGGCATTCATTTCATCTCTTTCCAGGGTAGCCGTCACGAATATTCTTTCTCCTTGTACACACCCCATGCTGTCTAACTTTTCAAATAAAGAAGAGTTCAGACAGGACTCGTTGTTCACCGCATTGTAACTAAAAGCATCTGAATAGACTTTTGGAGATTCTAATACAAAAGCAGTTGGAGCATTAGACATATTGTGATTATAGTGCCTTTCAGGAAGCAACTTCATGCTATTAACATTACAATGTTGTTTTTGTTCAGAGCTCAGATCATCTGAATCACTCTGTGTTGTTGCCAAGTCACCTTCTGATCTAAAGCAAGTGTTAACTGGTGATCTGGGATATCTTGAATCTAGTGTGGTTTTAATTCCATTAAATACTCTTGTACCCATTTTGACTCCATGTCTTCTCGGTAAACTACAGCTCTCTGATGAAGATAAACCATCATTAGAAGAATTGCCTTGCATACTTGGCGAGTTTACAGCGTTTTCGTCATTTGGCTGTGGAGATGATAATATTTGTCGGAGTAATTCTTCTGTGTTTGGTTTTTCATTTTCTTTATTATGTGCTTTCTTCTCTCCAAATATGTCCATCTTAAATCTTCTTCTAGTTGGTTTCCTTACTCTTATAGGATTTCTAACTGCCAAGTTATAGCTATCCTGGTAATCACTACATAGAGTTTTATTTGGTGATGTTCCCCTGTTTACAGGACAACTTAATTCTTCTGATAAATAATTTATAAAATCTGATTTAGCATATAGCTTTAAATACAATCTATGATGCAGAGAAGCAAGCCAATAAGTAAAATAGCTTTTATTGTCATTCATTTTGAGTTTATATTTTATTCCCATTTTTGAAAGACCTGAATATGAATTGGGCATAATGTATAAGCTTTTTTTGTTACAGTAGAAAGTATGAATGTGGTGCCAAGGTAAACTTTGTAATACAATCCGATTGCCATTATATCCCGACTCGTCATGCACATGATTATTACGTGAGTACAATGTTATTCCTCTGGGGCCTATAGATAACCATATATCTCTACAAAACCCATCCCTAGTAGCCCAAATTGCAGAATAAAAATGCGATCCATAGTCCCGAAATGTTTGAGCCAGTGTTATATAATTTATTATTGCTTTACTTCTGTCCAACCCACGTCGAGACTCGTGGGCTCTTTTCATGCGTAATTTGATGTCAGCCATGTCATTAGAAATTATGTTTTCAGGCAGGTAATGCTCCAAAAGAAAATAATCTGCAGCACCATGTTCCCTATAAGAGAACTCTCCAAATTCAATATGTAAAGCATAACCTGCTAATAATATGAGATTCTGTATTGTAGAAGTCATTTGACCCTCTACTGTAGCCCTCCTAAGCTGCAAATACACCCTGTATCTCCACTCTCCATCTTGTATATTATTGGCAATATTTTTAGGCAAAAAGAATTTTATTCTCAAAAATACATTCAAATTTGTTTCCTCAGGGAGTTTACTTTTCTTATTAGCAGCTTTAAACCACCCCTCTGGGGCAATTTTCTTAATTTTATAGTCTTCTGGTAGGAAGACAAAATCTCCTCCAATCAAAACAGCTATTCCTAACATGAAATTATGTTCATATTTCTCACTATGAACTAACGCTTCAAACAACTGCCCTGCTGTAATAACATTGGGATCACAAAGAACTTCAACTTTTTGTCCATTTAACAGCACAACCATTATAATTTTTTTTTCGGCCAATGCAGCTAGAGTAAGATCCATTGCTTTTGCAGGTTGTGAAGCCCGTATAATAAATTCAGGCCCTACACATCCATCTTTTCCCTTAAGACCACTGTCAGCTTTGTAGAGCCTAGAGGCAGCTCTTTGTACTGGTTTACCTCGGCGAAAATTTGTGTTTAATCCTTGTTTAGGTCTAGCAATGTCATTGTTTATAGTAGTCAAGGAGACAGTATTATGTTGATTCAGAGGTTCTTCTATCTGCGTACTACAAGCTATATTCAAGGTTGAATGAGCATTTGTTAACCCACCCATCCTGGGGGTGTCAAAGATATTGAACACAACATTCCTAGACCGGTTTCGTAGTCTGCAACTTGGAAAAGGATCTCTTTCATCAGGAGATTTCAAGAGCACACAGCTCCTTGGACGTGTACTCACTTTCAGATCTGTGTTTGTAGTTGCTTCTTGAGTTTTTATACCATGTTTTCTTTTTGTTTGGTTTGAAGGATTTCCTGGCTTGATTTCATGGTAATCCATCACTGGACTAAGACCTACAGAAACAGCTGAACAGGAACTACGTCCAGAATCTTCTTCACAACTGCGCATTGTGTTTCTGTAAATACAAAAGTTTGATAATATTATAGAGATGTTTTGTAAATAGAGAAGTGAGTCAGAAACAAACATAACCAATTATGGAGAATGTTTCTACTGAGTTGAGTCAACATAGAGAAATGTATAACTATCTGCCAAGTGGATAATGAAGAAAATAGCATGCTATTAAAATTCAACATTAAAAATATTTTAGCTATTTATAACATGATATTACATTATATGTTAAATAAGTAACTAAAATATTTTTTGGTCATAGATTTTTCATATAAGACTGCACAAAGTAGTGCCTCAGTTGTTATACAAAAGTTAGAAATTGTCACTGAATTATCATTAGTTTTAAACATTTGATTTGTTTTCAGTTTGTTGTAACTGTTAGAAAAAATATCTAAAAGGTATAAATCAACAATTGTGTTTATGTAGGCACCTAAACAATCATAACAAAGGAATGTGGAAATATTTTATATTATCTTCACTATTTATAGTTACAGACCTATTCTAAAACTTACCAGTTTCTGACAAAGATTAAAATTTAATCGTTTGGTTTCTCATGCTTCGCGGAACTTTACGGCGGCATTTATTCATTAATTTTATAAGGTTTGCCAGTTTACACATCTCTTGTTCTAATCGCTCACACGACCACAGTCAAGCCACAATATTCACCATTTTCAGTTAAATAATTAAATTCATTTGAGTATGTAATGTATGTATACATATATAGCTAGCTATAACTATATAGGTTTGTGTACATATGTAGCCAAGTAGCCATTAAGCCTTTTCTAGGGTGCATTCCGATTCAGACTAAAATCAATTTCAGCGCTGACAGCGATAACTGGCCTAAGGGTATGCAAGTCAGAGCGATGAAATCGCTGACAGCGTGACTCTGCACCCTATGCTGGCAACTCTGCTCCTCTGCTGTCAGTGCAGTCATGTTTACTTACATAGGTACACGCAATGTAGGAATATTTTAGTAATTTTACCATTTACAATCAAAACAATAATAATTTGAAACGACATGATATTTGATCTAAATTAACAATGGCAACGCTTATCCAGTCGTACGAACAACAATACTCTGTTTTGACAGCTGAAATAACTGCGAAAATAGGACGTTTGAAATCGAGCAATGAAGGTACCTAAGTTATAAAAGAACGATAACGATAGTTTCTTAAAATACAATACAAAGCCCACTTTCGAGAGTGATGCACCTAAAGATTTCCAGATTTTTATCCTTCTCATATGAAGCTACTCAAACCGAACTACAAAGTTGTACTTACCTAGAAGATTAAATGAAAATGATTTTGTTTTTGTGAAAATGACCGAGGAAAAATTGTACAAAGAGTGGAAAAGTATCCATGCTTAAATAATTTTAAATTATTGAGTATTCACGAAAGGAGACAGAAAGAGCTTATGATTATGATGATATGTTAAAGTGTTATAAAATAATGTTGTCTACATCGTCAGTCGATCCAATTGACATGTTTTCCCTTTATTAACTGTGTGCTTTTGTGGACACAAATTACATAAGTGACTGAAACCTTGCAACTAAATTTGCGTTGTTTGTTAGGTACAGTTTCTAGCTGGTGTGTAATTGTAATCACTGACTAGTCCTGTCACAGTTCCATCATTTTTCCGTAGCTCCTTGTGAGAAGGGGCTGCTCGTACCTATAAGTACAAAACAGTTTTAATTTCCCTCCCTTTAGAGGAATAACTGTTTTATTGGATTTCAGTTACGATTAGGTAGTGTATGAAGGATATAAATCTGAAAACAGCCATGTTCATATTAAAATATCTTTTCAATGTGTAATAATATCAATATTGTCTTTATTTTACAGAAAATCGTGAGCAGCTATCTAGAGAAATACAAGCAAATTTCGAGGAAGCAAATGATTTGGTAACTTGATTATAATATTAAACCGTCTATTAAATATAAATAAATATAACTTCCTAACTGCATATAATTAACTTAAATTGATTATCAATGGAAATATTTTTTTTAATTTTAATTCTTGGAAGTAGGTAGGTGTTGACATAACCTGGGAAACCTTTATTTACTAAAAATTATTGTTATGCATGTTGTAGCACTTGTAGTTTATATCTTGTTATAAACTGTAATCTTGAAATTAGAGTGAATACTACTACCACATTTAAATTTTTTGCTTGCTTTAACCTAAAGTGTGGCATGCTATTTTTTTTTAATAAAATTAGTACATTATGTAACGCTGATTATATTTAACCATATCATTATTAAAATGGAAGTTGCAAAAATGAATTTAAGAAGTATTGGTTGAAAATTCATTTGTACAATGGTCAATATAAAAATATAGCATTTTTTTGCATCCTGAACACATGTCCAAAAAAGTCTGAAACATGGCACTTATACTATGCAATAATTGATTGATTTTGTTAAGTTCCCAACAAGCAAAATCAATACTTGAAGTGTTCTTTAAGGCTACTTTCTTTTTTACTTATAAGATACTTGAAGTTTGTTACAATGCTGGATTTGGGCGCAGTTATAGGAGCATTAGTTTCTAATAACGATCTTATAATCAACTCGCAGAATGTCACTAAGCATTATAATACACTTATGGAAGCGCAATTGCTTCTATAATGTTCTGAGACTACACATTTTAAAACACAAATACTCTTATTAGTTAGTGACTTAAGAACATTACTAAAGCAATCTTGTTTATAATGCACTACTAATGTACTTAGTTATTAGTTATAAGTACGTTTTCTTCTGAACATCTATTTGAGTTTCGACCGGTTGGATTGTGTTAAACACAAGAAAATTACGTAAGTATACAAGGTGTTACAAAAGTACCCCTAATGCCGAATATGGTAGATAGGGACCATCAAACTGAACAACTTTTACTATGGGACCAACTCTGAAATCGCGAAAAAAAAAACAGCTGTTTCATACAAAAATTAAAATCGAAAATATCAAAATGTATGAAACAGCTGATTTTTTTTTCGCGATTTCAGAGTTGGCCCCATAGTAAAAGTTGTTCAGTTTGATGGTCCCTATATGCCATATTCGGCATTAGGGGTATTTTTGTAACACCTAGTATATGTATTTACACTATTATACTATTATAATTTGTATTATCATAGGACATGTAAGTATTGTAAAATATTGTATTTATAGTGTGTGAACTTGCCGGGGAAGTCATATTTATTGTAAATATCTCTCAAAATTTTGTTAATTTCACAACGCCCTTTAAAAAATAGCACATAGCATATTTATTATTAAAATAATATTTCGAAAATAATTACGAACATTCGCCATGTTTTAAAATTCTCTGCATTGAGTATGTTATAGAACAATTATAGGTAAATTTGTACTTATAGCATTTTCAATCCAGATAACTTGCCTCCATATTATAACATATTAGGGTTCCTCGCGAAATCTGCCTACTAATCTATAAATTAAATTTGCTAGAATTCAATTACGAGACGTATAAATCACTAGATTACAGCTAACTCTCGTCATGAATGCATGACAAAGTTTAAGGGTTACTCTATCACACTTTAAAAAAATCTTTTGTTTTTCAGTTCCTTTCGCGATGGTGGTATTTTTAGACGTTGACTGTTTTTTAAGTAAAGATAACTTTATAAAACTCAACGAATATAAATGGCCGTGGACAATGACACATTTTATTCTATCTGAAAAGTGTTATGGTTGTGGACGATTCACTGATTCAAGATTGTACTGTCACTTTATTGTTAACATAATCAATATTAAAAAACTTCTTAATATAAAACAATTGTGGTGTCAAGGCTGTCAATATATGCTAGTGTACAATCATTACCCGGAAGATGAATGTTACTATTGCTATTAAAAATAAAATAACATCTTTCACTATCCGTATCAACAAAGTACATATAACCACCATATTTTTATTTAGTAACTACCTACATAATACGAGCGCATTATTCAATTGTTGTAATTCACGATTTTTTTCATATTCAGTGGTTTCCTCGAAATTGAAATCGTATTCTTCTAAAAAATCTTCAACTTCTTCGCTATCCAAATGATGGGCTAAGGGTGAAAAAAAATCCACCGCGGAACCCTCATTTACATCACCTGGACAAATAGGTGAACAATTGTATCAGAACAAAATGGCAGATGTTTACTAGTAAAGTGATTTATCTAGTAGCTTATACGGTTATTTCACCTAATATCGCCCTAATTAAGTACAATTACACTTAAAAGAATCTTGAACAAGACTAATAACGATGCAATCTTATAATTAGCGTAGCTTAGTGTATTATAATATCTTGTTCTCTTATAAAATACTACGATAGGATCAAATATCAGTCAGGACTACTTAATCTTTCTGCAAACAATTATAGGATACTTATTACCTGTAAGTATTTTACAAGATATTCTTGTAGCTAACTAGAAGACTGTGAAATAAAAACAAATGCTCTTGAGAGTATGTACGCTTGTGAAAGGTTACTATAAGTAAAAGTATCCTGTAACCGTTCTATGCGTTAGTCTTGTAGCAAACTATAAGACTAAGATACAAAAATGAATGCTCTTGAGTATGTTAAAGCTTGTCGAATGCTATTATAAGTAAAAAAGTCTACAACAATACATTTATAAGAACGTTATTAGTAGATAATTACTTATAATTTTTCTTTATAGGATTACTTTGCTTGTTGGGTTGATATGGGTGTCACAGCAAATAGTTCAACAGTGTATTTACCCTAATGGCCGGTTTTACATTATCTTAGTTGTTATTGTTCATAGAGTGCATTGGTAGAAACATGTTAACAGTAATATTATTGCTAAAGTGAGTAACGTTCTAGTGGCCTTTCAACTTGAATCAAAATGATTTTTGTTTCGAGTAGCACCCCCTGCGCGCCCACTCATGCCCCGCGCGACATAAATCGACATTTTAGTATTAGTATAGTGCATTAGTCAAATGACACTCTACTGGAAGAAGTGTAAATGCTCACGGGAAAGGCATTGAAACTATTAATCTACTCGCATTTGAGTACTCGCAATAATAATCCACTCGCACTCTACTAACAACTAAGATAATGTAAACCAGCTCTAACTAAATAGTAACGGTTTTGAAAAAGTGGGTTTATATCAGTGAACTAAAATCTATGGAACAAGCATTCCCCTCAAAAAATGGCACTACACAAATTAAGTGGGTGGACCTAAAATTGCTGGCATTTTATTATGCAGCACAAAGCCACTGAACACTGGTTGCAAAATAGCGCGACCATAATTTGTATACCCATGGATATTTTCTATACTTAAACAAAAAAATATTATACGTTATTTCTGCATCTTTTTACTGCCTTCTTTGCGTCTTTTAGACCATTTGACTACACAGGAAGTCATTTCTAATAAACTCTCTCGTTCTCTCTTTACAATTTCATCTGCAATTATTTCAAAAAACCGCTTGTCACCGGACGTGTGGCTGGCCTGACTAAATTTTGTGCGAGTTGTAATTTTTTAGCCCCGTGGTGCCATTTTTTAAGCAATATTTGTTTGCATTGCAATTACCGTATTACCGATTGTTTACCGTAGTTGGAGCAACTCGAGCTGGAGTCTCGTAGCGCAGGCGCGGGCGGCGCGTCGCGCGTGGCGGCGCCGGCGTACCGCGCCGAGCTGCAGCGGGTGCGCGCCGAGTACCGCTCGGTCGCCACTAATGCTGCCTCCTGTAAGCCACCTACTAATATTTCATATTATAATCACCAAATAACCATGCTGACTGTCATAGATATATTTAACAAATAAAATAGCAATGACGTGAGCGACGAATGTACCACAACACAACGAGAAGTTGTCTTTTATAAGATGAAATAAGACATTAAAGTAGGACTTCAACTTTTAAGACATTAGGGTGGGTACTCACTTAGGTTCGCGAATCTCCGCGCTCTGCGAGTCTGCAACTGCGCTATAGTGTGTACGTGTGCGAACCTCGGTACGCGCTCCGCATTTTACGATCCGATGCGAACAAACACAAAGGGAGAGCCAGTAGAAGTTCGCTATAGTGTTCACATTGAGCTCCACGAACCTGCACATTAGTTCGCGTACCTAAGTGGGTACCCACCCTTACATTTTACATTTTAACAATAACAAAGTCGTCCAAGAAAACAACTCCGAGAGTAACACAGGCTTACGTCATTATCCAGTTGCGCGACTTTATAGTAACAAGCAAAGAATTAAGGTTTTTTTCTGTCACACTCATTACAAAATTATTATAATGAGTACAATAAAATAATATATTTTTATACCTACCTTAACAGACATGGACAACGAGGACGTTTACGACGATTGGACTGGCGTGAATGAGCAGCGACAGAAACTCCTCGATAACTCGGAGCGGTTAGAGAGGACCGGCAAGAACCTGACGGAGGGGTACCGCATAGCGCTGGAGACGGAGCAGCTGGGCGCTGCGGTGCTGCAGGACCTCAGCGGCCAGCGGGAGACCATACAGCGGGCGAGGGGCAGGGTGAGTCGAATCAGTTAACATGCTCTTACAAAAGTTTTTTAATAGTCTATTTATCCTTTCTTGTCCTATCTAAGGGTTGCTACACACATAAGCGGGCCGGCATTAATCGACAAGGCCGGACGGTAAAATCGAATATTTGTAGATTCATGTTCGGGAATCACTGCCGCTCAGCTGCCGCACATTATCACTCGGCTTGGTAGTTGCTAAACACAGCGGGTCGGCATCGATCGGCAAAGCCAGGCGGTAAAATCGAATATATGTAGGTGAATGTTCGGAAATCATAAACCTGCCTAATACTGCCGAATCAAAATGATGTGTCGACCCGAATGAACATCTCGATCGGCACAAGCCAGCCGATTGAAGCCGAACAAGTGCAGTAATTGCTTCGGGTCGGCTTTGTTCGACAAATACTGCCAAACCGACAATGCCGGCCCGCTTATGTGTGTAGCAACCCTAATTAACAGTTTTTGACAGTTGTCATACGTATTTTAAACTTAAATCGCTGTTCAAAAATATTGTCATTAATAACTAATGATATCTTTCGTATTATCTGTAAAAAACCATTTGTTGTACTTATTTTATAAATGATTATTTCAATAGTTAGGTGAAGATTGTTTACCAAATAGGAGAAATAAGGATAAATAGACTCGATTGTCCTCATCATACGCCGTAAAAGTAAATCCTACAACTGCATAAAGGAAAATCGAGACGATAATTAACCATCACATTAACGTCTCGCGTGTCTGCACCAACATTTCTTCTGCAGAGGTTTATTGAAACTTGCGCAGACGCCGAGACCAATTTATAGTTACGTCCGATAGTTTGTACACCTCAGTGTATTTTCATAGTCCAGATAACTATAATATGTTTCCGGCTTGATGGACTTCCGTAAGGTAACGCCTGATTCTATTAAATGAGATTTAATGTCAAATGAGTATAATATCACCTCATATTCCGTAGCTCCGCGAGACTGACGAACAGTTGAACCGTTCGAGCCGGCTCCTGAACTCGATGGTGATGCGCGCGCTGCAGGACCGGTTCGTGCTCGTGCTCGTTTTCCTCGTGCTCGGCGTTCTCGTCTGCGTCGGCCTTTACTTTTACGTTACCTAGCCTACTTGTATATACTTACTGCTTATTGGAACCATCGTTGTACTACTTACGCAGTATTATAATTTATATGTATAGTAGCGCAATTAACAGTAGTAACGAAAGTAGCTAAACAATTTACTTTGGCGTATTAATTTTTGTAACTAATGTTTTCAAACTGTCAATAAAGAGCATCATGTGCTTTTGACATACCTACCTGTCCGCCATTTTGACAAAAGTCGGTTTTGAAGGCCTGTGATAAAAGTGCCAATCGATAGAATAAGTCATTACAAACAAAAAGTTACAAGTAAAAAATCTCGTAAGTGATATACTTACTGAGATATTTGAGTTTGAAGTTGAAAAACCACTTTTAGCACATGCCTCCAAAATCGACTTTTTTCAAAATGGCGTACAGGTAGGTATGCCAGTCTTCATACATAAATGACCGATGGCTTTTGATATGACAAAGTATTATGTTTGTTAAGTCACTTTCGTTGCTGACCGTAGGTACTTGCGCAGAGCAACGGCGGGGTTATCGCACTCGAATGATGAAGCCGGTGAGGGGGAGCGGTAGCTCGTGAACCAAATCATTGTTCTTCGCAAGTACGATCGGCAGCTCACGTGCTTTACCACTTTGCAGAAAAAAATCGTGTGCGCGCGTATCGCTCCTGCACGAACTAACAAACCGTATGTGACAGCGCGGCGTGCAAGATATTATAACCTTAGGAGTGGTAAAGCGGAAGTGTTGTCGATACAGTACAGACGACGGCACATCAGACTATACATGTTGACCTTGAGACCGCCTTTATTCCCAATGTAATAAAAGCCGTTTTCGTAGTTCAACTGTTTAACTTGATGTGCTGTCGTGTGTACATTTCGTTTCTAGGTACTGTATGAATAATAAGAATAACTAATACTTAAGTGGTTAAGACCTTATCACATCACACTAGCGGGCGTAACGGACGTTTGTGAATCAAGGGCCCTATCGGCTAACTTTTCGAACTTCAGCGGGTCTGCCGAGCTTCATCTTAAAACAGATAAATCGAAGTAAGGAGTTTCGTGTGACATCATTATTTGGGGTTCGCCATTTTGACCTGGGGCTCGATTTATCTATTTTAATTTGAAGCCCGACAGACATTCCGAAGTTCGATGCGTTAGCCGGTACGGCCCCAGTCACCATAATCCTGCCATTGGCATCACACGCCACGTGTTATGAATTCGATCGCTGCACCCCGCCGCGCCGCCGCCATTATCACCGTTCCCCTTGGTGTGGTCAGGCCTTTAAGTATTAGCAAGTTACACTTAGGAATACGTTTCACGCTTATTGGCGGTTCGGAACATCGCGCGAGATGATGCGCAGATCACAATGATAATGTAAATAGGTGGAAGAGACGAGTGGTGGGGCACGCACACGCGCATAGTGGCTAACTTCACAGCCAATAACGTTGAAAGGCATTGTATAAATAAGTGCAAAGTGTAAGTTTACTGACCAAAGGACTGACACTCTGCCTTTGCGTTTTGCAATGAAACAATTTCTAAATGCATTCCAGAACCTATTGACAAGTTTGTAAATAAAATCAAATGGGCTTATACAGCCTCTTATCGTTAATCAAACCAGTATTTGAAGTAACTTTTTTAAGATTCAATGAGTTCCTTAGTGACTGTGTGGTTAAAATGAACTAGGTATGTGTTATATTATAGTAGCGCACATTAGGCCGTTCGTTACACACAGCAGCAAATTTATTAAATACAAAACATGCATTAAAAAAACCGACGACTTGATAACCTCCTCCTTTTTTTGAAGTCGGTTAAAAAGTACTAAGTAATTTGTATGTATTTTTGCTTTTCATACTCTCGCCCTAATGTGCGTTAATCTTGAGAATTTAGGTATCGAGGGCTAAATTTAATATTGTTTGTAAGAATTTCTAATTATTATCTTGTTTGTATAGCATAAAAGTATATAGGCTGTTATTTCTGTTAAAAATAACATAATCAAATGTATGATGCTCCATGTTCTTACAAATACAATAAAAGCAGAATGTTAAATAAATGATACAATAACTAACTTATTATTTTATTAGATATGAATAATGTTTTTAAATTAATATAAATAATATTAGAAAAAATACTAGAAAAAATCGACTCACCCGTAGCACCTCAGACGGGACTCGAACCCGCACCCTTGGGATTCCGGCCCAATGCACTGACCAATTATGCTACCGAGTCGCTAGTGGGAGCGGCGAAATTTTCTAGTACTTTTTAACTTCTTCGCTGCAAGCCAGCGCAATTTCATCAATGTGAGGAAATACCCCCACATTCGAAAGAAACATCTTTCCAGATGTTTTGACAATCGATAAAGATGAAACAGCTATATGATTATTCAATTTAGATTTTTCGCATTCACAATGCTATTTTTGTATTAATATAAATAATATTAGAAAAAATACTAGAAAAAATCGACTCACCCGTAGCACCTCAGACGGGACTCGAACCCGCACCCTTGGGATTCCGGCCCAATGCACTGACCAATTATGCTACCGAGTCGCTAGTGGGAGCGGCGAAATTTTCTAGTACTTTTTAACTTCTTCGCTGCAAGCCAGCGCAATTTCATCAATGTGAGGAAATACCCCCACATTCGAAAGAAACATCTTTCCAGATGTTTTGACAATCGATAAAGATGAAACAGCTATATGATTATTCAATTTAGATTTTTCGCATTCACAATGCTATTTTTGTATTAATATAAATAATATTAGAAAAAATACTAGAAAAAATCGACTCACCCGTAGCACCTCAGACGGGACTCGAACCCGCACCCTTGGGATTCCGGCCCAATGCACTGACCTAATATTATTATTATTCTAATATTATTTATATTAATACAAAAATAGCATTGTGAATGCGAAAAATCTAAATTGAATAATGTTTTTAAATTTTGAGATTTAAGCATTCACAATGCTATTTTATATAATACCAAATAATATACTAGAAAAAATACGACTCGCACCAGATCATGTTCTCGGACGGGAATCGAACCCGCGACCTTTGGATATCCGGTCCAATGCTCTGACCGCTGAGCTACCGAGTCACTAGCGCTAGCTTACAGCGTAAGAGTTGATATACTAGGAGAAATTCGACGTTCCCACTAGTGACTCGGTAGCTCAGCGGTCAGAGCATTGGACCGGATATCCAAAGGTCGCGGGTTCGATTCCCGTCCGGGAACATGATCTGGTGCGAGTCGTATTTTTTCTAGTATATTATTTGGTATGAAAAATGTTTATCAAGTATTTTTCTGTTATGTAGATATTAATGCAGATAGTTAGCATAGCATATTATTGTTATTCATTTCAATTCCATATTTATTGCATCATAATAATGGGGGCCCTCTAACACAGGTTTTATACTTAAAAGAGGACCCTAGCCATATGTTATGTTAATGTATTTAAAAAGATACTGAATAAATATTAAAAAAAAAGGGTACTGAAAATATTGCACAATTTGAAGGCATATGGGGCACCTGGGCGAATCTACGTTGTTTCTTACTTCCTGCGTCATTGTCGTTTACTCGAAAATCTTTAAAAATCCAATGCATCGCAATAAATAAGTTAAAAATATGCAAATTAATATAATTTATTATCGTACTCTAACGTAAATAATGGCAAATTCCGTTGTGATGCATTGGATTTTTAAAGATTTTCGAATAAACGACAATGACGCAGGAAGTAAGAAACATAACAAAACAACCTAGATTCACCCACCTGCCAATAAAACTCGTAATTTTGTAACTTTAGTGTTGTTTAAATTTTCACACTACTATTTCCACGGGACTAAAATATACGATGTCTTTTGCTATTTAATTAAAGCTTTTTTCAACGACTTGAACGAAAGCCTCGTCTAGTACCCACTTAAGTTCGCGAACCTGCACTGAGACTTGTTTTTATTTTGAGTTGCAACAGTGCGCCATAGTGTACGTGTGCGAAGTGTGCGAACACGCTTAGTTCGCATACGTACACACTATAGCCAAAGCGAATAAAAAAAAATTTGCTATGGCGCACTGTTCCTGGTTCGCGGAGGTTTGCGAACTTGTGTAGGCTCGTGGCGCGGACTATAATTCTGTCTCTATCTCTATAATTATGTCTGTATAAAACAAACTACTCATAGCCACAACGCAATGTAAACCAAATTGTCAGACAATTTAAATAGACTTTATTAAATAGGGCCGTATCCATAAGAGATGTAAATGTAAATAAAAATACGGCGTTTACGCATGAGACTGTTATGTAGGTGATTAAATTTTAAGTAGGCAAACGCAAAGGTAATATTTACTCGTGCAATATTTATTTATGGAGGAAATAAAAAGTGTGGCTTACCTATTTCTTTTCTTTCACCTAAAGCAAATGCTAATGAGGATCAGTCACTATTCACACTTTTCCAATAGCCTATGATACCAGAAGAACAATTGTGAAGAAATTTTCACCATATATCTTAAACCTGAGAATCTATATGGACTAGAACACTATTATTTTGGGGTGAATTGTGACGTCATTATACACCTGTTGAACCTTACGTAGTACATTTTAAAGCACATATTTCAGTGCGCTTGGCATTTCCTTAAAACCCTTATAACATAAGACATTTCACTTGGTTTCATAGCCATGAAAATGTGTGTTCACATTGTATCAATAAAACTATAGGACTACCACATGACTGATCGTCATTATGAAAAAAACCTCCTTCAAAAAAACCTTAAAAAAATTGCTGTAAAAAACAGCTTCAAAAAACAGCAGCTCTAAAAAGCAAGAAATAATATTCAAATTTGCATAATTACTATTCAAGTACCTACGCATATCTGATATTAAAAAAACGTCTTTTGAAGTCGGGTGGGGCTAAAGATATTTTCCTTTTTTAATCATAATAACATTTATCGTGGTTTCTCTTTCTCAATTTGATTTTTTAATTCTTAAAGCCCCACCCGACTTCATAAGACGTTTTTTTAATATCAGATATGCGTAGGTACTTGAATAGTAATTATGCAAATTTGAATATTATTTCTTGCTTTTTAGAGCTGCTGTTTTTTGAAGCTGTTTTTTACAGCAATTTTTTTAAGGTTTTTTTGAAGGAGGTTTTTCTTTTTAATTTTTAAAAGTTTTTTTATTTTTAACTTTTTTGTGGTAGGTATGTATAAGTAAATGTTAGCGATGATATAAATATATTTTATTCATATTTCACACATTTCAATGGTATAATACGCCTAGTAACTCAATATCCACTTTTCGCACTGTTAAATTTAGCAAGGGTCAGACATGGGGTAGGTGACCAAAGTGTATTATCTCGAGCTCCTCCGTGCTACAGAAGACACGTTAAGCCGTTAGTTCCAGCTACATTTGCACATTAACACCCACCAATCCGCATTGGGCCCGCGCGGTGGGTTATGCTCCATCCTATTCATCAGCCCATAAGTAAGGCTTGTATCCCAGCCCCAGTAGTGACAATAAAAATGGCTGATGCGAAACCTTTCAATACCGTAGAGTAATCACTAATACACTGTCACTACTATAATATATTTGATTTTGAAGAGTTCTCTTGTGTATCTTCGAAGTCCAAGGTCCAATGTGAAGGAAATTTGAATGAAAACATCTTTAAAGAATCCCCTTTCTAACGAAACAAGAATCATCTAAATCGGTTTATAAACAAAGAAGTTATGTCTGAAGATCCGTTAAAACTCGTGCAAAAGTTACCTAAAAAATTACAGTATTTTCAGGATTACTCGAAAACTACTGAACCAATTTAAAATTTTCAAAAAATGGGACCACCTGGGGACCAAACCTGATAAAGTGGCGTTTGAATCATGTCAATCGGTTCAGCCGTTCTCGAGTAATCGGTGGACATACATAAAAAAAAAAAAAAAAAAAAAAAAACAAATAAACAGACGAACATAGAACCTCCTCCTTTTTTTGAAGTCGGTTAAAAACTAGTTACGATTTACGTATCAAATTCTGTTTAATCATCATTTAGGCACACTATATACAACTTAAAATAATAAAACATCTCGTTTAATAAATATAATCATGAAAATAATTTATATTTTACATTCGAAAATTTTACCTTATATAGTTTTGTATTTAAACGTTATTTTTACACTATAATATAATATAAAATAATGATATGATTACACGCATCAAATAAAAAGGTTTTAATTTTTACATTTCTTTTATTATGTTCAATATATTACATTATTAAATATAAGCAACAATAACCAACTCTGTTTCTCTTCAACACGTTTTGCGAAAGGAACGCAACGCTCATTGTATTATATTAAAATAGATTTTTTCTAATTTTACTAAGTCTATGCTGAAAAACATAATTAGGGGCCCTACCGGCTAACTTTTCGAACGTCGGCGGGTTTGCCGAGCTTCAACTTAAAACAGATAAATCGAAGTAAGAGGTTTCGTAATGTATTATTCGCCGAAGTTATTTAGAAGATATCGATTTTCGTGTGACATCATGAATTAGGGCTCGCCATTTTGGCCCGATTGGGGCTCGATTTATCTGTTTTAATTTGAAGCTCGGCCGACTTTCCGAAGTTCGATGCGTTTGCCGGTACGGCCCCAGGGGGGTTATTCACGATTTTCGGAAATCAACTTTCCGAATCGAATCAGAAAGTATTCCGATATAGATCTTATTATCTACCTTATGCTACCAAACTTTGTAAATGCATTGCGCATTTCTGTCGGAAAGAATCGAATGCCAGTCGAATTTGTGAATAGCAGTTTTCGAATCTATCGGAGGATACGTATTCGAATCGAAAACTTTCGAGTAGATTTTCGACAATCGTGAATAACCCTACAGGGGTGCTCAAGTTTTGTTTTCTTACATCTATTTTCCTTCTTAACAAACTATTTTTACAATTTAGCAATGGGGTATGTGCGACTTTTAACTTTCGAGACTAGGTACCTAAGAGACCGGCGAACAATGAGCTTCCCATACAAACGTAATACCAAAATGATTAGCAATTTGAGCATAATGAACTCTTCTAGTGATTTTATTCGGATTAAAACAGTATTTGTCTAGGGTTCTATTAAATAAAAAAGGGTATGATTTTATCAATTACCTAATAAATGCATTTTCAGTGACCTAATAAATAATATTTGTTCCTAAAATAGTAGATCTGTCACTTAAATTTAATCACCAAATAATATAAAAACGCTTACCTAAATATTAATTAATAATTACTTGGAAATAATATCAATCATCAAATAATTATATTGGGTTTCTAAATAATAAAAGTGTCATTAAAACTGAATCACCAAACAATTAAAAATGTTTACCTAAAAAATATATTTGATTATTGAAAAATAATATTAATTTATTACATAATTCAACTGAAATTTGACAATATGGGTACAATTAATTAAATTAAACTACAATAGGTTTTAATCATATAGTTAACATTTATAATCGAAACAAAAACACTACTTATCTAAAACTAAACAAAACACTGCAGTCAAGTGCGAGCTGTGCGAGTTAGTTAGGTATATTTGTTACCGGCCAAACCCGATTTTCAGGACAAACTAGTTTGGCCTAGGTTAAACTAGTTCTTCTTATGCCCGATGGGATTAACCGGTATAGCCTAGACCAAACTAGTTTGTCCTAAGCCCAATAGGATAAACCAGTTTAGGCTAGGGCAAACTAGTTGATCCTGATATAAGCATTATGACCAAACTAGTTGATCCTGATATAAGCATTATGACCAAACTAGTTGATCCTGATATTTATGGAGCTTCGCTCGCTTCGCTCGCTCCGCTGCGAGTGGTCTAAACACTAACCTAACCCAACCTACCTAGTGCATTTAAATTTTCACAGCCCGCCAATTTGACTCCGCCCCTACTTAGGAATTTTTCTATTAATTAAGTGACACATCTATTATTTTGATGATTGAACGATTAAAATGATACTAATAGTTTGTTGATTAGATTTATAAGGTGATAGATTTACTATTTTAGGTACAAATATATTATTTCTGCCAGGGACATACTTTTTAGAGGACAGATCTTATATTTAGGCTATAGAAAAAAGTGATCAAACTATAATTTAAGAGACATATTTACATTAATACGGTGATTTATACTTAGAGACAGTTTTGATAAATATGATGACTAATATATTTCTTGGGGATAGATATTATAATTAGGGTATTGCAGATTAGTGACACATCTAAACTTAGGTGACAGAAAATATTGTTCCCAATAAAAAATACCAAATCTCCTCCACCTACAATAAGGAAGGCCAGTCATGTGCCCCAGCTGTGGGGACATTAAAAAATGGCTGATAGTTTAATAAAAATTAATGCGATTTACAGTTTTGCATGAAAAAAAATATTTTGTTATTATATTGAATTGGGTCAGTATTTTGGATTTTTTATTTGATCAAACCCTAGACAAATACTGTCTTAATCCGAATCACATTACAGGAAGAGTTAATTATGCTCAAATTGCAAACCATTTTTGTATTACGTTTGTATTGGAAGCTCACTGTTCGCCGGACTCTTAATAAAAGCTTTCCTAACGATCTAAGAAAATTTGAGCACCCCTTAATATTGTCATAATAAAAAATGGTATGTTTGAGAAGTCTTGAGACGAAGATACTGATGGCAAGTTAACCATTTCATCTGAATCCAAGTCATGAATAAACTTAAAAAAAAAACTTTAGTCTGTTTATCCTTACTTGTCTTATTTGGTATGGTAGGAAAATATACACGATTCAAAAGTGCTTCATTACTAAGTTTATGTGAATAAAGTTATTTTTGACTTTGACTTTGATATTTTTTAATGAAATAAAGGCGAAGGACGGTATTAAAAATATTAATGAAATAAATAATTAAATGAGATGAAAATGAAAACTAACGTAGGTATACTAAACATGGTCTCCAAATTATTAAACGATGCCGATTTCAGCGATACATCTCCAATCATAGCTAGGCCACGCGGAGCGGCGACCGGCGACGCGACTCGCGAATTCGTAATACACTTCGTACGATGCCGCAAATGGGGTGTATCACTCACCTCTCTATTAAGCTTTCCGCTTACGTATTTCATCTTTTAATCGAGTCACTGATAGTGTAGAATACATTATTTTCAGCTAAAAAAATGACAATTTGTAAACAAGGTACCATTGCTGAGAGCGCCACCTACAAAAGTTTTCGAGTTATATCTACACCTCATTGCGGTGTGTGTGATACACCGTTGTGCGGTGAGCATGTCGAGCGCGCAATGAAGACACAATTCGCGCGTCGCATCGCCGGTCGCCGGTTCGCGTGACCAGGCGGCTAGACATACTAATTCAAATAAATATTTAACATTTTTAGTTTTCAAAAGATCTGTGATCCTATTGAAATAATATATTTTTAATACAATAACAATCATATTTAAAATAGGCAGTGAATGGCTTTATTAACCACAGTATCTTCGACTATGCAGTTAGAAATACAAATAAACTTGTGCCTAAGTCCTACGTTAAGTTTTGGTCCATTGGTGCGTCCTCTACCGGCTGGCCGAGCGACATCAAACTCATCTTGTACTCATTGAGCTTCATATCCTGGAATGAAATAGTATGTATTTAAACACAGCTAAATAATAAGCTAACACTTTTCTTTAATAAAAATAATTACAATTTTGACTTCTCTCAATTTTATTCTTTAATATCAACATAAAGTTGAAAATTGGTTGAGGTGATCAGCGTCGATCTGGGGGGACCTAAAAACTACCGGGTTTTTCCAGCTCCGGGCCCCTCTGTGAAAAGTTTCGGTATGTTCTGAGGCCAGCGATTCTATCAGCTAAAATAATGAAGTTAATGTAAGCCTTGATTAGACAGATGGATGCGATACATTGCTGCTTTTCTTTGGTAAATTTTTATTTATGCCAAAAAGAAGTAGCAATGTATCACATCCATATGTCAAAGCAAAGCTTGCATTAACTTCATTGTTTTAGGTGATTAACTTAACTGTACAAGCATTACAGACAAAGATGCTTGCTACGATTTATATTACGCGAAAATATTATGGTGGTACTTAATTTAATTAGTAGGTATACTCGTAATAATGTTCTTTGTATATTTTTCTTTAGGGTGGTTAACTTTACGAAATTACATTTTCAATAGAGAAGTAACAAAGACACGTTATCACAGAATATATAAAAGTACTAAACGTACAGAAGCCCTCCCGCGCGAGGACAATCAAATAATAAGCTACTCTCGGTGCACGGTAATAAAGTGCAATTTCAAATTGCACAGCGCTGCGTGTATTATTATAAGCACCTCTGAAGCGCCTCTCTTTCTGCGTAGCAATTCGTGAATCGTTAGGGTTGCTACTCGCTACTTACCTATTATATTACAGAAAACATCCGTTATGCCGATGAATATACACAGATATACGATAAAATAAATATACCTACGAAGTCTATGGACTACTTTTTTTTGTCTGAAATAAATTACTTACTTAAGTGAGCTGAGCATATTTAAAGAGCATAAATAATACGTATTTCTAAGTAATTAAGTAAGTACCTAGTTACTTGTGTGAAAATAATATTATTTGGGAATCATGTTAGGTGATGTATAGATTATTTTTTTATTTTAAGGATGAAAACTTCTAATGCCTAAATACGGAGTGAGGTGAATGAGACACGTTTGGTGAAAGGCGTACTTACAATATACCTAACCTACTTAAGTTAAAATGAAACTTTCGTAGGTACGTTAATAATCATCAAAACGTAGCTAAACATGTATGCAATACACTTTATTTGGCGCTTGACTGACTGACTCGTCACGCGCTCGTCGCTGGCAGACAGCGCGTCGGCGGCGGCGGCGCGGTGACATCCCTCGTGCGCTAGCTCGACTGAGTCAGCCGCGAGCAGTAGGCTAATATTCTTATTTCACTTTTTCTTGAATATTTGAAGACTCACCTGATCCGCAAGCAGTTCAAAGAGATCATCCTGGTCTTTCCTCAGCTTATCGAGTTCTTCATTGGCCAACTTTTGCGCTTCCCTAGAGGCAGCCAGCTCCTGCCCTAGCCGGGACACTTCGCTCGACAGCTCCTGCACTTTTTGTTCATACTCCTTGAGTTTGGTGTCGTCTTTTGGCACTTGGCTTTGGTTAGGTAGCGAGTTGACGGCTGACACTTGCGCTTTGAGTAAGGTGTTCTCGTCTTTCAAGTGGGAATTTGAAGCTAATGAGTCGTTTAGAGCACTCTGAAATGGATTGTTTAACGATTAGGTTACTTGTATGTACAAAAAACTAATTATTTCTTTCGATGTATTTAGTGTAGGGAAAATTTTCAGAATTTATATATACATTTTAACTTAAAACGTGACTTTTTCTGTAGCCCTTCTACATACTTCACAAAAAATTTAAAAGATTCGTAAAAATTACCACGCGTTTTTGTTTTCGTGACAGGCATTGAGCAAGTAATCACTACCCTGGCGACAGGCAGGAAGATACGATGACGTCTTCGGTTTCCATTCTTTCGCTAGTCTCGTTCGGAAAGGACGCATTGCGCTGCGCCTACTCGCGAGTGCAAACGTAATAGTGATTTAAGCAGATTTATTATTTACAATAACTTTGTAAATACTTATCGTATCGAAATGAAATAAAAACAATTGGTTATGGAATTACGGCTTCTATAATGGCATAGGGTAAAAATGATATATTTTTTTCATTTTTCCCACGTCCATAGCAAGTTCGAACAGTAGGATTATTCACGATTGTCGGAACTCTACTCGAAATCGAATACGTATCCTCCGATAGATTCGAAAACTGCTATTCACAAATACATTCGACTGGCATTCGATTCACTTTCCGACGGGAAAGCGCAATGCATTTGCAAAGTTTGTTAGCATAAGGTAGAAAATAAGATCTATATCGGAAGACTTTCCGATTCGATTCGGAAAGTTGATTTCCGACAATCGTGAATAACCCCCCCAGAACTCATGATGCGGTGGTTATAGGTTGTTGTTTGTGGTCAGTAACCTGCAGCGCGTGGTTGTGCTCGTTGACCGCCGCCAGCTGCTCCACCAGCTCGCGGAGGCGCGCGTCCTGCTGCCGGATCAGCGACTTGTACTGTTCTAGAGTGCCGCTGTCCTCGGGGCTGGCGCGTGCCGAGTTCTCACTTACGCCGTTCTCTTGATGGACTGTTAGACTCTGCGTTATTACACCTAAAAAGAAAATAGTAAGTAGAAATAATAATCTACATAGGAAATGGACATTTAAACTCGTTTACTTTCCAGAAGGCCTAGTATGAGTTGGTGTTTTCACTTTTCGAATAGTTAACTATCGTTTTGTCTCTTTCACTCATACACTCACGCACATTAATTATGAGCAGTCCGTTAGTTAACTATGCGAGAAGTGAAAGAAAATACATTTCATACTAGGCCCTCTGAGTAGTGTAACAAGATAGGTTAGCTGTAATGCTGATTATAATATGCTTTTAGATTCATTTTCCAATATTAGTGAAGTAGTTAAGATGAGAATAATAAGAAATATTGTTATTATTATTTGACTTTGTGCATTGTTCCAACAATGGGAGGTTATACGCAAAAGTTTTCACATGTGCCGCAAGCTCTGTGGTATAATCCGCGCGCGATGAGAATGGGATGCTACCTTTTGGAACCGAGATGTTAGTTGTTTAGAACTGTGCGCGTGGATATCTGCTCGAGTTTTATTTTAAATGCGAGATTTATATATTATTGTGTGATTATTTTACTGATTGATTAATAATGAGTGTAAAAAGTGGTATTTATTTTTACTTTTTTAAAATTCATTTTTATTTAAATAGCTTCAGTTTTTTTTACTAACGCTACTTGACTGCTTAACTGTCATTTTCGATATACTGTGACAAGGTGCCATCCCATTCTAATCGCGCGCGGATTATAAACACGACCGCTTTGATTTGTTAAAATACGTCAGAAATGACATTTGACATTTAAAACAACCAATCAAAAAAGTATAATAAATTGTGTTATGAAAGTTTTTATTTACATGCACTGAGCACACTGTCCATTATTTTTTGTGCCAATGCCAAACATAGAAATCACAGAATATTCTTTGTCTCTTTTAGATTTCTCTTATAAGTTTAAAAAATGGGCACACTGGTGATATATCATACAGGTATATTAATGTGTGTTTTAAGTTTACAAAAGCAAAAGAACCCCACTTACTTTCCAAAGATTTGAATAGCCTGCAGAACTCATAGTCAATCAATATCTCCGCTGGCGCTTTCACCCTCAACTGTGGATGCTTGGCCGCCTTATTATACGCTTCATGCTTGGTCACTTCACTCAGCTTAGCCGTGAACGTTTCCATGCCTATCCTCTTTAAAAGCAACTGCTTCAAAGAATCCTTAGAGTAGTTCTCCACCGAATCATCGTTGAAATGTATGCAGATGGATAGTAAAAAGGCGGAGAGGCCTTGAAGTAAGTACTCGTTTTCGTCGTGCTCGTTGGAGCAGGTTTGGTTGACGAGGTAGCCCACACCGCCGGGCACTTTGAGGAATGCGCTCACTGCGGCGGGGCAGTAGCTCATCCATTGTGAGAGAAGCATTAGTATCGCCACCTGTGTAGAACATCAACCTATTAACATTCTGATGGGTGAGGTTAAAGCCTGTCTATGGTGGTTTTTGAACGGCAAGGCTAAAGGGGACGCGAAGAGCGACAATACAAATGTGTATGATAAAATTTAAATATTAAAAGACGATATAAATATTATGACAGTCACATCAGTCAGTCGTCGGTGTTAAAAATGCTGAAAGCCTTCGTCAGGGCCTGGCCACTTAACAGAGCGAGTAGCGATACGACGAGCTAATTCTCTCTTCATTGCGCGGTCGAAATGTTCACCAAACAGTTTGAAAGTTGATAAATATACATGGTGTCAATTCGGTTGGCACACCTTAACTAAATTGACAGGACTAAACTTAATTTTAACACTCTGTTCTTGTATTTTCGTAAAGAAAAAGCTGGAAAGCTAAATTTAGTTTAGTCCTGTCAATTTAATTAAGAAGTCTTTGCCAACCGTATCGACACCATTTTTACATTAAGACTTGAGTTCACAAAGTACTTATACAGGCGATTAATTTTTAACCATCAGTTTTGACATTTTCTCCATACATAAAAATGTTAAAAACAAAAGGTTAAAAGTTAATCAGCTGTTTATGTGTTGGTGAACTTCAGCCTGAAATCCTTACCTTAACCTGCAGTTTAGTCGACTGCTGCAGCAGCTGCGTACATAACTGCAGCAAGGAGACCGGTGAACTTCCAATGTTACTGGCCAGTAACACCCTCAACAGCTGTTCTTTTTGTGTAGGGTTCTCTGTAAGAGAGTGCATCAACGCCACGGCCGCGAACCAGTTGGATAATACGTCGGCAGAGAACAAACCGCCGCAGAGCAACTGGCCGCTAGTTAAGCTGGACATGTCTGATGAAGAGGGCAGCAGGGTTTGCACCAGGCTCGACTGGCTCATCTCGTTGTGGTATAAGTAACATTGGAAGCAGTAAAGGACGGCGCACCTGTAAGAAAAAACTTAAATAAAATAGAAAATTTAAAAATAAATGGTGTTCTTACAAAAGATTTTTAAACACCTGTTTAACTTAGACTCTGTTTAAATGTGATGCTGTCACTTTTTGACAATATTGTTTGATACGTGACATTGGCGGAATTGTGTATAGACTACAGAGCAAGCCACTCATTAAGATAAAAAGATACACATAAAAGTCTTTATTAGTAGTGCTAATGCTAAGTTTATATCAGAGCCAGTCTTCAGTAGTAGAATTTCGGCCAAAATTGACAATGCACAAGGTGCAATCTCACTCGGTGGTTAACTCCATCTCTCCTATCACAACAAACATCTATAAAATATGATGAGTTGGGCATTTTGAGTGCTACCTTTGTCACCCTTGTTTTATTTATAAATGTTTCCTCACCTCAATGGAAAAGGTTGCTTCTCATTGACCATCGACATTAGCAAGACCACGATAGCGGGGCGAGGCGGGTTGGAGGGCGCCATCACGTTCCCCAGGAAGTCCTGATTGGTGACGTCACCGCGCACCGCTTCCCCCACCGTGTTTATAGTCTCTGTCAAAATATCCGCCGGGACCCCACTCGCCATTAGTATATTACATAACGCGTCCAACAACCCAGCATACTTCATTATCCTCTGACAGCTCGATAATAGCTGAGCGGAGTTACTCGGTGACACTAAAGTCCTCACAATCTGGAGCATGCAGTGCACATTGGAGACCTTCTGTGGTGACCATCCCAATTCTTCCGTGTCGTCCGTCGCTTTGAACATCGGCAGCATCTTCTGTATATAACTACCTTCTTTAAAAAAGTGTATATTACTGCTATTGTTTTTCAATAAGTTCAACATAAGCAGCAGACAGTCTTCTACTATAATCCCACCCTCTGAATAACCTTCTGAAGACACTATTTCAAAAAGCCTATCAAATGCATTTTCGAAAGCTACAATTTTCTGTATATTAGCATTGCCCTTTGTTAGTTTTATAAGTAGCAGAAGAGTTTCATTTCTAATTACTTCTCGTGTATCAGCTAATAAATCCATCATCTTTGAGACACCCATAGGTTTGATTAAAATTATTTCTTGGATATCTTTAGGTCTATTTGTCAGTAGTGATGTAAGTAATTGGACTGCAGATAGTCTGACTCTGAAGTCATATTCATCAAGTAAGTCTAACACAAGTTGAATGTTGTTGTGGTCTTTTATGAACATCTCTGTGAACTGTTCACCAATGTTCATGGGGACATTAGGGTTGTCTTCCTCCTCCTCAAATTGTGATGGGGACATGATGTTGTTAAGTGTGTCCAGGGCATAGTTTATTGTTTCATTGTCAGCCCTGTCTAGCTCTAGCACCTAGAAAAAGGATAAATTAAAAGTTAACCTAAAACTTATTTGTTTTCACTTTTTGATAAAGAAAAGTTTAAACTCAAGATACATCTCCCCTTCCATAGATGAATTGTGTCGAAACAAGAATTTGTTTGTCGTCCTTATTTTACACACTTTTATAATTTATTTGCTTGTTGTTCTACATTACGGTATAGTTTTTCTTCTAACCTGCTTCAATGTGTTCATGCCCTGGGCTCCAACTTCCACCCTGTATTTGCGGGACATGGCTTTGAGAGCTCGGCACGCATCTCGGCGGTCCTCAAGCAATGTGGAATGTTCTACTCTATCCACTAAACGTTCAACCTAAAACAGGTTTCAACATTTTAGTCACAATACCTAACCTATTCATATTGATTTCTTGTTCGTGCTATTTAACAACTACACAAAATAGTAAATCCAACAGACATTTTCCAGTTAGGTTTTATTGTTAAGACAACAAAAGTCCTAAAAAAATGTAATGCATTTAAATTTTTGTCATTTATAAAATTTAGTAACTGTATGATACACATATACGAACCTAATCTTAATCAATAAAATAAAATCTATAAGTACTAATAAAAATTTAAGACCTAAAGGCAAAAATATTGTAGTTTGTTTGCCCCTGATACTCTGAATCTAGAACATAATTTAGGTCAAAAATAGGTACGCCCGGTCTCTCCACGCTACTTCTTTTACGCTATAATGTACATAAAATTACTTTAATTATTGCTTACCGTTTCACCAGCTGATGGTGCTTGCCCGGGTTCTGGAGCCCCGAGGACTGTTTTTAAGCCACTTTTAAGGAAATCCATTTTGCACAGCACCTTATAATCTATTAATATCACACCGGCGCGCTATTAATACGAAGCCATGGCTATTAAATAAATTGACGAAACTCACAAAAATCTAAATTATCACCAAGCTCGACGAGCTCGACACGTCAAAGCAATCACAGATGAATGTGATCTAATGTAATCATTGTATGTCAATCATTTACATGCAAACTTGTTCACATAGGTGGTCTGTGGTTTTGAGACGGGACTTCCTATTCTTCTGGCTAAAAACCTTAGAGCATTAATGCTCTAAGCTAAAAACCTTAGTTAGAGCATTAAGTTCTTAATGCTCTAAGCTAAAATCACACATTGTGAGCGTGCCGCGGCAGCGGCCGGCGAAGCGCCAGAAACAACGCCTTATGCGGCGCCGGCTACCGAATCGGCGGCCGGCTGCGGAGGCACACACTTTATTATATTATCTTAATTAAATGTATATCCTTTTTTCATTTACTCCATTTTCGTAATTGCGGTTTCATAATAATTGTCTACGAGAGAGGAACTATTTTTCGCTGTTTCGTTTTTAGTTATTAAACAAGAAATTATTATGTATCCGCAACAATATCAAACTCTAAAACTATATCCTACCTATTTATGTAAAAAGTTTTCCCTGATCCCACCTCAATTTCGTTAATCCTAGTTAACCTTAGAATGCTCTAAGTAGTTAACCTATTTCACTCTTTCCAAGCTCTTTCCTATATTCCGTTTCCCTAATTTTTACTCGACATTGGCAAATGTACAAATCGTCAGCGTTGCCAGAATGTTACAAAAGTAACATTTTACGTTACTTTTGAACCTCTCATGTTACTTTTTAGATTTTCCAGCAAACAAAAAAATATCGTTTTTGTTCGTCATCTTGGCGCACTTGATTTTGTGAACTACTAAATGCGACATATTTACTCACTCGCCTGTATTTCTCAATTTTCCCCCCCCGCTTACTTAAGCATCGCAAGTGAGTCGAGTGGTGACTAGCAGCGAATGATTATGTACAATCGATTTTAAAATTTTAAATGCATAAACAAAATCATTAGGTACAGGTTGATTGTAATGATTTTTTTTGACCGAACCGTCCTCACCGCAAGGCCCGGAGCGCGCGGCGCGCTACGCACGCCACGACTAGGCTTTTACATGAATGGGTACAAAAATATAGCCATTTTTCAAACACAAACCCACCTATGTAGAATTTTAATCTTTAAAACTAACTAAAAGTTTTTTTTAAACTGATACTAATTAGTTTACTAATGGATAGGGGCCCACATCAGGCATTTTTAGCATCGCCAGTCGATTTCGATCAACAGTTTATTACGATGTTTTCGATGTTTAAAAAATGGGACAGGGAACTTATTTTAGTTTTTGTGTAATAAAACGCCATATTCTAGTATTGTGTCGTTTTCCACAAAAAAAGGAAGGTAATGTTACTTTTCTCGTGAAAATGTTACTTTTTGAGCTATCTCATGTTATATTTGACTATCTGCCACTGGCAACACTGCAAATCGTACGAGCCAACAAAAAAAATAAAAAAAGAAAAAAAAAAAATGAGCGCGGGAAACTTTTAAAGTGGAAAAGTTTTCTTTTAAAATAATTTTAAATAAATAAATTTTCCCGAGTTTATTAACTATAATTTATTGCAGAATTACTTATTTTGTATTGTAGTTTCGTATAGTTTTGTGAAAAATGGGGAGGAGTAAAGCAGCAAAAAAGCGGAAAAAACTTGACCCAGATAAAGATGATGACGGCGAAGGGCCTGTCGATTCTACCTCTTCAGATTCGGATGAAGAAGGGGAGGAGGCCTCGCGAAAACCTTATTTTGTTACGGATTACACCCGGTTATACCAGGAAGACTCTATGTATTCTGAATACATAGTCTTTGTGGAGTCTGCTGACGCTCAAAGACCTATTGGATCCAGGGATTTACTTTCAATTTCTAACTGTATTCGAAGATTTAACAAAGGAGTCAAATACTTAAAATCTATAAATAGATACAAGATTGGAGTATACTTTGAAAAGCCAAACTTGGCTAATGCTTTACTAAACAATAAAACTTTTTTATCAGAAAACAATTTCAAAGCTAGCATTCCAGCTTCTTCAACTGAAATAACAGGAATAATAAGAAATGTTCCCATTAAATATACCAACAAAAAAATTTTTACTATGCTTTCAAGTTTCAAGAAAATTATAAGTATTAGACGTTTTTTCAGAAAGCAGTTTAATGATGATGGTTCTGGTTTTTCTCTTCAGCCGACGCAGACCGTCGCCATCGTGTTTGCAGCTACCCAATTGCCTGATTTCGTGGACTTAGATGGATGGAGACACTCAGTCTCTCAGTATGTACCTCCGGTCAAACAATGCTACAGATGTCTAAGGTACGGCCATATTTCTAAATATTGCAAGAATCCAGAAAGATGCTCCATCTGTATCAAAAATCACAATTTTAAGGAATGTACAACACCAAAAGAAAAAGCTGTTTGTGCTCATTGCAATGGTAACCATATAAGTATTTCTGGCCAATGTCCAGTAAAACAACAAAAAATTGTTGAAAACAAAAACAAACATCAACCTCCTCTTTTTTCTAGTCTATTTGACAAAAAACAATTTCCTGAAATGAAATCTACTACTAATACTACTACTAAAAGAACTGAACCTCAAAATTTGCTTTCAATGTTAAATTCTGATTCATTGTCCATGGAAATACTTTTGGAAACTATTGTTAAACTTATTACTTTAAATAAGACACAGAATACTGCTATATCTTCAAAGAATATTATTGAAATTTTGACTGAAACTCTATGTAATAAAAATAAAAGATTTTAAAATTCACTCAGCAACTAAAATTATTACAATGGAATGCTCAAAGTTTGATGTGCAATCGACATACTTTAACTAGATTCATGTATGATCAATCTATAGATATTGCAGTTATTTCTGAAACGTGGCTGAAACCTCATATAAAGCTAAAAATAAAAGGTTATAATATAGAACGTAATGACTGTGGCAACAAACATAATGGAGTTGCTATAATTATAAATAATAAACTACAATATGAAAAAGTGCAAACAGTTTTTGATGATTCATTACAAAATGTAGCAGTGAGAGTAAAAGTTAATAATAAGCATATAACTATAGTATCAGCTTATTGCCCAAGTCAGTTTTTCTAGATTTTCCATAAAGAAATTTACAGATTTAGTCAATAGCTTACCTAAGCCAGCTTATATAGCTGGAGACTTCAACGCTCATCATACTATTTGGGGGTGTCATTCTATAGATGCACGTGGTAGAGATTTATTAGATTGCTTAGTTGACTATGACTTAGTTTTATTAAATGATAAACAACCAACCACTATAGGTACTGATAAATGGAGACCAAATGGTTTAGATCTAACAATGGTCAGTTCTAGCATAGCTTTAAATAGCAACTGGTATGTACATGATGATCCATTGGGAAGCTATCACTTGCCTACTTTAACAAGTTTACTTTTTGAAGGTTCGCAGACTCTGCTTACTTCACCTTCTGTACACGATCTACCGTATGGAAACAATTTACGTTTGGTAAATTGGGAACATTACTCTGACTTAGTTAATAATTTATTAAAAGAATTCTCTATAAATTCTGAAGATTCGCTTTCTGCTTATTATGATTTTTGTAAGATTATTTTATTTGCAATAGATAATTCTATTCCCTGTAAACATAATAAAAAAACACGTCAACGTCAACAACTACCACAGACCATACACCATCAACATGACAATAATAGTGACAATGACAACACTATCCATTCAAAACATAGACGTCGTCTTTCACTACCTTGGTGGAATGAAAAGTGTGCTAGGGCTGTACAAATCTGTAAAGAAGCTTATGTAATTTTTAAAAACAATCCTTCCACTGAAAATTTTATTAATTTTAAGAATTTACAAGCTCAAAAGAAATTGGTTATCAAAAAGGAAAGATGTGATAGTTGGAAAGAGTTTTGTTCAGATATAAATAGGTTATCTTCCATGTCAAAGATTTGGCAGACTATGCGAAAATTCAATAAATCTTTTGTCCCACCTTCTGATCAATATAATGATAATGTTTGGGTGAACGATTTTCTTCAAAAATTTACACCAGATTACGTAGATCAGCCTCCCAATTTCACTTATAATTCAGAATCTCACAATGATCAAAATGAATCGTATTTACTCTCACCTTTCAGTATCGCAGAATTAGACTCCGCAATCAAATCTAGAAGAGATTCATCCTGTGGTTTAGATGGTATATCGTATAAAATGTTAAAAAAGTTAAATCATAATAATTTAGAAAAACTTTTAAATATCTTAAACAATCTATGGCTTAATAATATGATACCTGAAGAATGGAAAACTGATTGTCTTATCCCTGTTTTGAAACCGGAAAAAAGTAAAGATTGTCCAGATTCTTATAGACCTATTGCTTTAACTTCTTGTCTTGGAAAAATTTTCGAGCAATTAATAAAACAACGGTTAGAATTTTATATTGAGAGTAATAATCTTTTACCAAACAACCAATTTGGTTTTAGGCGTGGTCGTTCTGCAAGAGAGAGTATTGGATATTTTTTTGTAGATATTCAAAAAGCTTTGAGTGAAAATAAATTCCTTGTTTGTGTATTTTTTGATATAGTGGGTGCTTTTAATAATGTAAATCTCTCTATTCTGGGAACAATCTTATCTTCTTTAGGTATTCCTCAAAAACTAGTGAGCTGGATTTATGAATTTTTAAATGGACGTAAAGTGTTTGTAAAGATGAACAACAAACTACATGGTCCACGCTTGTCTCATAAAGGTGTATGTCAAGGTGGTATATTAAGCCCTTTGTTGTATATTTTGTATATAAATAGATTAAACATTATTCTAGGTCCAGATCCTTCTATATGTAATCTTCAATTTGCAGACGATTTAGCTATTTATACTCAGGGTTCTTCACTTAACGAAATAAAAAATAAATTAAATAACACTCTATCTCGTTTAAGTGATTATTTTAGGTATTTAAATTTAGATGTAAGTCCTAATAAAAGTAAAGTTATAGTCTTCAAGAAACGGTATATTAATTTATCAAAGTTCGAGCTATGTTATGAAAATGAAAAATTGCCTATTGTTGCATCTGCTAAATTTTTGGGAGTGATATTTCAACAGTACTTTAAATGGAAGGGTTATGTCGATTGCCTAATCGAACGAGCACTAAGAGCCTCCAATTTATTAAAATCACTTGTTGGTACACATTGGGGCGCAGACCCAAAAATCTTATTAATATTGTATAAAGCTTTAGTCAAAAGTCATTTTGAATATGCATCATTTTGTTTCGCTTCAGATAAACTTTTAGTTGATAAACTTGATAAAGTCCAAAATAAAAACCTTAGAATTATCTTGGGGGCCTTCAAAACGTCTCCTATAAATTCTTTGCAAGTAGAATGTAATGTGCCACCTCTTTGTATACGTTTTGAATTCCTTAAATACAAATTCATTCTCAAGTTAATGACTGTAAATAATAATCCATTCTTATTGAAATTATTATCAACTGCTAACATTCGATCATACTTGCACGATGATTTGAACGAAATCTTAAAGCTGAAAGAAGACAATAATGTTCATAGTAGTAATAGGTTAAATTGCTATAGTGGTGTATATAGTAGTAAATTTCATGAAATTTTAATAGTCATTTCTAAAACGTTATCTTGTAAATATGATGTTTATAATGATTTAAGTCTATGGGCGGATCATAAGCAAATATACACAGACGGAGCTAAAAATGATTTATCTGTTTCAATGGCCTTTTACGATGCACAGTCTAAAATCTGCCATGGTTTAAAGTTACCTAAAAGTGCGAGCATATATACAGCAGAGGCTGCTGCTATATTAGCAGCATTACAATATATTGAAAAGTCGAATTACAACAAATGGATTGTTATATCTGATAGTTTGAGCATACTGGAAGCTTTGAATAATCCGTCTTTAAACGCTAAAACCAATTATTTAGTTTATGACATACGAGAATGTATATACAAACTGAAAGAAGCGGGTATAGATATTATTCTATTTTGGACTCCTTCTCATATTGGAGTAGTCGGCAATGAAGAAGCTGATACTTTTGCTAAATTCATTACAAGTACTACTGAAGTAGTTCCTGAAAAAGACATTAAAATTCCTGAATCTGATTGCATCAGCATAATCAAAGATCATTTTCACAAGAAGTGGCTCCAACATTGGCATGAAACTTTGCGGGAAAAAGGTACCTGGTACCATAGAGTAAATTCAGAAATTAAACGGCCGTGGTTTGTTAATAAGAATTACGCTAATAGATCATTTTACAGAATAATGTGTCGCTTGCGTATTGGACATGGACGCTTTAATGAACATTTACACAGGATGAACATGACCTCCTCCCCTACATGTTCGTACTGCAACTTCTCTAATCAAACTTTACATCATATCTTTTTCGACTGTCCGAACTTCTCCATCCAAAGGATTATTTTGATAAATAAATTACTTGAACTGTATAATACCCCTGATAATATACCGCGCTCTCTTCCGGATTTACTTAAAAATTTTAAATGCTATCCTGCTCTATACAATTTTATAAGAAGCACAATGGAAGACATATGAGAAGAATGAAGACTGAAAACTTGTAAACATACGCTGTACAAATATGTTGTAAAATAACTCTGAAGTCATGGCTGTATGGCGCAAATGAGCCCTTGCCTTTTCTGCGTATAGCGGAAAAAATGAACCAAAAAAAAAAAAAAAAAATGTGTTGACATTATTGTTTGTTGTTTCACAGTTTCATGTACCTATTTGTTTTGTATTGTGCTGTGCGGCTGTGCCTCACCTATGTGATTATCACTAAAACGATTTTAGTACATTATAAAACATAGGTAGTGATTAAATTCCTTTGATTATTACTTACTTACTTGATCCTCAACTTGCTCAGCTCAGTGTGCCCGCAGAAGAATAAAATAAAGATGAAAAGATGTGTACAATAAATTAAAATTTATGTGTAGTTATTATTAATGTGAACTAATGTAGACAATTATTATTGATGTTTAATTGAGAATTTTATAACTTCTTGATGTTGATGTAGATATTGTTTCCTATCTAAACAAAGTACAAGAGAAGTGGTTCAAGTAAAATGTCGACAGATTTAAATGCCAGTTTTAATGAGCAGTACATGCATATAAACTCTAAACTAAAAAAGTAAGTAAGATAGTAGTCAAATTCATTTTACTTATAAAAGATAGATAGAGCTTAGATAAAAATCTATGATAATGTAGTTATTTACATCACAGAGCACTAATATATTTACATTTGCATCTTGTCGCACCTACAGAAAACGCTACTATTATTTCCTAAATTAACTAATATTCGTTTTTTATTTAGGCGGTTCATGCGTAAGCCCAACATAACTGAGGCTACTAACGAATTTATAGCGCTAGCAATCCAGTGTGAACACTCTGAGCAGCCAGCGTTTGCAGCACAGGCATATGTAGGGGCAGCCAAATGTGAAGCCGCCACAGGGAACTTTCTCGGAGAAGCAGAACATTACATCACAGCTGCAAGAAATTTTATGAAAGCGGAGAAGAAACTTGCTTCACTGAAGTTCTACAGTCCTGACAGAGAAAATTTAGAGGTGATAATACTTGAGCATTCAATCAAATGATAGTGGTTTTCACTTTTAAAAATCCACATGTGTTTATAGTAAATTTAATTCTTTATGTTCTTAAAAGCAACTCAATTTTTGCAGGCTGCCATTGGATGCTTTATGTTAGCCCTCGGAAAATACCCTGCTAAATCTCCATCAAGGGCGTCAATACTGATGGAGCTGGCCAGTGACCTCAGGGAGCTTAACCACAAGCTCGAAGCTGCTTTTTACTATGAGCAAGCATTGGAGTCAGTGTCTGACCAAACAATGAAAATCATGTGTTTGAGAAATTTACACAATTTGCAGATAGATTGTGGTAAGCCCAATATCATCATAACTAAAAAAATGGAACACTATTCTGTATTTTTCTCTACACTAATTTTGTCAATCAAGTTTAATGACCAAATTACTCTGTAATTGCCTTAAATCTGTTACAGGTAATCTGGATGTAGCTCTTGCAACAGCAAACTCTTTATGTGACAGCTTTGTAAATATCCCTGAAGATATATTAGCCGAGTAAGATATGTTTTCTATCATTTCATACAATATTAACTTCAGTTTCCAATATATTCAAAGGTTGAGGATGTAATTTCTTCTTCGTAGCATAGTTCTATTAATTCGTGCTGGCTTACACGTTCTGTGCTGGTCCAATTGCCCGTCGAACCCTCTGCGTTCCACCTCTTCTAACAGTTGTGCGTAACCGAAGGTCTCCGTCCCAACGGCCAATGTAATGGCGTTGATGCTGCCGCCGATTGAGTTGGTGATTGACTGACAATAATATTGTCTTTAGATTGTGGGTTTCCCATAGTTAAGACAATTTTTGGCTTACAGTTTTTCCTTCTTATTTTCTTCGTCCTTCTTGTAGGCCCGTGTAGCACTATTTTCCTGATATTTTGTAGACTTCAACTAGCGATTTCGCGGCGCGGACTTGTGACACCATGTCACGGTCGCCATGTAATGGCGTTTTCGCGGCGCGTCCTGTCACGGTCGCCATGTAATGGCGTTGGGACGGAGACCCGAAATGAAACAATGTCTTGCGTTGAATGAATCATCTTTATCCTCTAGTGTATCATCTTAAATACTAATTAACATCACATCTATACGTGACTAGAGGAAGGACGCCTTGACTATCAGGAAGACCTTAATTATCACGTACTATTGAGTACGTGCTGATAGTGTAATTCACTATATCACAAGGAAAATATATGTTTTCACTAGTTATTTTATTTATTTATTTCAGAATTCAAGTGAACAGGATACTTTTATCATTGCTAGTTGAACCACATGATGAAAAAAAACCTGAATCCTTGAAGCAGTTGTTTGCAGATTTATTGAGTGATAATGACTGTGACTGTGAGTAAACAAGCTTTTTTATTAGGTATTTATTATTTTAAAAAGTCATTTGAGAGTTGTGTTGTTGTTCTTTTTAGTAATACAGGCGGTTTCCGCAACTCGACCTCTATTACGCCTATTTTGCGTCCTGGAGGGTGTGCGGCCGGATCACTCCAGCCAGCCCAGCTCATCCAAGAACACTCCAAGCGCCTTCACATTCATGATCACTTCCTGGATGCTGCCCGGCGAGCCGAGGTACACTTTCTAGGCCACCCCTGTATATTCCAGCAGTATGTGGGCGGCTGTTTCTTCTTCCTCCATGCAGCCTCTGCCATAGGGGACTGTCCGTGGCATCTTAAAATGCTGTCTGTTAAATTGTCCATGACCGGTAATACCAGAATAATTTTTGGTGCTAGACCCCAGCGTTTACCAATCATCTTCCAGCACTGCCATAGAATGTCGCGGACTGCGTATTGTACTCCGAGTGGCTGTTCCAATTTAGTATGTACTTGCCTAGGTACTTAACCTCGTCAGAGAGTTGTAGTGTAGTTCCAAACAGTTTTGACAGACGGAAATCGCCTACCAAGCGCTTGTTCATAAACATTACCATTTTCGTATTTTCGTCTTAGTGGGGTTGACGGTCCGGTCGTGTGTTCGACACCATTCTTCAACCTTTTTATGCCCTGCTGGTTGCACGGTGTTACAGGTTATGCTAGCCTGGTTACCTATACTTAATATGGTAATGTCGTCCGCATATCCTATAGTGTAGAAGTAGTGAGAGTTAAGATGGGAGATCTACCAGTGGTCAAGAGTCCATACAAGTCGATTACCTTTTAGAAATCTCACACCACCAATCCACTATGCAGATCACATTTTTTTACCTTCACCATGATTTTACCTCTTGCCACTGTCGTCTACTACTAGCACACCTCCTTGGGGGCATCCTCTCGCCACCAGGCTTTTGGCCGACGACTTCCGTCGTCCCCTGACACCTGTAGCGTTCTATTCCGTAACATATTCACGATCCAGCCTATGAGTTGTTTATCAGCCCCGTGACTCACTAGTGCTGCCTCAATGCAGGTGAATGTAGCTTTATCGAAAGCGCCCTCTATATCGATGAAGGTGCCTAAACAGATAAGTTTGTTTTGGAGAGCCTCCTCTATCTTACCGACTAATTGATGAAGAGCTGATTCTGATTTTCCAGCTCTAGTTTTTTCAGTACAGTAAGCATGCTGATGTTTATGTGTTTATATAGTGGAAAGTTTGCCAACGCTCCACTTCGTAGGTACCATTCACAAACTCTTTCCATCAGGAAGGTTGTGAGGCTGATCGGTTTTTGGATTTGGATTGGATTAGTGTATATATATATATTTAGGTATAAACACTACCTTGACATCCCTCCACAGGTGCGGAATGTATCGTTGCGCCAAACAGGCTTGTAGCAGGTGGGTGAGGGCTTTGACTACTTGCTCCTCTCTCCATTGCAGTAGTGCAGGAAAGATGTTGTCCGTTCCGGCCGCCTTCAAAGGGGAGAAGCTCTTTATAGCACTTCTTGACTTTTCAGGTATTATTACCTGTTCGGCATAGCGCCAACAGTCTTCGGTGGGTTGCACAGGTACGTCTTGCCCGCTTACCTGTTGTACTAGTCGGCAATCTGGAAAATGGGTCTGTATTAGGATAGCATTTGTCTCCTCCGGGCCGCGAGACATCATGCCGTCGGGTTTCTTCAGGTTGCCTAGCGGACCAGCAGCCTGGTTAGACAATACTTTTCTTACCCGATATGCCTGTATGGTGAAGCTTATCTCATTACTTTTTTCCAGGAGGAAGTCCTCCAGTACCTTATTTTCCGTTTATATTCAGCTTTAACAGCTTTGTACTTGTCCCAGACTGGAGCTTTAAGGGGATAGGCTTATTCAAAGCATTATATTATAGTATTGATAAATACTACCTGTTCCTCTAGCTGCACAGCGGTCGAGAAATCCCTTCTGTCGCAGCTTGTGTCTAGTTTCTCTGTTAAGAGTGTTCTGTATCGTTGTTTGTTTTTTTTCCTTGGATACCTTTCAGGTCCAATAGTGACGGTAGGTATCTACCTGAGAAGGTGGCTGAGAAGAAGTCAGCCGACAGGATAGACAGGATTCCGGGAAAGGTAAGGAAGTGAATAATAGATACGCCTGATTGTTAATTAGTTACATCTGTTTCTTAGGGAACCGGGAGAGACGCCGGTGGGGTAAACGATAACCCGCCTCCCCCAGCTTCCAGCTTTCAGAGGACTTGGGGAACTGGGTGAAATGGTTCCGATTAGGGAGACCGATCACCCGTCCGGCTTCGCTGGCGTCCCCTCTTCCAAATAATAATAATAATAATAGGGAACCAGATCAAAAGCAGGCGGCACCACGGGCAGGTTAACAATTAGACTTGTGGTTGACGACACGTTAACATTTGGACAGATATGAACGTAGAAGAGAGGCCATGTTGGGCGACATCATCGTCCAAACAACTCAACACCGCCACTTCTCCGCCCTAATGATCAAAGAGCAAAGCTGGATGGATTTAGAATGGATTGGTCCTTCACACTTCACTTCTGTTCCCAGCTAGTTATATGAAATGTTAAAAAATAACTAAAAATCAAGCAAAACTGATATGTGACTACAAATAAGGGAACTAGTTACGATAATTAATTTCATAATTTATATTATTTCAGCAGCTCCATTCAGCACCGACCTCAGGTTGAAATTGCAATCAATAATAATTTCAAGCTCAAGAGGAGACACTTCTTCCCTCACAAGGATATCTGCCGATACGAAGCACCTCCTGACGACACAACAAACTGATTTGTTAGATAAACTGAATGCAGAGATGAGAAAAATACATTTGTCTATTTCCTAAGTAAGAATATTTCAAGATTATTGCATGAAATACACATAATTATTGTTATTATTTCTTTATTGTAATCACTTTACGTAAGCGTCTTCATATTTATATTTTTGAGTATTTTTAATGTAAATAGACAATGCATTATTGTGGAACAATAATTATTAGCACTTGGTTGGATTCTCATTTCACCGGAAGACAGTCAAAAAGAAAAGTCTTTTAAATAATCTCTAGTATTTCTTTATTGACTGACATTTTAAATATGATAAGTTTAATAGAGTTACATATATCACCAGCTTGTTTTATTATATGAACTATTACCTAGTTGCTAATAATATTTTGTTAAGGTATTGAACTAAAATATGTAATTGGAGAACATGACATGGCCCAGTGGTTGGGAAGAGTTCTAGGTCACCATTATTGTCTAATTTAAAGCAGGTAGTAAGTAAATAACAAAAATACTGTTCAAACATTTTATTTGAGTCAAAAAATGGACACTTGCAATTACATTGTGTCTTACTATTGAAATGATTTTAACAAATACTTTTATCATAATAATTATGATTTTTTAAATCATTTTTTTGTAATTTTTGTTCTCTGTCCTTTTTGTTCTCAACTTTTATTCCAAGCAATACCAAGTATAAAAGTTATGTATTTAAGACTTTTTCTCAACACTAGTACTACTTATACCTTCATCTATCGGAAGCTTATATTCTAATTCTTTGCCAAAATCAACTTTTTCTTTAATAATGTTTTCAACTTTAGCACCTTCAGTATTAATTTCATTGGCAAACTTGGCAGTAGTGTCCAAAATCTTATTCTTCACTGAATGTGTCCACATTTCTTCAAATTCATCATCAGACTCGTCCTCCTGTGTACTCTTTCCTTGGCCGTCTGGAAGTGGCAACTGGTTAGTTTTTTGCCAGCAGTACTCAAATGGATAACTCACATTTCTGTTATCATCGGGAGCTATCTCAAAGCGGGTGGATAGTGAGTTGTAAATAGTATGAACTCCCTCCAGCATGTTTACATCTATTTCTTCAAAACCTGTGATAGATTTAAATAGCTCTTCACCAGACATTACCTCTGGTACACCTTTCTTTTCAAAGAACTGTAACAAATAACAGAGTTAATTGAAACCTCATGAAGATTTTACTGTAATCAAATCAAAAAGTAAAATCTGACAAGTACTTGGTAAAGTTATGATTGTAAAATATAGACGATTCGAAAGCACTTAATTACTAAGTTTATTTGAATAAAGATATTTTTGACTTGACTTTGATTGAACTTCTAAGATACTTACATTGTTTATGTTACGACAATCTCTCAGCAGGAATTCTAAACCATTTGGATGGTCTGGCTGCACGGACTGAGATACATCAATGAACCAACATTTATTGTCCCACCAAAGGATATTATACTCTGACAAGTCAGCATGTATCATTTTACCCTCATTGTACATCTTGTGCATGCCTTCTGCAACTTCTTTATATACACTCTCCCACTTTTCAGGCTTCAAAATCACATCTCTCAATTTTGGAGCAGGTTTATTGTCTTTCCCAATGAATGACATCACAAGAATATGTTTTTTTAAAACCACCATAGAAGGACAATTTAAGCCAATCTTTTGTAGGCGCATCATGTTATGCATCTCCTTTTCAGCCCACATATGAACAATTTTCCTTGGATTCTGTTTAGAAAAACGGTCTTTGAACCTATAATCTGCTTCAATGTACTTATCACGAGTTTTAAACTCATTCAATGTGGTTTTAAAAACTTTGATTGCACATTCTTTTGGAATAACCAAATCAGGATAAGATGTGTCACCATTTGCATGCAACACAACAGACTCCTTGCCTGTAGAAATCACTCCATTGATGTCTTCCAACAAACCATTATTAATCAACTTGAATAATATAAGCCTGGTGGCTTCATCAAGGCCCATTTCAGCCGTAGCTTGACTTTCCTTTCTATCCAACATTTTGGGCTTACGGGCTTGGTGGTGCCTAGTTTGTTCCTTCAGATGGTTGAACACATGGTTTGGCAGTTTCATGTCAAATCCTGCCCCATCACCAGTACATACTTCGGGTGGAAAGGCCATAACTCTGCAAGCATTCCTCCTGCCACTAATAACACTGTCATGTTTGGTTACCATTTCACCATCCTTCATAATAAAGCCGCGTTTCGGTAGACTCGCGAATTCTTTCTCATTTGTTTCGAATTGATCCCAGTCTTTTTTGTTATAATTTTCAATGTCTTCTTCTGAATCAGATTCATAAACCAAATGTTCAGGGATATTACGGTAATTATCTAGGGATACCGATACCTTTGCCGTACCATTGCGCTTCTTCTCTATCAGCTTGATTTCATCATCATGTTCTTTATCAAATTGACATTGCAAAACTTTTGCAATAATCGCATCAGAGTCACAATATCCTTTCACGTTAGCATCTTCTAATTGCTTTAGTATCTCCGGCGATATGTCGCTTTCCTGGGAGATGCTCGAGGGTTCTGGCTGAAACACACTGCCGATTTGTTCAGCGAATTTTATTTCCTCCTTAATTTGCAGACCTTTGGCGTATTCTTCAGACATAATATCTGAAAGATTTTGAGCACCCGCTGGCTCTGAAACCTTTTTCCATGGATTCGACATATTTTGAGATTAGTGTCAATAGGTATATCACAGTAAATTTTCAACTTAATATTACGTAATATTTAGTAAAAAAGTAAATAAAAATTACACAATATTTATTCAACACGAGTGCTTTTGCTTGAGTCAAACTTCAAAGAGAATGATATAATGGTGATTACAGAGTACTTTTGACGGTGATGTGATGTGAATGAACCAAAGAGAATGTCACTCACTCAGAGAAAATCGCTGTACATTCCATAGTATAAATGAGTCTGCAGCTTGACCATAAAGAGTTGACAAAAAATGAGGGCGCCACTTTCTATGCAGACACGTCAAAATCACGAATAACATGGCAACACTGACTATATTTTGTACTGACAAATTTAGTTTCATTTAATTTAATTTCTTCTCTTTCTGGCCATGCCATATAGAAATAGTATATTTAAAGCTGTATGAACCCATAAACTTCGTATAAATAAGTCTATGTATGATCGATTCACTATCACTAGTTCAATGCTCCTAAGATCACTAGAGTAAACCAACCAAAGACGAATGAACGAACATAGACCAAAGGCTCTATGCTAGTATAAATAAGTCTATGGGCTGAAAAAAGGCGGGAAACGTTTGACTTGTCGGACGCGTTTTTTGGTTTGAGATTTTGTTTAATTAATTTTATAGTGATAGTGGTGATCAGAATTACTTAATTTTATCACATCTGTATCTATTTGTATATATAAATATATTCATTTTATATGATTTATAATATTTTATGAAATATTAGCAATGTGGAGTTTGGCAAAAATTGTTCGCGAACTTGGAACCCGTGACCAGTGCGTGGCATTTGCGGAGGCGCAGGGATTGATGCCAACCCAAAAGCTATGTCGCACACATCGTACGCCCATGGTGATTGCGGCGTCAACCAACAGGTTAGTTAATGAAATAAGCAAAATCTATGTTACAAACCGGTATAAATTGGTTGAGTAGGTGGTAAATCTATTATTTACTTACTTTCTTATTTCTTTTAGGTCATTTGGTTCATGGGTGTGCCAGAAAAGAACATGTAAAGGCAAAAACAAAGTGGCCCGAACAAATGGTACTTTCTTTGAAAATATCAAAATAGACATAGTACATGTGTTTTATTTAATTTATGCCTTCGCACATAAAATGGATTACAATGCCGTGCTTAGAGAAGACCCATTTAAGGAGGAAAGGCAAAAATGTTTAAGCCGGGCCACTGTTTGCGATTGGTACAGTTACTGCCGGGAGGCGGTAGTAATATACCAGATAGAAAACATGGAGGCACATGATCGTATTGGGGGCCCAGGCAAGATTGTACAAGTGGACGAGTCGAAGTTCGGAAAAAGAAAATATAACCGAGGTAAATTTGATATTTTATATAAGTACTAAGGTTAAATACTAGTCATGGTAGTTTAATATAAGTATTATATTGTTTTTTTTGTTTTTTAGGACGCCATGTTGAGGGCTATTGGGTCCTCGGTATGATTGAAGACGGGTCAGAGGATCTGCGCTTAGAAGTGTGCCCAGATAATGTTAGATCTGCAGAAGTACTAGTGCCATTGATAAAAAAACATGTGAAACCTGGGACAACAATTCACACAGACTACTGGAGAGCCTACGATTGTCTGGGGGAACATGGATTTGTACACAAAAAAGTCAATCACTCGGATCCTGATAATCCATTTATGGCCCCAGATGGGACTCATACACAAAGGATAGAGTCCCAGTGGAGAGCAGTGAAAAGATATTTTAAAAAAGACAATTACAATCACCCAGAAAATTTCGGAGATGCAATTACTGAATATGTGTGGCGTAGAAATATTTTTAAATTTAAAAAAGACCCCTTTTTAGCAACCATTGCGGCAATAAAACATGTTTATGCAATAAATTAGTTTTGTGTGGAATTTGATGCTTTTTATTTCTCATAAAATGACAATGTAGGTAATTAATTAAATTATGTCAACAAAATTAGTGACATAACCGAATTAGTCGACCCCGACCTCACGTGGTACTAGTTTGCCCTACCCCTAGAGTGTATATAAAAGCCCGGAGGCGCGGAGGGAGAGCAGCCCCAGCCTGCTGTAACAAACTGCAGGCACCATGTGAGCCGAAGCGGCTGAGGCTGGTCGCCGAAGGCGACCAGCAAGCCGAAGCTGCGTAGGTGAGCATGGAGTGCCTGCGGTTTGTTACGCAAGGGCGGAGGGGCTGCACTTCCCGCAGCGCCGGAGACGTTCGGAAGCTCTTAGCTTGCCTTAGTCCTGTAGGTCACTTGATAGGTTAGATTTTATTAGAAAATTGCAAGTGTGAATCTTAAATTTAGTCGTATTTTTTTTTTAACAGGACAGATAGCTTTTGTGGGGGTTGTGCACTCACCACTACCGTTTTTCCCTTTCACCTAAGTCCTAATATGTCATCTCTCTCTTGATTTTTATGCATATTTTATTTTGAGGTTATGTTTACAATTTTTTTTTTCCTGAAAAAACTACGCCTCTCCGGCAGACGGGGGTTGAACAGGGGGGCTCCCCCCCTCCCCCTCCCCCTCCCCCCTCCTCCGGAAACCCCTATCGAGGAAGCTTATTTCTAAATTTTACCCGATTCTTTTATGGATAGATTAGCTCCCCCTTGGGTCGCTGATAACAACATTCCAACTTGTCCTCTCTTATCACCTCATAACCTAACAGGTCTCAGCGCTCCGTTTTCTTTGCACGAATTAAAAGGAATCCTCCACAATTCTAAGAACTCAGCTCCTGGGCATGACTGCATACCGTTTGCTTTTCTTGAAAACGTTTGCGATGATATATTAAATTATTACTTGGATCTAATAAATACAGTGTTGATAACAGGAAACATTCCTCCATCTTGGAAACAACAAACAGTGTTGCCCTTCCTAAAACCAAACAAACAACCAACCGATGTTGCAGGATATCGGCCTATTGCTTTATCATCTGTACTAATAAAGTTAGCCGAGCACCTGATAAAGAATCGATTAGAATGGTTCTTAGAAAGTAAAGGGCTTTTAGCAAATACTCAATTTGGTTTTAGAAAGGGTAAAAGCACTATTGATAACTTAGCCATTCTGACTTCAGATATCCGCATTGCTTTATCCAACAATAACTCACTCTTAGCAGTATTTGTAGATTTATGCTCTGCCTATGATAATGTCCTCTTGAACGTCCTAAAAATTAAGCTAGAGTCCTTGCACATTCCTCAAATTTTCATATATTTTATTCTTAATATGTTGTCGCAACGAACAATAAATTTAAATATAAATGGCCTTAATTTTTCTAAAACTGTTTTCAAAGGCCTTCCTCAGGGATCTGTTCTCAGTCCTCTTTTGTATAACATTTACACCTACGATCTACAGTCCCATATCTGTGTAAATGAGAACATTAAAATTCTACAGTATGCTGATGACCTGTTATTATATAGCGCTAATTCTTCCATTAATATTTCGCGGTCCGCTTTGTCAGTTGCATTAGCGAATCTGAAAGAGTGGATGGATATCAATGGTCTTCAATTGTCAGCCTCTAAGAGTGCGGTTGTCCTTTTTTCACGTATGAATAAACCACCAGATATCACTTTGAGCTACGATAATGCAACCATACCGGTTAAGACTCATGTTAAATTCTTGGGTGTAGTTTTGGATACCAAATTAACAGGTGCTCAACATTGCGACTATGTCATTGGAAAATGTGAACGATTGATAAACATGATAAGATGTTTAGCGGGCGTATGGTGGGGAGCTCATCCTTACTCATTAAAACTTGTTTATAATGCTCTCATACGAAGCGTGTTAGATTATGGTACATTTTTACTGGAACCGGGAAACATTACAGCTTTCAAGAAATTAGATTTGATTCAATTCAAAGCCTTACGAATAATAACCGGTGCCATGAAGTCTAGCCCTACCAATGCATTGCAGGTTGAATGCTGCGACCCTCCACTGCACTTGAGACGGCAATTTCTATGTGACAAGTTCTTTTTCCGTACTGTACAGTTTTCTAACCATCCTTTACTTGACAAACTCCAGTGTTTATATGAGTTGTACCAAGAGTCAAGTTATTGGACACATAAATCTCCTCCATGTCTTTTAGTTAGCTATCAAAAATATTTATCTTTAAACTCTCCTACCCACCGATCTAATTTCCTTCCTTTATTCAGTGTCAATTATGATTCATTAATTTATCCTTTAGTCATACATCTTAATTTTGATAAAAATGGAAACGCTAAAACTGAATTCAACCATCTTGTTGAATCTAAGTTCAAGGATTTCCATTTTATATTCACTGATGCTTCTAAGCACTCCACCTCTGAGTGTGTTGGCATAGGAGTGTACCATTCTCAATTTAATATTGTACAGAAAGTAAAGCTGCCACCCGAGTCATCGGTCTATTCTGGTGAATGTCTAGGAATCTTAAAAGCTGTTGAATACATTAAAATAATGAAATTAAACAAGACTGTGATATTCTCAGATTCGAAAAGTTGTTTACAGGCTTTACAAAAAAATCCATTTACTTTAAAACTATATTCTCCTTTAATTTTCAATATTAGGAAAATTACAAAAGAATGTCTGGATAAAGGCTTACACATAGAATTCACGTGGATTCCGGGACATTCAAACATAAATGGCAATGTAATCGCAGATAAACTTGCTCACGATGCGGTTTTTTGTGGAGATGTTTATCCTTATCAAAATTACTGTCAAGATCTGTTAGCACTTCCCAAAACATATTTACAGGATAACTGGAAAAGCGCATGGGAATACAGCCAGCAAACAAGGGGCAGATTTTATTCTCAAATACAAAAACATATTCCCACGAAACCTTGGTTTTCAATAATGAAGTTTGGCAAAATGGAAACATCTATCATCACTCGTTTAAGATTAGGCCATGCTTGTACACCATCACATCTTGCCAAGCTCCGTATAGTTAACGACCCCGGATGTGAGTGCGGGTTGGACGAGGGAAATCCAAACCATATAATATTAGCTTGTCCAAAATTCGACAGAAATGATTTCTGGAAAGACTTACTAACGCTTCGTGTTCCATTCCCGACCAGTATTGTAACTCTATTATCTTCTAATGATCGCAATGTATATAAATGTATAATATCCTTCCTCATCCGTAACAATATTCAACTCTAAACTATATCCTACCTATTTATGTAAAAAGTTTTCCTGATCCCACCTAAATTCCGTTAACCTACTTATTCCACTCTTTCCTATATTCCATTTCCCAAATTTTTACTCGACATTGGCAATGTACAAACAGTACGAGCCAAATCAAAAAAAAAAAAAAAAAGTCTATGGGCTCAAACGGCTAAAAACATTGGAAGTCTATGTTAACTGTGTTTTGACAGATGTATGTGATACATTGCTACTTTGTTTTGACAAATAAAAACTTACAAAAGAAAAGTAGCAATGTATCACATACATCTGTCAAAACACCAAACGGCTAGGTCAGCGTTTACCTTAATGGGTTAAAAATCCTGGGAGCACAATTTTAATGGGATCATGAGAAATAGTTATCCCTCGTGGTCCCAAACGTAGCGATTACTTGCTTAGTGGTGGTCACATTAATGCGATAAAATCGTGGGACCACGAGAAAACAGGGATTTACAATGTACTCTATGACACTAGGGCTGCAAATCGGGAGTTTTCCCTCATTTTGGGAAACAATCAATTATTGGGGAGAATAGAAAAACTTCTCTCCATACTAAACGTAATTTTTTTGGGGAAAATTCTATTTTTTTTCATACCAATGTTTAATTTAAGGGAAAAATAAAATGAGATAATTATCTCTAGGGGAATCTGTTTCCCCCCCACGTCTTCCAAAGTCCATATGTTTGTCAAATGTCTCCAATAAAAATAAATTTTGAACCCAACATTTTGACTTAATTCATCAACACCCGAGGGCACTCTCATGTGGCCTGATAAAATTATATCTATTGTGTCTCATTTTCCAGGCGTTGAAGGGATAAGCTCACAGTGGATTGAAATGAAACCAGTTCTATTTTTTCAATTATATATTTAAACCTAGCATTTACTTGGTAGCCCGTTTGCCTCCTTTGGCACTTGCTTGTTGTGCCTTAAGTTCTTTGACAGTTTTCTGTTCTTCAATAAGGAACGCCCTAACAATACGCTGCTTGACGCATTTGTGGCAGAGGACTCCTCCATACACACGCTTAACTGTCTTCTTACGGTAGCAAAGGCGGGATCGCTCTGCTGGCCTTGCAGGCTCGATACCACGGAGTTTGCTTTTACACTGTCCACATCTTGGGATCTTCTTGGGTTTTTTGACATACTGGTATACTAGACGACCACCAGGTGTCCTCACACTGGAAATTATTTAAAAAGAAGACATAATAAACAGTTAGTATAGCTAAATACCTTTTACACATTTATTTATTTACTTTCTATCTCTATATACAACAATCAATACCTACATTACAAACATATTATTGCAGTTAGTGACAGTTTCAAGTAAACTAAGTTTGCCTTCACAATAATCGATTTTAAAGCTTAATATTATGTCGTAATTTATTAATAACAAATGTTGTTATCTAACTTTTAATAGCATTACATACTGGAAATGTGAAAGTGTTTATTTGATTCATGTGCTCATCCAGTAGAAAATACTGTTCCCGAGGGATAGAAAAATAAATGTCCACATAGACAAAGTTGCGGGTGGCGGCGCTACCTAGTAGTTTGTTAATATTTATTGGCATTTTCTACCAGTTCAGAGATTGGTTTGATGAAAAATACGAAAATTCTTTTGATTCTAAATGTCTGATAATACTATCACACATTTCAGTATATTTATTGGTCGTATCGTAATACTATGTATTTAATCTTTTCAGTAGGTACTGTTTCCACATACATAATTTATTGCAACAAGGTGTGCAAAAGGTTAAGAGGTTATTTGTTGACATCTACCGATTTTGACCGAAAATATGTTACTCGATATTGAACAACGTTTGCAAGTACTATTTCCGGAAAATTTAAGCATAATTACTGGAAATAATGTAAAAAAACTACTTACATTCTCCTCTGATTTGACTTGGTATTGTACGACAATCGTCGCCTGAAAGTAAGCCGCTGCACCATTTTGAAGCTGAAATACACACAAAATTATATTTCAACACTATTTCTCACTATTATTCACTAAGGAAGTGCAGTGATATTTATAAATCTATTTAGATTGAATAGGATTTTCTGAAATAAATCACAAAACACAAAATCTTCCAACCTTTTTGACAGCAGATGACAGTAAAAGAAAAATAAACGTCAAATCAATTATGGCTATGGCAACACATTGATTACTTGCTTCGTGGGCAACACTGCTACTTCGTTTTGATTTTTTTGAATAGTTAAGGTTCATACACACACTACATCAGTCCTGCCTTAGTTATTCTTCTAAAGTCCTACCTACCCAAGAATTTTTTATTCCTAATACGCCCCAGGGGTCCTATGTTTGAAAAGCAGCAAGCGCTTTTTACTACTCATTTTCATTAGACAGCATGACTGCACAATGAAATGAAAATGATGTAGTTGGATAAAACGTAATGTTGGGCGTTTACATTTTTAAACAGATCTATGGATACTAGTGATGCTTGCTGAAAACAGTATTATTGTATACTTTTTTGTTCAACAGTAAAAAGTATAAAGTATAATGTTATGTACAACTTGGCCAGAAAGAGAAGAGATCAAATAAAATGGAACTAAAATTTTTCAGTACAAAATATAGTCAGTGTTGCCAAGTTATTCGTGAATTTGACGTGTTTGCATAGAAGTGGCGCTCTCATTTTTTGTCAACTCTTTATGGTCAAGCTGTAAGGTTGTATCGCTTATTGGCCCGTACGTCAAATGGCCAATACGCCAACTTCCAATAACCAATACAAATAGCCATGTATGGAGCTACAATTAGGGGGTCTAGCCAAAGTAACATTTGCAAATCTTCGTTGTCGCTTCTCTTTTGAAACATCTATGGGATTAACATAAGGTTTCGTTATCAATTTGAAACGTCAAATCGAAAATTTGAAAATGTTACTTTGGCTAGTCCACCAGCGGCGCGGCGGTATCGGCTAAAAACATCGAAGTTTCAAAGTGATTGAGAAGCCATGCTTGATCGTTTAGGGACTCCTTAAGATTTTCTTGTTGGCAGCACTGTTTTGTAAAATGGCCGCTGTTGTTGTGCTGCGTTTGTGATGGTTTGCGGTGAATATTTTGGAGTTTTCTTCATATTGTGAAAGTGATTTATTGCAGACAATGGGTAAGTAAAACAATGTTGATAATTACGTATAATATTTACAGTAACTATTACCTCTGTAACCCCTGTCGGTGTCTGTGTTCTTGATCTGCAGCTCTTGGTGTACTTTATGTACAAGAAATAAATTTAAATTATTATATTGGTTACATATTTGTTGTTGTAGGTTTGCCTATATATCAATAAAGATAAGTTAACGTTGTGCACAAACGACACCCAGAAGGACATAGAAATACCTTTTAATTAAGTATCTTTTCAAGCTGTTGTTTTGCTCCAGCAAAGTACAAAAAGCTTAATAATTCTTCTAAATATTATTATTTCTCTCCTGATTATAAATAATCATAGGCTCTTCATTAGTTTCGATCAAGCTACATAGAACACAACTCAATGCTCATTCTTATCCTTTTTGGCTTCCATGCAGTGGTAATTTTAAACAAAAAGCATCCATTTAATTTCAAGTAAAATAATGAGTTTTCAATTCAAATTAATTAAAAAAGTACACTGTTTTATTTGTTTCACATAACACCTGTCTTTTCATAAAGGAAATATAAGTGTTTATCCTTACTTGTCTTATTTGACAAACAATTTTTCAACACATTTGCTCGTAAAGTGAGCGTTATTACATCACTTTTAGGGTCATAAATCAAATTATAACACACATGCATAATAACATTACACACTAGTGCGTAAAAGAATTATCCCTACAAAGTTAAATTAGTACTTTACTGCAAGTTATATGCGACTGACAAACAGAGCATTCTCAATTTAACCGGGTAATGGCTGAATACTCAAAGGCTTAAATCTTTAGTTAAGCTCTCCTTAACTTTAAGGAAGCTGTTAGTTTCATAGAGTTTCTGTCAAATCTGACAACTTTTTTGAAATTAAGGTTGCCTTAACTTTAAGATTCGTTTTTGAGTATTTGGCCTTAATACAGTAATTTTTTTTAGTACCAACAAAGAGGTTTTATGACTCTAAAAATCTGTATATATTTTTGGAATACATAAATGTGTATATCCTTAATTAAGTCAAACAATCATCAAATTATTCATAATTCACAATAATTTGTTATTTAATATTAAAACATTGCATTTTATTACTTAGAACTATAATTTTTAAGTAGGCTGTATGTTATTTGAAAAAGTTGATGAAATTATGAAAGAAACCACAGCATACACTGCAATGGGTACCAGACAAGTTAAGTGAAATAGGTAATTGTTAGTTATAATTGATAAACTTACAGAGAAACAAATATACAAAAATGAGGTCTTGTCGATTAGGTGAGCCGTGCCGTAAAGATAAATCCTCTTCCACACTAAGCAATCTATTGCATGCAGTTTTTTGAAAATGATCGCAAATGCTGTATGTACCCCTCCTCGTTAGAGAGTGATAGACATGGCTTATATGTCTATCGAGTTAGAATGGCGATAGACATATAAGCCATGTATCGAGATTGTTTCAACTAATTTCTTTTTTTTTCATTGGTATAGAAAATAAATAGTAGGATGAAAGATTACCTGCCTTCTGTCAATCTCTTTTTGGTCTGTGCAGATCAGTTTAGTAGATAGACTATCTGCTGACCTGAACTTGAGAAAATGTAGTATCCATTTCCTAATTACTAAAAAAAAATCAGGAATTGGTTTAGCCTGAAAGAGTACCTGCTGTCAATCTCTGTTTGGTCTGTGCAGGTCAGTTCAGTAGATAGACTATCTACTGATCTGCACATGAGAAAAAGTGGCATCCATTTCTTAATTAATAAAAAAAACAGCAATTGGTTGAATCATTTCTTTTAATTGGGACAGATTTCATATACCTAAATATAAAAAGTTTTTATTTTAAACTTATTTTTTAACCTATAATTTAAATAAATTATATGTACTTATTGTATTGTAACGTAGATACAGAGCTAGAGTTTTTGGGGTAGACTCATGAAACTGTAGCTATAAAAACATTTTTTATTTTATTTAGTTTTTTGGGTCACTAGATTTTCAACTGAGTATTTTATTTGATATTCAATAAGTGTTGTTATATTGTAACTAACTAACTTTCCTGCAATAGTAATAACCGCATCATCCTATTTACATGTTCTCAATGTTCTAATCCCACACACTTCTATAATATCTCAGGTAGGTATTTTATTACTGTACAGCAACATAATACATACGCGTTATTGTACGTGATTAAAGGTGTTATTTATATCCGGTTATATTACCTAAATGCGACATTAATATCCCTTCACGCACAAATCGTCGGATCCAATTTGGAATCCCATTTTGTGGGTACTCCTTTATGGGCAGTTCAGCGTGCGCGGCGCATACGTATTCGTAATGCGCCATGTTTCATCCGAGGTGTCAGAATAAGCCTTATAAAATGCTCAAAGGCGCTTAATACATAACTTTAGGCCGATTGTTCCGAGAAGCGTTCGACATTGAGATGGGTCATTTTGTAATAACAATAGCCCGGATTTATACTCAGGGCTGGTACTGGCTACCAAAATATTTTGCACCATTTATTTCATAGTTTTCCTTATAATATCTGTCTACATTTCACTGACTTCACTGTACTTATTAATGGAATAGTTTGCGACGTGACTAAATTGCTCTTTTTTAATTAAAAATGTGGTGTCAAAGTTCACACGTTTGCGATATCGGCTGTGAATAATTCAGTATTAGAAGAGCCAAATTATATTTTCCAGGAAATGTCTTATCGTACGTATACCGTCGGCAAATGAACTTAATTTAATTTAATTAACTAAACAAAAGCGCTGGCGCCGCCTGCGTCGCTGCGTCGTCGTCGGTATGTTTATTATGAGATGTGATGTGATACGAGTGTGTTTTCTCTCGTATGCCAGTTATTGAACTTGAGTTCTGTTTGAGAAAATTTAAGTATTTCTGTTACGAAAGTGACACTTATCTTACTGATTTTTTCTCCTTGGCTTGGGCTACCTTCGTCGTTTAGAGATTTCTGCTGCCAAGTAACCCATGAAATGGTTTTTTTTTAGCCGTTTTTATAGATAATGGTACGGAACCCTTCGGGTGCGAGTGCGACTCGCACTTGGCCGGTTTTTTTCAGCACCGCCCGCCCCCCTCCATTGAGACCCAAAAATTACTTCTGCGAGCGTTAACTGTCAACGCTCAATCAAGATCCGTGCCGAGGCCTGTACCAACGCTACCATCAATCAGGTGTATCATTAAAATTATTGCCGGTGGATACAGCCCTAGCGGAGGAAAGTTGAACTTTTTTCCATAGCCCACTCCGCTGGCGCGACAATGGGCCCCTCCTGTCCCGGGCTTCCTCCGCACTAATGCCACTATTGTTGTCTTTACTCCTTTTCTACCATTTACATGAAAACGACTTTAGTGAAACTACTATTTGTTGTATGTACAGTCTGTCTATCGTTTCACATTTTTGAACCACAGCTCAATAATCGAACTTAGGTATCATTGATTTTTAGTTTTCTGCCCCTAACTATTACTAAAAATCACAAGTTTTTATAAATGAGTATTAAGAACATTTATTTATTGTTTTCCAATTTCTATTTCAATCTTAATAATGCAACAAAATGATAATTGATTCCACAGAATCAATATCGATATGACGTAAAATCGGAAATTGTTAGTACATCATTGCGTTCACGTCCCTAGAGGCCTAGACTCTGGATTTTGACATGTGTCGGAATTCAATTCTTAAATTAGTCAAGACTGTAGCAAAGATTTTCTGAAAGAAGTTGTAAGGAATACATTTGAATGTGAAATGTTGCTTCCATATATTGTCGCCTCTATACCACAGAATATAAATAGTATTAAACGTATCTATAGTCTGATTTTCTGATCCGTTTAAATACTCTCTTTCTTTTTAGCAGCTTCCTTTGCTGTCTTCTACATATCTAAGTAGATGATAGATTACTAACTAAGTAGATAACTACAAATTATATACCTATTTGAAACATTTTACAACAAGTTCTATAGTGTATAACATTAAGGAATATTAAGGTGTCTTAATTTAAACCCGGTGAACAAGGTATGTGATATACCAAATTATTTCTATTTGCATATTTGAAAGGATTACAATAATAATAGGCTTCGAGCTCAAAACGTCCTTGAGGCGGGAGACTGTGTCAGTTCCACCCACATGCACTTTTCATTGTGGCATTGCAAGCCTCCCAGTGACAACAATACATTTTATTAAAATGCCTACGCCCCTCGTCGCCCGCCCGCCCTTGCTGCAACAGGTTTTCAAAATATGCACCATTGTACTAGTCCTTAACTGATTCTAATTATTATCGATTGACGACCTCCGTAGTCGAGTGTCTTTGTACACCGGTTTTCAAGATGTCGCCATCTCTGAGGTCCCGGGTTCGATCCCCGGTTGGATCAATTTAAAAAACGAACTTTTCTGCATTGGCTCAGATCTGGGTGTTTGTGATACCACCGTTGTCATTGATTTCCATAACACAAGTGCTTTAGCTACTTACTTTGGAATCGGACCAATGTATGTGATGTTGTTAAATATTTATTTATTATTATTTATCATTCAAATGGACCAAGCAGAATACTCCAGCAATTCTTTTTAGTCTCAGCAATTTCCTCACATTTACGATTCTCAACACTTCGTAAAAAGTATTTAATGTCCAACAAGCTGTGTTTTCATCTCATCATAATAATCCCTAATGATCCTTCTCGGAGTCGAGTCCGTGACGAAACGGAAATTCAATGCGCTCACGTATAAATCGATTCCCGCGCTGGTGATATTATTTTCAGACTATATCACTCTGACCACACCACAATGCATCTCAACGTCACTTAGATCGATGCTTCGATTATTCGTTTCGGTTTCAATCACTGAGAAAGGGTATCCTTTGTTACGATAAAAGCTTCTGATGAAAAAGCTATCAGGAGGCATCATCAACGTGTTAATGGTTAATCTGATAGTAGAAGATATCACGTGCTCTCTCGAAATCTTTCATGATGAGCGGTCGCCGTCATTCTGGTATGGCTGGATGACGCGGTTACAGCCTCTGGGAAAAGATTACATAAATAGGCTCCACTTACCGAGGACGGATATTGAAGAGTAGATAATGATAAGGATAAACTAGCAAAGGTAAACCTCTGAACTCTAAAAATATCAACTCATGGTGGATATGTGAACAAGCTTGTAAGTTCATCACACACATCGGTCATGACGCCAAAACGTATTCCAGCATTACGCATAGTTTTGTTTACAAGTCAATGAACCTCACAGAAAATACTAACGTATTGTTAAAGTGTAAAACGGTTTACAATCTAGGGCATTACCCCTCTAAAATGAGGTATTTGTTTAACAACAAAGCTTTGTTTAGATTAACACAATGTATCGAATTCCACAATGGTTGCCTTTAGAAATCAATCTAATAATAATATGGCGGTGATTTATTTGGAATATTGTTCGCGTATTAAACGTCGGATTTACACATTTAAGATAAAATGATTTAGTATTAAACGCGAGAGCGTTATGGCTGCGAGGCAATTCTATCGATGTATTTGAAGCAGGTTCCGAATTTGCGATAGCGTGGGCGTATCACTAGGCCTGGACTCCACTCCATGTTTGAATAAATATACACAAGCGGTGATACCGATGCTCCAGCTGATGATTACAACGCTTTTACTTGCTTCTTTTAAAGTTGTAAAAATATTTTTACAGTTGTATTTGTGATCCAAAATGATATCTAGAACATTATAATGAGTAGAGTTATTAACTGTTACTAAGAAAGGACACTCAATATGAAGACCAAAGTTTCTGATTTGGTTTTGGACCAGTTTATATATCGAAGACATCGTACAAATAAACTTGAACTGCTCCGTTTACATACCTTAAAGCTCACATTCCGTAAAGGATGTGAGATTGAATGATAATCCCCTTATTTATTTTCCTTCACGTTTAATTAAACGTAGGCTTAAAATCGTCGTCGGGCAATCAGAATATATTTGGCCGTATTTATTTCGGGTCTGTCCCATGAATTCCTTCGTTGGCTCTGGGGTTATTCATGCGTTTCCTTTTCTGTTAAGCTTCATTGAAACGTTAATAAGTTTGTTTACTGATTAATAATATGGGTGGGGAGGGTGAGGGTTAGTATGTTGTAGAAATAGTATTTAATTTCAGTTGCCATTGTAATGTGGAACATGTGGTTGTTTCGCGTGCGGTGGTGTATGATTAGGTGCTCGGAAGGCGGAGGCAGCCGAGCGTTACCGCAGCTGGTGCAGAGAGCGCAGTTTTTGCGCTCCGCTGCGGCACGACTATTGCCCGCAATTTGTTCGTACGTGCGAAAAGGGATTGCCTTCCTTAATTGCAGCTTGCGCGTTTTGCGCCGACCATTTTACTTACTTCGTAATTATTATCTGTGGCGTCGAATTTGATTCTCGGAAGTGGTCAATTTGACTTTCTTGCGAGAAACTTCGACGAGCCTTCATTATCTTTAGAACCGAGTCACCCTGTCTGTACCTAGGACAGTTACTTCTGGCGGGTAGCTGGGTTCGTTTTATTTCGATGCGGCAATCTAATTAAAATTCTTGGAGAATCTCGTTTAGCACTTAACGTATTTCCTCATAGTGTGTGTTTGAATCTTGATTATCGGTTCCTATTAGGGAGACGATTCGAGATGTGCGCGGCGCGTGGAAGTTACGAGCTCGCATATAAGGCTTTATTAAGGAATGGCCGCCGCTAGTCGTCTCGCGGATTGACTCTGAATGGCGAAGGCCGGGGAAGTGTACCCGCTCGTGGTTAACGCGAGAGGGTACATGTCGTTTTTTGTCCGAGCGGGCGTTGCGAACGAAATTACTCGTGGTTCGGCGCCGCGCGGCCGCATCCACTCTTCTTTTTAACGAGCCCTGCGTCGAATTTTATTATTTTTATTTAACACCTGCGCCCAGTAATCTGTATTCGACGATCTCCCGAACGCTTAACTCTTTTTGGACGTGTTTTTGTGTCGAGAACGACCGATTTATAACGTTCGAGTTTTGTCCGCCGAAAAGTGTCGTCGTTTAATTTTCGTTGTTGCTCCGGTGACAATCGATTATCTCCGCCCATGATTAAATCCCTTCGCATCAATTTTTTTAAAGGTTTTATATTAAAATATTGGTTGAAGTCGATTTCGACAGTCTTGATCTTGAACTTGATACGTTTTATTTGAAGCCAACATAATAACGAATTATTATTAAAAATACTTCCTTTAGACTCAATGCATAGACAAAGCAAATTGGAAATAAGAAGTTTTTCACATAACTAGCAACCAAGAAAATCTTACTGCGATCCCAAAATGTGCAGACGTTGACCTCAACCACAACGTGGTAACTAAAACCAGTATCGATTACGGCTATATTTCGAGATGGCTCTTATTGTGGTCGATTGCAAGGAAAAAAGGCGTCGTAATGGGTGCTTTTAAAGGTAAACGCTAATTGCTACCGGCACGCGGCTGCCTGCGCCTGCGCCGGCGCCGCCCGCGCTGCCATTAGCTGGCAGGCGCGGGTGCAGGCTCGGACCTAGCGGTTACCACCATAAAAAAGGAGACTCCAAGATTACTGCTATAATGATAGATAGCCTAAGCCTTGGGCCCTAATGTGATACCTAACTCTTAGATATCTGCAAAGCCCTTAGATGCTTTTCTAGATGTATAAAAAATATAGACGCCATGTTTAAAATTGATATAGTCGTTACTGATTCTGAAATAGCGACACAATCCAGGAAGAAATTATTAAGATAATGAGGATCTGTAACAGGAGATTGTTACCACAGCATTCTGTGCCACAGCACAAATATCTATGGGAAATAAAAATTAAAGTATTTTTCTTACTTAAATTTTAGTGTAGTTTTTATGAATATATATAATATGTTACAGTAAAAACCCGTTTTTAGTTAAAACGCGTTTTCACTAGTTATAACTCAATGACTTTTAGTCCATGATCACCTCTCTTGGCCCATATGCGGATAGACTTTATTGCTTCGTTTAGCTATTTTTATAATGTCACTAATAAATTTTGTGATATAAGCATACATATTAAAAGAATAGTAATTTTATTTAATCAAATCTTAATTTCACTAGTGTCTATATGCTAATATTACTTCTTTGACATTATCAATTAAATTATGCTAATTGTTACTTTATTAAATTAGGAACCCGATCAAACTAATTTAAATTACTAAGAATTAGACATACTTTATTCAACTGACATTAAGAGCAGTGAAATAACCCCCAAACAGCAGCAACATATCTAATATACTTATATAAAAACAGCTCTAAAAACCAAGAAATAATATTCAAATTAAATTTAAAGAACGTCAAGTGAAGTCGGGTGGGGACTGAGCAAATTTTTGTTGGTTTTTTTTATTCTATAAGCCACTAACCGACTTCATTTGACGTTCTTTAAATTTAGATAATAATACAGATTTGAATATTATTTCTTGGTTTTTAGAGCTGTTTTTAAGGTTTCTGTAGGAGGTATTACCTCATTTTAAAAGCTTTTTTATTTCCAACTTTTTTGGGTAAGCAAGCATTGACATTGTAAATCAAAAGTTTTCATATTTCACACTTGTCAATGGTAAAATACCCCTAATAACTCAATTTCCACATTCTCGTTGTTTTTTGTTAAGGAGTTCCGTTGTGTTGTTGTTGTGTCTCAAATTTAGTCCAGAATGTTGATCATAGTTAGGTCTATAACTACCTTGTTTTTGATTGTCATAAATCTACAAATATTTCATTAACAGCAATACAGTTCCTATTCTCCGTTTCCTAAGTTCCCTTGTGTATCTTCAAAATCCAAGGTCCAATACCAATAAAATTAAAATCGTATCATCCTTAAAATATCCTCTTTCAAACAAAAAAAGAAATATCTAAATCGGTTCATAAATAACAAAGAAGTTATTGTAATGGCAACGAATATGACAATATTTTCAGGATTCCCTGAAAAGTACTGAACCGATTAAAAAAGGACCATCTCGCAAGAAAACTCGATCAAACAAAAAATAATCATCAAAATCGGTCCATATATATATGTCAAAATTATGCGCAAACAACGATAAAAAAAAACAATTGTATTGAGAACCTCCTCCTTTATTGAAGTCGGTTAAAACACTATAGATTGGATACCTCATACCGTACCTGTTGTGCTTACATTACTATTTTATGATACTATTTATCTTCGACGCGTATTACCTGTCCGTCCGTAAGCTCAACGATTGAAATTCGGAACCGATAAAATAAATTCTCTGCTTGAAAAAACGCGGCCCCGTGGCGCCTGCGCACCTCTCACAAACTTTGATGAATCACATGGGATTGATCTTATTTCAACTTCTCCTAGGTGCATTTTTCCTTGATTCATCTGCATGATTTACCCTTGCGCACCTATAAATCATATTCGCTTCTTTATGCCTTATGAACGCATGTTTTTACACAAATATACATCAACAAAAGGAATAAAATATATCGTTTTTTTATATATCTGACTGTGGAACATATTGCGGCCTAATTGCTTGTGTCATTAGGGGATTGCTGTGGTGTTATTATTTCCTTCAATATTCATACAACACACACATTAAGAACTTAACATTTTCCAACAGCAAAATTACAGGTCACAATTATTAATGTGTTCTTCTCCTACTTTCAACTTCGAAGTTTTAATCCGTAGACGTTTTAAAAACATATCGTCTAAGATCACAGGTTGACTAAGCTAGGTGCGCCTGCGCCCGTAGAAAGCAAATGCCACGTTAGAGCGGACATAATCACACTGTTTGCTTCTGAGAAAGCCAGTGATTATAATAAATGGCTGTACGTTGAGTTCTTTATATGCGGCTACCGCCATTTGTTTGTCTGCGACCGAATTGTAGCCGTTTGATGTCGCGAATCGGGTCATCTGTCCCGAGGCTGGGTTGCACCAGTCTGGCGCAGATGTGACCAGAGAGGTATTTATAAATCATAACCGCTTTTGAAATACTACTAGACAGTACCGATCATATAACTTTACATAACACAGTTTTATTGTAGAATAAACTCGGAATCACATCTTTCTCACATTCACGAAAAATAAATCAAAAGCAACTATAGTGACATGGATATTATTTCCAGTCTGCTATGTTAATGTAAATGGTCTTAAGTAGCGACGTGTCACTTGCGGATAAATGTTATGATAGCAATGCCAATGATTTACTTTCAAAGCATTTGTAGAGGTTCCATAGATTTTGAGGCTTAAGTCCATCTTTCAGAGGATTAGTCGTGACTTCAACTTTTGTAAATACGATCAGTAAAGTAAACGCGACGGTGCTTTTCTTTGGTAAATATTGATATAACTTCTCGAATGGTGTTAGTAATTTTGATTCTTGAACGTGACTTTTAAAGACATTTGCTCATTAGTAATGTAATCTTCTCCCACAACAGTTAAACTGATATGTTCAATAATGATACATAGATAAACAGTGAGTAGGTACAAAAATAGCATCCTAGGTACTTTCCTGAATCTGAGTAACCAGCGCGCCCACATGATACTCGCTGTCATCATAATGTCACTGTCACTTCCAAATATCAGCCAACAGCGGCCGTCGATGGTTTGACAGCTGACAGAGTCACGTCTGTGCCAGTTAAAAATCGATGTTGCCAAGATCGAAAATATCTTTGGGTTGCTGCTTTACTAACTTTTACCATCAGACACATTTTTAGGGTTCCGTAGTCAAGTCAACAAGGAACCCTTATCTGCATGTCCGTCTGCCCGTCTGCGGCTTAGCACAGAAGCTTTTAGTACTAAAGAGCTGTAATTTGGCATAAATATGTATACATCAATATTAATAACGCCGATAAAGTGTTAGAATAAAATCTTGAAAAATATATTTTTAGTGTACCTCTCGTACATTACATGTAAAGTGGGCATGATTTTTTTTCTCATCAATTTCATAGTAAGGTGTGTTGTTGGATAGTCTTTTAAAAATGCAATCTTCACTTTTCGATTCGGGGATCCGTTTACGAAATATTAAGCTTTGAAGAGCAAAATTTTGTTGTGTGTCGAGTGTCATCAAAAAGGTAAATGTTGCTTCTGGAATCTGGATACATGAAAAAATCAGGACAAAAGTACATACTTATTATGAATTTAAAAAGAAAACTATCACTGCTATGTAGGTGTTACAAGTTGACGAGTAATAGCCGATCAACGGAAAGGTTTTCGTAGGAACAAATTTTATTGAATAGTTAGGTATTATACTTAGTTATAGTTGTTAGTATTGTAAAACAGGAAGTAAATTTAAGTTTATAGCCATGTGGTGTATTTTATGAGGTTACTACGGAACCCTATACTGCGCGTGGCCTGACACGCACTTGGCCGGTTTAAAAAAAACAATGCTCGCAGGTTGAAAAATATATATATTTATACGGGATAACGTTATTTATTTATATTGTGTTCTTTCCATAAAATATAATTTCATGACTGTAGGCCGCAGGCGCCCAGCCTCCATAGAAAAACGGAACAACTCTTTTTTAAACAGGATTTAGAACATACAAAATTACGAACCGTCTTTCTCAGAAGTAGTAACCATCTATTACATCCATGACTAATTAATCCTATTAATTTTGATATCACAGAACGAATCGTAAACATTTCGCACTAGTGTCTGTGGTCGGGCATCTTCAAAGAGCTGCACCTTTTTTACCCATCCACCTATTACAGACCCCAGTTTTTTCCGCCCAAAGCCATTTATTATGCAAAGCGATTAAAAATAGCAATTAGTGAGGCGAATCACTAGACAGTATATATTTATTGCTCTGCGGAAATGCCACTGGTTGTGTAAAACTCAGTAGTACAGTTATTTTATAACTCATAATGTGATTATTCGTGCGCTATGATTGTAATGAGAATTCGCTTGGGTTTCACTAGAAATTATAATAACTATGGCTTATGGCTGCCGCTGTAGTTTCTGGTTTTATACAACTAATGAATTGCGTGCAAACTTCAAGGGGCAATATTAACAGTATTTCAAAACCGGGACATAATTTCAGTATTTATTAGAAGCTAAACTATTTTTAACCGACTTAAAAAAAAAAAGGAGGAGGTTATCAAGTCGACGGTATTTTTTTTTTGTGCGTTACTAATAATTTTAATATTATTTCTTGCTTTTTAAAGGTATTTAATTTTAAAGCTGTTTTTGTTTTTGTTTTCGGGTTTTTTGAAGGAGGTTTTTCTTTTTTTTAAAAAAAAGCTTTTTTATTTTTAATATTCCTGCTTGTGTATTGCTTGTTAGGAAGCTATGCGATGCGAAGGATGCTTAGCGAAGCTGTGTTCCACCAGCCCCCTAGAATGACCACCTAAACGCGATAAGATAAAGCGATTTATCACGTTTAACTGTCAAAAGACAATGGATTTTGACAGTTGAGTGTCGATTAAACGTTCGTCAGTCATGCTAGGCGGGCTGAGATGTGTGCGCGCGGCGGAAGCTGGGCGGACTCTTTCCAGATATTCATACATTCGTCTCTCGCTCTCTCTGAGCACCATTTTCAAAATAGTAGTCCCATCTGTTACAGATTGACAGAGATACTAACGTTATTTAAAATAACTACCCAATAGATCTGTCTTCACCATTCTTTTGCATGTATGTAGTAATAGTCAAATTATGTAGTCTTCAACCCGTTGCTCATGATTCTATAAGATCGTGTCGCGTCTATGGGCCGGCTTGTATCGTTCGTAATTTATAACAAATAGTTTGGTGCATTGTGCGCAGTGACACCGGCGCGGCGTGATTGACGGCCGATTCGTTAGGCTCTCTTCAAAGCACGTGGGATGTTCCACCCTCGTAAATAATACTAGCTCATCTCCTTTTACGATGAGTCTTGCATACTGCATCTTTATGGCGGCGTATTTACTGCGCTATCTCTATAATGTTAGGTGAAAGAGTTCGCTTTGTAGTTTCTACCGGTTTTATTACTGAAGTGAAGATGCTTAATTTAAATCGAGACATGTTCGAATGTGACATATCTAGCATGTATACCTTGCAAAACCCAATTTAGCACTCCTATCGCGAAGAATAATTATTAGAATGTGTTACTTTTCTACAACTAGGTATTCAAATTCCTATCAAAGTACAAAATGGGATTTAACCAATTGATTGCACCCACCTCTCTAAAATGGCGTTATTTTAACATAGGAATCTTTGTATGTCACTTAGGAATTCAGGATGTTGGTTGATGTTCCATACGCAGTGAATCTGCACCTTATGAAATAAATTAGAATAGAATCAACAGTGTGCTAATGTTGTGTTTAGATCATACTTTTGTGTTTGGTTTGGAGCGTAGGATTGTACGAATAGCATATGTTTTATTAAGGCAGCCAGGAATGATAGATGTCAGACGGAATGATTGACGGTAGGCGCCGCTGTGTTAGCCCGTGATTACACGCCACACAACATTTATACTATCTGATTCTATTTTTACTAGTCGATTCCCACTTTCGAGATTAGCCGTAAAAGGCTGAGACTGTTCGTAAGTCAGCCAACTAGTTTCTCAATATGTGTAGGCGATGATTCAAAAACAAACTCATGGCACATTCGACTTAAAAAATGGAAATCTTCATTCGTTACGGGCAAATTAATGATTTCCGTCGTCTTATGGCGCGGAGGCGTCTCACAAAGGGGTCTCATTAACGAAATCCGACACCGGACCCAATCCTTTCGTTAGACCTCTATTGTGACTCGACGCTGTTGTGGTTTAACCTCCTCACGAAGCTTAGAAAAAATATTATTTATTCACCCTCCATACATCACAAAACAACACAGGTTTTACAGAAAAAATACTTCATATTTTCCCACGAGTACTGTGTACTCGTGGAGAAATGTATACAGTATTTGAAAATGTGGACATCAAGTTAAATGATCGAATAACCTAACTTGCCATATAAATTGGCAGCAAAATGTTCAATTTGAAACGCATTAAAATTTATGTTCATTGATGTTCGTAGTACCAATAAAGTTATTTGATATGTTAACGCCGTTCTATAGTCGCAAATTGTGCAGCGCTATGAATTCCAACGAGCCACAATTGAGACGAATGCTGCTCTAATCAAAGTATGACACACTAATACTCGATTGTTATTGTTCTTGTCGCGTTCATGGTGATATCATGAATTTCTACTGTCGGCACTTCTATTTACTGATTGTTATTTTAGCTTAGCGTTTAAAAAGACAACTATTTCTTTGTAGTTGAAACAATGTTGCGTTTTACGCTGCGTCAAAACACTTAATGATTCGTAACCCAAACGAGTTTACTTTTCATAATGATTAATGTGTTCACACCTTCTATCGCGGCGATGCAACCGTCTTAATATAGCTCAAACGAATCTTCACAAATATGCATTTGAACATACTAACCGTCAGCGGCTGGATCAAAGGTATTTATCTCAGGTTGACAGCTTACAAAATCCTTTTAATTAGCCGGGTGTCTCGCCCGTGCTCGGTCTCCCACGCTTACGAGCCTTGCACCTTTTTATTAAGTCATCATGATCAGATAAGCAGTTTCATATCCTTCGATTTATTGACCATTAATTGCCGATAATTTTATTTCATCTTATACTTTTGGATTAAATCCGTACATTCTCGTGTACCTTTTACGTTACAATTTCAACCGTCACCGAAAATAAATTAATTCCAATCAAATATCCTCCATTAAATCCCTCATAATAGGGCATATTGTAAGATTTCTCCGAATCCCATCAACAAGATTATTCGCTTCGGTAGTGCTCGTTACAGTTCATGTAAGGTGGTGTTTGTTTAGTTCGTTGAATGAGCGTAATCGGTGCACTCGTAAAGGACGGCCTTATCGCCTCGCTCGTCGTAAAACTTCGCATAAAGTTAACACCGTCAGTAGGGGTTATTTATACATTTGTGGATTTAGTAGCGAGGAAGCCTATGGGCATCCGCCAGACCGAAATACACGTTGCTAGATTCCGCGACGTCTCGGTGGGTTAACGAACTCATAAGGAACGCGACATGACGTTGATAACATTCATGCAACCAATTCTGCCAGTTGTCCAAAAGTAGTTGCTTTGTTACCATTACAAGAGTAATGTAGGCGTTACTTAGCTGTTCAGATTGACTTAACGACGTATACTGAAATCTGTCTCATTTATCTCTTTTTTACTTCTCTTAAGTTGCGTGTAGTCTAACCTTTTTCAACTGCAGTATTGATGTTAATCAGTTCAATTTAAAAGCTCCCTGTTATTTTTATTGAACGTCCTAAATTCCAATACCTATGTTCTATTTATGAAATAAATGTGTTTTCGACTCGAGGATAGTCGTTTACGTCTGTCCCATTCTTTAAGAATGCTGTGGAAGAATGTTCAAGTGCGAGTATCGTTCGAATTGAAATGGCTGTTGATGGTGTGAAGTCCTGTGGTGCCCAATTATTCTGCCGGCGGTGGTCGGCGGGCAGGCGCCGCGCCCCCTATCGCGGCTCGCCATCGATAACACGAACCGGTTCGGTTTTCGTTTATGGGGTCGGACCATCTCGATACGTACTCTCCAGACCGACCCAAATCTGGATTTGAATTTATTTTCCTACAAGTGTTCGATGTCAACAAACTCGAATCATCATTTTCTGATTCGACTTCATTATCTTCTTTGTGGGTCTACATGGAATGATTTTTTTGTCATCATAAGTACTTGCTACAACGAATCAATTACGTATTTATTAAAGCTCATATCACTGACTTGTTTTTGTAAAGCAGCACGAAGGCATTTGATTTCTTGCTCGTGACGTGAAGTATTTTAACATTAGTCGGCAGCGCCACGTCAGGTTTCTAGTATTCATTATTTTCATTCAACAAGGATTTTCCACGTATGGGCATACAAGTACACTTGTCTTGTACTTGTTTAGCCAACTCGCTGCTCGACAATCAAATGACTAATTAATTGTTGCAGAAACATAGCAAGACCTTTAAAGTAGTTTAAACGATTCCTTTGTAGTAGTTGATTAATTTATTTTATTGTACTCCACAGTAGGCTAGACTTTACTTGCTGTAAATGTCAGAACAACAAAAGATTTAAATCGATTACAACTACATAAAACGTGAAGAGATTTTCAATAATTAGACAAAAAATAAAAACACTATTTTGATCAACTTGGCTGTTCCTAAGTAAAATTTTATTACAGCTCAACAATTTTCTGTAGTTGAGGTTCATAAAATATTTAATAATTCTCGTATAAGTCTGACCTTATCAACTCACGTAATATATAAATTATGATCATCTAGTTACCTTATTTCCTCCAAAGTTCATTTCCATCATACACGACTGCGAAGGATTCCGTGACTGGTCGCGCGGATTTATTTTATAAGTATTCATTAAGTGGAGAAGCAGCAATTTGGTTCTCACATGACCCCGTTACACAGCCTGGGCCGTGAGATAATCGCAGACGGTAGTGTCCAAGCACGTACTAGGTCCTTATTAGGCGAACGAGATTTTTTGTCGCCACTCGTCTCGAGTCTTGAGACGCGACGTGAAATTGAGCGCACGCATGCATGATTCCACTACTAGGAACATTTTCAATTTTATTTTCTTTATTCCATCACGCAGTTACTTAAGTCCCGTGTATCTTGACGGCGATTTACCTATTTCCAATTTTAAACACGCTCCTGAAATATACCGTGGCTTTTAAACGCTTCCAATACAATTTTCTATAAATCTCATTAGACCCTCGTCTCATAAAAGTCAGAGGCGAGTGTTGTAGTGAAATATGATAATTTTTCTCCGTCACTTACTCGGACGCAACAAAACGAATCAGCGCCGGCGCCAGCGGTCCTGCCTTGGTCAGGTTTTAAACGACCTTAGTTTTTATTCCACTCCAATATGGACCATAAAGAGCCGCGATATTCAACCTCTCACTGAAATATTCAGTCTAAATTGTATATTATTTATCTACGTGCTTTGCAATGTATTATACCTGAAGCTCGATTTTGCTGCGAGAGTTTATACAAAAGTATCTAAAATGTCTTTAAAAGTCGTCTAAATCCGAAACTGCTAGACAAAGTGAACTTTGAACAAGTATGGAAGCAAACGGCATCGTACCAAGCTAATCTTTTGTCAATACCTGGACAAAGTTGTATTAGCTGGATACTATCATCTCGTATAAGGTAATGTACTTATTAAGCTTCCATTTTAGGTGGGCTATGGGTTTTGTATTAGGCAACCCGGAAGCGCGCGGTCCTCGCGAATGGGTCCGAGTGGAAGGCGACTCGTACTTGTGCCCTTATGAATTATCCAAGCGCGCTCCGTTGCTCGCCGCCGCCGGTGCCGCCTTGCCGGCGCCTGCGCAGTGTGCACGCCCAGCACTAGTACCGCATCGCATGCTAGTGATGGCCAGCTTCGATAAACAAATAGGAACAATGTTAAACAACCAACCATCCAGATTTTATTTAAAACAACATTTGACGTGTTAAGTAGCTTGTTCATAATTTACTTGAAAAGATGAATTTGAATTTTGCTTATTTTTTATTTCATCATATTAAATTCATTCTTCATGTTTCTCATCACGTGTCGTTAGAGAATATCTCAACAGCCAACAGTATAGAATTTTGGGATATAACATAGTTTGGAATTTAATATAAAGTTCGTAAAAAGTTATGCCAATGAATTGAGAAGAAAAACGAACAAATAAAATTCTAGTTATTTCTCCAAAACCACAGAATAGATATCGCCCAAACATAGGTCAGAGAAACTTACAGGACTATCCAGTGTCCACATTGTCCAACAATAAGGACTACTTTTAGGGCATAGTGGAATTTATTGTCACTTTTACACTAATTTCTATTTTTGTTGTCACCACTTTACCGCTAACATGCAAAAAGCTTTGTGTCATAAAAACATGGTTAATTCTCCGCCGATATGTTGAGAAGCACTAAGTTTATGTTGTTTGTTTTTGTAATTTATGATCATGAAGCAAGAAGTTTAGCTTTGACCATGAAATCGCAAATTGTAAATAATTCCTATCTTCTATTCCCTTTGCGCGCCGTACATTAAATGTACAGTTCACAGCGTGATGTGTGGCGTCACATAGCCTGTATGTACATCATAAGAATTCCACTCGCATTCGTAGTCGCATAAGTTAATTACCAACTGTTAAGGCAAAGCTTCCTGGTGGTATTTTACTCCTTCCTGTTCATTAAATTTACTTTTACTGTTTTGTTTGTCGGAACGGTTGTAAAGAAATTGGGTTTAACTGGGCTACCTATTCAGGAAAGTCTGTTAACCAGGTTAAGGAAGTAAGGTTAACTTAATCTTAATTCCTTACTCTTCTGAATTTTCACAAATTGTTAAAAATGTGTTTTTTGATAAAAATATTAATTAAAACATTGATTGAAAATGGTAAAACCCAAATACATTGCTGCATTAAGTGCATTAATAACTGATATACACTCGCATCGAATGGTAAGAAGTTACACGCAAAGAGATACCTATATGCGCAGGGAAATCAGAGCCAGTTTCCATAAATGGTACGTTTATGTTCTCACATGCGAAGTCTTGCTGGGCCGCGACCGTTTCATACTCGCCGAGTAATGCATTTTTATTATTACTGCTTTTAATAATACGTTTCCAGAAATCCTGTTTAATTTCATCTTCATGACAAGATAAGTTCAACGATTAGACATGTTTTAATGCACATACACATATTTAGCTGCAATCATCATAATTTAATTTCAAGTGTGCAAGCGTCTATGTGATATTCGTGATCATACTTCCATTTCCATGTTTGGATAACCCTGACTATCAGCCATTGATAATTAAAGAGGTTGTCTAAACAAAATCAGGAGGTGTCGGATTACACACTCGCATCTAGATGATTATTTCGTGAAAGATATCCCATATATCATTTTACTTTTAAGTCTTCGTTAATCGCTAATTTGTACGTTGCGGATGCAGACGTTAAATTTATCGACCGGAAAGGGAGATTTAGTGTTTGTAGCTAGAATGATGCTATTTTTACGACTTCTCCACCGTCCGTCATTAAAATAATAAACATTTGGCCCTTGATTGGCCGGTACCGCGAAACAGATGTTTGTGTTTCGTTACACCGCCACCGCCGCCGCCGTGCTGTGTTTACACTATTAATAATATTAAAAGACTGTAATGTGCAATTTATGTATGTTTGGTGCCAGTCAAATTTTATTACGTTCAACATCGTATCGGCAGTTATTTTTATAAAAGGCTATACATTTCTTTTCATTCATAAAACTAGGTCATCACTAATGATTTTTTGTTAAACTCCTTTCTATCGACCATAGCTTGGTGATTTTTGGTGGTGAAATTAACTTTGAATGAGTTCTAAAATATTTATCTCCCGTCATTATTTTAGTACGAATAAAGTAATTTTCACGTGTAAATTATGTTGGTGCCGTATCGTTAATTAACATTCTTAATTGGTAGAAGCAAACTTGAGGCCATATAATTTGCATATTAACTCCAACATTAGTGTTAATTGGTGTTCTTAAATCAATTCATATTAACAGTTAAGCGTTTGATGATTTCTTATATGATGTTATGGAATATCGTACTGAATGGAAACGCTGTTTTGATACTTTATCAAGATGATGGATAACATGGATGACGTTAACTGAGTTGCATATGCAAAACTGGAAGATCACGATGAAGATATAAAGAAATATTTTCAAATTCTATTAGTATAATTAATATGCGCTTGATTTATTCTCAAGGAACAATTAGTGCAGCAAGAACAAGCAGCCCAACAGGTAATTAACACTTGGAACCAGGACGCGTCGCGCGCTTGCTAATCGATTGTAATGTACACCGGGCTCATGAATGGCCCGCTATGCTGGCGCCCACTGCATGCGTAATCGATGCCGAGTACCTACGCAACGCTAGCATTTATGCGGTTATGCCATAGTATTGTTCGGACTTCAGTCATCTCCTCGTGAGCCGAATTCCTCTATTGACGTAGTTCTGATATGCTTCCGACATAACAATGAATCGAATTTGTTACTAGAATATTAAATCTTTACAACAACGTTGTCTTGATTCAAAGTAGTAAAGCTTTGATAATTTGGCCAGGAAACTGTCAATCTTAGCATCAAGCAACAGTCACTTTAATGAAGTCTTTGACATAAATTGCCTGTAACTACCGGCCTTTTAACTGGTTTCCATACATTTGCACTTGTATTTAGTACTTCGTGGATTGCAATAAAGCTGTCTGTCATTTGCAAATTGCATACATTGACAGAGTTAAAGCATTCCAAGTTGCGGACAGGCCCTGCCGAAGCCTTAGCTCGCTGATTAGTGATTGGACACGGGACGGAATGGTCACAGCGTGGGCTGCAGGCGTGCACTCTGAATTCCTCTAGTATCGCCCAACAGGAGTAATGACACCGGGTTTAGCAACGCCGAAAGCTTTATTACCTACTAGTAAGAGTTGTAAACTTCGCCAGTAGTATAGTTGTTTAATGAAATGAACGAACAGGTAAAGAGAAAACGCTCTCGTAAAGCCAACGAGCTTTCTAATATTTTGCAGGGGAGCGAACGATCGTTGACAATGATGAATGGAGTCGATGAGATTTGTTGTTGTAGTGAGCGACCGCTGTGTGTTCCACACAGAAAGTTAGGTGGCTGGCGGCAATCGGGGCGGTTATTAAAGCAAAAAGCTTTTCCAACAATGATATGAAAATTACCAAGCAAGTTTGCAAGGTATATTTTTCAAATCTATTTTAAACTGGTTACGCATATATGACCACTAGCTGCTATAGTGTGCTGTACATAGTAGCATTAAAGATTTTATTTGTAATTTCCGACAAATTAATATTATAGTTGGTTACAATGACTAAAAATCATTGGTTGGTTGTATTGTTTGGATAAGTAAAATACTTTAAAGTTAGAATATTGACTTAATATTTTTGATTAGTCTCCTGACGCCTTCACCCTCAGCGTGGGATCATTAGTTCAGCGTTGATTAAAAGTAGCACCTCGTATAATAGTATTTCCTTGACAGCCCTAATAAAATAATGATCGAGATGGATGGATGATAGACAAACATCTTGCGGCGGATGGGAGTGGTCGCTTTGATGAATGGTTCTGAGCTTTGCCAAAGTTCATTGTTCTTTGTTTGTGTGACATCAACACTTTTGCAAATTGTGCTGCTGTTGTGGCATTCAAGTTGTTTTGTATAATTTTTACTAGACAAGGTAATTCATAAATTATGTCAATATTAATATTATCAGTCTCGATGTATTGTATGGTTTCCTTTAAAGGTATGGCATAGTTGTGGCGAGCGATCAGGGGCTTTATCGTGTTTAAATCATGCAAAACGAGCGCGATAATATCAAGTTACACGCCGTAGAATGTTAGTTTTCTTATTAGTCGTTAAGAAAATCAAGAGTTTTAACTCAGATGACAAGTTGTTGAGTAACTTTTCGTTTTGGCATTTATTGTTATTGTCGCAGTTGTCCTAGGTGAAGCTTGACTCATAATTATTCCGCTAATTGAAGATATGGGCTGATTAGAGTCAGCTTGGAGACGCATGTAGATAAAAATAATTGCTGGTCTCCGAACGTCTCATGGCTCCCTTTAAGGCGTGCATTAGTTGTACCTAGTGTTTCACAATACTCTCGGATGATTAAGCTGTTCAAACTCGTAGTTGTTCCATGACTCAGCACAAAAAGCTCGGTCTACTCTATGTCTATACCATTCAATTTAAACGATATCAAATGAATGATATATCGTGTAATTCTATACCGCAATCAATCGAATCGTCGGTTGTGAGATCAACAGTCGCCGAGACTCGAACTGGTTGCGCCGGATATAGTGGTTTACATGTCATGTCGCACTAGAGACTAGCTAGACGATCGGTTTCCGGCGGTTCTCGTTAATGACTCTTCCTACTGATAAGAAATTTGGCGTGAGAACCGATCCCGGCGGAGTTCGCTTAGATTGTAGTTTTAGTTGCGTATTTTACTGTCCAATTTCCGGAGTTGATATGAACACCCTTTGGCGTTTCCTTAAAAAAACCTGAACTAACGTTAGTTTGATGAAAAGCTTTATTCGTTTTTATCTCTTTATTTAAACCCATTAAATACTGCAAGTTTAAGTACCTAATCAATCTAATGTAGATAGAAGTTATACTACTTAATTATGATAAGGAATGGTTTGCTTTTGTTTTTGTTTTTACTTCGAATAACAAATCTTAATCTTAAACTCAAGTCACAAAATATATAATATAATAGTACCTACTAAACGTACCGGAGTCTCGCGTCGACATTTGAGTAAGTGGGAACATTTCTGTGAAATGTGACCTTGTTTGTTCGTTTCCCTGTGGCTGAGCATTGTCGTGTAAGCCTGTCAAAGATAATTGTCACGTAGATGGGTGCGCACCGTGTGACGGCTAATTTGTGGTCCGGTATCAGTATCAGATACCCGTGGTAAAGTAAGCCTAGCTTTTTCGCAATCAATTATTATCTCTGGCTGAGGCTCATTTGTTGCTGCAGTATCGCCCTTGCCCCTTAGACATGTGTCTTTATAAATGGTGTTCGGTTTTAGATTTATGGTCTTCTTACATAAGATTAACGGCCGAATACTCAAAGGCTTCTTAGCTAAAATCTTTGGTTGAGATCTCCTTAACTTTAAGGAAGCTGTCAGTTTCATTGAGTTTCTGTCAAATATGACAACCCTTTGAATTTAAGATGGCCTCAACTTTAAAAATCATGACTATTTGGCCATAAGAAACCGGCTTTTGCTCTGAAACTGCATTTGGTACCATAAATTGATCGTAACATGACTAAAGTTTAGTCTATTTCATAATTTCATGACAGACACATGACATATTAATGATTTTTCAATTAAACTCCAATCTTACAAATACTACGCGATATTATTAAAATTTTCGTATATTTTTTATATTTCGTATCTTATTGCCAGCTTGCATCCGGGCATTCCAGAACCGATCATCGTCGTAAATATGACCGCTGTAATCTGTAAATTCACGAAGACATAACTAAGGAAACGTAGGCAGAAGTATTTTTAAAAGTTTTCTGAAAAAAAACCTGAAATTCGTAAATGTAGTTGAGCAACTAATAAAAAATATATTCCTATCCTAGGCCCTCGGTGAGCCAGATCTAACTCAGTGCTTACTTTAATCGAAAAACTAATAACTTCAAGTTTATGCTAATATTTTATTATGTTCTCCGAAATATGAATTACTTCAACTAACCGGTGACGGTCATAAAAGCGGTTTTCACAAGCCGTTGTTCTATTCTAGAAATAAATTTACGTCTTCAGTCTGTCAATTTATAGCCATTTTATCGTTTTGGTTGCACTTCGAATACCTGCGAACGTTGAGTTTTCACCGCCTGTCGCGCAAATATTCTACTGTCGTTTTATGATGAAATGATAATGCAGCTTTATAGTTGCTCACGTAAATCGTCTGTTACAAGAGACAGCCGACGACGACGCTAATGTTCTCAAAGGTTTTATAGCTGCCATTTTAGAATTTAAGAGCAATTGCATTATATTCATCTTGGCTATAAACACGTTCTTTGAAATGTTATTAAAAAAATAGCAGTAGCATTTACAGTACAAAATGATTCCTGCTAAATACTGATGAAGATTTTTCTAGTATCGCCAGTCTCATACTACTCCGTAGCGTAAATTGAATTGCAGTTTTTGCTGATAAGCATTTCTAGTTGGAGATGCCTGTAAATCTGACTTCAAATCGAATTTGTTAAGTGAAGACAGAATTACCAATTGAAGCAGTCAATTTAGGTTGTCCGCATGAATGATGATGGATGCACCCACCCCGAGGAGCGGCGTGTCCGGTGATCATTCCATTACTGGCAGTAGATGCATGATTGTAAAATGCGGGCTGCTCTCAATAAATGTTAATAAGCTGTTCGCCAGCTGAGATTGCCGTTTAAATTTGTAGGACGGCGGCGGCGACTGCGATTTGTCACTCGGTGCTACAAAATGGCAAATGTACTCGTGTCATGTAACGTTTGGTGCAACATCACTCTTGATGTGTAGATTCAAACGATGGTGTTTATTTTGCTGGCTATTTGCCATTTCATTCAATTTAATATCATTTAGTTTGCAAATTGTAATTAAATTATCTTCTCTGATTGATGTAAGCGACTACTCTGAAAACTGTATACAGTATACAGATAACATAGCTTCGTCGTCTGCTGTGATATGCACCAATGTAAAGTGTCGTCATTTCGACTCATTACGATTCCCGTTTCTTGGCCAGGGCATAAATCAGAGGTGCGGAACAGCCCGCGAGCGGTTTGTCATTACCTTCGTTTGTAATGAAGTGGTGTCATTCGTTCGAACTTGCCCATTTGCTGCGCTGCTGCCATTTGTAACAGGATTTGGAACTGCCGTAGACCGCTGCTTGACATTTGCCGTAGCAGTCACAGATAGCAACTGGCAATTTGTCAACTACTATTAAATCTATTTCATAATTAAAATTAAAGCTTGTTCTGTCCAAACTACCAAGAGGTTATTTTTCAATGCATACAACGTTGGTATAATTGGCTGTTCACACTTTGCAATTCTCTGCATTCGGATTCCCTTATACACCGACTTGTTGTGTGTCGCGTCGCAGCATGCGAGCGGGCGCGCCGCGGGACGTGTATAAATCCAATCCACCCATTGTTCTGTCGCCACATGCACAAGAGTGCACTTTTATTTGAAATCCAAAATCCGATTGGAACAAACTTCCCGTAGAGACGACAAAGCTTAAAATAATATTAAAAATATTTGACGATATCAATCAAAAGTTTAGAAAAAGAAGTATTATAGTAGTGTTATGAAGATTGCATTATCATAAAACAATCATATTTCGCTATAAATATATTGTGACTGTGCCCTGTTATTACTTTAAAAAGTGAAAGCTTTTTAATTACTTCTACATGTTCATGGTTTTCATCTTTATGTTTATTTATTTCGGTGCTTAAAATATGTTGTAAAAAAAATCATATTGGTGTAGGTGGAGGCTCCCAAGATTCCTGACCCCTTTAAAGAACTGCAAAATAGCATTGAAGCTGAATGTTTTAAAATTCTGAATCACACTTTTCCTTCCTTTTGTGGCGGCAACTGCAAGTGAGAATTTCGCGCCATCTAACTAAGCAAAAAATATTCTAACATGGAAACGTGTGTATTTAAAAAAATCTGAACTGATTCTAACAATGATTTAAAACTGTGAAGGGGCTTATATGTATAATATTCGTCTTACAATAAAACTCTATCGTCTAAATGATTCCATTAAAGATGACTTACAATTTACATGCATTCGTCATAGAGTTTCTATGAGAGGTTTATTTTTTTTACCGTTTTGTAATATCGTGGTCAATAAATCTTTTGGTTATAAGGTGTAATGGTATCACGCCTCGTCTTACCACCTTTTCTTCAAACGCGTGTCTTCTGTTATTTTCTCATACAACCATTTTAAACCAAGTTCAATTTTAGTCCATGTTTTGGAAGATGCCTTTTAATACTAAAACGAGCATTAAAGGATACTTAGACAAATAATTTATAGCAGTTGACATGTGCAAGGAAACGCACTGTTTACTTTCATTCCGTTTTCGGCCTGTTCCTTTTAAGCCGCTAGTTTATTGCGCCCTATGTACGGATAACAAGGGATTTTGTAATGTGACTATTTCGGTATACAATGAAAGCGTATACCCTTAAGTTCAGCTCGTAGAACTTCTATGTTTGTGCCGTTAAGTGTATTTGGTAACGGATCAGACCAATCATAATAGCTGGAAATATGAATTTACTTCATGTGTCTTGAATTGTTCCATTCCATAAATATTTTACGGCATTTAGGCGGATGATGCAACGTTAATTTGAGATTTCTTCCCTAATAAAGCAGGCACTTAATAAGTTGCCACTATTCAATTAATTTAATATGGTAATAAGGCACGCGGCGAGCGGTGCTGTTCAAAAGCTTGCACTCAATAACGAGTTGTCCCTTAATTCCCGCCGGTGTGATCAGTAACATTCCTACAAGGGTTTGCTCTCCACATTTTTGTGTGTTGGGGTCTCGTTTTTCTCCGCCGCCATTTCCCACCTTGGTTTTGTCGCAGAGAATTTAAACGAGCGTCCCGATCTTCATCGCTCTGCCCCGACTACTTATTCTACCTTGAGCAAAAAAATTGTTGGCGTTTATACCATTTAGGGAAGAACATTGTTTCTGAACTAAACATTGACTTTTTCTCGGTAGTGAAAACATTCTTTTACAAAACAGTGGTAATGTGAATAATTATTCAGCCTTCACCCAACAACAGCCATTGCAAGTCGAGAATAGGAATTCTGCTGTATTTTTTCCATTACATTATGCCAATTTGGTTCTGTCCACGCTTAAGTGGTTTATGGGAAGTTCACAGTCCGTACAATTTATGGATGAGTTCTTATTGTCCCGAGGAGGGAATATAAGAATATTGATGTGGTCTCGTTTTATAGCATAGGTCTTGGTTTTATTTTGGGGACAAGTATTGTGCGATGGACAGCGGATTAACAAGGGCGTCGGCGCCAGCCAGCGGCGCGGGCACTTCGGCGGCTGCATAGCAAATGCATGATCTCGGTGTGCGGTGGCCTGGCCGATCTAGATGGCGAGTGGACGCGCGTGCGCCGCTCGCCGCTCCCGTGCAGATGCGCGCGATTGGACGCATTAACATACTACCACTGCTTGTTTTTATAAGCTCTGAATGCATTGTCTTAATACGGCCCTTTTGTAGTTCGTACTTATAGCTCGGTTTGCACGACGTGCCATATGAGATATTTCTCCGGTCATATTTGATCAGATAATCCTGTCTCTAGTCATGGCTGGCTAATTGACACACGTCCGCGTTGTACCTTCAAATTGTGTTCAAATATTTGCTGTGTGGACCCATAAAGCCCCAGCAAACACACCGTCCGTCCGTCTGTTTGTCCGGCCCAATGAGCTTGCGTGTGTTTGCCTCCGTTATCTGTGCGTGATCTCGAACTGGTTTGCTCTCTGTCATGACTTTTCTTTGTCTTTTTTATCTTTACGTGTCATCGCGTCGTCTACACGTATTTGGCATAAAAATAAACATTACCTTTTATTTCATTTTTGGACTTGTTGTTAATTCTATGTTCTATTATTCTTTCCAGATACAGTCGCCGTCAGATATATTGGAGCAGACGAGGTGACCAAATACTTCTGAACAATATAAAATTACAATAAGTTCCATACACTATAAGTTACAATGACAATAGCTACTTCATTAATAACTGGGCAGATGCATGTCAATAAATTCCATACACACACACACAACTTACACATAATACAAAAACCAAAGAAAAAGTTTTGTATATAGAAATTATTGACATGCATCTGTTCAGATATTAACGAAGAAGTGATTGTTCAGATATTACTGGTAACTTGTAGTATATGGAACTTATTGACATTTTAAACTGTTCAGAAGTATTTGGTCTCCTTGTCTGCTACAATATATCTGACGGCGACTGTACCTATTTGGTTATTAGCTACTCAAGAAAATCAAACTATGTACGATATGGTGAAGCGTAATTACTATTACTATTTATTATGTGATGCCATTGCCAAGCTATCGATTAAATAAGAATCTTGTTATTAACCCAAAGACATATCCTTAAGTTAACGTGCTTCCAACTAGTAATGCGACTATTTCAAGGGCCTCATTAAATGGTTACATTGAACGATTCCTAGGCTTACTGGACATTGTGTTGTGGTATTTTAATGTGGATAGTAAAGTTCAGACCCTATGTTATGTATGCGCTAATTATGGTTAATCGAACGTGTGGACCGCCGGCAATGCCGCGTCGTGATCTGCCGTTGCTTAAAGCCTAGAAAGGACTGCCCTGGGGCCCTACCGGCTAACTTTTCGAACATCGACGGGTCTGCCGAGCTTCAACTTAAAACAGATAAATCAAAGTAAGGAGTTTCGTCTTGTACTATTCGCCGAAGTTATTTAGAAGATATGTTCGTGTGACATCATGAATTGAGGTTCGCCCGATTGGGGCTCGATTTATCTGTTTTAATTTGAAGCCCGCAAGACTTTCCGAAGTTCGATGTGTTAGCCGGTACGGCCCCTGTGGTATGTTTGGTCGTGAGGCGTGGCGTGTCGCTACCCGTTTGGCCTTCAATACTGCTATTGACAGGACAGTGCGAAACTTCGAAACTGATTAATTGCCATTCAGGTGTCGCAATGTTGGGCACATTCCAAACTTGTAGTCAAATCATAAACTTAAGTTAATATTAGGTCAACGACCGTCTAGGAAAAAATATTGAAATTGTAAATGCAATTATTATTGACGGAAAACCTTTTGAAAATTGGATTCGAATAACGTAATGTATGTTGTTATTATAGTATGGCACTATCTAACTTTTGATTTGGAGATATTAGGTGCAAAATGAGGACACAATTGTTTGTTTTTATTCTGTATAATACTTGTATCATTATCATTTAGTCGTAATTTGTATTATCTAATCATTTTTTTATCATGTAGTTTGTGCTACTTAAGGTTGTTAAATCCGTGACTCTTTAAATCCGTTGTCTTTTCCTCGTTTATGTTAACTTAAGTAACTTATGTTAACTCTGCGTCGGTCGTTCTTCCATCTATATCCACTGTTATTTAACTCATTTTCATCGGTAGGATGATGATCTGTCATCTCATGATTAAATTATGATATACGACCTACAAGAAATTGCCGCAAACACCTCATCATGACTTTATTTATACTTCATTACATTTTAATGTTTGGTTAAAAAGTCCCAGTTGTAATTTCCATTACATTACAAAGTTGACGCTATACATGTTTAACAGATTAACAACTGTAAGTCCAACGAGCAGATCGCTCCGGGTCTAGCTTCCGGCGCCGGATCTGGATACATGACTGGCTTTTGCTCCGGTTTCCGGTTCGGTCTCAATATTTCTCAATAAAACTTAAAAGTAATATTGATCAAATACCTAAAACAAAAATGATAAAAGTGCTTTTCGCGCGCTTGATATAAACGTTGTTAACACAAAGTTGTTTGCACACAATGTTAGTAAACACAGCACAGCAACTTACACAAAAAAACTCTTCTTATCTTCATAGTAATTAATGAGTAATGTTTAAGTACTTAATGAGGATCTCATAATAGTTTAATTTTTTAACTTTCTTTAGACTTTCAGTGGGTATTATCGTCATACAAGTCGTTTTTGTATTATCAAATATCTATTGGTCTCGTTCCCGTGTCGTCACTTTCATAGCTGTCCCAGTCCCTACAATGGACAATTCAGAAGTCGTTTGTCAGCTCTACTATCTCCAATAAATCGATCTGACGACCAAATAACCTCTATAATAATCTTGATTTCTCAACTAGAATTGAACTACGGATAAAATCTCCAATTAAAATACGCTACCTACATCAGTAAAATTACTTAAGATACATCTAGCTTTTTAATTTGATCATCATTTATTCATTACAAACGTTCAATCCTTATTTTTATAAGAAAGTTGTTACTTTTTTTAATTAGACATCAAAATTAATCAGTTTTGTCATCAAGTCAGTGAGTGTGTTTGTGACGTATTGTTTTGTTTCATAGCTTAGGCTAATGAAATAATTGTCTACTGATTTCCCTAAATACTTAATAATGGAAATCGTTAAAAATCTAAAACACTTACAGTCAAATACATATCTGTTTATGTTTATAAACTTCGATAAGTTTGAAAATAAAAATACTGTAAAGCTAAAATTATTGAGGCGGAAACTTAATTGAAATCAATAGCCAACCTCTAATCATTGAACTGTTAAAGATTTAATAGGCTCAACGCAACGCTGCGCTCCACCACCGCGCACCGACCAACATGATGTTGATTTATTATGTAAGAAAAGCGGAAAGCGTATATTATGTTGCTAGATAAGTAATCATTGTGATCTTTTGCATCGATGAAACACTCGATTTGATGGATGGATGCTTAGAAAGGTTGTAATTTTAGTTTTCGAAAGCTATCTCACTGAAATACAATTTTTAACCGACTTCAAAAAAAGGAGTAGGTTCTATGTTCGTCGTTTTTTTTTATGTCCACCGATTACTCAAAAACAGCCGAACCGATTGTTATGATTCAAACGCCATTTTATCAGGATTGTACCCAAGTTAATCCCATTTTTTAAAAATTTTAAATCGGTTCAGTAGTTTTCGAGTAATCCTGAAAATACTGTAATTTTTTAGGTAACTTTTGCACGAGTTTTAACGGAACTTCAGACATAACTTCTTCGTTTATAAACCGATTAAGATTATTCTTGTTTTGTTAGAAAGGGGATACTTTAAGGGTGTTTTCTTTTAATTTTTAGCAAAGAAGTTCGCGAGCGACAGAGCGCGTCACGTACACCTTCGCGGGTATAAATAGACCGTAGGAGGGACCTGTATTATTACGCAGCTAAAATGTTCTGGGCCAGTCTTAGTAACATAGTAGAAACCTGTAATATTAAACAAAGCAAGCGATCGCGCTGCTATCAAGGTGTGGTACCCTTATTGCAAGCTCGGCCCGAAGCGACGGAGCGCGTCACGAACTCCTTCACTGATATAGACCGCAGACGGATCTAACCACAAGCGCAGCTAAAATGTTCTGGGCCAGACTACCTAGTAATAGTAACATAGCACAGCAGTATGCTATTTAGAAAATAAGACGCTGCTTTCCGTTCAAGTATGGCACCCTTGAAGTGAGCTCGGACGAGCTTCAGCGCCGATGACCGCAGCGGATCAAATATCATTTTCATACCATCTTTACCGCTACGAAAAATCCATAATATGAAATGATTAATCTAATCCTGGCGAATAACTTAACAGTATGTTTAAGGCTACAGGTCGGGTTGACGCAAGTTTTTCAATTGATATATTTTAAAAATCTAATACGAATCTAACGATTTGTTCAAATTATAGTACACACAAACATAACGAACTTATAGATAACGAGCACTTAAAGCTTCGCCATAGAATGGTGGTAAAAGCATCTTCTTTACTACCTGTTTTGTTTCATAGAAAGTCGAAAATTGAAAGAGCTTAATGCTGATATAATTGAGATGAAGGTTCACATTCGTGATCAATAAAAACTTTTCGAAGCGCTGCCTTATTAGGCGGCACTTTACTTGCCTTCAGAATATATAAACAATTCGCATTGGTGTTCCAAATCCCTAGTTAACAATAGTCCGTTTTATTTTGAACACAAACAAAACCTAATTCTCGAAAGCCTGACTGGTGTGAAGGCGTTTCACAAACAAACGAGTTGACACGTCGATTACAGCGTCGAGTCGCGTTCAAGGAACTGAATCTTTGTGGTGCCTCCACAAAGGGAAGCTTAGAATACCTCGGAATTCTCAGACGCGTTTACTGCTCGATGCTCCAGCGTGTGCTGGAATCTACAAATTGTTGGAATATACGATACAATACAATCGAAAATATCGTAAAATTTTCTTATATCGTTTGAAATTGTCTTACATTCGAATAGTGTATTAATTTTTTCACGACTACACGAACCATAAAAGACATTTTTTTACATTAACCACTGTGTGACCACCATAAAGTGTCATTTTTCTATCAAGGCGTATTAAAAATTGGAGGGGCAAAATATTAACGGACCGTTGTATTTTTCTGAACGTTTCTTTGCATTATTATTTTTTTATAAATTTTGTTAGTCATGTTGAATTGAACCAGTTTTTCAGTTATGACATCATAGCCTTTAGTATACACCATCTTCCATTTAATAATCTTTATGCCCCTTGCTTGGATCGCATTGCGACCTCCTAAACATTCGGGCTATCTGAATCGCTCGTGCTCGCCTCTACTTTTTGTTTCGTCTCGTCGCCGACGTTCTCAGAACTGTCGCTTTTGAAAAAAAAACCCGTCCAGCGCTCTGTTGCGGTCGACAAAGGTGTGAATATAATTAATGGTTTATCAAAGAATCCGCCTACTGTACAACGCGCTCATGTTTACCTCCGACCATGGACTCTCTTAATCCTATATTATGTACACTTGTTTTAACTTTTCTGCACTTTTTGCTACTACTTTTTCACTTGGCTCAGTTAATTATTTTATACAGCTGATGCATCATTAATGTTATTTATGAACAGACATCAGTCAAGATACGGTATCACGGTGATTTAATTAGAGGAATAATAAATCTCGGCTAGGAATCCGATTCTAATTCTATCGCGAGTCGGTTTCAGTCGTCATTAGTCGACACCTCAGCTACATAGCTCACCGGTGTCGCATTTATCGCAGTTATCATATTTCTAGAGTTGGTACTGTTGTGAATTCTCGCTGTGAGTATTATATCTTGATTCTCGTTAGCGCTTACAACACTAGGTTTTATCCACCGACAATCGTGATAAATAATGCACCAAGCTTTAAAAATATAATGTACCTACTAAAACTGTTAAAGGTTAAATTTAACTCTCGCATTTCAAAGCCAAAATATCGTTTTTGTTTCTGTCCAGTTTTGTTCAGTCTATGCAAAGAAGCAAGCAACATTGTTTACAATCTAAGTCATAATTGAATAAAACCTTAAATTAAATTGTAATATCAAATCATAAGAGAGGCTTTAGCTCTTATAAGGACGGACATTACGACTCTTAAAATAACACTTTGATCTGCACAAGATGTTCAATTTTCTTTCGTATCTAAGTTTTTATTTAAATATAAATTATGAATAGTGTTTATATAATTTTATGTTATGGAACATCTTATTCACATCGAAATATTTTATTGTTTTAATGTCATGGTTTAATTTTAGCACCTTGTCGCAGCAGAATCTCATTTTTGTGTCAGCTAAACGTATGCAGTTACTAATTTTGATTTAATTAAGTTCGTTTTACACAAACAACTTCTTTATGCCTGATACCCATGTGTTCACTATGATCTTCGGAATTCTTCGTGAGTTTCCACGCAGCAGTAGTTGGTTGGTGCAAAGCATTTCCTAACGGCTTCCACGAACAATCCTGAGCAGTTTAGGCGTACGTGTGGATTACTGGGTCTCGGGTGACGGTAGAATGGGCCATTGTCTTCATTGCCAAGTGGTCTGGTGGCACTGGCTATGCTTGGGTCAACGGCACCGATATTTCAGTGTGCTACCTTTAATCTGATGGCATGACAACCATTGCTCGTACATTGACTGGTTTAAAATTAAATGATTTATGATTCCGATTAATTTTATGAGATTTATTGAATTCACTCAAGATGGTTTTATTGATCCTCGAATCATAAAGAAGTTTTAACAAAATAATAAAATCCATATACAATAAAAAATATTAATGCTTTTGCTATCGTCGTAAAGCTGATTTTATAGATGCCTCCGCGAGATAAAGCCACGTTCACCAATAAGAAATACTGCCTATTTTTTATGATTACGATGCATTTATAAAATTTAAGAACCCTCCACCTGACACAAATGATCTACGTCAAATAATCCTCACCAAAGTCCTACGGTCAGGTACGATGCAGGTAGTTCTTTGTGATGGAAGCTAGCTTCGGACTATTTTTCGTGTCCCTACCAGACGACACTATGTCTGCCAGATGCGACGAGCTCTTTGTGTTTTTATGTTTCGGCGAGAATTTTCCAAGAAACCTACGATTCGATGCACATGTGCATTCGAACAGATTTTATACCTGTGGAATAGTTAAGGCCCTATTGTTGGCCGCATCCTGGACCGTATAATAGAACATTTTACGCCTTGGACGTTCTTGAAGCTTTTGAAAACGTTGCGTATGCTGTAAGTAATTTTGTTGAATTGTTTCGTCTGAATAATGATATTTCCTTTCCGTATTGTTTTGTAGCGGAAGCATTATTGTTAGAGCTCGCTCGTGATCATTTGAGCGCTGGCCAAAGTAATTTATATTCTATTCACTGTTCTGAATTGTCTAGTGTAGTTCTATATTATATAGGCTTGCAAAATTACTGAATATTACGGGATGCTCTTAGTTCATTCAAAGGGGTGCTATGCTATAGATATATAGACAAAACTGAAATTAAAATCAGTTTAAGAGAACATAGTCTTATTGTTATAAGAATTTACAGTTCAAAGTGGCCACTTTTTTGCAAAAAAAACCTCCATTAAACTAAACGATAGTCTATAAAATATTGTCTAAGCGATAAAAAGTACCACAAAGCTTCTTCGGAGAGCGCTACAGAGACATAATTCACAATTTCGTCTTTATTTAAGAACTATGATTTTTTTTCCAATGGCTCTTTACAGAAAATCGTAATTGAAAAATCTTTAAAATATTTAAATAAAACCAGCATCGAAATGAAAAACACAACATACCACAATCATGGTCGATAATTTCTTGTCTTGTGTCTTAACGCCCCTTATTCGACATTTCATATATAAGATTATAAATTAGTTCTATCAAAATCTCAAGACGAAACTGAAAAATAATTACAATGTGTGTGACAATAAGAAACATTGAATGAATATGTCGTAAACCCACAATTATGTCGTCACCTTAGAGAGTACCACGAATTGCATCAGTGATTCGCGTGCGCACTGCATGAATTAGTCACACGGATCACATTTCGCGCTTATGAGTGGGCCCGCTTGGTCTAGACCGCTCGGCGCTCAATGCGGGCGAACGACACTTTTGACTCTTGGCAGTCTTGGCACAGGCGCGGCGCACCTGCCTTCAGTGGGTGTCATAAAGTTTGCCATTTTACTGACTACCTATATTTATCACAGATCTCACACACTTAATACCCATTATCTCCGAGATCGCCTAGTTTGAATTTTCTTTATACTGAATGGGACTTAAATGTTGTATACTTCTGGTTTTAGCCAAAACCTAAATAGAGTCCCAGGAACAACTTCAATATCAAACGAGTGTATCGGTATGTGCCAAAATATCTATAATCAAAAGAGCTGTTAGTAAAATTCGGCATGAGAGCTGTAATATACCTGTTTATTAAGCCAATGTATGTCTATATAAATTATAGAGTCATGTATGGCTTTTTGCATGAGTCGCATAATCACATCCTGTACTTAACTCTAAATTATGTGGAAAACACGACGCCTTTGGAATACTACAAATGAATTACGTGGACACTAGTGTGATCAGGTTGCACCGTTGACTTCTTTATTTCTATCAGATGTCATTCAGAGAGGTCCCAAAAGCCATGGGAATGTCGAAAAGTGGCACAATCTCAATTCGCTTGGCGGGAAAGAAAGATACGATCGGATACGACCTGTCGGAAACTATGTTTATTCCGTTCGCTCCGGCAATGACATCACGAGCTCATCGGATCGGCGGATACGCCGCACACATAATTGATGGAGCTCCATCTAGGACTTTGAACTATTTGCGGCGCTCGTATCTAGCTCAAGATAATAACTCATCGGCAGCAACGTTGCTAACTATTGATGCTTCCTTTCCGACTACACGGTTTTATAGTCGTATTAAACGTTTCGAAGACGTGAGTTTAAATTGGACACCGTCATCACATCCTGGTTCAGTGACGTGAGCTATTTTGCTTTAGTTCTGATTTTTCTATCTTCTACTAAAACTATAAAACATTTATCAATGACGATATTTCCAGTAGAAGGGTGTATAGTTTGATTGCATATTTCAACATATTTTACAATTGTAAGATACCGTAATTTAATAAACTGTACCACAAGTTTGTTGCAATAAACCCGTTAAACTGCAAATAACTAGGCATAGCATTGTCACATTTAATTACAATCGCTATTATTATTGCCTTGTTAAGTAACGAATTTCGTAGAACGCTTTGAACTTTAAGTTATTTGAATATGATTCAAAATATTCTGAGGTCTTAATGATTTCGTTATGTCTAGGCATGTTTGTGACCACTATTCCGACTACACTGTGCTGTGCCCACTGCCCACTAATGAATTTTAATGCAGCATTGTTATTGAGTACTAGATAAATATTTATATAGAATAGAAGTATAATTGAGCCGAAGACGCTACAATTGTATTTGGCTTTTAAGATACCAGATTTCAAATTAAGAATTTGGCAATGATAATGTCATAATCTTAAGTAGGTAAGCAATGGTTATAAAAAAGAAAATACTCTAGATGCAATACAACTTGACCACTTGCGCCAATTTCTCTGGCTACTTCATACCAACCAAGTGCACAAGCGAACGTGAGAGCTTTAATGAATGACGTAAAAGTATCCCGAAATGATCGACAATTTAGCGATGATAGTAAACATGCGTACACGTCATTCACAGATACACTCGGTCGTTCAGCGTGTGTGCATGCGCGCGAGTCACACACACACCCAACTCTAGGAAATTATGAAGTCATTTCTATACACGAAGAAGACTTGCTTCCAATAATGTGTGAAGATAGCTCAATGTTTTGACGCGTATCTGATCAGTGTTTTGTCTATTACGATTGTAACGTTATGCAACAAAGAGCATCGTGAACTTGTTATTGTAAACTCATTGCCTTTTATATTCATCTCAAAGTTTAATAAAAAGAAAGTTTCGTAATCCATGTTGCTCGATAAAGTAAGAGGTCACGACTGTCGACCCGAAACTAGTTTTCTGTGAGATGCCCAAATATAAACACGTCTCATGGTCTTGTCATATCTATATACTATAATTATTATCTGTGTATCTACATAAGTAACTTATATGATACTTCTTTATAACTTATTATGTATGCATTTTGAAATTTTTATTTTTAATATAGTATCTATGGACCCACTAAGTGTTTCATGTGTTCCAAAACGTAATCGTATAAAATATATAAAAATATATTTAAATTGTACATGATCTTTCAAGTGATTTATGACTAGCAATTGGCAGCAAAACCAAACATAGCTTTTTAATACAAAACTGGAACGCACAGATGTTATCATAAAAACGAACACCTGTTCAGCCGACAAATAAAAATGTCCATCTAAGATTTGAAATGAGAAATGATAATGGCTGAACATGTTCTAGTCGGAATTAAGTTTTATGAAGCCAGCCAAACGGCGGTTGATTAAAACTCGTCCCGTTTGCCGCAGACGAAGTGTGTAAGACCTGTCTCGTAGCTCGTTGCCGGAGACTATCAATGGTGCCTCTCAATGGTCCACCATATTTGCATAAACGTTATCTCGTAATAGAATTATTTGAGTTTCGCTTCATTCATTTATCACTTCTTAACTTTCATCGGCTGCCAAAGATTCTTACGTTTCATCTGTTGGAAAATTGTAGAGCTCCGTATTAGCAATACTCAATTACATTTGCAGACTGGTTTGAGGACATTTCTAAACGTCGTAACATTACCTGTTTGAGCAGGTGTTCAATCTTTATAATTAATGGACAATTATGGTAATTAAAAGAAATTAATACAAGTATGATATTATAGCTGATGTCCTAATGTGATGGAGTGTTAGTGTGGTAGCCTGAAACTTTTTGAAAAATGTCATTAAGTTATTGAATTAGAAGAAGAACAACTTAGAACGATAGTTCCCTACAAAGTGCACTGTCAAAAGTGAGGCAAATAAAACTGACCCAAAATGACTCAGTTTTCAGGTTTTTATCCCTCATCATACGTTAACCTAATCGTACCTATAAAAACGAAAAAGTTGCAATTTCCCTACCTTTCGGAGATTAGTTACTATTTTATTGGATTTTAGTTACGATGAGGTAACGTTAAGGTAATTAATAATAATGGTGAAATCAAGGTGTAAGCCGTTCGCGTAGCATTAGCATCATTGGCAGCTAAGCTTCTAACTACTCTATTATTATGCGTACTGATGATGGCCCGTTGAAATTATTCCTGTGTTTCGTTTCACTTGCACGTGTCTTTAAACAATTGCAGACGTTACTGCAAAACTTTACTACGCGATTTTACCGTATGAATAATACTGCGTAGTTTTTAAATGTTATCATTTGCATAAAGACGATGATTGTCTGCTAATGGAATAATTATATTACCGTTAAGTTTTATTTCCTAATTGATTACAAAGACAGATACTTTTTCTGTTCCATATCAGAAGTTTATTTTTAACCTCGCTTCGACGCATAACAGTACAGCACAATGATCTAATTGTGCTGCTATTATCCACCTTCGCCGGGTTAACTACGTGTTTAACCTCGGACTTAGCTTGGCATTTGCTATGAATAGAGTCAATTTTCAATGGAAAGTTGCTTTCTGACCAACAACCTCTTGTCTATTATGTTTGAGATTTTGTAAAGTTTCTTTATTCTGTGACCCCTGCTTAAATAGTTTTTTGTTTTTTGCAAATCAATTGTACGAAATGTCTATAAAAATAAATGATGTCTTAACTAATGATCACACTATTGTCAGTGCTGCCTTAGTGAACGAACATAAATTCACTTGTGATTTTATTCCAAAGTATTGTTATTTTGCATATTTTATTGCAAAAGCATTTTGGTGCCATTTTTTAAGAAACTAACTTCGAAGGGTACATACTTTTAAAAGTTTGATTGATTGCTGTTTTAAAAGGATAATCATCAGTTTTTCAAAGAGTTTTTGACCTGTCATGTTTATCAACCCGCCCCCCGGTTGCATCGCTAATGGCCTGCACTCCGAGCATGTAGCCTCCTCCGCGTCATTTTGCAATAATCATCAATTATGCTGGTAATTGCCCGTAGAGCACCTTAGAGTCTCGTATTTCTCAATAGTCTAATATCTATTGGTAGGGGGTGCGTGGGCGGTTTTGACCTCTCGCCACGCGTGGGTATGACTTTCTACTGTAATCTGGTGATCTGCCGCGCTGTACCTACGCCCGACTCATCTCGATGGCCTCTTGGACTTGAAATGCGTCGGTGTTAAAGTGATCTTACTTAAGTTTTAAACTTACTTATAGTCAGTGACTAAAAGTCATCACCATTATGCGCTTCCCAAAAGCTAGACCAGTCAGTATGGGTCACCAAAATTCTGGGTATTAGTATACTTCCAGTCACAGTTGCGCAATTTTTTTCTTTTTTTTTTTAATAAAGTCAATATCGATATCAATTTCAAACAAGTTCGAGCAAGGTTGACCACAGCACAACGCAGTTGTGGACAGTCGCTCGTCTAAGGTTTCTCGATAAAAAAGTTAAATATTAGCCTATGAGACAATTCTTAGGTCGTCGCCATGTTTTTATCCTTCGAGTCAGATGAGATGAACTTTCAATGAAGAGTATTGTGTTACTAATTTGCTTAATCAAGTGTATGTATACTAACATTTAACAAAAAAAAGTTGATTTCGGCCGTAATAAAAGTTAAGTGTTTTTATTCAGAGTAAGTTTACCTCTGTTGGTTTTTCGGTTGTTTTGTTCACATTATTGGAATGAATCGGAACCGATATCGATTTCAAACTTTAATAATAACAAAATTTTAGGATTCTAAGTCAATTGAAAAAAAAAAAGATTTATATAACTTGATGTGCCGTACCGTACCGTGCATACTTATGATTTTTTTGTTTGTACGCTAATTTTTCCTAGCATTAATCGTCAATTGAATTGCTTTCGTCATTAGTTATTAATGTACTTATAGAATGAATAAATGAGTCCTATTTAATTTCCTTGTGGAACGTTTTTTACTATAGGCCTGTGCATGTGCAAGACTTAATCTAGCTTTTGCACCTTAAGTCTTAACACTAATTGGGTTGGGTAATTGATTGAATCTAATTTTTTATCTTGTTACTTTTTGATCTTAGCATGTTAAACAAACATGGCGGTCCCCCGTTCGGTCTCCATACATTTTTAAAAGTATTCCAACCTAAACGCTATCGGAATAAAACATATTTATTCAAGTTTTATAGTCTCACTTCGTTATAAATGTTTTAGCTATGATTCCGTGTGTGGTATTATGAGGGTGTTATAACAGTCCACCGTTATGTTTCCGTACTTAAACCCACACGTTGCGGTCAAAAGTTCGCCGTTGGTTGCGCCCACGCCGATTCCGAGACAAATCTCGACCACGATTATACCGATTTCGGGACTAATGCCTCCGATACTGCCTCGTACGTCATCGCCAACGATCGCCCGTGTCAAGCTGACACGAGCCATTGCCAATACAACTCGCCAACATTGGTACCTATCTCCAAGGAACATGGTCCACTATCCAACGTCAATCATAATTGAATTTAGGCAACAGATATACAATTGGCGACTTAAACGGAATAATAAACTCTGAATGGATGGACGGGGAAATGTTTCATTTGATTGATGATTATGGATTTTGACCGCTGAATATTCGACGGTCTTTACTACCGAGTCCAAATTAACGCCGTATTGTAAATTGATCGCTCGAAGCTAAGTGTTTATAAATGAGATGTAAATACCTACTTGTTATTGTCTTAAGATTCATTTTAATCGCGAGTGGGTGGACGCGGTGTGGTTGTCGAAACACCTTTTTGTTACGAAATTGCTTTCGTTATTCTTTAATTTAATTCACATTCGAATCTATTATATTGCGCAACCTGAATACACGATACGGTCTAAGTTATATGTTTGTCTAATTAAAATCTGCATGCTAGTTGTTGCTTCGTTTAATAAACAGCAGTGTAAACGAAATTTATGTTCAACGTTATAGTAAGATATGTATTGCACTATCGTAAGCAAAGCATCTTCTTCACCTTGCGAGAAAGGTAACAAATTACGAGATTAAACGGGTAGTATAGTTAAATTACTCTTGCAGATTGGTTCAATCTCTCTCTATCGCTTCATTAGCCTGCGACCTGCGTGGTCCCATGTCTTAACGAACAGCACTATAACTCATTTATCTATACTTATCTTTCATTTGGAAAAGTAGTTGTTCTGACATTGCTTCCTTGTCCCTTTTAACAAATCATTGCTTTTTTTGAGAGTTCATCATTGACTATGCTTCCTGTCTCTTTTGATTTAACTATAGTCTGACTGAATTCTGAGACGTCGGAGCTTGATCGCAACTTTCTCGCGACGTGGGCGTCACCTGTCGTTCTTTATCAAACGCTCCGCCAATGTAACTCACCCGCGCTACTTGACCACGCCAATCTTATATCAGTCCCCGCCAAAGTCAAGGAAGTGAAATGTAAATTAAATTTACTGGCATCGCCCCTCAGCGCTCATTGGCCTCTCTGCCTGTTCTAGTGTAGCCTTCCTTAGTTGCTATTCTCCATCAGAATGTTCCTTAACGAAGCTTTGAATTGTAACTCATGTATCCAATTATTAAATTCCAATTTATCTTTTACTTCGAAAAATACATACATATAAGCTGGAAAATGAACTAATATTTTTTCATTAGAATCCGACATAGATATATTATCTCGACATGCATTTTTAAATTCTGGATTAAAAAAGAAACTTGTTACCTACCTACATACTGATAGTTTTTTGTTATTATACTTGATTGTCCATTGTCAATCAATCTGACAAACATTGAAATCTTTGACACCTCCAGTATAGATTGACAGACGTTATGTAGGTATATTTTTTACGAGATAATCGCCAACTATTGAATTGTATCTCTTTATTCACTATCTCTTTATCTATCTTTGCATTGTCCGACAGATCATTAATTACATCTGTGTTCCGTCAACATTTCGTTTCTTCTTATACAATTGTTTGTTTTTATAATCGATATTGTATTTTTCGTTTCATTTAGGTAGGTATTTATTGTTATCTACATGCTAGACATTTAAATCATAATTGTTAGTATATTTAAGTAGAGCAGAATTATTAACAGTGGTGATAACGACGCGGTTACAGGTGCTCAAGTTTACTGCGCAGTATTGTTCACTCACACATTTTGCAGTCTTATCAGGACAAATTTTCAGTCGATAACGTTGTCGGATATCGAATAAGCAAGGATTTTGTCAGGTTTCAGTATATTATATATATTAAAACAAAGCGTAACATCATGGGCTAGATGCGTGATGTGAAGCGACACAGCTAAATAATTCGTTATCATCTCTACTCTAACGTAAGTGATTGATAACAGATTTCTCCTCAAAAACAATGAAAGCCGTGCCCCTACGATTAAGATTATCTATCACGTATGATTACAAGATAAATTGCGCAGTGCTTAGTTGCGATGAATCTCATTCCGTGGAATATTTTGCTTTTGTCTGGTGACAAGCGCTAGAAGGGAAATCTAGTCAATGACGTACATATCTTGCAACATTAACGCCTGTTATCGAGTTCGACACACTGACAATGTGTGCCCAATAAACGGTGCTCATTCATTACAAACACTATCAGTGTTTGTTATTCTGTCTAATACTTATTTGTTACAATCGAAACGCAATAGCCGATGTAGAAAAATTGTTGCCTGTTTCGAGGGGTATATCCAATGTTGCTGAGGCAATTTTGTCGAGAGTGGAAAACTAAGCATTACCGTACACTCCACGCACAACCACGAACATGCAGAATAAATCGGTCAAGATTTTAATATAGAAACCGGCCCAGGATAAATTATGAGCAAAATGTATTACATCTGACAGGTACCCATATCGGGCACTCTCCATGTCAGATCACGGCAAATGGAACACTAATTGGGGCCATAAATCTATCTATAGGGAGTCCTGCAATTACGATCGGCTCATCATCGCCGTTGATTAATAAATATACCTACTTAGATCGGTTAATGAGCTCTCACGTGGAAATCGTCACGTAGAAACTAATTACTCAGAACTTGCTATTGTAAGTACTCATTCCTTTTTCACGAACATTATCTATTGTTATTTAAATAAACATTATAAGATTAGATTACATTATTGCAAGGACGTTTGTCATAGATTTAAGATATTAATTTCTTTTGTCCGATTTCCTATCAATTGTATTTTTCCAAAATGGCGCGTAATTTTAGTGCTACTATTTTGCAAATTCTTAATCCTAAGGTAGGTTGGTAGATATCGCTTGTAGTGTGTGGCTTAGATAAATAAATATACATATCAAGTTACACTACAGGAGTGTTTATCAGGAGGCAATGAACTCTGTAAGGTGCTCCGTTCGTTGCATTGCATGGGAATTCGTCAACAAATAGAGAACATTTAGAATTTTAGATAGCTAGTAACTATTGATATGTCACACCAAATGATAATAAAACTAAATTATGGATTGCGCTTAAGTATTGAATTGTAACAAGAGATAAACTACCCCTTCATTTATAAAACTTTTTAATCAATTAACATTTCTAGTAGTTGTAGTAGTAGTTCTTTTGTTCCTTTCTTGCAAATTCAAAGACGTTAAGCGTCGACGAAAGTGTTCAAGCTGTAGTCGAATCCAAATTCAGCCATTAACATACTCTATTGGGTGGTATGCGAATCTTTAGAATATACTTTAAGCTAAGTATATTTAAAGTGGAATGGAACACAACAAGTCTTGTAATCAGTCAATGATAGCACCAAGATAATGTGCCCGTGCAAATATTGTCACTGTCTCGCTCTTATCGCGCAAACAACACCTACTGGATTCACAGGTGTGTCCAGCCAGCCAGACGTAATCGAGAGACTTCTCTCAAAACCTGTCATTTCAAAAACGATCACAAATTTACCAAGCTCTACAAATCACAAGATTGAGGGTGTGTAAAAACTATTACGTAACCTGCGTTTAACCTGATACTCCTTAATCCTTGGCTCACAAAAAATATGAAAGGATCCTGTTTGTAAGGACCCGGGAGATGTGCGGGGTGGAGGGGGAGCGCGGCACCTCGGAGGCGCGCCACACTGCCGCCGAATAAATTATGTTCTTTGGCCCTATCGCCCCCGCCCCGCCGCCCGCGCCCTCGCCGCTTGGACCTTATCGATCGGGCTGGATAATCCGAGAGGTCTTTAGATCCCTGACGCCTGCGCACGCCATACTATGATGACCTCTTGCCCCGACCAAGCGTGATCGAAACGAAATGCCATTTGCAATAGTCACGACACTAACGCTTACCAGATAAAAGGGGCGTACCAGAGCATGTGTGGCAGTTTAGATAGTCCGTTGTGTATAGTTCGTATCGTCGCTTACAAATTTTTGCTTTATTTATAGAAATCTCTTAGCACTTTTGTTTGCATTTCTCTTTGGACTGGAGCTTTATACTTAAACGTTCATTACTTACTCATAGTATCTGATTTAGTGCTATGTAGTGTTCTCAATCAATTTCATCTTGATCAATTGGCATTTTACTTGTATCTCTGTATAGCAAATCGATTTATGTTGTAGTCCTGATATCGATGTTCTCGTATTTATTAAACGGTACTAGAACATCTGTGCTGTTTGTCAAATTGAAATCAAACGTTGCACGTGTCGTGGATAGATTATATCAACATAAATGTTTAACTATAAAAAAATGTATGAAAGTATTATCTAGCGATCGCTGTGGTCGGGCGCTACCATTGCAGAGTAAACTGCGGCACTGATGAGCTTGTGATCGTTCGCCGAGTGACATGACATGAGGGACATTTCCCACGGGAAAATTATTGCCGTGAGCATTTGCTGTCCCATGTATGTAACCCATGTGAGTCCCTAATATAAATAAAGAAAAATTTGATAACATCACATACATTGCTCCGATTTCAAAGTAAGTAGCTAAAGCACTTGTGTTATAGAAATCAGAGACAACGGTGGTATCACAAACATCCAGACCTGAGCCAATATAGAAAAGTTCGTTTTCTAAATTGACTCAACCGTGGATTAAACCCGGGACCTCAGAGGCGACACCTTGAAAACCAGTGAGCAAAGCCACTCGACCACGGAGGTCGTCAACTGAATCTAAATGCACACTACTTATGAGACCATCCAATATTAGAGCTAATATTGTCAATTATCGCGTACGCGTCGAACTTCAAGAGTAATAGTGTCTTCACGATGTTATCAGAATTCCTAAACTAAATTAGCATTCGATTCGGAATGATCACGCGTGAATTCAGTTCAAAAACGAAATGATTTCCAGTTCGTGATCCTTGAATAGTGTTAATGCAGATTCCACATTACGAATCGACATTACCGTTACGATTGTAGCAATTCGACATGGTACCAGATCGCGCAATGACGCAGCGCACACGTGAGCCGCATGTGCTTGATCTCCGAGAGATGACCGACGCATTCGCAATATGAGGTAATGCTTTTGCTTGCATTGCCAAAATCGTGTAAAATTACGATGTTGTTGAAGATATTATTAATTAAAAAGCTTTTTCAAAGTTTATTACATCTATTAAGATTTTCATTAGAGCTTCAGGAGCTTCAGTAAAACTTCTGTTCACACACATTTTATGGAAAAGACAGTAGATTCGGCATCAACATGACAATAAAATTTAAAGTTATGAGTCGGCCATAAAATACTCACATTAAACCCAGCGATTAGTTTAGGCGTCGTAGGCTTTTATTGTTCGCCTTTCTCTTAATAATATTGTGGATATAATCATTGATGTTTAAGCATACATTCTTAATAGGTACCTACTGATAATTTGTTTCATGAATTAAAAGGCTGTGTGAGTTGCTTGGGTTTATCACTACTGGCACTTATTAGGATCTCGATTCTTGACAAAATATTCTGGGATTCAATGCACATGCGACGACATTACAGACGGCTTGCGACTTGGCGTCCTCGGTGATACATACGATCGTGTTGTTTATGTGTCGCAATTAGATCGTGTAAACAGTTGGTATCAATGAATGCGCTTCTCTCCTACTCAGTGGGCGCTCGCGTGCGGAGCGCTATCGCTATCTCTGCTGGAGCCATGTGGAGGCTGCAGCCACAGCGGTGCATAGTGCACGGCGGGTGAGGGGCGCCCCTCGGCCCGGCCCCGCACAGCGACTCCGCCCGCGCCAGCCAGAGCCCGTCACCCCGTCACCGTCAGTGCCCTCCCGAACGTCTCGCCCAGCGGCCGTAACGCCTTGCGAGACAGCGTGCGTTGTCACCGTTCACAATAATCTCCGCGTATAAAAATAAGCCGGGCGACAGACGGCGGCGTCCCAAGTTATATTTAAATGATAGCGCGGACGCGGGACCAAACTCACCTCAATCGCTCGACGGCATCATGAGACTAAGTACGTGCAACTAAAACATAGTAAATCTATGCATCACGCCTGCAGTTACGAGTATTGTGTTTCAGTACATGTAGTGTTCAGATCAGAGGTTCTTACGGCTGCTTAGGATTATGTGTGGACTAATCCGTGGTGTTCCTCTCAGCTGGATCTTGTGATATCTTGTGTTGTAGAATTTCAATTTTTAAGCGGATTTGTAACGTGAGGTGTTGTCGCATGAATTATTCATTATTTCCTGTCTTTGTCGTTTTCCATGGGTTTATCTGAGCTATATAGGACTGATTTAACTGGTGAACGTTGTGTGTACAACTTGCCAATATTGACTATGAATCACAGCGGAAAATTGGAATGACAACCAATCACTAATGATAATGAATAAGATTAAATATTTCCGTTCTAAACCAAAATTACGTTCTTTAGTTTTATGCACAGGTTCCTATGTTCCATTCACAGATAGTAGCAAGTATTCGTATCAGTATTTTTTTAGTATCATTCAATGTTTCGTATGTTTGGTTTGGTTTTAATACATGCAATGAATAGTACGTAGAACCTACTACATCTGTAATATCATCATAAACTATAAAAGAAAAGTTATTTACTATTTTGATCATAGGTTTCACGTTACGCTATGTGTTTATATTATCGATAGCCTTCCACACATTTATTGAGTTCGGTTTATAAAGATGTGGGTTTAAATTACAGCTATCGTAATTGCTAGCTTGCAGTAACATCTTGCGACGGACGACCATGTTTGAATATGATGTTATGATTTTTCCGATTAGTTTTACCATCAACATTATTAATGGCTGACTTCGATGCCCTCCCCACAAATTCAGTATCTATTTCATCAATTCACAATCTTTATTTTTGATATGTGCAAAAGTCGAACAATTACCTGTAGTAGGTGCTATTGTTACTCTGAGCCCTTTGTGGCCTACGAATATTCGTGGCCTTCTGTGGAAGTGCGGTCGGTTATATTATACCTGTTGCCCGAGACGTGCCAAAAAACCGACCGTCATGCGCTTCGAAGGTTTAGATCTCCAGATGAGTTGTTATATTTTTGTTTTCTGCATAACTCGCGTTCCATCGACGATGCTTGGTTTTTTATTTTCATGTCCCTTAAATAGAAATTGATTATTAAATGGGATGCCTGTATTGACGAGAATTTTTAACATTTTAAAGTGCATCTTATCAATCCTTTCACAAGTCCAGAATTGCAGTGCTTGCACCATCTATTATCTATTAAGGTCTTCATACAAAACTGCATTTCTAAGGGCCTGTTTCACAATCAAAAAGAAAGTTCTGAGTAGCTTACTAGACAGTGATATGAAAAAATATGTCAAATCATTTGTCAAGTAAGCTACACTTTTTGATTGTGAAACAGGTCCTTAGTCAACAAAAATTCGCCCTACTCTTCACTTTTAGTCCCTTAAATAGAACAACAGAATTGTTTCTGCATTCGCGGTATACATTATCTTGAAGCAAACGGTGAACTATTCATCAGCTCCAATCACACGCAACATTGCGCCTGTTCAATAGGTTGTTATTCCGTACCATCGATCTTTAATTCCTTAAACTATAAGTTCCGCAGACATCCGTCGTCGGTGTAATTGGTTTGTTCCGCGACTTTTTTAATGTTTCTTTTTTGCTTCTGTTAGTCTAAAAAGTTTGCAAATTGTTAGCTTTTTATTTTTCTTTGTTTTGCGATCTGTTGTTGCGTTTTTGTTCGTTTTAGCATCTCTCTTAATGACTAATATATTTTCTGATTTAAATTGTTATACAGAAAGTATAGTTCAATCTTTAAAATCTCAACTAAGAATTTTCAATGTAGAGTCCGTTTAGAAATGTGGTTACGATTAGTTATTATTCTAATAATTACCATACTTGTATTTCATATCAAAGGTCTTGCTAATTATTTTATTTGTTGAGATGTAACGTAAACAAACATGTCAATTACAAATCACGTTCGCCAATAAAAGTCTTCTACAGATTTAGTCATCCAGCAACTTTTATAACTTTAATACCTATTTCAACAAGTTACGCTCCGAAGTGTATGTTCTTATTGATCGAAACCTTTCTAAGCTAGTCAAAAGTTTCAAATGGGTGTAGGGAACTTATTTCTTCGCTATCGATTTTGTTATCACAACTGTACGTACAAGTCCATTAATTTATTATTGATGCCACAGCTTAGACGGCTCTTTACCCTATTAACCGTTATAATACTATATATTTTGGCCTAGTCAACGCAAAAAAATAAGGATAGGAGTTCATTCAAGTAGAGTAAGAAGACTTCGCGTACTGCAGACGAGACGCGTTAAGAGCCACATTTAAAGATCATGCAAGTTTTAATTAATGGGTTTATTTAATAGCGCTGGCTGCCCATTACTCTGCCTCCTACCATGGAAATCTATATTCGAGTCCAATAAATTCTTGGTCATCCATCCGATGACCGACTCGTTGTGCGTTGTGCTGTGCGACAGTGCACAAACTCATTTTGGTTTAGGAGTAGGTGCGTGCGTCGTTGCACTGCAAGTATTTTGCAAGCACCCTAAGCCACTGCATCATCAGTGCTATACTGTATCAATAGTTAATAAATGTTGTTATCGTTCCAGTCCGGGGCATAGAGTGCGAGTGCGCGGGCGCGGGCGCGTGCCCGGGCGGCGCGGCGGCGGGCACGTGCGTCACGCAGCCCGGCGGGTACTGCTTCGTGGCCGTCGAGGAGGTGCTCGACGACGCCGGCCGCGTGGTGCTCGACCGCGCCGCCGGCTGCCTGCCGCCCGACGAGTCGGGCTTCATGCAGGTACTGAGCTAACACTTTATTCAACATCATCATCATATCAGACATAAGACTCACACTGCCGGTGCTGCAATCCACGTCGTTCGGTCCTGCGCCGCCGGCACGATGACAGTGATCTTTATTAATTATTGAACAGAAAATTATCGTTTAACGGTAGCAGTATCGACCGGAATCGAGATCTCGCCAGCTCTATCTACTATTTTTTCCATGATAAAGATACTACAGCTAGCTGCGATAACAGCTTTTCACTCGAGTCGTAAAATGTTTATCTAACTACATTATTCGGTATCGTCAATAATTATGTATTCTGTGGTTAATAGAAAACTCACTACGTTTCCAGTGTAAAAGCTCACAAGTACCTCACCAGCACCCGAAAGGCATCGAGTGCTGCTCGGACAGCGACCTGTGCAACATGCGGCTGCGGCCGCAGCTGCCGGAGCCGCCGCCCGACGAGGCCGCGCCGCCGCCGGTGCGCGCCGCCGCGCCCGCGCCCGCCGTGCTCGTGGCCGTGGCGCTGTGCGTGGCGCTCGCGGCGTTCGTGTGCGCCGCCGTGCTGCTGTTCCGCCGCCGGCGCCGCGCCGGCAAGCGCCCGCCCTCGCCGCCCGCGCCGCTGCCCTCCGAAGTCTCCTCCGGCTCCGGATCCGGCCTCCCGCTTCTCGTGCAACGCACCGTCGCCAAGCAGATCCAGATGGTCGAATCCGTCGGCAAGGGCCGCTACGGCGAGGTGTGGCTCGCGCGCTGGCGCGGCGAGAAGGTCGCCGTCAAAGTGTTCTTCACCACCGAGGAGGCGTCCTGGTTCCGCGAGACCGAGATCTACCAGACGGTTCTGATGCGCCACGAGAATATCCTCGGATTCATCGCGGCGGACATAAAGGGTACGGGCTCCTGGACGCAGATGCTGCTCATCACCGACTACCACGAGAACGGCTCGCTGCACGACTATCTACAGACGGTGGTGCTCGACTCGCACTCGCTCGTCACGATGGCGTACTCGATAGTGAGCGGGCTCGCTCACCTGCACATGGACATCTTCGGCACCAAGGGCAAGCCGGCGATCGCGCACCGCGACATCAAGAGCAAGAACATCCTCGTGAAGCGGAACGGGCAGTGCGCGCTCGCCGACTTCGGGCTCGCCGTCCGCTACGTGGCGGAGCGCAACGAGGTGGACATCGCGCCCAACACGCGCGTCGGCACGCGCCGCTACATGGCGCCCGAGGTGCTCGACGAGCGGCTCGACGTCACCGACTTCGAGGCGTTCAAGACGGCCGACATGTACTCGCTGGGGCTCGTGCTGTGGGAGATGTGCCGGCGCTGCGCCACGGGCGGCGAGGCGCAGCTCGTGGACGCGTACGCGCCGCCGTACCACGAGTGGGTGCCGGCGGACCCGTCGTTCGAGGACATGCACCTGGTGGTGGTGGCGCGCGGGCTGCGGCCCACGCCGGCGGCGCGCTGGCGTCGCGCCGGCGCCGGCGACGCGCTGGGCGCGGTGGTCGCGCTCATGCACGAGTGCTGGCACGCGTCGCCGCCCGTGCGGCTGACGGCGCTGCGCGTCAAGAAGACGCTGGCGCGGTACGTGACGGACGCGCCGCCCAAGCTGGTGTGAGCGCGCGCCCGGACGACCCCGATTCTCTATTTATTCGCCGGCCGGCCGGCGCCGCCCGGTTCGTGTAAATCTCAGTATTGTTAAGTTCGCCCCGGCCGGCGCGGCTCGGCGATCGCTCGGTCCGGCCCGGGGCCGGTTCGCCCGGAATCTCTCGATGCTAGATTTTGGACACGATCGTTCCTGTGTATATGTTTAATTTTATTATTGTTGTGTCGAATCGACGATGAATGTGATGAATTGTGAATTATTGTCGTCTTCCGTACCGATGGGCGAGGTGGACGTTCGCGCGAAGGAGGGCCGTGAATTACTCCGACGATGTGTGCACGCGGCGTCGTCGTCGTCGTCGTCGCGCCGACATAAATTGTGATATTTTGACAATAAGACGCTTTTGAATACAAAATATTATGTAAAAATTTACTTCAAAATTTTATTATACAACGACGTTACGCATTTTATTTACACATTTTTCGAAGACGGAGTAATTGTAGATTGTACTTAAACATTTATGAAAAGACTAATGTAGTGTGAATATTAGACATGGGAAATGAACAGTGTCTTATGGGGATGCCTTCGCCACCTGTAGTATTAACACGAAATAGATTTACTGCGCACTCGGTTCCAATTCCAACAAGCTAATAATGTACTTTATTTTAAGTATCGTATGAACAACATTTTTTTACATGATGATTGTAAAAAACATTGAACACTTGCATAAGAATTCTTTATTTTCCTTATTCATAAACAACGGAACTGTTTTTATTTATTATTTTTTTAAACAAGAGTTTGACAAAAATACTTAGTAATTTAAGAAAGGAAAACATTATAATGATATTAATGTGACTTGTAAAGGTTGTTTGTAAATATACTTAAGTTTAACTTAGACCGAACCGTGCCGCGGAGCACAGACCCTGTACAGTGTTGTGTAAATATAGAGGTTAATTAAAACATTGCATAGGTATCTAATACATGTTAATAGATAAGTTACAAATAAAATATTAATGGACTTACTTTACTCTTTATTCCGACAATAATGAACGTTGGCCTTTTTACAATGGAGTATACTTACTTTTTATTACAATTCGATGAAAACTGAATATTAAGCTCGATAATATCCAGTCAGGGGAGGAGACGCTATGGAAGTGGGGTACGGTAGGTAAGCCTGCTCTGCCCGCCGCTGCTGGTTCCGATTCTGCTTAAGAGTAAAGTAAAGTTGTATTCCTGGTATGTGTAGGTATATTTACTATTTATCACTAGGTGAACTGCCCCTTGATGATGTAACTTTGTTGCAATCAACTCTGACAGAAATCGCAGTTACATTGCTGATTTAGTAAGAACCAATGTGACAAGTATCTTACTTAAAGCAGCAATGTAACTGCAGTTTCAATCGAGAATTGTTAGCAACAGTTACCGTAATCAGCCCCCCGAATTAACTTCTGAGAGCGAGAAGTAAGCCGATTACGAAAGTCCTTCAGAAACTTTTCTATTTGCTCTCGTCATAATCGAGGGCAGAACGCCGAAGACATGGAACATAAGTGAGGTGATTCTGTCCCTCTGGGGTGACAAGACTCTTTTAAATACAGATCCATTTCACTTCTGAGCCATGTTTACAAGTTGTTTTCGAGTCCTTACGAACGAATCGTCTCGCTCGTACGTTCGACGACTATCAACTTCCCGAACAAGCCGGGTTCAGAAAGGACTATACCACATCCATACGCTGCGGCAGGTCGGGGGGACGTACAGAAGACCGCGGGCCGTAGTTTCCCCATCCCTGGTATAGCTTATCATACACGCATGGATTCGGCTGAGGCAGATAAAACTCTTAGAGCATTAAGAATAAAACTGATGGTGTATGGTGAGAATAGGCACAGATTTGCCTGACTGCTGCCCGTGCTCAAAACCATCAGGGGCCCTACCGCGCAAGTGTCGTCGACTTCGCCGTCGGCTTCATTTGACAGATGGATGAGATACATTGCTACTTCTTTTTGGCACAAATAAAAAACCTACCAAAGAAAAGTAGCAATGTATTACATCCATCTGTCAAATGAAGCCGACGGCGAAGTCGACGACACTTACGCGGTAGCCCCACAGATCAGCGGCGGTATCGGCTAAAAACATTGAAGTTCATGTTAACTGTGTTTTGACAGATGTATATGATACATTGGTACTTTTCTTTGGTAAGTTTTTATTTATGCCAAAACGAAGGAGCAATGTATCACATACATCTGCCAAAGCACAGTTAATATGAACTTCAATGTTTTTAGCCGATAGAGCCCCAGGACGGGCAATTAATTACCCGTGGACCCGTTAATGGGTCGACCCACCGAGTCCACGGGTAAACACCAACACGGTACGGGGCAGGCAGATCCGTAACGAGTCAGTGTGACTTAGAGCATTAAGGTGTGACTTCTTAATGCTCTAAGGTGTGACTCGATGCATTTTTTCCGAACGTGCCACACTATACACGAATCAGTGTTACTAGATGAGAATAAAAATCCCTCCAGACCCGTCCACCCACTGGACTTTACCACTGGTGGGGACGGGTAATTCACGATTACCCCTCTACCCACTACGCTAGTGTAAACCGAGTTAAATTCGCATTTTGATTTTTTTCCCAACGTTCCACACTATACATACACGAATCAATATTACTCGATGAGAATAAAAGTTCGCATCTCGCGTTACACTGTTACCCGATGCGATTTTTCCCTCCCGACCCGTCCACCCACTGCTCTCTTCCACTGGTAGGTGGACGGGTAATTCACGATTACCCCTCTACCCACTACGCTATTGGTAACCAGTCGGTCGTGAGTCGTGTTACACGGACTGGTTGAGAAAAACAATTCGCAACGAGGTGTTACACGATGCGAATTTTTTGTGCCCGACGACGGGTAAATCCGTGCGTGTATGCTTTAGCTTATGCTAAAGTAACCATAGTCCAATTTCGATTGATAACGAATCAATCTTTTCGGGAGGCGCTGGGCTTTAGGGACCATAGACGCTCCAAGGGTAAGGATTAGTAAGTAATAAAAACAGGAAATGTACTTAAAATGAGATTTACTTCACTTATTTACATGCCATCACAAAAAATCTCTCTTAGGCCGCGTCCGAATTGGAAGTAGGTCGCACGAAAAAGCGATGCAATTCCTCTTTTATTTGAAACCGAAACATTATTGTTTTTGCGAATTAATGCTAAAAACACTCTGTAACAATCAAATTTGATATGAGTACATTCTACGCTAATATAGCAAGAATGACTAATCGACTGTATCCCTCATTCGTGTGAACTACGCAGCCTTACACATCCATACACTAAACTATAGAAATTACAATAAAATTTCAGTCACTCCTTAGCCACCTTTCAGTAATAGTCTATAAAATTTGAATCGTCTGACAGTCAAGTTCCCAACGAAATGTCTGACAATAGTTGCAACTAAGTAACGTACAACTTATTTATTATCTTAATAAGGCGCGTATCTTCTGGACGGCGAGGGTCCACGCATTCCAGGCCTGAAATCAAAGACAAAAATGTTGTTAAAATAGTTTTATAGAAAGTCTGTATATGGGAAAAGTAGTAAGTATTTGAAATAATGGTTTTTCACACAGATTAAGAAATAAATAAAATTGTTAATACAATAGCTAATACAAATTTTATTTCTTTTTTTTGGACCTATTTTTAATAACGATATAAGAGCGCGTAGTCTGCACACTGTCGCTTAGTATAACGGAGTTTTTTTTCTGTGAAAAGTGGCTTCTTTTAGCAATAAAACTCCATTAAACTAAACGGCAGGCTAGAAAATATCGTTTAAGGCGATTAGTGCCCTCACAGTGACGCCCTCATTATATTAAATTTATTGCTCGCTAAGTACATAATGTATCGAAAATTCAAACGTACATATTGAAGCTAAGGTTCTATAGTTTATTTACAAACAGTAAACTCAGTAAAATATAGTTTGTTGTAGTAGTAGTAGGCAAATGTGCCAAAAGTGGCCAGTTATTGCTCTTTTGCCTACTACTATTACAACAAACTATATTTTACTGAGGGGTTTGTTTGTAAATAAACTATAGAAACTTAGCTTCAATCTGTACGTGTGAATTTTCGATACATTATGTACTTAGCGAGCAATAAATTTAATTATGATGATGGCGCCACTGTGAGTGCATTAATCGTCTTATGCGATAAAAGGTACTACAAATTTCTTCGGACTGCTACAGAGAGATAATTCACAATTCCGTCTTTATTTAAGCACTGTTTTTTTTTCTATGGCGGCGTTAGTGTGCAGGCTACGTGTTCTATTATGACAACTGACAATTAAATAAGACAAGTAAGGACAAAGAGACATATCAGCAATTTGAGGTACAAACTGGACATGTGAAGTCTGACTTGTTGACTTGAATGTTTTTGGTTGTATCGTAAATTCTGTTTCCTGTCAAATTAACAATTGACATCTTTTCATTAATGCTTGATATTTCTACAGATCCAAAGGGTCATACATAGACTTTTAATTTTTGGCTTAAACCCACGGTTTTGCTCCCACTGCGAGCATACAAAAATAAATGTGTCGTATGCTCCATTTTGGGAGCATAATATAGAACTCTTAAGTTTCGAATGCCCCCAGTGGGATCATGTGGGATTAAGCCAATTTTTTATATAAATTATTACTCTTGCCCCGTTTTGCCAAAGTACCTACCTAATATTTTCAAATGTTCATTATGGCTTTTCTTTCAGAACATTCATGGATTTGGCGTTTTAAAAATAGATCGCTAACGAAACAGTCAGACACACAGATGAGTGATAAAAGGGATTGCATTTTTCTTTTTGAGGTATAAGAAGTAGAGTATGGAAACTTATGGAACTTGAGCTTTAAATTATTCATGTAACTAAAAAATAAAATAATAATACCTTCTGTCATCAAATGTGTCACGGCTGAAGTCTTCGTACATCCTGTAATAGAAAAATAATTCTTTAAGCCATCGATATTCTCATCTTCTCATCGATATTCTCACTCTTATGTTGAAAAGTTTTTTTTACTATCAACTTTGTTTCAAAAGTGTGATCTAATTGTATAAGAAAGATAGTTAACAGTATCGAATTTGTGATACAACAATTCTCACCCGCGGGACATCTGAGGTCCTCGCGGGGGACTTCTGCGGCTGTACATAGCATCATACGACGACCTCATGGCTCCCATGCCGCTGCGCATCGGCGGTAGGCTGGGCATCGGCGGCATCGGCTCGCGGCGCAGCGGCGGCGACACGAAGTCCCCGCGCGCGCCGCGCGACCCCATGTCCAGCCCCCGCGACGCGCCCACCGGGTACCGCCGCTCGAACAGGTCCCGCGGGGAGTCGAACCTCGCCCGCTCATAGTATCCATCGTACGGATCCTGCCACCAGACAAAATATTATTAGTCTCATCGGCCACGATGACATCTACAGTAAAAAACAAAAAATGACAAATAAGGAAACGAGGAAATACAATTAAATTTTGACTTCAGGTAGACCTAAACGATTGGATTTTTTTAAGATAGATCTGTTTAAGCTTGTAGCATCACTGAGCCCGATACGAGTGATTCGGCCCGGGTTAGGTACCGCGTGCGGAGAGGGCTCGCGCGCTCGGCCTACGTGATGCATCGGAGCGGACTACTCGCAACCGGCGGTTCGCAAATATTAGAGATTAGTAGAACGCGTTACCCCAAATCCTCCCATCATGCGATCGCGGAGGAACGGCGGCGGCGGCGGCGGGGGGTAGGGGTCGCGGCCGAAAGCTCGATCGCGAAAACCGTTGCGGTCGGGGCCCATCGCCTTGGGGCACTCCTTGGACCAGTGGCCGCCTCGGCCGCAGCGGTAGCACTGCTCGGGGTCGCCCATGCCCGGTCGTTGACGCACGCGACTCGTCGACAGCTGTACCTTCATGGGCTGGCCGTCCACCATCATACCGTTCAGCTCTTTGATAGCCTCGTTCACGTCGCCCGTCGCGTCCAAGTGTACGAAGCCATAGTTACGAACGATATCGCATTCGACGACCGTGCCGAACTTCTGAAACAGCTCGCGGACCTCGGGCGCGCGCGTCTTGTCCGTTAGGTTACCGACGAAAATTTTCGTGGTCGGCGTCGACGGTGCCTTCCGACTCTTCGCCGCCTCGATTTTGATCGCTTGACCATGAACTATCTCTCCGTTTAGGTTCTGAATGGCTTCGCGGCCGACTTGTTCGTTTTCCATGTGCACGAAACCGTAATTCCTGACGATATCGCATTCTACGACCGTACCGTATTTTTCGAATAGCGGTCTAAGATCGGCGTCCGTCGTTTTATCGGAAAGATTCCCGACGAAGATTTTGAAAGTACCGGCGCCCGGCATTTTAGTTTCTGAAACGCATACAGAATTTGACGAAATGAGTCAGCAGCGGCGTCCATTTTAGTATAGTTCATCGCAATTATATTCCGAACGAGGCACTTTGAAGCGAAAGTTGTTAGTAAAAGTCTACTTACCCGATGACAGCTTGACGAATTTCACTAAACCACACAAATTAAAAACAAATAACGTACAACGTTATTTCGCACTTTACCAGAGAAAAACTACGAACAAGCCTTGAGCAAGCCAACCAACGCAAACGAAACAAAATGGCGTCACTCACACACAGATTAGAGTGAAAAGATATAAAGTAAAGGTCGATTTTTTTTGGCATCGCGCGGTTTACGCATTTGCCACCACAAACTATTTAAATACAAGTACAATATTGGATCGGATCGTCGGAATTTGTGGTGGTGTAGCCTAGAGCATTTCTGAATGCTCTAAGCGTGTATCAGGCACTTCTTCTTACCGGTGGCACGGTGACTCGCACAGTATACTGTGAATAAAGTTGCTCTGCTATTTGCTCCCCGTGCAAAGCCTAGCCCGCGGCACCGCTCCGTTAGATTTTTTTAATTAAAAAGTAAAATGTCAATGTCAATGTCATTCTCCTTTGTATGTCTGTCTAGTGTCTGTCGGAAGTGTCGGATCGGTCGACCCTTTACTTACCATCCAAGATTTAATATTGGAGAAATAATTTTAAGGGTGTCTCATAGTGCTTTTACGAGAATAACGTGATCGAGGTGCTGCTTCATCGCCAGGAGTTGACTTGGTAAGTCATTATTAATACACATCCCACAGAAAGTGCGGTGGTGCTAAAATAGATCAAATGGCTTTCGAATTACATCCTTCGTATGTAAGTCTACCTATAGTTTCATGTTACACTACACAAAACAAGTGGTACATTGTTTATTAAGATAGATCGTGTCAAGTGTAGTCGCGATAATATACAGCTTCCTGATGGCGTGTTATAACAGAGCAGCCGAGCCGTCCAAGAGACTGTAAGATAAGTCTTTGCTGTAAGTAAGATTGTTTAGTCTGGTTAACATCAAACTTCAGAAAGTTGGTACAGCTCCTGTATCTATCGTCTTATCTCCTGTTTTTCATATTTAACAAGTCAATAATAGTGTTACTGTCATAGTAAACCAATATTTTTTTAGCAATACTAATTCAATAATCAATATTGTTAGAGGAACTGTAATGTTGGTCACGTCACATGGAAGAAACTGTTGACTCTAAATAACTATACATCTAATGATGATTCAATAATAACTCACTATTGTTTGCTATCCATAAATTTAATCTAATTTGTGATAATAATTTTATTTATTACTCAAAATATATGTATGTGCCAATTTGTAGAAGGACTTTATCTTGTTGGTGTTTCAATAAAATGTTTTTCACATGCACAGCTGAATGAAAACTGGAATGCAAAATGTTGGTATCAGCATCATAAAGTTATGATCAATTAAATTGCTTTTCAAAAATGATATTGCAGAAAATATCAGTTGTTTACTCTTTTTTAGTAGTTATCTGCTACTTGTTTGTGTAACCACCATCTATCAGTTTCAGTTTTTTATAACTCTGTACATATATTGCCGTGGCAATACAAACTACTTCAACAAATGGCCTTCTGAGCCAGTGATGGATGTACATGGATTTTCACTGATGCAATTGTGATAGACATTGAGATATGTAATAATGATTTGTTTGTACCTAATTCTTTATCTCTTCATCCATTTGATTAAAAATGTGTAAACAAAAAACTCAGTTAAAAAAAATCTTACCCTTTTGTCTGCGGAAATGCTGATTAATGCTGCTCAGTGCAAATCGATGTGGCAAATTCGTGGGAGTGTAGCCCCTGCACAGTGTCTTACAATTTGTTGTAAATCTGTGTATTATTGTTTGGGACTTATTAAATAAAGTATTTTATCTGAAATCTAAATAAATAACAAATGTTATGCACTACATTTTGTTGACAAATAACAATAAAAAATCTTCATTTTACACAGACCCACTTGAGCCACTTGAAACAAAGACTCCACATTAGAAATTAGTATGGCAGCTGAATGATGGGATAGTCAATAGTCAAAATTTCTTTATTCAAATAAACTTATTAATGAAGCACTTTTGAATCATCTATATTTTTCTACCACCCGTTCCAGACTTTAATTAATTTAATAAAAAGAATGAGTGACAGTTGTTTATGATGGGTTCATTAATTTGGAATGGATTTCAAATGATAAAACACTTTATTTCTTGTGCATACATATTATATTGGCTTAAAATTTCACTAAGGTACCTCTGGAAAAACTCTGGACGGATCCGGGACATAGCACTGAAGGTCTAGACTAGAGGTTTTTTTTCGGATCAGGCCTTTAGCTGACTACGGGTTAATGTCCTTAATTTTAAACAGCAAAGTGACTTGTACTACTTTCTTGACTGATCTTTCAAGTAATTTTGTCTGCTTACACATATAATGCTCAATAACTCTAGGTCAATACTGGTAAAAGTGTGGAGGAATAGGATTGAAGGTATTATTCGAGTGAAACATTCATCAGCTTCACTCCATAGTTACCATATTTAATTAAATAAGCATATTGCAAACAAAAGTTGGTTCTATCACAGAATAAGTAATACTAGTAATAGTTAATAGTTCAAGACAGTGTTAATACAATTCTTTTGAAAGGCTCCCTTTAATTAAAATAGTACAAGAAAGTAATGAAAGAAAGGAAAACATTTATTGAATAAAAAAAGTGATCCTTTTGCATAATACGGTACTATTTTTATAGAAAGTAACATCACATGTTTTGATTTCATTTATCTCAATTATCTTTTTTTGTTTTATCATTCATCTCAGAGATACTGCATGCATGCAGAGATGTATCTTATAATCTTGAAACTTGAAAACATAGAAGTGTTTGTATAGTACTACTACTTAGGACTTGCTGGTATAAAACTTTGAATAAATCAACTTCATGAGGACAAGTAAATTTTAGAATTTCAATTCCTTTAACACTTATCTTTCAGAAATGATAACTATGCAATGATACTTGAAATACAAATGTCATTCAACAGATATCTATTTTAAATAAAGTACAGTTATAGAAAATTGTAATGTGTATTGTCTTAAAACGTTTAGTAGGGATTCAACAATTTAACTGGACGTCACAATAGGCAGCCTTCGCAGGTGGCGTCGTCGCTGCAATCAATGTCCTTTCAGTCTGCCCATTGTGCGGCGTACATCGCAGGTTCACCTACATCGGTTCATTATGTGACGCGAACAAGGAAGCCAATGAATGCTGTTTGTGAAAAGCTTTCGTCACGGTGATACTCGATGGGTTAGGTGGTGCGACAGTGTGTTGGAGAGAGAAAGGTGCGCGAAAGAAAGAGAGGTCCGTCGCTCGATACGCCCCCGGGCCCTGGGGCGCCCCGCACCCCGCACCTCACCGAGGGTTATGTAATTCAGTCCTCTATGGGAAATGGAGGAATGTATCCCTCCACTCTTATAATTGGGCCGCAATATTTGTACTTCCGAGTGTGCTGGGCCTCCATGTAATAAATTGAAGACCTAGGAATTACACTAGCGTTTGTTTGTACAAGTGCTTTCAATTATAGCTATTGTTTCCACTTTAGTTGTTAGGACGACATTCCAGGTATCACGAAAACTTATTTGTCGAGAAAAGATACTTAGGTACCTGAGTTTATGAAGTTATTTTATAATGACGATCTTAGCTGCATATTTTATCGATTTTGCCGCTTTTTTTATTAATGACTAAAAAGGTATAGCAGCAGTAGCGAACGCGTTGACCTTATTTAATGGAATGAAAATAAAATGTTATAATTTACTGAACCATATCAAGAGGCCTTTACTTTTTAAACATCGAATTCAATTAATTTTAATCCTACGCAAGTAGCTATTCTTTGTGAAGGCGTTTCGAATATTCGAAATAAGTTTTTATTTCCCTAATATACCTACTTATCTCCTTTGAATTCGGATTTCGCATTAGATTATTATTATAAAGTAAAACATCCGTGTGTAGTTCTGTGTGTGTAGTAAAATGTTCGTTTACTAACGAATCAATTATCTGCGGGTATCATCACACAGCATCAATAATTCAATCATCAATACCTACTTTCACAGCTACGTGTGTAGCGTATAATTTGTGACTAAAACTAATCAATTTATTACCACAAAATGGGTAATGTAATATACTATCTATCTACCAATCATTTATCGAAGTTTGAAGTTCTACAAAGTCTTCAAAATCTACGAGTGACGTAAATATCTATCGTTTCCTCGAATTCCAAACAGTTGCTATTCAATAATTCAAATGTTTTTAAAACGACGGAGTCTCAGTAGTATTTTTAAGTGTTTTGTGGTTTCAGTCACAAATGTGTAAAAGTTATTGATTTGAATGACAGGAACCGCTGCTTATGCATTAATAATATAAAATATACGTGTGTATGTGTATGGTTTAAGCTACATTATATATGCAGAAAGGGTTCGCATCTATTGCATTAAAATCAGCGTTAGACATTTGTATATTTTCAAGAGACGGTTTTTTTTATTCAAACTTAGCTTTAGAATTACATTGGGTTTCGTGGTTGGCATACATTGGCATTTTTGGTGGTTTAGGGTAAATAGGTTTTTATTTTTATTAAGGGCCAAGCCCTACTTCCAATCGTGTCATTCCATACAGGAATAGAAAAAAAAGAAAATGAAATAAGAAGGTGTTTGTTGGGTCAAAGAGACCCAGAAAGTGGGCCCAAGGCAGCTGCCTAAGGTGAAATATATGAATATAATGGGCACAAAACTTATTTTATAGTGTGTGTATTTTATTGTGTTTTATTATTATTATTTTTATTTTTTTCCATTTTTTATTATTATGTTTTTATAGTTTATATACATATTTAAGTTCAATTATTTACAGGAGGGGGTGAATTGCAGCACACCTTTGTCAATTCTGGGTTCGGGACTTTTCCCTCAGGGGTACAAACTCGGTCCTCAGTTTTTAAAGCTTTTATCTAGTTTAATTAAACTTATATTTTACCAGAGCCTCTGTTTAAATATATTGACAGTTTTCGAAATTTTTGAGAACAATACAATAAACTATTTTTTTGCTGAATTCGTAATTGATCATAAAATATCCTCCTCCTTTTCAATTTTTCAAACTATAAAATATAGTTAACTGTATCTATAATTTATAAAGTGTACCTATAGCTGAAAGTGGAAACTTTTTATTTTTTGTTTAATGTTTAAATAATTGTCTAACCCGCTCAGTATTAAAGTTATAATACATAATAAAATTATTTTCTAGTTTGTAAAGAATTTGCAGTACCCTTTCGGTTCTTGTTTGGAGCTTTTTATTGTAAACACAATGTATACAACAAGAACGCAAATGACGACCTCCGTGGTCGAGTGGCTTTGTACACCGGTTTTCATGGTGTCGCCATCTCTGAGGTCCCGGGTTCGATCCCCGGTTGGGTCAATTTAGAAAACGAACTTTTCTATATTGGCTCAGGTCTGGGTGTTTGTGATACCACCGTTGTCTCTGATTTCCATAACACAAGTGCTTTAGCTACTTACTTTGGAATCGGAGCAATGTATGTGATGTTGTCAAATATTTATTTATTTATTATTTATTAAAGAATATGAATATTGTATTTTACAATTCGTTTTCACGCTTCAGTGCACGTTATCCGTAACGTGAAAATTAACAGTATCCGTGCTGTTATAGTTTCACTGATATTTTCTTAATATTATGATCGGATTCACTTTATCATTTTCTTAACCTCAAAATTTGCTTAAACTTAGTGGTTAATTGTATCTGGAAGATTTATTTGACATTCAAATATGCCGGAGTTCTTTATGTCCGTCGTACCACCCACGCTGATTGATAAAAGTTTCACGGGCTGTTTCCAGAGCTATTAGGTAATTGGTTGTTTTTGGAAGGAATAACCTTTCCAAGGGTCTTGTTATGCCAGCCCAATTAGAAGGCAGAAATAGTGCTTTATCGGAAAGGAAACTACGAAATATTAATGAGAGTCTGCAAGTATATGTGTGCTAATTTCGTCTTGTTATTGGCTATGTTGTTCTTTTATTTGTTCGTTTTTTGCGGGACGGTGTTGCTAACTTTGGCTTCCTATTATTATGGCTATCTAGTTACGGCTGCCATCTTTGTTTGTTAACATTTGTATTCTGTAAATACACTCGACGTCACAAAAATCGCATCTCTACAAAAAATACTTCAAAGTACTTTTAATCCTATCTAATTAATGGTAATTGTTGTAATGCAACTTCTACCCCTTCGGATATAGCGAACAGTGTCTCGAAATCGTTGGAATAATCTTCGAACGAATGAATTACTGAGATTCAGTTTCCGAGCATTTTTTGCAATATACAATTACACTTTAGCAGCTTCATGGACAATAGTATCCATTTTGGGTGTCCCTTTGTAACTTAGCTGTTGTTGTGCGTGTATTTTCTCCAACGTCTCGATAGCGGATAGCGTATATACTCGCATTTTCCTGTATTGACCCTGATGGTGGCGGTGGTGAGACTGATGGTAGCGCAAGCAATAACGCGTTGAGCGTTTAACTACAGGAACTGTTATGTTTATTAAATCAAACCATTATTAATTGAAAGCTCATTAAATGTACATGTATAGATATCAACATTAATTTAATAAAATGTGGGCTAGAGTCTGGCCAGCGAGTCGTGTCATCTCAAACCGCTGCGAAATTTGGAAATGTTGAGGCTTTATACCGGGGTTTCGCTAACTTATTTGGGAGACATCACCGTTCTTCAAAAAAAAAAATTGCGCCCCCTCTCGACCCAGACAATTTTAGGTTAATAGCAGAGTTCTTGGTTATCTTTATATAAGGTCCTTAACTACACAGGTGGCCCGCGCCCCCTTGAAAAGTCTGCGATTTTTCTGACGTTGAGTGTAGTAGTTAGTTCTTCAGCGGTTGACAGGTTAATAAACACGTGCTCATTGCAGTATTTGCGCGTGACGTGAGGCTCTTCAAAGAACTAACGATGAAATGACACTGTTTATCATATCAAAGATAAGTTTACGACTCGCCTCGCGATAGTAGATTGTATTCCAAGGAATGTGACGCGTTTTGTTTTTCACCTCTCTATGTGCATTGTGACTTGTCTTCTGTCATCAAGGTTATTAATAAATACATCTTTGGCATAAGTTGAACCATCTTCAAAATTATAATAATTTTACACCTTCTGGACGAGCTGACAAAGTTACTGTTCAAAAACTTTTTGATACTGTTATTTTGTACTACTGCTTTGATATTATTTTTTTATTTTTTTTTATTTAGAGGCTTTTACCTAGCTAATAGGTATGTTAGCTTCATCATACCCTTATTCAAATAACTAACACTAAGCAAACATAAATAAAAGAGAATAATTAGGTCATCGATACAGAAACATGTTAATATGCTTGCTTTGGATTTAAAATTATTGAAAAAAAAGAGTTAAGAGACAGAGTTATCTCGGAAATGGGGCAGACAGAAAGGAGTTGTATTAACGCGTTTTGATTTTAAACATTTAAGAACAATCTTGAAACAAATTTGTCGTCTTAAAATACGTTGTATCCCAATATTACACCCACGTTCTTTAATTAAAACGAAAGTTTAGAGACACAAGTTAGAATACAGGTAGAAAACGTTTCTTGAACGTGAGTCAGTGCGACGGCAGCCGGTGGCGGCGTGGGAGGGGATAATGAGAACCAGAATTAGGTAACATTGTAATCTCTCAGATGAGAGCCTCCTAATTGCAAAGTATGTTTAGCGAACGCCATTGCGGCCGCTTACTTTGTTTATTTTCCGTTTTGCATTGAAAAATGTGAATTGCTTCTCTGTACTATTATGTATTCTGTGGATACGTTTTACTGTTTCAGGCTCCAAACACAAGCGTCCTTTTACTTTACGAGTATAACACCTTCATTATATTAAATTAAGGTATGCTTCTTTTATTCGTTCTTCATTATTTTCGGTTAAATAAATGAGTCATCATAATACTTGGTAAGGGAACATGATGGTTTAAGCATAAACCCTAGTGTTTTATGAAATGATATTTGCTGTTATAAAATATGTAAATATAAACAGCATTATGACCTAAGTGGTGCAGTGGTCAATATGCCGGTCTACCACTCAAGATGTCCCGGGTTCGATTCCCGGCCGGGCAGAAATTGAAATGATGAATTCTGTGACGGGTCTGGGTGTTACTATGTATAATAATTATATAAGTAGTATATCAGTTGTTTAGCACTTTGCTTAGTTTGGAGCTAGATGGCGCTGTGTGAAATTGTGCAAGCATTTATAATCGAAATTAATGACAACATTATCGTTTTTAATTGATAATTAATAAACTATTTCTTATTTTGGAAAACTGACAATGACAAAACTAGAGAGCTAGCTAACATTTTATTTTATTATAGTTTCAAGATTACAAGTTTATTATTGGTTGGTACAGCATTGAAAAATTACAAAATTGGAAGTCACTAAAATTTTTTTCTGTCGAGAAACGTTATAGATATCATGTTTCTGTCAATCACATAACTAAGTACTGTAATTTATTTTCTACATTATTCTTTTGGGACCGATTAATCAAGTAATAATGTGTGAAATCGTGACTGAAAAATGTGTATTTGACGTTGTATGGCCCTTGGTGCTTAGATTTTAATTAATTATGCTCATCTAAGTTGATCGATCATAAACCGCTGACGATGGTACCAAAATATGAAATACCTACAGGGTGGATTTTTTAAACTGAACCTACATGGGATGTAGGTATTCTAAATAAAGGAGATTGGAGTTTTTGCTCAAAAGAGACATTCCCTTATTTCTACAAAATAAAATAAATAAATCAAAAAATATTATAAACACAAGTGCCCCGCCAAAAACTAACTACAAATGTTAAATAACAAGTGTCATTGCAGTCGGGGAACCGTTTTGTGGAACAATTTTTGATCAAAGAGGTCCCTCGACTGCAATGATACTTGTTATTTAACTTTTGTTGTTCGTTTTTGGCAGGGCACTCATGTTTTTAATATTTTTTAATTAATTTATTTTATTTTGTAGAGATAAACGTGTTCTCAAAAAAAGTTTTGCTTCTTTTCAAAAATAAAGGAAAGTCTCCTTTATGCAAAAACTCCTATCTTCTTTTTTAAAGAGTACTTTCCATCCAGGTTCACTTATAAAAATCCATCCTGTATACTTACCCCCTTACTAATAAAGATTGTATAGGAGATGTATAAGTTACACAGTGGTGACTCTCTGTCAAACTATTTAAGTTTGACATTAAAAAGAAAGGGACAAAACACTGTGTAACTTATACATCTGTTATACAACCTTTATTTGTAAGGAGGTAAGTATGTACATCGCCGTGTGATATCTGGTCACGTATAAATAATCACTTTCTGAAGGCTATCGGTACTTGTCTCAGTGGAAAATCACTTCACAGGTTAGAGGTATCTATTGTAGGTTTGAATAGGCATGTCAACGTCGAAGCCAGCTTGAAATCGGCGAGACAATCTCGGTACAGGCATTGTGGGCGAGGGCGGGCGGGGGGCGGCGCGGGGGCAACGTCAGTTCCATTGATCGCATCTGACGTCACGGAGCGCGCCATTGCAGCTCGCGTGCCGTTCGCGCCTTTGCCCGGGCCGTTCGCCATCACCAGCTGATTGAGTGCGTTCATTTGCTTAATGCGGCTGTTTGGATTTTTTCCTTCGTCTTTCTTACATTAGACAAAAATAACGCTTCATGGTCGATTTAGCGCGCGCGATTGGGGGTTGATTTGAGGATGGCTTTCGCTTTTCAATTCATTTGGACCTTTTCGGCCTTACCACAAAAGATTTTAAAACACTGTTCAACAAGTGTTTAACTTAGACACTGTTTAAATGTGATGCTGTCACTTTTTTGATAATATTGTTTGAAAGAGACAACAAGACATTGTTTTAAAATTTACGGTAAGCCGTTACTGTTTAACAGTAGGTACTATTGTTAATTCTGTGGTTTAACAAAATATGTATAATGTAAGCAGCAAAAGATAAATAATTTAGAAAAAAATTGTTAAATTGTTTATTTAATGAAGCCACATAATGAATTAATTAACGATGTTGCTGAAATTTTGTATGTGACAACTTTAGGAAGGCAAAGCGGACTGTGCAAATATTTTTATTAATCGAAAACCGTGAAAATATTTTTATATTGCTTACTTATTGGATCAAGTCAATATTGGATGAAGCTTAATTCATTTAATTTTAACGAACGCCAAAAAATGTATTAAAAAATACCGAGCGCTGCCTCGTTTGCTGGTAACCGCCTACGCTACGTTCCGTATCGCTCTGATTTAACGTTAAGATAAGTGTACGGAGATTTATTGCCTCTGTCTCTAGGCCTAGGGCACAAAAATTGCGGTTATATTATATTACGGCTTATCTATTGTTTAGTGCTAACGAACCAGGCACCGTTTTCACTCGGGGAAGGTAATTAAATGACCAAGTTTCAATTAAGTAAGAAAGCAAGATAAAATATGCCGCCGCTTATTAATAAAATCTTGACCCCAAACATGACCACCGAAACACAATATATGTCGCGTGATATAGCGTTTTATCGACACTCGACTCTCAAAACCCATTGTCTTTTGATTTAACAGTTAACGTGATAAATCGCTATATCATATCGCGTTTCGGTGGTCATGCTGGGGGCTTGGGCCCTACCGGCTAACTTTTCGAAGTTCGGCGGGTCTGCCGAGCTTCAACTTGAAACAGATAAATCGATGTAAGGAGTTTCGTATTGTACCATTCGCCGAAGTTATTTAGAAGATATCGATGTTCGTGTGACATCATGAATTGGGATTCGCCATTTTGGCCCGATTGGGGCTCGATTTATCTGTTTCAATTTGAAGCCCGGCAGACTTTCCAAAGTTTGATGCGTTAGCCGGTACGGCCCCTGGACAATAATCTAACAAAAAACGTAATCTGGCGCCACATAATACTTAGTGGTCTACTTGTCTGTTCTGAAAAATCGCCAAAAATATGATGGCTATGTTTTAAAACGATGTTGTTACAAAATGTAATCTCGAAATTGTTAAATTAACAGGATGTTTATTAACTAAGGCCTTTACCCAGCAGTGGATGCCGTGTGGCTGATATGATAATTCATTAGGACATATATCTTGATATTTCAAAAAATGGCGTACAAGTACGCGTAAGTACAGATTTGTATAATTTATCAATTCCACGATAATGAAAACGGAGCAAGTGCGACGATCCCTGATTACGTTTGGGAATCAGATAATCTGATAACTGGTCCACCGGCGGGCGTCGGGGATTGAGTTTTGAGGTTATTGCCAATTTCACTGACAACCAGTCCCGTCACCTGAAAATTCCAGGTTAATTTTTACCTTTCCCTTTGGTCTTAAGACTATTACAATTTTGAATTATCATTAAATTATGATTTCAAAAGTTGACTGGACGCTTTGCTAAATAAATTAATAATTTTATTTAATCGCACTGAATTCGGTTCTATTTCGTGATAAAGTTAAAGGGTTAACGCTAAAATAGTATATCATCTCCTTCATATACATATTATATTATCTACCGAATTGGCAATGAAAGTGACAACGAACTCAACGCTACGTTGAACCAAAGCATCTTTCATTAATACTCTCTCCGCCTGTTACCATCTTTCGTTCCTCTCTCGACCCTGCTTGTCCTTTATAGACATCAGATCATTGACCTTTATAATAAATTTCGAGAGCGTTTTTCATTCCGTTTTCACAGCGTGATGGTTGTGGTTCCAAATTGAATTATTTGTGCAGCGCGCCGGGTATGCTCGCGGGCAACTTGAAAGCGATCGCGGTTCGCGGAATAATTCATGTGGCCCGTTTGGAATATTGACAGCTGGATTTGGTTGTGGGGCTTTTTTGCTTTTATTTGTTTCTTTCTGAAAGTTAGGTGCCGGGATGTTAATTTTATCAGTTTCATTAACTTTGCACCTATTGAAAATGTTCACTTGATTGTCTTTAATATATCTGTCTCTTCTATGATTTAAGTCATCAAGATGTCGTCAATGACTTAAGCTTATTGAATTTGATTTTTAATAACATTAAAGATCTTAATGAAATTCTAGATATTCAGGATAACCTTTGAGTGTCACCCACGCGCGACCTCCAGAATAACAGCTCTAATCCCCAATTAACCAAGGGACCAGCTCACCGACAGCCGACGGTAAAAAGAGGCTGTCTTTCAGATTAATTATCGGACGTAACCTGAAGCTAGGCGTGAATAAAGAATGACACTTTCGGACCCCGCCCGTTACTCACAATCACGAATTTTATGCCTAATAAATTCCAAGGTTCTTGTAACGAGTATCTTGTAAATGGCGACGCATTAATAAAATTGATTGCGTTGCGATACACCTTATGTATTTTGTGGCGATACTAAGGAGAACTCTTCATATATAATTTGGTCAATGTATTTACAAAAACCAATCCCCCTAAGTCCTAACCCCTGGAGGTAAGTATTCAATATCTGCGAATTCATTGAAGAGTAGGAGGCTATAATAACTAAAAACAACAGCTCATAATGTTTGCTTCTAGTCTTAAGGTAGGATTCCGCGGGACGCGGCAGACGGCAGGCGGCAACAGCAGATGAACGGCAGCAAATGCTGTCGGGCGTCAGTTGCCGTCGTATAGATTCCGAAGCCGGCAGCAAATACTGCAGTTACTACGCAGCATTACTAACTTGCGGTTGTGTTTTCGATATACAGTAATGAATAATCAAATGTTGCAAATTTTATTGCAAGAAGAAGAAGACGACGATGATTTATTATTGTATTATTGATTTCTTGAGCGATCTCTTTCCAAATATTTTCTTTAATACGTGCATCTTTATAATTAGGATGTTTGCAATCAAATAAACACGGATGTTGAGACACTAAATTAATAAAATTTTCGCTTTCGTCGTCTGTCAACACGTCCATAATGTTAAACTTCAACGGCAGTACTGTGTTTGTGCGGTAGTGCCGTCTGCCGCTACGCGTCAAAACAAGTGACGTCCTGTCGCGCGGCAGTTGCAGGCGTATGTCGGAATCGGTCTCATACAAATTAATACTACAAAGTAGTGCCGTCTGCCGTTGCGGCACATGCCGTCGTCATCTGCTGTTGCCGCCTGCCGTCTGCCGCGTCCCGCGGAATCCTACCTTTAAGTAAAAATATCGTCAAAGATGGATAGTCAAAGATCGCCTACTTATTTTCTTTTTATGTTTGACTTTTTGTCAACAAAATCTTTTAACTTTTCAAATGTTAATTAATTTAAAATTGTCATTAATTTAGAGACAACTCGAAAGTTTGAAGGTATACATGGATCGTCCATTAGAGGCGTTGCGACGAATATTGTATATTCGACAGTTGCTAGTTTGTCCTTAACCTTGGAATAATTGTAACTTTGCAGTCGATCGATGAATCACTGCCAAAACCATAAAACAGAAATCCTTGTTATTGACAAGTACAACTCATGTTTATCTAAAGACCTTCCAATTTTTTTTTCATTCGATGTATTATTTTATTAAACGAGTTCTGGATGGGACGTCATATATGACATCACATCAACAAGATCGCTATTGCCCAAATATGTATAATGAACAGACATGTTTATGCAAAGTGACATGATGACAACGATATTTACTGTTTTACTAGCATTCCCATTTATCGCGTGTCGAGAAGAACACGTGCTTATCAATTTTTTTAAAGATTTGTTATGATGATATAACAACGGATATGTTTCGTAATTTTCATTCGACTGGTCATTTTCATTATTTTTCATATACCTTTGACCATTGCCTACTAGTCCTACTACCGTACGGTAGGTTATGTTTTATTGTATATTTTTTTTCTTCGAAGTTATTTGAATTTTCCATTTGTACTATTTATTATTAATGATGAAAAAATAAATAGGGCAAGCTACTATGTAATCCCTTTCGGCCGCCTATGTAACTGTATTTTGTAACCGGTTCTAAAAGAAGAAAATTTTCTCTTTTCTCGTAAACAGTTACGAACTAGTAAATATTGGAATGGACTTAAAAATATTATTAAATAGTTACCATTAAAAATTTTCTTTTCCTATAATGTAGTAAAGTTACCAAAAACGATCTTCTGTTTTTATTTTTGTAACAAAACTCCATTTCTTCCGTTTCTCATAAGTAGGTAGTACTTACTCATTCGAAATGGTGAATATCAAAGCAAAATTTAATAGTTATAAATTATTTTTGTAATTTAAAATCTGTATATCTGTATACAGTACGCCGGCCAGCCACAGGATATCCAAAAACACGGTGTCACGCATCCGAGGTGAGGGAATTTTGGCTGCAGCAACTTTAAGTAAGATAACAAGTAAACAATTAGTTGATAAATTAAAATTACCTAGTTAATTTTCGAGTTACTGCGACAAAGTTCCATCCCATTCTCTTCGCGCGCGGATTATAACCGTGTGGCCAATAAATGTTTTACTTACTTATGTAGTTTGAAGCTCTAACGGAAGTGGCTTCAGTTTGTTAACTAAACAGTGAAGTTCCCAGTATAGGTACTGGTGTTTGCCGGGGTAAATTAATAGGTTGTATTTTCAAGAGATCCACTGCAACACTTGAAATTTTGAACCCACTTTATGTAACAACCTCTCATGCAGGATTATTAGCTGTGTAAATGTTATCATGTTCATTCATGTATTCATAGTTAAGAATTTAAAGGGGACATTATTATGCCCCTTACATAAGGTATTACTGATATAACATTTAAATGTACTTAATTTTTCTATCCTTAAACAACTTAAATGTATTTTTATGATCGTATAAGCAATATTCATGTCATTTATATGATTGTTTGTAGTTTAATGGGTAATACATTTATGTCTACGGGACTTCATATTCAAATCCCTTCCGAACCGTTGCTACCGTAGATCCAATATTAGACTCAAGTATATCATCTTTACACACGATTTCGCATCTTATGGAGATTCATAGACCCTCAAAACTTATTGTTCGGTAATATATATATGGGTAGTGCCTTATTCTGCTAGGAATAAGATTCAAAATGGCAACAAAACGTTTGCTACAGACTCAGTTTATTGGATTTCAAGTGCGCAATGTGCAGTCTTTTTATGTTGTAACATTTGCTCTCTTTGAAGTAGCGGCAGATATTATCCTATGGAAAAGCTTTCTTTCACCAATAGTGTTATAACAATTTTACAAGCTCCGAAGTCATTTGTAGAATGATTCGATTATTCTGTGCGTTCATAATTCCATTATTGTAGATTACAAGGAAGTTCTTGTAGGTACAAACATTGTAAGTAATATGTAAAGGTTGTGACTGTGACATACCCCATTAATAAGCGTCCCGAGTTTATCACGAGGTAACCACATAAAATTAATGGATTCGGTTTCGTGTGCCAGATTAATGAACATCGTTTTATACTGGGATTGTTGGAACTACGAATAAACATCGTAAGAAATTTTAATGAGCTGTGCTGCTATAGAGAAGGCGTAGGATTTCAGTAGTTCCTCAAGTTTTAGCCATTTAGTATGAGTTGGGTCTTGGGTCGGGTCTTACAATACCACATATGGCAGCCAGCATTATTCTCGCAGTTATACTTGGAGGATTGAGGTTCTGGCTTCTGCATTCTATATTATTATAGGGATCTTTATGCGAGGCCGCTTCTAAGATTGTAAAAATCCGTTCACTTATAAGAATGTGACAGCTTGACAGGGTTCTTTTTATTAAAACTTAATAACCGCTCATTAATCTTTTATAGATACAATATTTTAAATTGCGCCATTGTTGCACAATGTTTAGTCCGAAAGCACATAAATTGAATGCATGTGTCGTAGGATAATCGTATAAACCGGATCTTTGCAAAAATCCTAAACTTCAATGCTGATTGGATAATCTAAGAGTAGATTTAGTCTGATTGGACAGAACATGACACTTCTCATAGGACTTTATGTAGGTAGCCGTTAGCCAATCAGAGTATCCGTCAGTCCATAGCGTTGACGTCGGTCGATGGTCATTCGCTATTTACTTAACATAAGCTGGATTTTTGTAAAAATCCTAAACATTACTCGGATGATTGCAAAAATCTGTCTCAGATTCTAATTATCCGGTTTTTTGCAATCATACTAGGATTTTTGTAAAGATTTGATTTGTATGTACGAATATCCTACGACATTATGTATACTGTTATTTCTGGAAAATAGGTTACAATACGTTGCCATTAAAGTCCATAACTTAGTAACAGCCTAAGTTATGTGTACTCGGGCCTCGGCTGGCGACTGCCATTAGTAATTATAGACTCAACTTTGACATTTCCTGTTGACTTTATTGCTCCTTGTTTTAATAATTATTAGCGTATCCATATGATGAGATGATTTTCTGAAAGCTAACTACTTCAAATCATTGTTAGTCTAGGGCCCGTATTTATAAACCGCTCTCAATGTTGATGGGTATCTTGAGATCACACTTCAGATGCTCTTCTTATAGAAACAGCATCTCAGCTATGATCTCAAGATAGCTCTCAACGTTAAGAACGGTTTATAAATACGGGCCTAGGACCCTCGACCAGATCAGAAACATTATGAATTGCGACTATCATTTTCATTCATTTGTTGGTTTTTTGTCAACATACTAATAAAGTTGCACAAAATAAGGTAATGTGTCTTAAATAAAATCTGATCAGCGAATCACTGGTCATTTTGTACTATGTAGACATGTGAGCTGACAGACCACACCTAAAACAGAAACAAAAAGAAACGATAAACAATTGTTTCTCCGAAAGACTAGAGAAATGTATAAACTGTAATAATAACGGTAGAGTAGAAACTGTTTTTGTTTTCTTCACTATTCATTTAGACCAAAATGGACAAATATAAAAGATCATTGTCAGAGGAGTTAGTCCTGTGAGAGAGTCTGGCGTTCGTGTCTCGATAATAGCGTTCTTGCCAACACAAATCAACGTTGATAAATTGGTAGAAAGATTTGTAGAGAACAATTCATTTTGTGAGATGAGAACACCAATGAAATCTTGGGGATGAAGCCTAATCTCGCAATCGTCTGTTATGGACGCTGATGAAATATGAAGTCTGATAAAATATCACATTTAGTTTTACGATTTTGGATTTACAAAAAGAAAAATGTATTACGAAGTGTATTGTGTTACCAATTTAAAATATGGTTTCGCAGAAAATCGGATGGTAATTGTAAAATTATTCCAGTCAAATCCCAAAGCTCTACGGTTTTATGACCTACTTATTCTCGGAACATTTTGTATGACAATATCTCGAGCGTAAAATTACTGTGCTGTAATAATATTCTATCGGTGTACTACCGTACCTTACGGTTGGCTATGTGCGGTTACTGTTACGTATACGTATTATATAAATAAATAATGTTGGAGGTATTATTTTGTAAGTACATAAAAGTGAGGCTTCGCCGGGCGCCCTGGAATATTCACACAATGCCCGTGGGAAGCACTCGGCCGCATTCTTCGGCGGTAACAAGATGGCCAGATGTATTTCATACTGTTAGTTTTCCATTAGACCTTGCCATACCGTTTTGAACCTTATTTTATGTAATGACAGCGAAATAATTTTCTTTAAGTAGGTACTTACTTAGGTACTCAAAAAATATTTTATCACGTTTGAAATTTTAAGCGTTGTCGGACTAATTTGGAACATATTGTTAGCTTGCGCGTCAAATGACCAACTCAAAGTTAAATACATATTCTTTTCAATATAAATATAATTTTTAATATAACTCAGGAAAAATCCCATGTACATGTTACACGCTACACAATTGAACCAACAGATTGACTATGTCTATGTAAGCAGGGTTAACCTCATAAACAAAGAGTCAACGTGAGTAACGCTTGCCGCAGCACTTACCCTGAGGCATCGGGACTAAATCCAATAAAGGCGGGCCATTAACGGCTCACCTGCAACGCCGCCACTCGGAGACAGACGCTTTTATCTATACAACGCGTTACAAAAAATCCCTAAACCCGAATATGGTAGATAAAGTATCATGCATAAAACCCCGGAAAATTACAAAAAACTGAAAACCGCCACTTTAAAAAAAAAAATTTGCTTGATAAACTGCATAGTGGCAACCCTAGACCCAAATTGTGTTTTGCTTTTGCCCATTAATGGTATTGATTTTCGTAAATAATTTTTAATTTTATTGGTTATTGTGTAACACCCTTTATACTTACTTCAAAATTACACCAATCCAACACATAAACGTCAGTTTGTTTCATAAATTCAACGACCCAGCTGATAATTTTTTTAAGGAAACAACTAATGATGCAAAGCGTGTGGAAGCTGAGTAGGTAATGAAATATGTATAAGATTACAATTCCCTGTTGCTGATCAAAGTCTTCTCCTGTCCTTTACTTTGTGAATTCGTTTATATTTAACGGTTTTTTACTTCCATATTCGTATAATTTTCTACAACCATTTAAAAAAGAAATAGCCTTCAAGTTGTACAGCTTTTGAAGTTGTTTTGGTTTTGTGAATAATAAAAAAAGTGGCCAGAAAGTAATACTCGTGCCCATTAATACTCTCCACCTCAGACACAAATGCCATCTGCCGAGGAGATGCTAGTGGATGTTTTATAAATATAAAACTACCTAGAACGGGTTGAGATAACTGCGAAGGTAATGCGACTAATAGGATCACTGTCTGTGGAGTGAAAGGATTATTTTAAACTCAGATTTTACTCGGACCCGAGTCTAAAAATATAAAAGGTTATCATCCTTATTAAGCCGAAATTCTGTGTAATTTCTGCGATAACTTCAAATGTTTAATGGATACGTTAGGTTTGATGTAAATTGACTTTACTCGCCTGGTAACGAATTTTGACATTGTTCCTATGGACTGAAATAGTTTAAAATTTAAAGTTGTTTGTATTCGTCATCGGATCAATAGCACCGATTCTTGTGCAAAAAATTTCATTGTTGAGGTGTGCTGTATGCGGAAACGTTCTATTTTGGTCGATTAAACGGCGTCCACCGATTGGCTGTCACAGCGGACACAGAGCACTTAAAGATAACAGTGACATCTGAATCGCCGCGACGTTTTTACGAGTGTGCTCCTTAATCTCCGTCGTGAAATCTGCAGGTGATCATTTGTCTTGGCCACTGTGTCTCGTGTTAGTTGGTCTTTCGCTCCATTTCATATAATATATTACTAATTGAAGTGGATCAATAAATTGATGTTGAAATGGAATCGGTCATATTCTGCCGTCGTCACTTCAGTAGTAGTAAACGTTACTCTATTTGTTTACGACTTCAATTTTAGACTGATAGATATACTTTATAATAGCTATGGTATAGAATGCTTTTGTAAGATCAACTATCTTTTATATACATCTTTTGAAAATTACTAATCAAAATTTCATAGCACAAATAGCGAACAAAACGACCGGTTCCTTGAAGGGTTGGTAAATGGCGCGAGTTCGATCGTTGCTTCCGACCCGCTGGGATCGGGTATTTTATCAGTGCAAGGCGCCGAAGCGATTTCTCGAGGGGCCTATTCCAGAATTGAAGATGCAGTAGTGGTGATGTTGGAGTACGTAATAGGCGTAGACCTATTTTTTTTATGACGATGTCGCGAAATAAGCGCTTCTGTGTTTTATGTTGCTGCTTGTGCTTCTTTGATGTTTATGTTCATTGGGTCGTTTAAAGGATAACACCGTATCCATACAACCTCAATAACACCCTTTGTAGAGCAAATATTGAAGAAGTTAAACAAAATAAAAAAGATATGTAATACTTTTGCATGGTATTATTTTAACTTTAAAAGTGGCGGCTAATAAGGTGACTCCAATTAGGTTCATTACAGACTTTAATTTGAAATTACACCCTTTGATGCGATTGGCTCCGAAGGCACTCGGCCGATGAATACTACTTAGTGTAATGGCTGCTCCAGGATTTCAATTGGATAAAGTAGTCTAAAATCAAAAGCTCCGTTTGTTCGCTCTCGGAGTCCCCATTAAAGTCCGTTGGGAACTTTTTGGTAAACGGTCAAGTCAATAGAAGTATTAGGCGAAAGTCTTTTTGTACAGGTACTCAGAATCTAAATATATTTTTTTTGTCCTGATTATGTATGTGTTAGTGAGCTAGTCTTTATAATCAATGCTACATTGTATTTTGCTTTAGTATAATGCTTTATTTTGTACCATTAACTACATGAAATTTGGGTGTTCGCCAGGGTTCTGTTTTAGGGCCGATACTGTAAATTGTGCTTGTTATCGCACTCGCGTAGAGCTCGTTACAAAGGCTAAAGGCAAAAGACTTATAATAGTTTTTGAAAGGCATTTGGCCTTTCTGAAATGAGTACACGTTCCTAGAAGTTTCCTGCTTAATTAAATTCTTTCTAATTGACAATTATAGACATAATATTAGCGCAAATTATGATACGGATGAATCGACTTGTTACAAAGTTTTATTGTGCACCTTTTTATTATGCTTTTCGAATGATTTCGTCTGCATTAGACATTATGAGGATTAAGGCCAGCGTTGTTTCATCGCATCGGCCATTATTTTTAAAACTATTCATGAAATTGCTGATAAACTTTATTTTATTTGACTGCTTCTCCTCTTACATTTTTAATGTACTACAAAGCAAATGTATGAATGATGTAGGATTTTAGGACTTTCCTAAATTTTCTCGCGAAGGGTGGAACAGTTAAAGAGAATTAAATTCTGAAGGCATTAATTTCAGATTTATAATATGAAGACATTACGAAGTCTTATGGAAAAGTGGTGTTACACAACTATCTATGGAATTGCACAAGTATGATTAGGTACTAAGCATAAATAATTGAAGTAAACTACTGATACTTAGGCAGACATCTGAAAAATGAAGTAAGCCGTCTCTGCTCGCCAGATGTCTTGTAGATAATGGCTGTGACACTTGAGGCGCCATAAATACTCTGTTGGCTTAAGGACTTAGGGACGGTAAGGCTGCGTTCAGACTATAACACACGACTCGACCTCAACCTGAACTCAACCCGAACTCAACTCGAACTCAACTCAAACTTAACTCAACTCAAACCCAACTCAAACTCAACTCAAACTCAATCCAAACTCAACCCAAACTCAACCCGATCTCACCTCAAGCTCAACCCAAACTCATCTCAACATTACACAGGAGCTTATTAAATATGTCATCAGACTCAAAATTGTAAGCAATGTATTTCAAGGTGGGCTGCGGTTGAGTTGAGTTCGGGTTTCAACCCGATCAGCCTAAGGCTGCCGTCAGTTAAGAGGAAAGTGACGAGTAGAGTGTGTGAAGGCTTTTTATAGGAGTTTGACGTAGTAGAGAGCCTATGTAAAGAATTTCTATCAACTGATTTGATGCAATATTTCGTCTTCTTTGTTCGTTTGGAAGAATAACATCGACGTCTTAACAAAATCAAACATACGTCCTCGTATGATACTTACGAATAATGCATGTGATAATACCATTAGTAGCGGCCACAGCCATACATCGATGTATGATAGCTTCATAATAAATTTTTAAGAACTTTTAACTGCGTTCCTCGCCCGGGCGGAAACGCACACCACGCCGGCTACGGTCTACGGTCTAGCATAAATCATTCTTAAAATGTTTGATCGTTCCGCTGTCGCCAACGCTGACCCTTGTCCTAGTAGCCTCAATCTTAATCTTCCTAAGGATCGTAACTTGCACAGTAATGTCACCTTCCTAATCCGTGCCTATTTACAATTGTTTGAAAGTAAGATTACCTACATCATGGAGATAACCAAACTTACGGTACTACTCGTACCGTAAGTTAATAAAACAAAAACTTATTAATGAAAGCAAATGTGAATTAATCCAATCTGTGAAATAAAAAAAGCAGTTTTACTTTAATTTAACTTTTTTTCCAGTTAGATTTGCAAAACAAATTTTTTATAACCTTTCACGAGCTGATGTTAAATTACACTTCGTTAAAAATATTATATGTTTATTATATCTAATTTAATGACCTCATCTGAATAGATTCCGTAGAAATGCGACATAATCCGATTCGGAGCCTCGCTGTGCTCTGCTCATTAGTGCGATTGAGAGTTTATGAATGGACCCATTTCATTATAGGATGGATTATGAGCTGCCAGATGAATGGTAGTTTTATGATAAGCTAAGAGACTCGACGGTCTTTAAAAGGTTTTCATTCACGAACATTTACCAATCACGTTACATAAGCCGAATAAAAATCACACTTATCTATACCAAGAATAGTGTCAAAGTCTCTCTGTCTGTCCACTGAGCATATAATATATGTTTTTCTTCTAGTTTGTCTTGTCTGTTTGTAACATTTTCTCATCTTAACCGCTGTGCCAATTTTATTTTGATTTTGAAGTTTTCGAATATCTTATATAGTGCTGTGCTGTTAACCTAAAATTAAAACTTCAGCTATTTTGGCGGTCTCAAGGTCAACATGTATAGTCTGAGGTGCCGTCGTGTGTACATTGTAACCTGTCCTTTGATGTCAGACACTTTAGTATTAGGTACCGGTGTTGGATGAAAAGCTTCGGAAACCCTATTGAATTTTAGATATATCATTTCATGTTACACGTATCAAAGAGTGGATGGACTTTTTTATCATTACTAATGTTAGTTACCAAAACGTTTTTAGATACGTATTTTTCATTTATTTTTTCGAAAGCGCAATTTTTATAGCTAATTTTTCATCAAAACTAATTTTGTGTTGATAATATTAAAATTTCCGAACAGATTAGTTTCTTTGTAGCACTTGTAAAATGTATCCACGTGATGCATTACATTTTTTATCTTTAAATTATTTCTTATATTTCATAAGCCGTTATTAATAACATTTGGAACGATGACCATCAGCTATTTTTAATGTCCCCACTGCCGGGGCACAGGCCTTCCTTATGGGTGGATAAGGAGAATGGGCCATAACCCACCACGCGGGCTCAATGCGGATTGGTGGGTGGTAATTAATGACTGCAAATGCAGCCGGGACCAACGGTTTAACGTACCTTACGAAGCACGGAGGAGCTCGAGATAATAATAATAATTTTTGGTCACCCATCCCATGACCGACCCTTGCAAAAGTTGCTTAACCTCCGCATTCGCTGAGCCAGGCGCTATACCACTGCGCCATCGAGCGATTTGGAACGATGCTTGTCTGCAAATGATTTCTTTATACCTCTCATTAGGGAGAATTGCGAGAATTGGAGGAGTTATTGAATTTTTATTACGATCCTTCCTTATTACTTAGTCTTCGAGTACGCAAATAGCGCGCCTTTGAGGGGTTTCACAGAGATACTTTACTGGGATGTTGCAGACCAAAAGCTAAGCAATTTTAGCTTTACTCGCGTAGCTTAGGTAGTTTTTCATATTTGTGACATAGTTTGCGATCTGAACAGAAGTATGAAAAACTACCTCAGTTGCGAGCTAAGCTAAACAATAGCTTAGCACTTGGTCTGCAACCGGCATTACTAGCGTGTTGAGCCAACGCGAATCAGTTTCACTCTTATATGGGAAGTTTCTTTGCCGAACTTTTGCAGGATAATAAATCTTTGGGTGAACAAGTTCGGATGGATTATAACTTTTATCATTCTATTGAGGATTGTATTGTATAAGGAATTCGAATTATAAGTTAAGTGTTCGTATATGTTGAGATGTTCATAAAATCCGCTTAGCGATTTGATTGTTTAATAAAATCATTTTCAAAATAAATTGATGTAGCTTCCGTTATTTACAAAATTTAATTATTAATATCAAAGTCTAAGATAAAACGGTCCAATATTAATATTAAACAAGCCTGTCACTTCTGTTCTTATCTACTCTTTGTCTTGGGAAACTCGGAATGGGGTTAGGTTAGGCTGTGGCGCGCAGGGCGCAGGGCGCAGGCCCGCGTAGTGTACCCGCGCCCCCGGCCCCGGTCACACGTGTCGTGCCTGCGCTACCGATTCCAACATTAAAAGTAAATTGTGTTGTCTATTAAATCAGTGGCCAGACTTTTGTGCGACTTTAGAATTGCACCTCTTTTTGTGATTAAAAAGTGTGTGTGTCGCTAGTGGTTGGACGTACTATCTAATTTTCTCTTTTCCTAAGTGATTTTGGCGAGTTTGAAGAGGCAAAGGTTTGTATAATGTGCTTCTGCTTCCTCCACCGCTCGGTAGATGGCGTGTCGCGTCCATATTGCAGTTGTAATGGTTTTGTAACTTTTTTTATGGAAAAACTAGTTCCTTATATAACTGTTAGCGCATTGAGTAACCAGATTATGACGCCCCACTCTTTATTTACGCATTTGAGTGAGAGTAACTCGTAACATAAGGTGATAAGTAGCCGACTTATTTGAAGTAACTTAGTTAGAGACTACAAGCAGTGCTTGTTCGCTGAAAAGTTTTCTTGGACAAGTAAGAATTGAACTTATTCGACTTACTTATAAGCGGAAGGTACTTTTATTACGAAATGTTTTTTCTGACATCTTCAATTTATTAGTCACAGTAGGTACTTCTTGGTCAAATCTTACATAAACAGTACATCAATAATTTGTATACTTTTTGCTTGTCACTCACATTCTTTGTCGTTCATTAATTATTTTTTCATTAAATTTCACTTTTCTTTTCGTTGTTTTCAGTTACGTTGCTCCATTTGCCTCAAATTGGCATTGAATTAAGTTTTTAATTTTGTATAAGTACCGTTCTGTTAACTATAAATCTACGACTTACTTAATATCAACTGATTTTTCAATTTTATTTTCGCCGTTAATAAAACACAGCTCTGTGTTATCTGTTTGCCAGCTATTTAAACGTGAATTTTCCAAAATACAGAATAATGTGTCTACCATACATGCAGCTAAAGTAAGGAAGAGCAAGCAAACAAAAATGTAAAACGGTTCACTTATTGAACCGCAAACGAACTGTTAAGAGTTTATAACGCGCAGTGTTAAAATAATATTATATTACCAAATTACGAACGGCGCGAACACAAATCTTGTTTTAATTGGATTCGAGTAGCACGCGATGTCGATATCCGTTTTGGATATAGCTACTTCCAAGAGTCCTAGTAATTAAAGTATTATAGTTTGCGACTCAATTTGCCCAAGTTAGATCTTACTACGATCAACTGAAAGTTCATCTGTACCAATGTTAAAAAAAATATTAAACTAATTAGAGTTAATGCACGTACTATCGACAACACTTCCGCTTTACCACTCCTAAGGTTAACATCACTTCGTGCAGCCCCCGTAAAGACAAGACATGTACGCTCGGTAACTCACGTGCTTTACCAATTTGCAGAAAAATATGTGTGCGCGCGTAGCGTCCCTGCCCCCTAGCATGAACACCAAAACACGATATTATATAGCGATTTATCACGTTGACCTGTCAAAAGACAATGGATTTTGACAGTTGAAAGTCGATAAAACGCTATATCGCGCGATATACAAGGTGTTACAAAAATACCCCTAATGCCGAATATGGTATATAGGGCCTATCAAACTGATCAACTTTTACTGTGGAACCAACTCTGAAATAGCGAAAGAAAAATCAGCTGTTTCATACAAAAATTAAAATCGAAAATATCAAAATGTATGAAACAGCTGATTTTTTTTTTTGCGATTTCAGAGTTGGCCCCATAGTAAAAGTTGTTCAGTTTGATGGTCCCTATATACCATATTCGGCATTAGGGGTATTTTTGTAACACCTTGTATATCGTGTTTCGGTGGTCATGCTAGGGAGGCATGGGCGTTACGCGCGCACACGAATTTTCCTGCAAAATGGCACGTGAGTTGCCGAGCGTACATGTCTTCTCTTTACATAATAATATGTTTAAAATAAAGGCATATTCAAAAACAGCCCGTTGTTTTTGGTCTGATGTTTAAAATTATGTAACTATTCAAAACTGGTACGAAAATATGTTAAATCTAAGTACATAATATTGAAATATAGGGATTTCTCTTTTGCGAAATGCGACACGGCGCGTTTGTGTTCCAGTGGACGCCAACCTTTATTTCTAAGGCATGGTCCATATAATCGATGGCTCAGATTTGAATACCTGTATCTGGCCCACTGATCACGGGTGCGAGCAACAAAGGCCTTAATCACATGTTCCGGATCGTACACAAAGGGGCCATGATTTGGCGATGAACAGTCACCTCTAACACATTAGGGCTTTTTGGCACACGAGCCGAGGGGCGGGCGGGTGTTTACTTTGTTGGCGAAAATATTGCGTATAATGGAGTGGAGTGTTCAGTTATGCTTTTAATATAAAATTATACTTTTGACTTTTGCTTTAATGTAGTGTTCTTTTGTTACAACTTAGTATTAGTTCTTGGTCTGAGAGAGCGCATTGAAAGGAAAGTGAAGCTGTTGGATTGTGGGAAAAAAAAAGAGATTTTATAAAGCAATATCCTTTGCACGTGTATGTACAAAAACAAATTAGGGTTGTCATCAAAAGAGTAAACATTAATTAAGAAACATTTTGTGTCATCTAGTATTTTTACCTGATTTTAACCTTGTTAAGGCTTCATTATTTTTTGCTATGAAGTAATCAGTAAATTGTGTGATGGAAAATAAATACATTTTATTATTATTATTATCCTAATCAGTCATCGTAACCTAATTCAGCAAAGGGTTGGGTGGCAACACTGGCAACCCTTTGTCACCGGTTGATGCACGCAGGTCGGCCGGTCAAACGGGGTTAATGGCACTGTTGCAGGTAACCGGCTAATGATTCGGTAATGGCGATGTGCTGAGGGTGGCCAATTAATGAGCTTCGTATAGGAATCGATTCTGTTTATTACATTTGGAGTAGAGCCAACCCTAAATAATTTTGTGTTAATTGTAGCTAATTAGACCTTGGTATAGTTGGTGTCATGCACGATAAAAAGTTTTAAAAGTATCAAATTTTAAAGTAAATTGACATTGTACGATAAAATGAAGTCGCGCAAATACTTGTACTTATTGTAACCTATTGTATAAACATCATAGATACGTATTAAGAAATACAATAAAGATAAATGCAATTTCCTAAGTTTTGATTACACTAAAAAAATACCAACAAAAATCCCTTGGTTGGTAATTATTTAAGGAAAAATTGTGCATGTACTTTCCTAACTGCCGGCGGTCACATCTAATGGTTGGTTAATAAGCTGAGTGTGAGCGTGTGCTAATGGAGCCTGACCCTAATTAGGGCCGATACTGATAGCCTATAGTTTTTGGCTCAAATACATTGGGTACCCTTCATACATAATATTTACACATTTCGTGATAATGAATGTAATTGTTATTATTTCTAGAAGTAATGTCAAACATAACAATGTTTTGATTAAACTGGATTTACATGCTTCTATTATTTATCTTTTTCATGCTATTTAATATCCTGATTTTTAGTTTTCTTTAATTTGCCTTGAAATAGGATACTCACATTTCGAGAGAGGTCCAAATACTATTTACTTATCTAACCTTTCATATCTTGACATGAAATCAAATTGGGCTTTTTTAAATTTGAGTCATCATAAGTAATTTCTGATAAAATAATGTTCTTTATAAAACAACAATAAATTAACATATTGACGTCAGTATGAGTAGCGGAAATAATAAAGGATTTATTGGGATGTCACTACCATCTTTGTTAATAAAGAGCTCTATAGACTTACATAGAACTGAAGGAGACAGTCTTGATAGTGTTAATACTGAATCAACTAGTTCACAGATTGCGGCGGTGGACGTTTACTATCAGATAAGTCGGGAATATTGTGTTACATAATGAATGAATTCATTAAATTCTTTATTCAAACAAGCTCACATAATAAGCATTTTGAAATCGTCAATTCTTTGACCCTACCATCCATTATGACGTCTTTTAGCTAACAAGAAAAATGGGCGCAAAAAACTTATCTGCTTTGTCAGATGGAACGATATTTACAAATAAGTATATCGTTTCCAGACATTACATTCATATATGTTACAGTTAACATAGATTAATAAATAAATAACATTATTCAATTAGCTCATTTCTTAGGCGCCATCTCCACAAGCGAGAGAATCGCGGCAATATTTTCGTCGTGCCACGTATTTCTATATACTCTCTATGAAATAGTACAAAACACGGCGAAGTTATTGCGGCGATGCGACGATAAAAGAAGCGCTTACTCGTCGCGATTCTCTCGCCTGTGGAGACAGCGCTTTAATGAATCAATTTACAGAAGAGGACAATGAAGAATTTACAAAATTAAAGAAACTACACAAAAAATCAATTCATACAATTCAATATGCCTTACTACCTATCGTAGTCAGAAGCATAACGTCAAAGACTAATAGTTTCAAATACTGCTTGTAAGATGGGTGACCGACGTTGTCGAGTGACTGCAACAGTGGTATGTACGCACAGCAGCACGTTAGGTTATACAGTTAAACTGCGAAAACAGCTTTTATTACGTAGGGCATAAAGGCGGTCTCAAGGTCAACATGTATAGTCTGAGGTGCCGTCGTGTGTACATGCATGGAATCCAGTAATACGGCGGTACACGCACCCGTAGCGTGCGGCCGCTGAGCCGCGTGCCTGCGCGAGTTGCAATTGCTGGCCCTTGTTTATCTAGGTCGGCAATATTGTTTTACTCAACGTCAATCAATTCGTCTCCATAAAAACCAATTACATTTTATTAACACGTTGAAATCCAATAATTTTCCAAATAATATTCCACTAGAATCTTACTAGAATTGTTCGGCAGTGTGCTGAGAGTCTCACCACACTCTTGAGCATTCGTCCGTTGCGTAAATACGCACTTCATGTGCATGTATGTAATAAAAGTTACTGGGTTCCGTACCCGAAGGAGACAAACGGAGCCCTATTGCTGTCACTCATGTGTCCGTCTGTCCGTCCGTTCTGTCCAAAGCTCTATCACCTAAACCGTTACAGCTACAATCTTCATATTTGCACCAAAGGTGTGTCTTACTAACCCAAAGCCAGGTAAAGTTAGTGATATTACGTATATTTATTATTAATAATGTTATTTATTAGTAATGATTAGTATTACGTATATTTACCAACAAATACCAATATATTGATAAATCTGAGTCTGAGAATCAAATATCGCAAAATTAACTTGGTTTGCAATAAACCAAGTTAATTTTGCGGTCAAACGCGTTGCACAGATAAGCCTCCTCGCCGCTTATTAGCCCTATTTGGTACGGAACCCTAAATGTGCGAAGTACGACACGCACTTGGCCGATTTTTTAATGATTTATAAGTGTTCGCTTGACGTCATTCCGCCGGCCGTTGTGAGCACACAGCCGAACAATTCTAGTATTGATCGAGCATTCGGCCGTTGCGTAACGCTCTTCAACGGACCTCGGGCACTTGTCCCGGCCTATAAAACGGGTTGCTCTGTCTGCATTGATGATGATGACGAAAAAACTATAAGCCAGCCCCCCTAGCATGACCACCGAAACGCGATATGATATAGCGATTTATCACGTTTAACCCTTTGGCTGCTCAAAACTCACGTCGTGAGTCGAATAATTGCGACAGGTGTGCGCGTCGACTCTCCTAGCGAGTCGGACGTTTTGGCGGTTGCGCCAGTGCTAACGACTCACAGCGCGAGTCCACCAAAACAAAACGGCTGTGCTCGCAACTCGCGAGCGGAGTCCATACAAATTCTTTGAAAACTGAGTTCAAGATTTTACCCGTAATCATATTTTTTGTGCAGGTACCTAGCCTGTCGTAAATATTAATTGTTTTATTGAAGTCAGAAATGGCGTCGTTCATATTCACTTCTCGTTCTCACTCTAAACACTACACCTATCGCTCTCTCACTCCCACTCATTATCTGCGCGGGTTGTATAGTTTATTTTAAAAACTCGCATAATCTTCACTAGATTTCAGGGTAGCTAAAAAATATACTAACAAGTAGGTACTGAAGAAATAAATCAAAATCTTTAAACGTATATATTATGTTTAAACAATTTATAAATAAATGTTTAAATAGAAGTTCATTAGAACACAAACATTTAAACATTGATTTTTATTTATACATATAGGTAGGTACAATACGTTACAAAAGTACCCGTAATGCCGAATATGGTAGATAGGGACCATCAAACTGAACAACTTTTACTAAGGGACAAACATTAAATCGCGAAAAAAAAATCGGCTGTTTCATACAAAAATTAATTACGGAAATATCAAAATGTATGAATCAGCTGATTTTTTTTTCGCGTTTTCAGAGTTGGTCCCTACTTCTTAACTCGACTAGCATGTTCGCGAGCACAGCTGTTTCACCATCGCCGACTCACGTCTAGAGTCCACGCGCACAATCGTTGCGCCAGGGCCCGACTCGCCTAGTCGGTCCGGTTAGCACACGCGGTGCAATTTATCACTGGACAAACGCGTGTGCTATGGACTCGCCTAGCGCGTCGAGCGCAGCAGTTCACGGTACCGTGCGAATTTAGTTCAGCAGCCATAGTGTTAACTGTCAAAAGACAATGGAATTTGACAGTTGAGTGTCGATCAAACGCTGTATCACGCGATATATGTTGTTGTACGCGTGTTTCGTAGATAGCGTGGATTTGTAAATGTTGTAACTAGGTAATCACATCAATTATCAACATTGGGGTTTTATTTTTTTATTAATATTATTATAGGTCTAAATCTAAAACCACATAACTGCCTCTGTTTTATCATTTTGTGATCAAACTGGTTCGTTGATGAACGAAAAATATTAATTAAAAGAATAGAGATTTCAATTTTCATCTAACTATCCTATTAATATTCAAAATATGAAAGTTTGATGTTTAGACGTTTGGATGTTTGTTACTCAATCACGCAAAAACGAATGAACTTTGGTGCACAGATAGTTTATAACCTTCGAGATTTTAGAGAAGCGAAGATACAAGAAGATGTAATTTACCTACTATAAAAATAATTAGAAATGAAATTAATTCCACTGAACTCCTTTCTAAAATTAACTTCAATATTCCATCACGAATATTAAGACATTTCACTCCGATTCACATACGTTTAGTTTCATCAAATTATCGTAGCAATGCGTTTCTGTGGCGAGCAAGTAGAAGTTTAAATAAGTTTTGTAAATCAAAGTACTTTGACATATTTCGTTCTAGTATAGCATCGCAACGGCAAAACAGTTATAAGGTCAGGACTTCTTTTCTAATATAAATTAATTATAGCATTTTTTTTTTAAATCTTTTAACATTCATTTTTTGTATGATATTCTAAATGTTTACATATAATAGGTACCGAGTGCATTGTGTCCACACGTAATTAATAATCTAATTACTTGCTTCTAAACCATCTGCTACTTATTATTAACATTAATTATGTTTTTTTGCGCTGTTGGTTTTCCATCAAAAATAAAAAATAAACCTGGATTAAAACATAGGTTTCTTTTTATTCCATTCAATGGTTCCGTGCGAATTTTTTGACTATTATATTTTTTGACACGCAGATGAAGTCGCGGGCGAAAGATAGTAATATTACAAATGCGAAATTAAGTCTGTTTGTTTGTTACGCCTTCACGTTTTAACTACTCAACCGATCATCATGAAATTTTGGATACACGTTGTCAGGGGTACAGAAAAGGACATAGGGTACTTATCATCCAGAAAAGATCAGTAGATATTTTAAATAAAGAATATTTAAATTCTCTTTAAATAGTAATTTCCGAGGGATATTAAAATAACTGATCCACGCAGACGAAGTCGCGGGCGGCCTATAATGAACCAGCTCATTATATTAAAACTACGCTAAAACTTGCTTTATCAGAAAAAAATGTGAATATATACAACAAAAATAAATAGATACATAATAAAAGTATTTTTTAAAATCTTCTAAGACTTTCGCGCGTACAGTTCATTAGAAATAAAACACTTTTTACGGATTACAGCGCGTATATTATTAATTCAGGTGTTGTTTTAGAATTATTTAGTTTGTATTTATTGGTTTTTAGAATTCCCGGCGTTTCGACACCTTTAGTCCTCTCGTCTTTGTAGTTAAAGCATATTATTTGAATTTACTTCAATGTGAAGCCTACAAGATTGAAGCTTAAAATCATTTTGGAACTGATCGATTGCCCTCACCGCTTATTACAAATTTAAGTTGGAACCGAGATACGTTTCCATCCAACAAGCGGCAACATGTCAGCCTAATGTTAATGCCACTTCTTGTTCGCTTTGATGTTGCCGCGGTGCTCCCATGTGGCGGGAAACTCGTTCGGAACACACGTACACTAGTCACTAGGCATATACATACAGGATGTGTAAAAGCTGTTCAGACATTTAGGTTAAGTAGTATTGAATTTGTATGCAAATCTGACTTTTTAGAGTTGTAAAGGGAATTCATAAAAAGTTGTTATAATAAATACTGAAAATAGTGAAGTTGGATACTGGGTTGAAAACTTCTACGAGACTTTCGGCTTATTGGTTCCAGTATTTCTGTCTTGAGACTGATTTTATAATAAATCAATGTAGCATATATTAACATGATTAATGTAGATGAAAAAATATGTTTTAGTATTTTTATATTTTCGTATGAGATTCCATCTATCTTGTATAAGTATAAATCGGCCACAATATTACACTTCTCAGCAACCATTAGTATAATGAAACCCCTTTCGTTACATAGCTTTACTCCATAATTATCGAGTTTTACTCCCCTCAGGTGATAAACGCTCATTGAGCTTGCTACGACCCCGCTACGCGCTACGAGCTACGCCGTCGACCGTAGATACGGACTACGATGCCCGTATTTTTTTATATGCAGCCATTAACGCTTTTAATGCTTTGGAAGGTGTTTTATACAGATTACAATTCAAGAACAATAAAGACTGTACATACAATTAAATGATTAAAGAAAAGAAGGCTATAACTTTACACAAATAAAATAATATTAAAATTGCAAATGAATTCCTTAGCAATTAAACACGTACGTACAGTCACGACACGACACGAACCATGAAATGTACACACCATAGAACTATACAAATATAGAACTACGTACCTACCTTCCATTTTTGAATCATATCTAATGACGTATTACGCTGACAGATATAGATAGAATGTGACGTATTTCATGGTGTGTACATTTCATTGCTCGCTAGGTATTCGAAAATGCAAAGGCGCTTTACATGCCAGAACTTGAAATAACAATATGATAATTAACGTTTTCCTTACATATTTTTGTTTTTCTTGCAGAATTTAATTTATAAACGTTAGAATGAAATTTACTCTACGCGTATTTTTTAAAATAACTTTATCCACGGTTCGTCTTCTGCCATTTGTTACCAAAGTTTGTTCATAACCTTAAACATTTCACTCGAAGCACAGTCGTTAAACTTTATCATAATATCTTTCTTAGTTAATATATTTGCCTAATATTTTCATTGTTGTGCAAAATAAGTTCGAAGTATATAAATATAAATGAGTAAATAAGTAACAGTACTTTCTCTTTTAAATTATATTACTAGAAAAAACAGTTGGTAAGAGCACTGGCCCTCATTGCCTTGAGTTTGAGTTCAAACTCCAATCTGAGTGGTTGAAGACGAGTCGTTTTCATTTAGTACAATAATTTAACAAAATATTAAAAATAGCATTGTGAATGAAAAAAATCAATTTTAATAATAATAAGCAATTTCTCTTCTGTTTCAGGTAAGCTTCAAAACGGTTTACAGCTTGAAGATTTGAAAACTCTCCCAAGTGCCATAACTCTGTTTTGTCAGCTTTTAATCTCGCGGAAATAACTCGGTATTTTTCACTCGACCAACTTATAGCAACTTCGTAGAGACACGTAGCGCGTAGCAAACTGCTACGAGACCCGTAGCGTTCCCGCCGAGTTTCCAAGTTTCGAAGAGTAATATATTTTTTAAGGAAGATTGGCGCAGAGGCTGCTTTGTAAAGTTTAATTAGTTGACAGTTTAAACTTCTTAATGGCAATGCTAATGGAAAAAGTATGCGGTGCACTGAGTTACAGCAAAAAATAGGACACAGGACACTTAACAATTTTGTGGTTATAACGTAACGGTAATCAGAAGGGTGTGCTTGAATGATAAAACAGTTTGTTAGGTAAAACTTGATGTGTTTATTTCACACACGTTAATAGGTTACACAAGCGCAATGGGCGCGGGCCACGGGAAGACTGGTGCTGCGCGTAGGCAGTCCAAGGGCGATCGTTCCTTATTACGTAATCAATGTAACACAATGTCGCTACAGATGTATCAATCAGCCAGCGTAGTCTTTCACACATTTTGACATAAGTTATTTTATTTTAAATAACTATGTGGAGTCAAATTGTATGGTAGGCGCATATTTTGTATTTAACAGATCACGCTATGGTTGTCCGAAAGGAAACTTAATTTGTGCTAGCTTTTTAAATTGCGAACTCAACAAAATTTTTGTTTTCGAAAATATAAAATGGAAACACATTGTTTTTCGCGTTTATCAAAAATAGTTTTAGGAAAAGATAAGACTTACAATCCTCAAGGAAGGTAAATATATCACCACTTTCTTCTTGCTAGCTATTAAGTAAGTACCTACCTCAAATTTATTTATTGACCCACGTATACCCACCCCATTTCCCACTTGTTCTAAAACGTAGGCAAAAGTTAGACACGGTTTAAAGCTAACGCTGTCATTTGAAATTGATGAAAGGAAGACAGACTCGAAAATATGATTTTTCAACTTTTTCTTCGTTTTAGGATAAGGAGAAAAAGCCTAACAAGCGCTACCAACTAGCCCCACTTTTAAGAGTTAGCTCCTTTAGTGATATTTTACACCAAAGGCAACATAAAGACAACAAGCTAGTTCCGCGTGTATCGGTAATGCGGCTAGCCCACGTCCGGCGCTTTACATAAACTACTCGCAAACCGTAACGCTAAGGAAGTACTAGTCGTTGGAACGTAGTCAGCCAACATACAAAGTACAGTACATTACCATATACATACATCACGACACCACTACTGCTCCCTACAAAATTTAAAAAAGCCTATCCTCTTAATAAATAGGCTTACGCGTGTGATGTTCCTTAAATATTTTGTTAAAGAATTTTAATACAAAGAAGCTTAATAACGACGGTTGCTAGTATCGTACTATCTTATTTTACGTACGTATATTTTCTTGCTGGGGTTAGATAATTGAAATCCGTCTTTGTTCATGGGCTGGTGCACACTGGGCTTGCACACTACATTACTGGTGTAATGCAGTGTATTTTGTATCCGCGTCCAGCACTTCGTATAAACCTTACAAACGCATTACGCCGCGGAAGCACTATACGTTAGAGTGCAGTTACGTACCCAATGTACCAAGCAAGCACATTTACATAAGTGGCCTCTTCGGCGACCATTGGCAACAAGAAATATATATATATATATATATATATATATATATATTTTAACTTTACTCTGAATTGTTATTATTTTTTGTGACCCACTTCTTGGCGATCCCTTCATTCAGAATATTCTATATTTTTGTGACATTTCAACAATAAGCACTTATTATTTTCGAAAATCATTGATGAAGAGATAGCAACTTTTTATGTTTTATTTCTGTTTTGGCGGAAATTTAAAAAATACCTTAATCCGACAGCCATGTGACGGGCGTCGCAGAGTTTTCTTTATTACTTTAAGGAAGCAGGAAAACTTTATAATCATAATTTTATTTTTACAGAAAACCGTTTGGCACTTAAAGGAAATGACGTCAGTCCCTAGGAGGCATAGAAATTATAAGTCAAATCATTAATAATGTCACTTTATTTATACATGCCTCCGACTGCATGTTATTATGTTGCGTTTAATATGTGATCTTGTTTCCATCTTTTCAGTTGACTTGTTTTTTGATGCAGGCGGGTTTTTTAGTATTTTAAATTTATTTATTTTTTACAGTGCGAGCCATATGGTATCGTCTTGGTAACGTTTTACATGAAAATGTTTTTGGTAGGTCTTGTTTATTACCAACACGCCGCTCAGTAAAATATATTGGATTTGATCTGCTTACTGGCAGCTTATTGAATTTTCACTGAAAGTTTTGAAAGTCAATGTGAACATTTCGTCAACCTACTGCTAGGGACCTTTTCTGTGACTTTTTAAAGCTTTATTGTTTTTTTAAGGTGACATGTTAATGTAGGTTTTTGCTTTAGCATTTTATATAAGCTTTTTTATAAAATGCAAAAGCAAAAAAAATTTGCACTAGCAAAGCGAGAACAGTTGGCAGATTCAAAAATAGCTGGGACAAATTATTCATTAATGTAATATTCCATTCAGTTCCGTTCTCTATTGCCCACGTCAAGTCAGCCTGTAATAATAAATCTATTCGTAAGGTTATATTCTAATACAATTTGTATCTTTGGTGAAACGTCTCAGTGTATTTTGTAGGCGCAAACGACCAATAAATAGAACTTTTAATGATTCTCCTTTTAACTAAAACTAAAAGGGAAATCATCTCGAAAAAACACGTCAAGAGTACATACGCGTAATGAAACGAACAGAAATAATACTAGTGGCTCCGTGAGCTGTAGACCTCGCATTTGTGCGTTAAAAAGTAGCTCAAATTATATGTTGTTTAAAAATTAATCTAATAGATGTCGCCACTAAGTTTTCAAAGCAGTACTATGTGCTGTTTGGTATATTATTTGACAAATTTGAAGCAAGGTGGCGCTTATAATTTTGAACATTTTTCGAAATAGGTGATTTTTTTTTTCGGTAAGTAAATTTCGAAAATCTGGCTCGCCAAAAAAGATTTTTATAATTATCGAACCTGCTCACAAAATTTTACAAGAATCGTTTGGGAAATGTGACCTGTAGAGAAGAACAGACGGAGCCATACAAAGGACATACGAAAGAATTTTTGCCCAAGCTGAAGCAAAGACGCTTCGCTCGCGGTAAAAAAACCCGGCCAAGTGCGTGTTGGACCACGCGCAACAGGGTCCCGTAGTTACCGTATACCATACCATACGGCTATAAACTTATATTTACTCCATGTTACTAATAACACAAAACTAAGTATAACACATAACTATTTTTTCCAGAATTTTTTTATCTAAGAAAGCTTTTCCAATTTTATAAGTTGATCGACTATTACTCTTTAACTGGTAAAGCCTACCTAGCAGTGATAGTTTTCCTTTTAACTTCATTATATGTACTACTGTCCTGAAGTTTTTCGCCGACGGACAGACGTACATGGCGAAGGTATAAGGGTTATAATAGTATATAGTAGATAATAGTATCTTATTAAGGCACAGCATTCACAACTCACATTGAAAATTAAATAAAAAGCTAAGATAAATTATCGTATTTGTTTTAAAAAGATGGTCAAATAAGCAAACAAAATAATAATCCTTTCATCTAGCTTTGAAGCTTTGCTTGAAATTGATTTTTCTACCAGACATTTTATTTCGTGAATCTTTAATTTAATCACACGGGACAGTTCACTCGGCTTGTTGTTGTGCTAATTTTGTATACTTTCCACGTTGTTGAGTCGCTATAGGTCTGTATTTTATAAATATAAAGAGTGTTTTTCTCAGTATTGTTATCCTTTTAAAAGGATTCCATCATCAAAACTCTTAAATCTCAACAAAATTGTTAATTTTGAAGGTTTTCAAAGGTTAATGATGTCATAATTTGAATTGAATAATTTGCGTTGACATTTAGCTTAAACAAAAATAACATATCACGAATGTAAATAATCCTGCAAATGTTATCCCAGCCACTCCCATGTCATCCCGGACGTATAAATCTTGTTCCGCGCTGTCGCCGGAACATTTTTCAGGAACATTTCCAGCGGGAAAATGTTCCGATACACGTCAGCCTTATGTCGCGGATGATTCATACGAGCGGTCGGCTACAAGCCTTCTCGGTGCGTCTGACTAAATCCTGGGAAAAATAGAAGGGCGAGGCCTCCCTGAGTAGACAAAGAAAATATACTTTTGAAAGGAAAAAAGATTTTCATTGAATGAGTTGACGGAAATCGTCGAGTATTTTAATATTGTTACCTACATTTAAAACTTTTTTTTTATCTGACAAGGCTAAGGCTTTAGGCTTTTAAGAAGTTATTTATGGAAAGTGTCAAGTGTTTACCAGATAATTAATTAATTAGGACTCGCAAAATACTCTTCAGTCGGCTATGTAAAGTAGGTACAACTACTTGAGTCTTTTGAACCTAATATTTTAGTCAGATTCCTTATACATTTCCGATGAAAATATAATTGTCCGATGTTCCACTGTACACAGACTAGCCTAGCTAGTAAACCTCGCCCATAGCATTTTTTAGGGTTCCGTACCAAAATGGTAAAAAGGAACCCTTATGGTGCGACTCAGTCTTTCTGTCACAGCTGGTTATCTCGAGAACTACTAATGCTATCAACTTGAAATTTTGAATAGTTTTAGATGACGTTTGCCAAACTATTTTGCAAATAAAAATATTTTTTTTTTTTGCAACAGGGACTGAAAGGGAGTCGAAGTGAGGCTACTAAGACAAAAAGGGTTATCATATGAAAGAGCGCTGCTTGCACATTCTCAAACATTTTTTTTATTTCTTTAGGCCGCGTAGTTTTCGACTTTTGATGAAAAATGTAAAAAAACCGTTCCCCCCCTTATCTCCGAAGTTTGCATAGAGAAAAATCTAATATTATTTTATGTGATAGAAGTTTATGTAAAGATTACAGGAAAAATAAAACGATGTCTCTAAATAGTTAACTTTTTCGAGTGCGCGAGTCCGACTCGCTCTAGACCGTTTTTTTTATTTTCTTGTAGTTGCGTAATTGCCATTGAAGCTTTTTTTGCTTTTCTTGAGACACACTGTACAGTTTATGGTATGTGTTATTTTCTTAAATAATGCAGGTAATTAATTCTCAATAACTAATGGTACCACCCTATATAATCCATTTTCAATGTGTATGATATAGAACACTAAATTTATAAGATCAGATTCGCACTTGACCTTTTTTTGTATAACGCTCTTTCAGTTTGATGAAGACTTTTTACGTTAAAAATGTATGGAATGATTATCGTAAAAGGCGAGCTTATCAAAAATAACATTCGTACGTTTTATTAATAGAATCCTCTTTGCTAAGTCGGGGGCTTACCTACTTGTTATTTTATAGCACCCAAATCCAGATTATTTTATAAATAAGTAATGATTTACCTGGAAACCCGTTTAACGTCCGCATACATACCTATACATATTTAGTAACTAACTCTTTGATTTAAAACGAAACCAAATAGAAAATTAATACTTTTTAATGAGTAATTATATGTAGTTTCAGTGTCAGGTTAGGTGTTTGTGGTACTGTCATTGTGTTTGATTTTCACAATGACACAAGTTTAGCTACTTATTTTGGAATCGGAACAATGTATGTGGTGACCAATATGTATTTTTTCTGGGTTATAGTTATGTACCTATACCTCCGCATGTAGTTGCGGCAAGTTTCCCGGTTGGGTTCCGTAGGAGGGTTCCTTAGTTACCGCGGTGCCTTAAATAGCCTCCGGAGCAATGGCCTGTGAGGATTTTGGGGAGGGGCGCTGATACCCTCCGCAGGGTTGCCTATAGTTCATTTTTAAACATTTCAAATTATGAAATATTTAAATGTTTTACTAATGAGGTTTGATTTTCTTTCTGAATTTACTCGAAAATTTTCTATTAAATCCAGAATCCAAATCAAAGATAGATAGTCAGATGCAGACCCATTTCCACTGGCAGCACCCGTTCACAAATATGACGCATGAACTTGAATGCATTAAAAAAAATAAGTTTATTACAATCTATGAATATTCAAAAAGACTTCAAAACTTAATTATTACATTAAATTCAGTAGACTTGCATTCATAATTAGGACGATATTGTTTTGGCTTTGCTTTTGAAGAGTAGTAATGCTACTAATGTTTATACTTAGGTCCCCATCATATTGTTTTGGAAATGAAACAAGGGATGATGATAACTAACTATTATGATTTTACACGGGAGTGCTCTTCAATTAAACGAACCTTTGAAATTAGCTTCATATTGTGGTTTAAATATTTCCCCTCAGCACCCCATTGTTTCATAATTCCCGCCATTTATGCGGTCAGCATGTACCTCCATCGTGTAATTAATTTATGCATTTCGCGCGTTTTGGATTAGATTCAAATCCACTTGCCTGAATTGTGCTTAGAATTTTAATTACTTCAGTGTGACACCCCTATAATATTTGAACGTGAATAGGAAAATTCGGTGTGCACCAAAGCTTTCCATTAAAATGTGTCGAACTTGGCATATTTGTCTCTGTCACAGACCGTTTCGAAAAGGAAAGGCAACTGCTCGGATTTAATTGTGAATTCGAGCAAAATTAAAGAGAAAAGAATTTAACTCAGTAGGTACATTGATGAATTAACGATTTAATTATGATTTTTATTGCTATCGATTGTCTTGCTTCGTGAACAAAAATGATGAGTAAACCCTAGCGAAAATAGTAGCGCAGGGTCTCATTTTTATTTGATACCCGGCAGAAATAAGGAAACCCGATCGCCTTCGGACTTTTCCAAACAGTTTGTTGGGGTAACCCGGATGCAACCCTAGCTCTGAGGGGACTAAGCCATTTTCATACTACACAAAATCTTCTCTCTCGTTTGAAGTGAAGGAGTGAAAGAGACCGTGTCTTCGATTTGAGAGTGTTGAGGTGACTGTGCAATATTTATTAGGTTATCTTTGGAAGTCGCGCAGGAAGATGTATTGCAGTTAGAATAAACCATGACACGTGTTGAAAGTCGAAAATTGGTCGTGAGGTTGTTTTGGGATTTGGAGATTTAGTTACAAACTAGCGTGAAACCTCACCCTTCGCTTTGTTTTCTTTTCTAAGTTGAGCGGCTTTAGAGCTATTTTTTGCCTTCTTGAGATCTTGTTTGAGCGTAATCCCGGCACGTTTTTTAATTTCGCCAAGGGTTTTCGATGATGGTCTTTCGGTAACAGGTTTTGTGTGGATTTCGTATTTGTTAACTCCACGCAGTATTTGGATAAAAGAAAAACGGTCGTAGAATGTAAAACATTTTTTTTTATTTGTTTTTATTTGTTGATTTAAATGCCTTTTTATTTAAATCCAATGTTCTCCATTTTCTTCTCATAAATAAATCCAAGATGTGTGATGTGATGTGGTAAATTATCGATACCCAACTTTAAAAGTTAATGTCCTTAGAAAAAGTTTCGATGTGAAAACTTAGTAATATCTATATACTATACAAGGTGTTACAAAAAACCCCTAAAGCCGAATATGGTATATAGAGACCATCAAACTGATCAACTTTTACTATGGGACCAACTCTGAAATCGCGAATATATACCATATTCGGCATTAGGGGTATTTATGTAACATGTTGTATAAAACTCTAAATTGATTGATTTTCATTCATATTCGTACCTAGAGCCCTAACGGCTGAAGGTAGAGACACCATTTATGGGGGGTAGATACCTTTCATGGTATATAGGTAAGCAGTAAGAAAGGATTTTTAAAAATTCAACCCCTAAGGGGATGAAATAGGAGATGAAAGTTTGTATGGGATTTGTATAGGAAAATTGAAATGTGTGATGGTGTAGGTGAGCACTAAGGGTTTTGGAAAGTTCTCGTTATATAGGGTGCTACAGGGTGTTCCAGTTTGTTTCCTGTTGGAAAACTTAAATGTGTGAAATAATATCTACTTATGAATACCTAGGTATTTTGGTAATCCGTGACTTTCAAAATAAATGCACAACTCTCTTAATCACGCAAACGAAGTTGCGGGCAAAAGCTAGTTCTTAATAAATTTGCCAATAAAATTTAATGCTCCAGAAATGGTAGTGACTAAATCGAAGGTGGAGTCGTGTGCAGGGTCACCAGTTGTTAGATTTTTTTATGAGAATTAGTTTTTTGTTATTTATTATATTATAGAATACTAGTGGCCCGCCCCGGCTTCGCACGGGTACAATGTAGTTACTAATGTGGTGAGTGTGAAGTTATTAGACTGTCTATATAGGTATAGTAGTGGCCACAAAATTAAGGACGCCAGTCGATTTTCATACAAACGAAGTAATTTTTAAGCATTGCTTCTCCGCCAGGGATTGACCGAGCGGTGATCTGGTGATGGCCATCCAGGGAGTGGATGGAGGAGATCCAGATTTCTATAGACACCCAAGTGATCTGACCAGCATTTTAAGAGATGTAAGGATATGTTTAAAAAAACCGCAAATATAGTATAGAAATGTATGAAAACTTGCAACTGTAAATTCTTATGCTTACATCTCTTAGAATGCTGACCAGATCAGTTGGGTGTGTATTGCTATCTGAATCTTCTCCATTCACTCCCTGGATGGCCATCATCAGATCACAGCTAATTCAATCCCTAGCGGAAAACCAAGACTTCAAAATTACCTCGTTAGTATGAAAATCGACTTGTGTCCTTAAGTATGTGGCCACCACTATATGTATATACGACGTACACAACATACGCAAGGGGTGTTATAAGTTTGACTTGTGTGTGTCTGTCTGTCTGAGGCAACCTAGCTCCCAAACTTATGGACCGATTTTGATGCGGTTTTTTATGCATACTTTAAAAATTCTAAGTGTACAGACGGCAGGACTCCTAAACCATTGATCCGATTATGATGAAACTTTGGCGAGTTGTTCTGCTTACGACCGAGAAAGTCCCTGGCTAAAAAAACGGAGCATTGCAATATACGCATGCCGGGTGCAGCTAGATCTAAATAAAAATATGTTGTGCATTAACAGGATTCTCAATCTCGATCATCCAACACTTCTCTATAATAAAAATCAGCTGCTTCATACAAAAATTCAAATCGAAAATATCAAAATGTGTTTCATACGTTTTGATATTTTCGATTTGAATTTTTGTTGATTATTTTTTCGCGATTTGAGAGTTGGTCCCAATAGTAAAAGTTGTTCAGTTTGATGGTCCCGATATACCATATTCGGCATTAGGGGTATTTTTGTAACATGTTCTATACTTACCTACCACATTTCTTGTCATGTTATCCGGTTGCAAAATAAAAAGGCTATTCGGCGAGCTGACTCTCGAGCAGGCGACATTAGAGCTGGCCATGGGAGAAACAATCACTGCAGATCTACACCAGCCGCTCTTAAACTTTGTCCCTGTGCTTTATTAATTGTCATAGCATAGGCGACTTGACCGAATATTGTGTTCTTTTAAAATTAAACTGATAATTGGATGGAATTATTTTGCACCTTATTACAACGCAAGGAAGGAAAAAATGACAGCACTGCCAACATAACGCCATATGTACTATTCAATGAAATGCATTCTACCTACTCTCAGGGGAAATGACCAAAGAGAATGTAATACTACGTTGAGATGACAAATGATATTTATTTTTCTTAATTAATCAATCAAATGCACAAATAAGTTTTAATTCCGACGTCGAAGTCAATCACAGCGTAATTAGCATTATATCACTTTTTAACCCTGTTAGGTGATAAATATTAAAAAAATACGAAACACGTGTTCAATTAATTTTGTGAAAGAATGTCTATGCCAAATTTCAAGTCAATCGGGCCAAGGAATCGCGTCCTCCCATACAAACTTTGCCACCCTGTTTCACCCTTTTAGGGGTTGAATTTCGCAAAATCCCGTCTTAGTGAGCACCTACGCCCTAAAAGGAGCCCCCATGCAAAATTTGAGACTCCTAGCACTTGTAGTTTCTGAGCTTTCGTGATCAGTGAGTGAGTGAGTGATTTTCCCTTTTATATATATAGATATAGAAACGGTAGCTGTCTCTACTAATCGAAGAGATTGCAAGACGAACAAACCATCTCATCTCTCTAACTGGCAACCCTGTGAGGAATAATAAAACTGCTGATTGTCGATTTCTCTGTATTCTTTGCAAAATGCGGGATTTTGTTTTAATGCGTCTCTTTGTTGGAAACCCGACGTCCTTTTCTTAGCCCATTCTTCGTTCCTTAATGTACTTTTGTAAGCATTTTCTACCAGATAAAGCTTTTCTAGCTTTTGGGTATTAGAAGTTTAGAATGTGATCTTTTGTTTATGCTCATTGTACACCGTTTTTTATTTATTTTTCGCTTGCAGTTCAAAATCTTTTCCTAATTTTATTGCAATAGTTGAAAGACACTGTTTACATATTTGAAGTTTTACCTGTATAATGCACTTCCTCAATATATTATATTGACATTCCAAATCCATGTAGACTAGTTTGAATTACCTTTTTAATTTTCACTGATCTAGCATTTCGTCGTACTGATTCTCATCTGTTTACCTCTGTTTTTAGAGATTAGCCTTAGAATATTATAAGTACGATGGGATTGGCATCGTCAATGTGTGATAAAAATCCCGAAAAACAATAAAGAGAACAAAAAAAAAACTGTTCACCTAAAGTCTGTTTATCCTTACTTGTCCTATTTGGTAGACAATCTTCAACTTACTCTTTAGTAAAATAATCATTTATAAAATATGTTAAGGCAGGATTTTTTCGCCATATATTCAGCGAGAAGGGAAGTACTTCCGCCGAGCTAGGTCTTTGCTCGGGGACCGCGGTCCCTGTAAAATGTTGGAATTTACAAAAAGAAGCTACAAAATACAACAAATGGTTTACCACACATAGAACACGAAAGATATCGTAAGTTATTAATGACAATTTGATTTAATGTTAGATAACATATTTTTAAATAGCGATTCAAGTTTAAAAGACTGTCAACAACTGTCAAAAGCTGTTTACTAAATAGGACAAGTAAGGATAAATGGACTACCTATAAATTGATCTTGGTGAGTCTTAAGGCGATTAGTGTCAATTAATTGGAGCTCAATAAAGGTAGTCCTTCCCTCTCCCTATACCGACATTAGTTCGTTACACGTTTGATTAAACAACAGTTTGCCCATTTTGCCCCCCTGAGAACCTTTCTGCACTATTTCTTGGATGTTTACAAAATGTGAACCACTATACATCATTGAGTTATTATTGTCATTTATCGTAACTGTTAAGATGTTGTTCGCTTCTTAATTTTTGTTTTTAGTTTTGATCCGCAGTCCTGGCATTTCGGCTATAAAATGTCACTGTTTTACCAAAAACTAAATGTTTTAAATGTGTAAAATATTTCGTTGCAGCGTTTGTTCAGATTTCACATTCCGAGTTGTTTTCTTTCGATAACAAATTTTAAATGAGTAGTCTATATATATATAGTTGTGTTTGAATGCTTAGATGTCTCATTACAACTACTTTATTTTTACTTTTAATTAAACTTTTGAAGATTATTATCCTCATTGATCATACAAAAAAATAGTGCTTTAAAATATGAAACGCAGTTCTCAAGTGAATGTGTTTGACGCCTAGCGGGGAGTCGACTCGATAACGTTCTATAAGCCCCTCATTGAAGCGATCGAGATGAGTGCTGGAATAATTACAACCCCCCATCCCTGGGGGTCTGCTGGGGGTCTGGTAGGAGCAAGGGGGGAATAGACAGAGTAAATAATTGTCTTGTAAAACGGTACGATGATGTGACATTGGCAGTGTTTGCACTTTTTTGGGTCAATTGCTTTTTTGTTACGTGAGGGTGGCGAATAAGCATAGAGCTTGTTGGTAAGCGTTCGGCGAAGCATGAGGCTTTGCTAAATGAGGGTTGTGACTTGCGCGGTCCCTACCTTGAATGTACATCCCAGGGAACACTAATATTTGCCTTATCCCTTCCATTCGTTACTTACTTATTTATTTACGGCTGAAAATCAGCGATTAGCTCGCGACGCTAGGAATATGACCCTGTTGCGCGCGTCCTTTGCGTACTGCTACGGCACACACACATTTTTATGAGGTTATTTTACCATTGTATTTTTGCTTAATGTTACATCATTAAGTTGCTATTAATAACTTTTCTATGTAAAATTATATCTTGTTTTAAATAAATAATGTGTGTGTCTGAAGCAAGAAATAGAATTATTTTATAAAATTATTACCTTATATTTTGTAACAACAACATAACTGTTGTTGTTATGTTGTTGTTACAAATATAAGGTAATAATTTTATAAAATAAACTCCTGGCACTCCTAAAATACTGGCAAACACTGTCCACGAAGTTTGCTTTGAACATAAATCCTAAATCTACCCATTTTTCGGATTACGTAACGATACGTAAATTATGATGACTTTGAAAAATAATTTATTAATTTATTGAAGAAAATGAATAAGAAAGTAAAAGATTAGTTAAAGTAACAGTAAGCCAAGTGAGTAGTTAATTAATTCTTAGCTGTTAGTAAGGGCGGTAATATCCCCTAGTGCGATAGAGCTGTGTAATCGATCCTTATCGAACCTCGTGACATTTGTTAGAAGGTAAGCGTTGGTGTACTGTAGGGCGATCGTACTCGCGTTTTACACCGCCTTAAGCCGTTACATGTGACTAACAAGACGACATAAAAGTGTTGGTTTGTTAGTGAAACCGATCGATTTTTACAATGACATTTGTTTTACGACAAAACATTTGAAAAGTCTAAAATATTGACTAAAATCAAAATTTAGATTTTTGCTTATTATTAATTAAGGACTTATTTTAGAATTATTTAGTTTGGGTGTATTGGTTTTTTGATTTCCCGACGTTTCGACACCTTTCCAGAGGCAGCCGTGGTCACGGGATGGCTTAAGCAAGAAGGCTGCTCATAATTAATACTTACTAATGTAATCTGGTGTGCGAAAGTAAATGAAATTAAGTATAATGTCAAACAATGTTATACATAATTAAATGCCTTAAGAGGTCAACAATTAATCTTATTTCGGTCTTTAGGTTTGTTGAGAGTTTATTTTATAAAGTATGTACCTACACAAGATTTCTTGTTGTATTCATTAATCATGTTCGATCGATAGAATGAAACATGACTTTTTCCATCGCGTCGTTAACGTAACAATCAATCTCTACGACGCGACGTCTTTGCTGTGTTTACGTTTTTATTACATTATTTTGTATAAAAGTCGTTGTAATATATACGATTATTTCACACCATAATAGTTGAAAAAATTAGTATATAAATAATATTTTTAATGCTATCTTATCAACAATTAGAAACTCTATAACTCTGCCTTTTTTGGATGCGTTCCCCTTATACCCTGTTACTATATTTGATATCTTAGGAACAAGTTGAAACTTGCATCAATAACAGTAATTTAATTGGAATTGAAAATGCTAATTTTAAATTTTTTCATACACTTATGTTCCTCGTTAAATGGTTTTAAAATGTGCAATACATTCGTGTCTTCCTTACTCAAGTAATGCTTGTTTTGTTAGTGTTTTAAAACACTACAAAATGTCTTGAATTTAGTATTCCACTGGTAATACATAAAGGTGCCAGATATTGATGGCCTCCATTCCTTTAGAAATAGCTAGTGCTTCTTTAGCTTAAATAATGTTCGGAATAACATCGAATTTGTGATTACTCCTGCTGTCTATGAATCGTTTCAACAGACGAGTACAATTTCTTTTATTTAATACTTTTATGGTTTACCGTTTTCATGAACTCTTGAATCAGTTGATTTATAGTCGTAGCTTTTTCTTTAAACACTAATGCAAAAGGTATGATGTTATACACTTATAACAATATCTTCTTAACGATAAAAAAATAAGTTTAAAAACTAAAACCCGACTACGGTTCGCTCAAAAAAGTACGAATCAAGAAAATATTCGAGTCCAAATTTCAATAAAAAGGATAACCGTAGTCGCATGCCACCTCCAGCCGTTCGTATAGTCGTTCGTGTCGTGCATGTCTCGGACAAAGTGGTATGCAACTACGGTTTTCCTTTTTATTAAATTTTGGACTCGAATATTTTCTTGTTTCGTACTTTTTAGAGTGCGATTTTTCCGTAGTTGGGTAGTTTTTAAACTTCTTTTTTAATTTAAATATTTTGGGATTGTAAATCGGGTGAATGCAAGCAAAGCCACGTGCAAAAGCTTACAATAGATATATTTGAAAAGTGCTAATTAAGCCCTTTCATTTGATACCCAACGCGGCATCATTAGATTGTTTTTAATGATACCTAGAGGGCGCCATATCCAATACATAGCCCATAACCAGCAGACGATAAGACGCTTTTAACAATACCTCATTTGTCAAATTATGATAAGTTTAGAAGTTATGACGAAACAGATGAACATACATTAATACCGGTCAAAATCATAACCCTCCTTTTGGCTTTGCCGTAGTCGGGTATAAAGAGCTGATATTTTATTAAAACTATCTATAAAAGTAAGCGCCATATAGCATATTTTTTACTAAATAAATGGCTACATATTTAATTTATTTGAGTGCTGCATATAAATGCAGCGTTCCAGTTTACTCGCTCGTTGGAACGCAAACTATAAGAAAGTCCAAACATAGACAAGTGCAGTTACATAGTATAGAAATGGGCACTACACACAGTCCAGCCCAAAATATGTCCGAAACGTGTCCCGGCGAACACACAGATTGTCAGTTATGAGCTCCTTTACTTTGTCTGGCGTTGGTGGGTAAGGGGATTTTATGGCGGGGAGTGGCACTCAGTAATTTTGACTTATTGCCGCGTCCACAAGTTCTGCAATATGCTCCAAGAATGTTATAACCCTGCTTGGTTATGTTAGGGTGTCGTGAATGGCAGTTGCGTGTGGTTTGAAGGTAATATCATATGTAGTTAAAGCACATCAGTTCTTAGTAATATTTTAAGCTTGCAGGTGTAACATTTTATACGTCTTGGAATATAGTTCTACGAGTACAAGATTTCAACCGCCTCTGTGGTCTTGTGGTTCGTACCCGTGTAAGGCGTAGGGGACCCGGGTTCGATTTCCAGGAGGGGGGTACATTTGTACTCGGTTTGGTTGGTGGTAAGGCTTATTTCAAGTCCGCCTGGCTAGCTACCACCATCTTCCCTAAGTCTGACGCCATTACAACAATTTTAAAATTGTTGTGTTCCGGCAGTTAGAGGTAAGATAGCCAGTTCCTCAGTGCTGAGGATCCGGGACCCGGGTGTAGTGCGCTTCCATCTTCGGCCTTATCGTCACTTAACATCAGGTGAGGTGAAGGCCAAGCGCTAACCCGTTGTAAAAAAATAAAAAGAAAGATAGGAATGAATGAAATAGTGGTGCGACGTTCCGATTGACTCAGTAAGGACATTGTTTGTTTGTTTGTGGGAGTGTAAGGGGAGCGACGGCTGGGAGTTGATGGTCGTTATAGACTTATTATCCGGGTTGGTGAAGTTCACAAGGGCCCTTGTTCACAAGTTATGCAGTATGCTGTTATTTGGGGACATGTTCGTGATTTACATTTATGCTTGTAATGTAGGCATTGAGCAATTGATTCAGTTTGTTTTTTCTGCTTTTTTATGTATGGGGGCTTTGATGAGTAGAAACTATCATTTTGGGAATTCATTTTGGTGAAATGAGACCTTACTTCGCATAAGCATTTCTTGTGTAATATTTTTTATATCTATTAAACAACTATTATTCCTATATTATTTATTCCGACAAAATTTTCTTACGACGAAAAGATTAATATCATGTACTAAAAATCCAGTATTTTCAACGGCACTTAGTTCCCTTCAATAAATTGCTAACTCAAACATACTTGTGTAAGAACTATACTTCTTATTCTAGCACTTACTATCAATAGCCGCTGTCGAAGAATCCAAAGGCCGAAACTACAAAGTTGTCAGTCCCGGACAAATTGCCACCAGCCGTCTAAAAAGTTGCCAGTCCGAGAATTGCCACCAGCCAAGGTGAATGGCAGCCGGCCACCGTCTAGACACGGTGGCGGAACCGCTATGGATTATTCAGACATCATATTGGATTGCTGTCTCTAAGTTCAAGAAAATTTTTCATTTTCTATAATCAGTGTGCTATAATAGCACAGAATAATAAATATAGTTCTAGTATTATAGTTCCGACAAACTTCTTTACGTAACGTTTCCCTCTAGGCCATACTTTAGTTTAGGAAGTATTTATTTAGCGATTTGTAAAAATAATTGCAGTATTATAACGTTTTTTTCTGTGTATTTTTTCGTTACTAATGGCCGATGATTTGTTTTTCCATCGTGCTATTGATTTTTTTACAACAGTAATTAGAATGCGTCAGTTAAATTCACGAAATACTCAATCATATGAAATATTTTGATAGTACGGTATAGTCATTACAAGCATATTAAACTTGAAAATGTGATTTTTAGTCTTAAAGGTGTTATCGTTAATTACTTCTGTTACAAAGGTGTTATCATTAATTACTTCTGTTACAAAGGTGTTATCGTTAATTACTTCTAACAATAAATCGTTAATTACTACTAACAATAATGCATTTCTTAATTTTCTGTTCCATGTTTATTATCCAAAGTATAATCGAGAAAAGTGAAAAAGAAAGCGGTTTCTTTTATTAAAATCATGACTGATTAATAATAATGCTTATGGTCATAGGGGTTTTAAAGGTCGTTTTATACCGCTGTTCGTTGTTTGTATCGCTGAAAATGGTACCTAATAGTAAAATGTAGACAATTTAAAATAATTTATTAGTTGTGTGGGACTGCTGGCATTGTGTCTGCCAAGGCCAACGGCAGGTCGCCGCCAGACAGGTTGGCGGCTGGTGGCTCGTATTTCAGTTGGCATTATAAAGGTTTTTTGCTTAAGCTGCTTGTTAAAGCATTCCTTCTTTACTGAGACTTAACTTTTTATAAATAATCGTAATCTAAGCGTCCACATTACTTCGTCGCTCAGTCTTTTTTAATCGCTTCGACTGTTTTACCGCCGCCAGATACAGCATCAAAAAGTTTGTAACATTATCTTCGTTTTTTATTAAACAATATTTTCGCTTTCAAGGTAAAAGAAAAACTTTTGTTTCAAAACGGTCAGCCGAAATTCGAGACGCCGCGCTGCCGTGAATTCACGGAGTGACTCAAGTGCTAACGAGAGCACTCTTGAAACATGCCCCGAATTTCAAACAGGATTAATTAGTACCCTGTTGTTTCTGTTCCTTAATTAAAACTACTAAGTGTTTGCTTAAAAACGCTGCTCTAACTCCCAAGTAGTTAAAGCACTTTATGGAAATCAGAAACAATGACAGTACGTTAACTTTTTGACTAATCTGGCAAAAAAGTTACTATATTAAACTACGAATCTTTTCAGCAACTTCTATGCTCACTATTCCATAAACACTTGGGAAAATATATAAAAAACATAACCCTTTCCTTGCAGTCGGGTAAATATAGTCTTCTTAATTGACTCCGCGACCACGGAGGTCGTTAACACCAATGTAATTTTCCTGTATAAGTAGTAGTGGAAAGTATTCCAGGTTTGCGTTTAATTGTAAGATTTTACAATAATCGAAAGTTTTAAACATGGTATTCCCATGGTATTAATTTAGGAAAAATATCAGATCCAAAAGTTAAAAATTAATTAGTTTTAATGAACTGGGAAATTATATTTGGATTTTATAAACGACGGTTTATGAATATTATGTTTTTGTAATAATTAATAAACATTGTGAAGAATAGACACTTGAAAGTTCCTTGAACTAAACCTAATATTAGGTTTTGATGGCTGATTGAATGTTATCGCATTGCGTCACTGTGGGGGTCAAGGCTTGAGCCGGCGCTCAATAAATCCAGAATAAACACAGTGTAGGCCGTAAGTGTTGGCAACCACGCACGGAGGCGAAGAAATTTTGGAATAAGTGACATATCACTTATGTTGTCGATTTAGTAGTACCCTTAATCGGTTAAAGAACATGAATGAATTGAAATTATATGAAATTACTAGCTTCCGCCGCGTGAACATTCAAGAAAATCCTTAGGGGGTCAATAATCAGGCTAAAAAGTATTCTATGTTTTAATTTCATCAAAATCCGATCAGCCGTTTTTTACGTGATTAGGCGGATCCTCACCAAGCGCGCAGAACGTTTGCCACGTGCGGCGGGCCTCGCATGAGGCTGCTCGCTTGGTGAGGACCCGCCTAATGACATAAAAAAAATCCTTTCTTAGTGGATGCTTATACTGTATAAGGTATCTGTGTGCAAAATTTCAAGTATCTATGTTCAGCGGTTTGGGCTGTTCGTTGATATCTCAGTCAGTCAGTCAGGACTTTTAAATTTTATATAAGTAGATTTATTACTACTAGCTAGATTAATAAGGTACATTACATATTTTAATTCTAACACCCATTCATGTGTAAGTATGCGTAAAAGTTAATCTACTTTTCAAACTATCCAGCTTGAATTCACCTTAACCTCGAATTTCCCCTTCCTTATGGGTGGATAAGGAGGAGGTGATAAATAAAAATAAATACAAAATGGGCCATGACCCACCACGCGGGCCCAACGGATCGGTGGGTGCAAACGACTGCAAATGCAGCCGGGACCAACGGCTTAACGTGCCGTCCGAAGCGCCGCGGAGCTCGAGATAATAAATTTTAGTCACCAACCCATGACCGATCCTTGCGAAAGTTGCTTAACCTCGGCAATCGATAGGCCAGGCGCTATCCACCACCGAGCTCCTTTTCACCTTTGTGTGCTGATTAATATTGATTGTATATTTCTGGGCTGGCCGTACATTTACTTGATGGTTTTCTCTACTACTAGTATTGTCAAAAACTTGGACACAGTTAAAAAGTAAAATCTTAAACCGTTTAGTTTCTTTCTGCAATAACTGTGCATCATCTTGATTGAGTCTTTCTGTCTCTTTATTTTATAACGAAATATCTTACTTTCAGTTAGGTACAATTTTTCAGACAACAAAGCTGTTTATTTTTTACACAAAGTAGGTTAGACTATGAATATAATTTAATTTGTATAATAAATCGCTTAAGCCTAACTAGGCACTTAGAATATCTCAGCTCCATTTACTCGCGCTCGAGGTCGGGAAATGTAAGGGAAATGACGTCACGATTGTGAAGTCACGAAGATGGCGGCAATAGCTCATGCCAATACGAGGAGCTGCCAAATGGATGGCATGCCATATTGGCCGGATCTCTGGGAAACGGCTAGGAATTTTAAGGCTACGTTTTATTAGGAACTGAGATATCTCTCTTGGTTAAATTATGAATGTACTAAAAACGTTATTTATTAGAGTTGTTCGCATTTATAACTTTTAACTCTGATATATATACCTTTTAAACAACATCTGTGTTCAGTAAAACACAATGAAAAGTTGCAACCGCAATTGTTTGGTCACCAAACAGCCTTAGGGGAGGGTAGAGCCTGTTCCATACGTCCATGGGCCTCGGGCAAAAACCTCTTACGACCGTTGACGAGGGGCATTTACCCGACCTCACGGAGTTGAGGGCGCTTGTTTTTGTACGCATAGCGCTGTCATCTCGATTTACATAAAAAGGACCATCCAGATTAGAGAAAAATACGGCCGTTACGCTTTATGAATGGGATTTCTGCTGTTTGATATAATTTTCATTGTGTTGCTTTCATTTGTTCTGTTCAACTAAAATGAATGAATTATGCGTACCTACACATTGTTATTATATTGAATGATGCAATAACAGCAAGATTTAAAAAAACAAGATTTGATATGGCACATAACTAGATATTGGTTATGTTATATAGTAATAGCACAGAATACATGTAAATAAATAGTAGAGTTAAGCTAAATTGCGATCAAGAGCAAATCCATTGTAAATAAGAAAATGCGAAATTGGTTGAAATTGTCAACAAAGCCATTTGCCTAATTACCAAATTTTTCAGTTGAAAAACAGCATTTTGAAATATTTGGGCCAAGCTATTATAAAATGATTGAGCTAAACGTGATTACTTCATTACAAATGTTGAAATCTCTTTTCACAATCAACCTAAAATAAATTCGTTGTAAGCACACTGGCCTTCCTTCAAAAATTAGTACCACACTTTTAAAATTGTAATCACTTTTAAAATACACAAGATTTATTTTCAATATAAAAAGGACTAAAAAAAGATTTTTTTTAAATAATAACATTACAATCGATAACTTTCTTGAAAAATAAACTTTTATTTTATTTCAAAACTCTAATTTCTATTGTTTAAAGTGTGGTACTGAGTTTTGAAGGCCAGTGTATTATGAAAAATCATTTTGTTTCCGACCTTTTGTCCAAAAAAACAACATGCCGGCTTTTGTCTGTGGTTGTGAAACGACGAACTTGGGGCATTTAAAAGGCGTCGTTTTCATTTCCTTCTTTTAAAATAATGAAGTTAAGTGAAGACAGCGAGTGTTGATATTGTTATTTTGTAACTTTTTAAGTAAACATATATAAATATTATTTTTGTAAAGAATTTCCTCCACACAGAATTTGAGATCTTTTTAATATACTCTTCTGAGACTTTCGCGCGTACAGTTCATAAGAAATAAAACACTTTTTATGGATTCCATTGTTAATTCAGGTGGTATTTTAGAATTATTTAGTTTGGGTTTATTGGTTTTTTGAATTACCGACGTTTCGACATCTTCCAGGGGTCCTCCCGTGACCATGCACGACCCCTGGAATGATGTCGAAACGTCAGGAATTCAAAAAAACCAATAGATTCAAACTAAATAATTCTAAAATAACACCTGAATTAACAATATATGCGCTGTAATCCGTAAAAACGGTTTGATCATTTTAATAATACTTAATATAAATAAAAATTTAAAGGAACGTATAAAATTCAAACCTGTGTTTATAAATGTTTTTTTTCATTGAAATTATTATGAAAATATGTAAGAATTCTTTACCTTTTTAATCTGTTTTACAAAACTAAAAAACCGGATAGAAGGAAGCATATTTTATACTAACTTGTTTTATACCACTTTTTTAATATACTAAATATGAAAGACTAGCATGAATTTTGGTTGTTTATTTAAAGTTTATGAATTATATGAGCTAACCACGCGACAGTGTGTACAATATGCATGGTTGCCGGCGTCACCCGCGCCCCTAAATATTAACTTAACTGCCGGCCGCTAACTAACGTCCCGCTAACTTCTGCATTTGAACTGCGACAGTCATGAATAACTAACAAAGATATTTATGGGAAATTACCTAGAGTTTCGGCTTGACGTAATTTTGCAAGAATTATGATAAATGTTGCCATCGACGATGTACGACATTTTAAGTCGTTTGTCTTTATACTGACGTGTACTGTGTTTCTAAAAATATTTAGGTACTTGGTGCCTATAAAAAATATCCCTTACTCATATCACATAATATAGCTTAACCAAAATAACCTATATATCTGTCACGTTTTTAACATGCTCTTAGCTTTATACTAGTATAAGCATCTTACAGCACCAAGCAATCAAAGCTGCTTGAAATGCAGGTGTGCGCTAGCAGGAGTTCGTGACTGCGCTTAAAATATGCCGAGTAGGTACACCTTATAACTTACTCGACGACCTTACTTATGCAATTTGCTTATTTAGAATAAAAAAAGTAGAGGACAACGTGATTACACTTTTAGTTACATTTTGTGTCAAAAAGTCACGTCGTAACTTTTTGTCGAGCGAGCACAAAGCGTCTCCGTTTCAGCAAAAATACGGGTCGCATTTCTCAACCGATTTTAGTAAAATTTTGTGAGCAGGATCGACAATTATATTTTTTTTTGTCAATTCAATTTTTCGAAAATTTTCAAAACGGCGGTTATATGGAGAAAATCATATTTCCGCCATTTCAAAAAAATTTAAAGGATGTCACAAATGCGAGGTCTACAGCTCTACAGAGCCACTAGTTTATTACCTATCTTACCCTTTGAGTAGTCCTCGGTTCAGTGGACAGCCCCACCGCTTGCCCGTAAGACAACAAAATACGCCAATCAATGGTTTCCGTGTTGCAATACTGTTTATTATACAATATCTAAATCGCCTTAACGTATCTACATAGTTGAACCAATAATGGAGCCTGAGATTAGAATGTTGTGCTCATTTATCACGCCCAAAACCTTCAGTCTTACTTTTTGTCGAAACGGATCATGCTCCATTCGATAAAGAAACAATTTCCGCCCCACTTTGAAGGAAAATGGCGGCATTATTTTGGTGCGTATCGCGTTGATGCGGATGACGACGTGCCGGTCGAAATTAACGATTATAACACACTCATTAAAAAAAATACATTTATTCTTTGTTTGTTACTATAAAGTCGCGCAACTGGTTGTGACGTAAGCTAGTGTTAGTACCGGAATGCCAGACCTTGTTTATTGGACCATGGAAATTAGCATGAAACCTTTTTAAGAAAAACTAAACTTTACTATTCTGGAACAACATGTCTTAGCATTTCCCGCAGGAACACACATTTGATTCGAGTTTAATGTCAATGAACAGGCTACATAAATAAGTAAGTAAAAGTAGCATGGAGGTTAGTTGGGCTGCCTACAACACTGTGTTCCTAGTACTAGTCGTTATCTGGTATTCACTACGAAGGTTGCATGCGGCTGACAACTTGTAGCCTGCCTGTAGCCTGTCCGTAGAGTGAAGGCTTCGCCGCTGCGGGGAACATGCGGTATAGGTACCATATATGAATAGCTTGCTTGTGTTCTAATAGCAGCGCTTTTCTGACAGTATTCGAAATATTTGTATATAGCTTACAGGGTTACAGTTACCTGCCTATCCTAGATTCATTATGTACAAATATAAACATGTCATTGTACTGGTAAGCTTTTACAAAGTTCTTCATAATAGTAAAGAGTTTTAACACAGACATAGTCTCCAAGATATTTTTGCGTTCCGTCACGCTCACTTGTGCTCGTAGCTAACACTACGGCGCTTGCTACGGGCTACGAACTACACGGCAGCGGGCGGCGCGGCGGCGGCGCAGTAATGGCTACGGCAGACGAGGCGTATATGCACACTTTATGAGGTCTTTGATCGTCGCCGTCCATTGCCGTTGTTGTCTACAGTCTACATACAACAGATAATGTTTGTTTACTTAAAGACTAATGTATGTGGAATTAATTTGTATCCACTCATAATAACATGAACATATGAAGGTAAATAAAAACATGTCTCTGACTCAAAGAAGAGGGCTTTTAAAACATATAATTCATTCATGTTTTACTCTTTGTTGCAGATAGCCGTGATAAAGATTTTTAGTGGAGGTGAGTTTTCATGTTTATTTCACTTATAATTATAATTTTAAATTCGATTGCCACCAGATACTTCTCACGCGGGACATATATTTTTTTATTAATTTTCCATTGAATCTGTAACTATGCCACAGAATAGATATTATTAACTATGCAAAGAAAATAGTTTTTACCTTTGATTTTTCACTAACAATCCTGGACTTCTTTGTCTGGAAGTAAATAAACAATAACAATTATTATTGATTACTTATTGTTTATTATACAAAAACCAACAAGTAGCAGACATTGATGCTGTATATAAAAATGTCCGTTTATTCAAGTTATATTGAAAACAAACAATCCTATATTTTATGGCGACCTCCGTGGTCGAGTGGCTTTGTACGCCGGTTTTTTAAGGGATCGCCAACTCTGAGGTCCCGGGTTCGATCCCCGGTTTGGTCAATTTAGAAAAACGAACTTTTCAATATTGGCTCAAGTCTGGGTGTTTGTGATACCACCGTTGTCTCTGATTTCCATAACACAAGTGCTTTAGCTACTTACTTTGGAATCGGAGCAATGTAATGTGATGTTGTCAAATATTTATTTATTTTATTTGTTTTATTTATGGCACCATTTCACCACTACTGGCCACATTCTTACTAACGATTCTTTCATGACACGTTGATCGAAGAAACTATATTTGTTTGTTTTTCTTTACAACCGTTCATTTTCTCACAACCTCACCCCTTTCGTCGATACTTGATATATTGCCGTTATTCACACTATTTCATTTTTATCTCATATTCGTTTTGTGATAGATTGTTATGATATGAAAAGTATACAATGTGGGGAACATTGTATACTTTTGCTTAGATAATCACGAATTTCTTTTGCGCGCTATACATATCGGCCTATTGTGACGTCACAGAATAGTGATTATTTTTACAATATTGTGCAAACAATGTTTTTACATATTTTTTATATTACAATAATGTTTCCATAACAACATTTTGTATGGATTTTAATTATCGACACTATTTTGTCACTGAAGCATGTTGATTTTTCACTAACTTTGGAGTCTTAGAAATGATAGTTCAATTCGTCAATCGAGACAACATTTTGCGTAGGGGTTTATTTTGCTTCCCTTTCTGCTCTTTTATACCTTAAAAGAAGAATTAGAATCCATTCTCAATTCAAATACCTAATTGCTTGGGAGAATTTATACCCAATTAATTTATTTTGTTAATTTTACATTAGTTGTTATAATTAAGTGCATGCTTACAACTCTTTGCGTGTTTAGAAAGGCCCAGGTGCTCATGAAAATTTAGACAAAAAAACCGGCAAAGTGCGTGTTGGACTTCACACAGGGTTCCGTGCCAAATAGAGCTAAGGGTGGCGGGGCTTATCACCAAATTTCAAGTTCATAGGTTCATAAGTTAAATTATGACCGTGCATAACATAACCTCGATTGATTACGTGCTTTAATTTTCTTTTTATTTAATTTTAAAAGTATTATAGTATAAGACGATATTACTTGCCAAATTTCATAGTTTCAGGTCAACGGAAAGCACCGTATGAATTTTGATTCGCTTAAGATTATCGAAATGTGTGTTGGCATAAACGGCCGTATATTTTTTACGTTAACTTAGAAGTTTGATTTTTTCACAGCTTCAAGTGTCTGTAGACCCGAGTATATGGTTTTAATTTCAACTCCACGCGTTCCCGAGATAAAGGGTCTTGGCAGACAGACAGACGGACAACAATGCGATCCTAAAAGGGTTCCGTTTTTCCTTTTAAGGTTCGGAACCCTAAAAAGTTACAACAGCACCTAACACAAAAAGGCATAATCCGTTGGGAAAGCTTTGAATCTTTTTTGCTATTCCAAGAAGCATTCATCAGGCTTAGTGGAGAGAAGATAGGGGTAAAGTGGCGGATCACTGTTATTATGAATATTTTATCCGACATGCCAGACCTACTCGCGGGTGCAATAAAGACAGCACTACTGCAGCCGTCCTTGTCTGTCTAGCCGAAAATCTGTGCTTTGGTGGTGCAATTATAAAATTGGGTAGGTGAGAGCGTTGCTGAACCATACCTTCCTTTGTAGCTCAGCTATGTAAATGAGATTCAGACTTCACTGAATAATAATAAGGTTGCTTTTATATTTTTATTTGGTAATTAACTCGCGGAAGCGCTATGTCAGCGTTTCTAATGTTTGAAGCATCTTTTGATTCTTAGGTTTTTTAATATTAACGATAAGACTGAATAAGATACATTTTGTTCAGATACATTTTGTTTTGACTGAACATTTTCAAATTTTTCGTAGCAATGTAAATGAATACTTTATCCTCGTATTCATTGGCTCTGTTTCCACATTAACTTCACCCATAACAGCTATCATGTGTAAAGTGTTTGTTGTATTTTCTTATATATTACCCAGTTTAAACGTGTAGTAATTCTTAATAGCTGATAAAGTGGTACCAACCTTAGAAGATTTAACCTTAGGATCTAAACTTTCACCCGTAGTAGACCCCCGGGGTCGATAGAGCCTATTTTGGGATTCATTTCTTAAATTCATGAATACACTTTACAACGCCGAAGTTTAAAATGTAATTCTAGCTCTACACAAAATTAAGTGTACATTATATTGTTCTCAAGTCCTAAGAGGCTTGTATACTACAAATGGAATCGCATCGCACCAATGTCTAGTGTTAATATCTCAAATGTATTGTGTAATTTAAATGCGAGACATTCCCAGAGTGTATGTGTTTACCCCAAACCACAGTACATATATTAGCTAAAGCAGCATCGCCATATTCGCAACACTACTTACCGACACTAACAAAAGATTTTAAAACACAGTTCAACAAGTGTTTAACTTAGACACTGTTTAAATGTGATGCTGTCACTTTTTTGACAATATTGTTTGAAAGAGACGGCCGGCATCACATTTAAACAGTGTTTTAAAATCTTATGTGGTAAGACAGTATGCTGTACTTGCGAATGGCGGGCTACTGCATTGCATTGCGAATCTTGCTAGGGCCAAGACAGACCACATTTTTTTCCCGGCGCTGTTGATGCGCGTTTCACAAACGCCCGTTAGGTACGCGTCGTCGTCCACGCGCGCAGTATCGTAGTTTTTATGAACAAAATTAATAACGCGCGTTAGCAGCGCGTCTCATTTTGCGTTAAATTTGATTAAAACGCGCGTCAACGACGCTGAAAAAAGGGGTCTGCAAGGGCCCTAGTCTGTATCTACGTTACGTCTGTAGTCTACGTTGTATTTAGTTGCGTTACTGCTTAGTGTATTCATGTACTGTGCCCAAACCACTCGCATAAATCAGTGACACGCGGCAAGTTGGCAACTATCTGCGTACGAACATGTCGCGTTTGTGAAGTTTGATTGCGGGACAGAAGTTGCGAGCCCCGATATTGAACCCCCGCAAGTTTTCGACGGTGAATCATTGTAGTTCAAACAAACTGTAGTAAACTTGAGACGTATAATGATAAAGAAATGTCTTCATTCCTCAAAAAAATATTTTCTTATCAAAAATCAAACCAAATACCAACTAATTACCAAAGAACTTTCAATAAAACCGCGCTAGTATCCGTTAAAAGTGTTTTATTTCAAATATTTTGCTATTAAAAACTGAGGTATAATTACATAAGTCGAGGACACAAAAGGAAACGGCGGTTGGAAGGGGAAAAAAGAAGATATATATTGGAGATAAAGAAACACATTAATTACAAAAGGCAAAGCAAAGAATAAGACAGGAATAGAGCTGAGAGTTAAGAACATAGTATAGATATTTACATAGTATAAAAACTACACAGGATAATAAAGTATTATAAAACTATACAAGGATCCTTGACAACATACATTACATCTTTACTTACAAAAGCATTGTAGTAGGTACTTACAAAAAACGCTTTTTACGTTCTAAATAAGTGTGCCTAATATAACGATCTTGTCTATTAAATAAATGAAGTAGTTACTCACTTTCTTTATAATCAGAAAGTCTAAAAGCAATCTATATTTAATAATCATTAATGAGCTCGTTTTTAATTATTTATGTTTCTTCATAATGTAGCTATAGTTATGAATGTTGCTCGATAAATTATAATTGTTAGAACTAGATTTCTTAGAAACAAATAATCATAATACTATCCAATTAATGAGTTCTTGAGTTGTATTGTTTTTCGTTATGGCCCGCCATGATCAATGATCTACGTCACCAATTCGTGCGTAAGCACTGAATTATTGAAGCACTGGCTACGCCCCGTGCCAAATGAATTGTGCCCGATGGCAATATACTATCAATCATTGATTACATTAGCTCGGCAGGCAGCTCGGTAAGGCTGAGGCTGGGAATGTAGCGAGTGAAACTGAACGGGCGCAACGTGAAAGCGGAATTTGTGCGTATGAAACAAGTACTCGGATAGAATGAAAGTTAGAAAACATTGCCTCATCTTGTAATGACTTGCATAGGTATTTTATTGTTCAGTGTAAATTTTTAAAAGCTTTAATGCACGCAAATTTCTTTTCGTGATAGTCACGACCAACATAAGTGATTTTGTATTTACTCAAAGCCGTAGGTACTTATACCTAGTTAATCTTTTTGCTTAAATTAGATTTTTTTTAGTTATCTCCATATAACAAAAATCAATGATAAAAAAATGGTATTAAAATTAAAATCATACATTTAATGGTACAAAAAGGTAGAAAATCATGAATGACTAATAAAAAATCAAAATCGTTAAAGTACTTACTGATTGATAGCATATAAAGCGCGATCGTCGCTCCGCTGTTTCATCTACCCCCCTTTATTGCAGCCACGACCTAAAACAACTGGAAAACATTGGAATGTGGTGAGGTTTAGCCTACCAATCATCAGGTGTGTATTAGTAGATAAGGTCAGTGAAGTTAAATTTGAGATTCAGTTTCAGTTACCGCGTTAGTTGATTGGTCTTCTAACTTACGTGAATTGGTTTAGAAAGTAAAAATCCAAAGAAAAATTATATTTTATTTCTTATTTTGGTTCTGTTTGAAGCAGAAAGCAATCAGTTGATATTCCAACATAGCCGTTACATTGTTCACTCATAAAAATGCAAAATTTGATCCCTCTGATGGAGACGGTAGGAAACCAATTAAGGCCGGGCGAAGCCGCCGGCCTCCGCTTGCTAATTATATATTCGTGTCGTTTCGCCTCATGCTGCGTTCCGACGATAACACACGACCCGAACTCAACCCGAGCTCAACTCAACCGCAGCCCACTCCTTGTAATGCATCGCTTACAATTTTGAATCTTATTTACACATTAATAAGGCGCGGGCTGCGTTTGAGTTGAATTTGAGGTGAGTTCGGGTTGAGTTTGAGTTGAGTTCGGGTTGAGCGCGGGGCGGGGGTGCAGTTGCATCGACAAAATACAACGGAGCTTGTTAATGTGTTTTAAGACTCAAAATTGTAAGTGATGCATTTCGAGAAGTGGGCGGCGGTTGAGTTGAGTTCGGGTCGAGCTCGGGTCGTGTGTTATCGTCTGAACGCAGTTTCACAGAGCCATGTAAATCGCGGGATGATCAATCATTCATCGCCGCTAGGGGCGCTGGTGACTACGATCGAGAAGGGTTCTAAAACAAACTAGCTGAGAGCTTTGTTAAGTACCCTCGCTTTTTACTCGCTGTAATAATGCATGCAAATTGAATAACATTTTTATTAACTCCGAAACCCAAACGTAGTGTAGGTACAGTCAACAGCCAGAATATAGATTTTATTAAATATCGTGTGTAGAGAAGTAATATGGCTCATAAAATTTCATTTTTATTATTATTCATAGATTGCTAACTAAAATAAAAATCGGTAATGCTAAAAATAGAGACAATTAATAATATAGATTAGCAATAATTACAACTAGAACATATTAATTTTACCACTAGTGGCTCAGTGAGCTGTAGACCTCGCTCAAATTGTATGTTGTTTAAAAATGAATCTAATAGATGTCGCCATGAGGTTGACACTGCTTTTAAAAAGCAGTGCTGTTTGCATAGACTTATTTATACTATGGCTGTTTGGTAGGTTAGGTATTCTTTTAATACATCCATTCGAAACTAGGTGGCGCTTCTAATTTTGATCATTTTTGGAATGGGTGAATTTTTTATGCAAAATTTCGAAAAACTGGCTCGGCAAAATAAATCTATATAATTACCGAACTTGCTCACAAAATTTGACGAAAATCGGTTGAGAAATGCGACATGTAGAGGAGAACAAACGGAAAGCCGGACAGCGAGATAGTGGGACAGACATACGAAAGCATTTTTGTCCAACTGAAGCAGAGACGCTTCACTCGCTCCTCGCGCTCGCTCGGTCGGTTATTATACATTCACTTTAAAAAAAGCTATTTGACAGGTCAATACTTGTATGGGAAGTGGTCATTGATCTTACTTTATTTGAATTAGATTTACGATAAATATTTTGTTAAGTGGACTGCACATGGGTCGTCTTATTAATTTTTTTTTATCGATTTTAAGAGGTGCCTACAGTAGGAGCATTCTTTTTTACCCTTCATTTGCACAAAACACACTTGTGACTTTAATAGATGTAACCAACAGTAGCCATGCGGTTTCATTTCGGTCAATTTTAACATTTTGCTGTACCTACCTGTACTCGGGACCTATATTATGAGTGTGTTAACACAACACAGATTGTCTTTACCACATTCTTTTACGTTCTACCTAAAACCGTCGTACCCTCAAAGTGCAAAATTCCGGAAGTTTTAATTCGGTGCCTGGTTGGCAGCCCCGCGGGTAGTCTGCCGGCTCGTTTGCATCCGAAATGCCGCCGAGAACGCCGGCCTTCCCTAATGATGAATAATGCGCGGCAGGTAAAAATAATCACGCCTCCTGGAAGCCAGTTGGGATTGTAAGTTTGCGTAGAATAAAGAAGTGTTTATGGTGCTTTTAGAAACTGTCTAAGGTGTACTAGAGGTTTCTAAAGGGGATACAATATGTTAAAGACCTTATTATTAAACGCATTCTCTACATTTACAACAATAACCTCGGCCTTGGTCTCCTATTTTGTGTTATACGCGACGTCTGACGTCAGCGTAAACATTCCATACGCCGACGTCAGTGTTTCAAAGAGACCACAACAGTACATTTCTATAGTAAGCATTGTGACTATTTAACACTTGACACTGGCAAAAATTACTTCCAAGACTATTTAACACTTGACACTGGCAAAAATTACTTCCAAGAGGAAAGTAGATTCCTATAACAAAAGAAGAAGAAGAAGCATTGTGACACTGACAGCGTAAATAGGAAATAGTCGTGAAGCTTCTTTAATTGGGTTTACAAAAGACATTTGGTCTACTAGGAAAATATAAGGTAAAATATAATGTTATGCTGCTACGCTACTCAATAAGTAAAAGTGAAGTGGTACAAATGATGCGGTGAGCCGATGACTGAAAGTTTTCCTATTGTTCTAAAAATAGCATCGAAGGGGTGCCTAAACGGTTAAAGCGTGAACACACAGCTAAAAGCCAATAAATAATTTGCCCGCTAGAAATGCTCGTCACGCGCTCAACCCATTGGCGTTTATATGAAACCAACGAGAATTTTGAACGGCCGTAAAGAAAAATCGTTTTGGAAATCCATTCGGATGATATGATTCTATATTATTATGAAGCCGTGATCCGGCTCATCCTGTTTAGCATCCGTGTTTGTTCAACGGCTGCTGAATATTCACGGCACGCCGCCGCGGATTAACCCATCTATACCTAAAATAAAATTGTAACTGGTCGATGTCTGAACATACGAGATATTCAAAAAAAGGTTTATACATTTTTAGAAGCCAAAACAACTATTTTGAGAATTTTTGTCTGTATGTTTGTGTACGCATCATGCAATAACTACAGCTCCAAATTGGATGCGGTTTTCACAGATGTATTTATGAAAATCTAATTTAAAGTTTGGTTTACGCCAACTAGAACAAAGTCCTGCTATATGGGTTGGTTGACACTCTCGTGGAGAACACTCGTGTGGAGAGAGAATTCCTTTGAGCTGAAGTTTGTTATTACTACATTACATAATACATAGGTAGGTAAGCGACCGTGATTCGAATGTATAAGTGCCAATTTCATTCATCATACAAGCAAGTTTTGCAGTTAGTATCAAATAACGTTACACCAAACTTGAGTAATTAATTTTTGTTTTTTTAAAATTTATCAATAATGTTTAAAAATACACTCAGCGGTACAAAAATCGGTACAGTGTGTGATTTTCATACAAACATGCTCACTTCACATTCTCATGAATGAGAAAGTGCACATATGACTGCAGTGACTTTTATGTTGATGGTTAGGTCCACGTATCTACATCGTTTAATACCCCGCCGCACGACGTTTACCGAGCGGCGGACTAGTGCTAATTGAATCGGACCACTCCGGGATTACCCGTCCCGGATCAAGTGATTAGCGAAAAATGGCCGCCGTTGTGTTCACACGGATTGCACTGTAGCTGTCGTAGCGACTATGGTGCTACGAAATTCGTAGTCATGTATAGTGTCGTAGCAGTATTAAAATTGCTAAAAGCCCGGGGTCCAATCCAATCGCCTTAATTCTGAAGTTATTTTGCCTAAATCTTTGGTTTAACTTTGAATTCTCATTGAAATTGTCCAAGATTGGCATCCTAGGCGCCCCAGGCAAAGCTTTCAACAATTGAAACAAAACTCAAGCGAATATTTTTCTATAAACGATACTGAAACTGTGACTATTTAGTTTTGGTTTTGTCGTTTAAAATTAGCGTGATTGGGCCCAGCCCTCCTACTCTAACGGCCGCTATTCCATTTGTTCGCTAACTTAAAAGTTTAAAAATAAGCGATTATACGATTAAGTCACATGTCGCAAGCTTATTTCAATCACAGACACTTGTATGTTGTATTGTATGGAATTGACAAGCTTACAACACGCAATTTTAGAGTTTATGGCTTAGTTTTAATTTTTAGGTTAGCGAACGAATAGAATGTCGGCCTTTTGCGTAGGGGCCTGCTACGACACTACACGACTACGAATCTCGTAGCACCATAGACGCTACGACAGCTACTGCGTAATCTGCGGCAGCTCTAATCAATTGACCCGGGACGAACAATACGATACGGGAAAATCGATCGTTTCTTACGAGTGTTTTTGAAAGATCGTCTGTCTTGTTCTGTTATCACCAAATAGATGTATATCACAGAAAAGTAAAATGATTTAAAAAAATTCTTAACGTCAGCCTTACCAAAGTAGGAAACCATAAATTAAAAAATTTGCAAATAAAAGTTCTGCAATTCGCTTGCAGTCCAAAATCAGACTGCTCATCTGTAGTTTCAATGTGTTCTGTCCACGTCTCACTTATATTGCTCATGCAGGTAAAGTTACAGAAATAGAATTTTATATTTAAATCATTATCATTATTACTACAGTAGTTTTACTTAATTACAATCTATGGCTGATCATATGCAAAGACTTCTATGTTGTATACTTGATCATATGGCTTACTTATCATGCGACCATTGACCTAGCTTACAGATTTTATTTATTGTTCTTTGAAATGCTTTAAGTATGAAGTAAATATAACTCAATGACTCTCGAGCCTATAGTTTCTGATTGGTTGCGAATGTGACAGACAGGCACAAGAGTGCTCCGCTAAAATTCAAGGAGTTTATTTATAAGTTGCTATTTTGCTCAAAGCTTGCGTGGGATTCACCATTCTCGATATACACAGCAAAGCCTTTTATCTCTCCTAAAATAAACAAGTTACAAATAAATTATAAGCACTAGCTAATAGAAAGTATCTGATATTTTTTACCTGGAGCTTTTCGTCTGGGGCATGAAAATATATTCTAAAATTGGATGATAGGCTGAGAAAAAAATCAATGTGCTTTCAGATGCCAAAAATGATCGAAAAAATAAAAATAATTAAAGATTGATGTTATTAATTGATGAAACGAAACGGAAATAATGAACGAACAATAAAACAAACAGACTAGCTGATTAATACGAAGTAAATTGAACATGTAGTCAATAAATGAATAATATGAATTAACGATTTTAAGGGACAAATTAGTTTTGCCTGCCGCCTTCAACAGGGCTAATAGCAAACATGTCGGCATTCATGTAGAACATTGTTCATTTGTCCTACGAAGGTCCTATATTTAAGGTAAATGAGATCTGAAACTACATATTGGTACTTACATAATGTCTTATATTATACTAAATAGTATACTAGAAAAAATACGACTCGCACCAGATCATGTTCTCGGACGGGAATCGAACCCGCGACCTTTGGATATCCGGTCCAATGCTCTGACCGCTGAGCTACCGAGTCACTAGTGGGAACGTCGAATTTCTTCTAGTATATCAAGATGTACATTGGTGAGATGGCGCTGGACCGGATATCCAAAGGTCGCGCGCGGGTTCGATTCCCGTCCGAGAACATGATCTGGTGCGAGTCGTATTTTTTCTAGTATATTATTTAGTATTATATAAAAATAGCATTGTGAATGTTAAAATCTCAAAAATTATTTTAAAATGTCATATATCGTTTAAATAGCAACCTTCTACCCAAAAATGTTGCTTCTATACGGAAAATTAAATTAAATTGCTCGTTTAATCTCCTTCTTAGTTCAATCCCCCAGTGTAACTCAATAACCGCTAAACGGAAAATCATGTTTCACCTGACGTGTCTCCGTTTGAACTAAAAAAATAAAATTCTATATTTCCACAGGATGCGAGTTCATTGCCCCCTAATACAATTTCCTCTCGCGCCGCCAAGAACAATAATAATAAACATTCAGACTTAACCTGACTTCCCGACAATCGTGTTATTTGCCTCCTTTTTATAGCGTTGTGATAAGGTTCAAAATGTGTTTGTTTGACTGCACCGTGGATGGTTTTATAGAGTACAACTGTAATTGAAGTTTTCACGCACGACTGCGCTCATCCCGAGGGCAGAAGTGATATATACGGTGGAGAATTTGATGGTGGGCGTATCGTATCTGTGCCTATGTGATATGTGGGCTATTGTTAAGTATTTTAATTATGGAAATAAAACAAAAATATATCGCACTATACTATTATAAGAAAACTCCGGTAGACAAAAAAAAAGTTTTATCAGAAATGTCTATATACTGTTCTCAAAATTAGTTAGTCTATGGTGGGATATAACTTATAAATATTAGCACTTACAAAAACGGTAGGTAGGTATTTATATGTAGAGAAACCACACACATAGTAATAGATTTATTTTAGGCACTCTACGTAACAGATGTTTTCAACTTATTAGTAAAAGCGAAACAAACAAATACGCGAAAAGAAGAGATACTTAAAAACTTGAGTATGTGCAATTTCATTGTTTTTTTTTCAATTCTGTTGTTTGATTTTCTTTCAGTTTGTTACATTGTTTCTATCTATTGTATTTTTATATCATATGAAAAGATGATAAAAGCCATTTACAGCTTATTTCTTTATTTCCGGTAGAACAACAGCGTTTATTAAATAAATGTTATCAAAATATTTGTGCAAATTGTGCGCTGTTTTTTCTTTACTATGTGCCGTGTATCGATAGCTTAGCTATACAGGGTGTCCCAAAACTGCCAAATGCCGGAGAAGTACCTTAAATATTGAAGATAGTTTTAAAAATAATTTTGTTTTTAAAATAATAATTAGATCTGCATTCAAAGTTTGTAAAAAATCGCATAAGATACGTACAATACGTAATAATTAAAATTTGAATGTTAAATTTCATGCTCTTCCTTGTGTTTAAGATGCTGTGTCATTAAAAAAAACATAATTAGTAACCCTTTCGGTCGGTATCGTAAAAATAATAGATAGGTTTTTTTCTTATTTGGTGGGTTTGATTCCTGATGAAGCAGGCGATTTTTTGCAATCTTTGAATGTTGAATGCACTTTAAAAACAAAATGAAGTCTTCTTTCAGTAAAATATCCTATCGTCAATATTTAAGCTACTTTCCCTCCGTGTGCCAAGTTCTGGGACATCCTGTATATACTGTGGCTTCGGGGTGAAACGCGTTATTCGATAAAGTACGCAAATAGGCTAGTTTCACACGTTATTTCCGCCAACGCAACATAAACCGATTTCGTTCCGCCATCAGCTTTGCGGAGGTATCCTTTACTAAGAAATAATATCGAAGTGTAGACATTTTCTTAGCCTTTTTTACTGGTGAATAGTACTACAGACGATTTTGTTGCTCATGCGGCAAAATCTCAGACGAATGCCCAAATGTCAACCGAATTTTAAAACGGGCGCCTTTAAGTATCCCAGATAAAAAAAAACTTTTTGTGTTACAACTTGCGACGTCTTGTCCAACTCAAAAACCAGATCTCACAACTCGGGTACAAGAAGGGTACAAGTATCATCGGCACAGGCCCTATTGTTATTCCTCCCAATGAAACAGGTTTATGATTATCATTACGCACATGGCTTCTTTGAAAGCATTCCATTACTGTTATTTCAAAATAATTTGTTTTTCTTTTCTTTTCCTGGTAATTTTTATATACTTATTACATTTTCTGTAGTGTTGTGAGATTAGATACTAGACAATATAGAGGATGTTTGAGGACGACGGACGTGTGAGATAAGTGGAATCAATTAGCTATTCAGTAAAACTGTTTTCAATCTCAGGAAACGAAAGATAGTTTCACATAATATCGTTAGAAATGAAAAAATAATACAATATTATTGAATTTTATTTTGTTGAGGCACAGGTTATAAAAAGGTGAAATAGAAAATTTATTCGTTTGGTGTTATCATTAGTGGTCATTGTCCTTTGAAAGTTGGTTTTTGCTCGGGGCCACTGCATTGAAATCAGTAAAATTGTTTATTTATTTAAAGCCAGTTGAGAACTTACTGCGTGGCACTTCAATCGCAAATTGGCATCTTCCATTCAGAGCTTCTATTTGTTTATTTCAATTATATTGGCCGATGGAGAGATCTTTTCGTAATTGATTTTGCCATTCAGTGCAGTTTTTCCATAATGCAGTGTTGACTTGAAACCAGAGAGGATATTAAACTGTCTGTTTTTCTTTTATTGTTTTTTTATGAACTTAGTTGTGTTGTTCATTAGACCTTTGTTATGGATTCAATAGGAAAAATAAATAGTTGAGAAATAGTTACAGTTTTTTTAGATTGAGGTTTAATCCGCATTGCACCAGTCAGAACCACTACAAAGAGTTATTCATAGAGAGACGACCTCCGTGTTCAAGTGGCTTTGTACACCGGTTTTCACGGTGTCGCTATCTCTGAGGTCCCGGGTTCGATCCCCGGTTGGGTCAATTTAGAAAACGAACTTTCTATATTGGCTCAGGTCTGGGTGGTTGTGATACCACCGTTGTCTCTGATTTTCATAACACAAGTGCTTTAGCTACTTTGGAATTGGAGCAATGCATGTGATGTTGTCAAAATATTTATTTATAAATATTTATTATTTTATTTATTATTCATCCGTTTGTGTTTTGTTCATATTTTTCAATAAAATAACAATTAAATTTCAGTCAGTGTCCTAGTCAAGTTACTCATTCAGACCTGAAACTCTTTTTAAGCATTTTTATAAAGAATATTTTTTTTATCTTTATAACATAACACATAGTAGGGTACGGTAGGTAGGTCTAAATGGGTATATCTGTGCCGATGGCCAGAATATTAGGATTCCGTGGAGATCATCGTCCGTTCATTCGTTTAGGACTCGGGAGACGTGCGATGGATTGCCAATCCAATTGCGTTTGGGAACCTCATGTGATGTTTTACGATATTATGCTATATGCATATTACGCTTGCCATAAACCTGTTTATCTACTTATGGTATAAATTACTTATTCTACAGCTCATAAGTAGTTTGGACACTTTTGTTCGATTCAAAATAATTTGTAAAACGCCAAAGCACTGCAAAACTTTTCAACAGGTAGAGTCAGGTTTCCATCTTCATTAAATCTTCAGCATATCCAACCTGCCCTTCTATTGTCTAATTTCAAAATCTATCGCAATCGCTTTCAAGATGTAACACATTGATGCTTCGTTTTGGCATAAATAAAAACTTACCAAAGAAATGCAGCAATGTGTCACATTCATCTGTCAAATGAAAGCGATTGCGATAGATTTTGAAATTAGACAATTAGCCCCCTGTTTAAACTATGTTGGAACTTCTCCAAATTAAAAAAGCTTAGCATATCTCAACAGTGGGCACAGTGGAGTGCGCCGGGCATTCAGACCGAAGCAGCTTTGTTTCCGGTGACACTTCTATAGCGACCTCCTCGCGTGCCTTGCACTCGCACCTTGCTGCAGAATGCAAGTCCCGCGCTTTTGTAATGAGAATAGTGCGACGATCGTCTTTTGCTCGCGCACTCATTTATTTCTAGCGACTTGTGCTTAGTGATTTTTTTTCTTGTTTCATTTGGTAAATACCTACATTTCTTAAGTGTGAGGTACTGTCAAAAGCCAATTCAAGCATTTTGGCTGCAAGAAGTTGTATTGATAAAGTTTTTCTATAAGTTAATTATTTAATTCTTATCAAAACTACGTATTGTCGAGATATCTTCGTACCTTATTTTCAAGTTGTAATAAGTAGTATGAAACAAACATTTCTCTACGGTAGCTCAGCTATGGTAAGTACTTTAATTCCACTAGTATCAAATAAATATTTCCAAAGTTTTCTGCATTACAATGGGCTGAGTGGTGCAGTAAACATCATACTTCGAGACCGTTTGACCCCATTCCGCGTCGTTTAAAAACGTTTTCATGAATGCTGCTGTGCAGCAAAAATGCACATTTCCAAAGTGCATAGCGTAGCCCGTAATGTTTCAAAGTGTAGTGCTGCCTCGAAAGCTGTTACGAGAGCTTTGGCCTGAAGTATCCAGGCAATGGCTGTCTCACAAAGTTATACCTTATGACGCGACTGCAGTTCGAATTCAATATGCATTCGAATGGGTATGATTTTATCAATTACCTAATAAATGCATTTTCAGTGACCTAATAAATAATATTTGTTCCTAAAATAGTAGATCTGTCATTTAAATTTAATCACCAAATAATATAAAAACGCTTACCTAAATATTAATTAATAATTACTTGGAAATAATATCAATCATCAAATAATTATATTGGGTTTCTAAATAATAAAAGTGTCACTAAAACTGAATCACCAAACAATTAAAAATGTTTACCTAAAAATATATATTTGATCATTGAATAATAATATTAATTTATTACATAATTCAACTGAAATTTGAAAATATGGGTACAATTAATTAAATTAAACTACAATAGGTTTTAATCATATAATTTACAATTTAAAATCGAAACAAAAACACTACTTATCTAAAACTAAACAAAACACTGCAGTCAAGTGCGAGCTGTGCGAGTTAGTTAGGTATATTTGTTACCAGCCAAACCCGATTTTCAGGACAAACTAGTTTGGCCTAGGTTAAACTAGTTCTTCCTATACGCGATGGGATTAACTGGTAAAGCCTAGACCAAACTACATAGTTTGTCCTAAGCCCGATAGGATAAACCAGTTTAGGCTAGGGCAAACTAGTTGATCCTGATATAAGCATTATGGCCAAACTAGTTGATTCTGATATTTATGGAGCTTCGCTCGCTCCGCTGCGAGTGGTCTAAACACTAACCTAACCTAACCTACCTAGTGCATTTTAATTTTCATAGCCCGCCAATTTGACTCCGCCCCTACTTAGGATTTTTTCTATTAATTAAGTGACACATCTATTATTTTGATGATTGAACGATTAAAATGTTTGTTGATTAGATTTATAAGGTGATAGATTTACTATTTTAGGTACAAATATATTATTGCTGCCAGGGACTTACTTTTTAGAGGATAGATCTTATATTTAGGTTATAGAAAAAAGCGATCAAACTATAATTTAAGAGACATATTTACATTAATACGGTGATTTATACTTAGAGACAGATTTGATAAATATGATGACTAATATATTTCTTGGGGATAGATATTATAATTTGGGTATTGCAGATTAGTGACACATCTAAACTTAGGTGACAGAAAATATTGTTCCCATCTTTTTTTAAATATTTTTTTTCCGAAACCAAAATTAAAGTTGGGTTGATATTTATTATACTTACTTTAAATGTTTTTCTGTAATGACAGCAGTTGAACGTGAAACTGTAACGTCAAATAACTTCGAAAAAGTAAATGAGTTATTCTCAACATCTAACTAAATCTAATGTGATAACTATTAAGTTTCAGTAGTATACAGTCTGCAATCATAAAAACTAAACTCTTCCCGCAGTTTCGATGGCATTAATTAAACTACAGTTAATTTGTTGCCCAACTATAGTTGTGCACTGCGCATCACGCCCCGGGGAAATATCCCGCGGAACAGTTAGCGATTATGTCGGGTTCAACTTTGCCCACTCTAACTCTATTGAGACTACCTATTTTATAAACATTACAATTTGTAATTTACTACGGTAATTCAGATACATTACGGTGTCTGTGAGTAGTTTTACTAGTTTTTAAATTGGATGACGCAATGAACACCAAACTATCTTTGTAATTTACTTTGTAGTTTAGGAAGCAAGGCCCTGAAAGTAAAGAATAAACTTTTGGTTTTTGTTCCGTTTACAATAAAAAAATATGTAATGTAACTACAAATTAATGATTTTTCTTTTAATAGAGCGACCTTATTTTTGTGCTCATGTTATAGATTTAGATTTATTTGTAAGCGTCGAAATGTGGAAAAAATGGCCGTATTTTTTATTGAATTGGGTTTGAAGTCATATTTTTACAGCTCCTTGAAACCATAGTTGTTTGACTTACACCTCTAGATTAATACACGTTTCTGAAAAAAAAAAGCTCTTGAACTAAAGTAAATCAAGGTAAAAAAAATATTTAACTTCCATTGTTTTCACATTGAATTAACATTACAATCAAAGTGGTTTTTTACTGACTGCAAGTAACTTTACCACCGCTCCGCACGTGGTTTAGGTACACCTATTACCAAACCTCATGTTCGTGATTCCCCGCGGCATATTTGCTGTAATCTACGGCTGAATGGCTGCCGGTCGGTGAGAGCAGGACAAATAGTCTCCCTCCCGTGCTCTTCTAACCGACGTTCCCCCAGGCCCAACGCTGCGGGAGGCACAACTCAGTAGCCTAGATCACATTAGAATTAAGATATGTCGAATCATTCTACTACTCAAAATACTCATTATGTGTTCTGCTCTAAACTCTAACGGCCTTACCACAAAAGATTTTAAAACACTGTTTAATTTAGACACAGTTTAAATTTGATGCCGTTTCTTTCAAACAAAATTGTCAATAAGTGACAGCATCACATTTAAACAGTGTCTAAGTTAAACACTTGTTGAACTGTGGTTTAAAATCTTTTGTGGTAAGGCCGTAAGATAAAATGCATAGTTGTGTAATTTTATAGAATTACCATTTGAAAAAGAATGCGGGGCGTTCCACATTTACGTGGTGGCTGGTTCTAATTCAGTGCGGGGAATGAATTTCAATCAATACTTACTTCCCGATCAAATACCTATTCCAAATTCAAGATTCCATCAGCTAGCGTTATTTTTATGAAACTTTATGGCTGCATGACTGGTCACACGAAACAATTCAAAAATTATTTTTTTATCAGAAAATTTAATTTCCTCGCATTTCTTGAGAAAAGCATTATACAAGCCTTGTACTGGAAGCTATTTGCATTGCCTCGTATGAACCATCCTCGACAATGTAAATGATTCCTTCCCGTTCTTGACTGTAATGTACTACTATTATTGAATTGACTACGAAATTTTGCTACGTTTGCTACGACTACGGTTATTTTATCTGACATTACGAAAGTGCCTTTTTTATTTTTATACACTGAACTTAATTTTATACATTAGCTTTCTTTTTGCGTTCATGTTGCATATATCGATACACCTGTGCCGTTTTATATCCACATCCAGATAAGCTAAACGAGCCGCTGCTCTTTTGATCTAAAAGCATGCACAAAATATCTTGAGATTTGCAATATTGATTGGCTATTTAATTATGTAAATCATGAAAATCATGCAATAATCTATTTTCATCGCTCTGATCCCTTCTGAATTGAGATAAACTTCTAATACAGTGTTGCCAGACGCCGACGGCTTTTCCTCGTAGTCTCGTACAGATATGGTCAAAAATCTCGTACTTTAACAATAAAAACTCGCACACCATTCAACCATCAAAAAACGTTCCATCTTAAATCTTCAAACGGCAGAAAAGTCACAATGTAAGAAATAGCTGGATAAACAATAATTCCTTTGCTTTTTTCGAAATTAAGAAAACGGAATGTGAATTTGACTTCGATTTGGCATTTATAGCTGTCATTTGGTTGACAGATACCACAGGCTAATAAGTGAACAAGTACAGCAGATTATTTCTTGTATTAAGAAAACGGAATGTGAATTTGACTTCGATTTGGCATTTATAGCTGTCATTTGGTTGACAGATACCACAGACTAATAAGCGAACAAGTACAGCAGATTATTTCTTGTACGTCTGGCAACACATAACCCGTACTCGTTTAATCATAAAGAAATTTTACGTGTCGTAGGAAATTTCAATGGTCTGGAATGACTTCAAAGTAACCCCTAAAGGGATACCGACTTCAAAGTGCAAGCCCCTTTCTTTTTAATAGTCTCTTATTGTAATCTGAATGATAAAACACATTAATTATTATCTTTTTGATTTACTTTAATACTTGCGCACAACATTTCAAGTTGTTTATCAATAATTTTTGAGTTGTTTTTTTGCATGGATGAAAACGAGTTTTTTTGCCTCTACTGAGAACGTTAGAAACAGTGATATTGAGTAGTCTGCTACTGTGAAAACTAAAGCGTTTATTGCGATTATTTGCAAAAAAATTAATCCAATAATCGAAATCTTATCATTAAGTATTTTTTTCAATTTACCGTTTTTATTTTGAACTCTTGACTACTCACTCTCGACCACTTTTGTCTTTTACTATCACAGGATAAGTTTCTGTGTTACATTTTATTCAATTTGCATTTATTTTGTTTTAGATATTGAAACGGTGAAACATCAAGGGTTCATCATACAAAAATGAGCATACGGAATTTATGGTAAGATTACTTTAAATATGTAATCTAAGATTTAATTATTATAAAAGTTAAAGGAACTAAGATTGATGTCAAAACAATATAAAAAATACTATAATAAAAAAGTAAATGAAACACATGACAACGTTTTATGAACAGTGATAACAAAAAAGCAAAATGTCCTCGTAAAAATTTTATATTACCTGCAATAAATAATAAATCTATTAAATCAATGTAAGTATTTGAGATTTAAGCATTCACAATGCTATTTTTATATAATACTAAATAATATACTATTGAGTCGGTAGCTCAGCGGTCAGAGCATTGGACCGGTTATCCAAAGGTCGCGGGTTCGATTCCCGTCCGAGAACATGATCTGGTGCGAGTCCTATTTTTTCTAGTATATTATTTAGTATCAATGTAAGTTTTAAAGTCCACTCTAAGTGTGTTACCATGTTCTTTGAAACATTTCTGTGGAATCAGGGGCTGGTTTTTAAAGCTTTATTATTTGTGCGGGGTGGTGTCACACGAGGGGGAAAGATATTTATTAACTTTTTGGGAGCAATAATTTAATAATGTTACAACAAAACTTGGAAAAAGCAATGAGATAGTTTATAAATAAATTGTATTTACAATTTATTAGATCATGAGAAGCATTTTCTTTTAGGTATTTGATAGAAAGAATATAGACGATTCAAAAGCATTTAATTACTAAGTTTATTTGAATAAAGCATTTTTTCAACTTTTACTTTAACCAATTTTTGACAAACTATAAAATATGCATTTCTTGTACAAGTTACATGGTCAAGTAATATATTTATTAATAAAAGATTTATTTCTTTGCTTGACATAATCATAATATTACCAAATATTCTTTTATGTACATTTTTCCGTATGTGTGGTCCAAATTCGGAGTGCCCCCAATCTTTCAGTGAGGCCACCGGTGGCCGGAAAAATGTTATCACATTGGGTGGAATGGGCTAAAGTATGCCCGGGGCCATCGCCGGCGATTGCTCAATTTGTTACACGCGCCACAGTATATGGACGACCAGCATTGTTGATCGGAACAATGTTGTTTTTTTAATTTCATTAAGGTGATATAGGACTGGATCGTAGCAAGTGGGAATAATTTGTTAGTTCATTTAATGGGAGACTATCGCATTTTTTGTTCGAATTAATAATCGTTTGTTTTCTTTAAGAATAGCTGCTAGAATTTATGATTCACATCACAAAATATCCACTCTCCTAAGCTACTGTTAAGTTTTTTTTTCTGGTATTTATTTATCTTAATAAAATCTTTCTTCTATACTATATGGTGATCAAATACTATATGATCTATCTATTCCTGTCTATCTATATTATATATAGATAGATTATGTATTATTAAAAAAAAATACAAGTCCTTGACACTCACATTGTCACTACGAAACATTGACTATTTCATATTACACCATAAATAAATAATATTAAACCTAACTGTGCACCCTGTACAGTCACGCCAATGTCGCGCCAATTATAATGAAACCTACTTTTTATACCTACCTATAATAAAACCTATTTCCTAAACCTAAACCTATAAGCTGCCATATAGTATATCAAGCGTTGTAATTAGTGTGACAAAGTCCTATAATGCTCAGCATCTTTTGCCCCCCCTAGCATGGTCACCGAAACACGATATCGCGTGATAAAACGTTTTATCGACACTCAACTGTCAATATTCATTGTAAAGACAATCTGTCAAAAGGACAGTTAAACATGATAAATCGCTATATCATATCGTGTTTCGGTGGTCATGCTGGAGGAAGGGGTCTGAGGTCGGAAGCCCTTGCCTCACTGGATCCCTCCTCTACTATGGTCCGCCCGGGCTCTCGTAATATTTTCGCTCCATCCCTCTAAACGAGATAACTCGTTTTATCTTGTTGGTGCCTCACAAACGCGTATGCATATTAGACCAATAAGTTTGTTTTAAATTTACGCCATCGCCACCTCTTTGGCTGCTGGTTTTGGAGAAAATTGAGGAGCCGACTTTGGTGAGTTTTCTAAGAGTAAAATACTGTTCATTATGTTCTTGTTAATAGTGCTTATTGGTGATAGAAGTAGAACATGAAACTTTTAAAATACACATATTTCGATCATGACATTAGAATTTAAAATATTAGTAACTTAAGTCTTGAAGATCACATCGCACGCAAACACGAATATGATAGCTATTACTAATAGGTTTTTCTACGTCTAGAACTCATAAGACACAAGAACTCATAAGAAATTAGACATAATTGAAGCCTCAAAAATAAACAGGTACATGGTGTAAATCCCGACATAGTTTATTCTAATAATTTAATATAATTTAAATGGCAATACCCCAGTTACATTTTGATTGCACCCAACATTTCACAGCTCTCTCAGAAATAAATGAGGTGTTATACATTTTACTCCGCACATCTGTGAGCAAATGTGAAAACAACCTTTAAAATTGAATCACGACAACCACTCTCATCCAATGACGCCGACTTAAAAAAATCACCTCATTTTTCAATCGTCCCCTCCACTCCTTCAAATTGCACAAAAAGAGGCAAGAATAAAAAACCTCTTCATTTTCTTGATACTGTTTTAGCCAACCAAATAAAAGGTTGATTTTAAAATATTGTTCTCTCACTCTCCTGCGTCGTGAATAAGTTCCACGACTATCACATGTCTCTGATTAAACAATATTAAAAACTCACTCTTCTAAACAATATTAAGATTTCACGTTGGTCTGGTTCTTGACAACATGGAGGTCGTCAAATATCGTTTACAATGCTTAGTTACTTAAAAATAATTATAATAATGTGCTGTACTTACCAATGTATCATAATTTTATAAAATATATTTGTTGGAACAAACTGATCAAATTAAAACCACACAATAACCCATGACAGAGTTCGTGACAGTCAATTAATAACAATATTTGTTATTTCTATTGTTATCATCGACGAGTTTGATGGAATGGAAATGGAATCGCCTAGCCTTGAACTAGCGGCCTTGTGAAACTTGATCCATTAAATACGAGTATATATAATTAAATAATGCCTATATTGAAGGTGGCTAGGGTAACCGTTAACACCCAACAAACTAAGTGTGCCCTCGTGGTAGGATCAGATTCTCTGCAGTCTAACTTCTCGACGGCTTATTCAAAGTTGGCCACGACGAGCGTCCACCATCTTACCTGTAACTCTGTACCTGTTACAAATGTTAATACTAATGGCTCTGAGCTGTACTCGCTCAAATTGTATGTTGTTTAAAAATTAGTCTAATAGATGTCGCCACGAGGTTGACCACTGTTTTTGAAAATCAGTACTATGTGCTGTTTGGTAGGTTAAATATTCTTTTAATATATCCTATTTAATATACCTAGTAGGAAAATATAGATGATTTAAAAGTCTTTAATTATTAAGTTTATTTGAATAAAGAAATTTTGACTTTGACTATCTATTCGAAGCTAAATGACGCTTCTAATTTTGAACATTTTTCGAATGGGTGAATTATTTTCTTTCGCATAATTTCGAAAAACTTGCTCGATAAAAAATTCTATATAATTATCGAACCTGCTCACAAAATTTCACGAGAATCGGTTGAGACCTGTAGAGGAGAACAGACAGCCGGACAGACATACGATAACATTTCTCGCGCTTCGGTCTCGCTTGGTCAATTAATTGTGTTCCGACAGTCCATATATAAGTGCTGCCTTGTTTGAGGCTTACGGGTGCAGTGTGCTTTCTACATTCGCTAGTATGAATAATTTGCTTGTTTAAAATTTTACAAACCACGTTGGGTTACAGAAATGTAAATTAGTAAACCTTGTATCCGACTTCGTCCGCGTGTAATTTCGTTAATAATAATTAATACCCTATCCTTCTCCAAGATCCGCTCAATCTCGATACTCTAATTATCAGAATTGGATCAGTGGTTTTGGCGTGAAAACGTAACAAACAAACTGACAGAGAGATATAATTACTTTAGCATTGATATAAGAGTATGGTTGCAAATAGGTTTACCATATCTCAGGATTTTTGGACTTCTCTCAGGATTGCGGCCGGATTTTGAAAATCTCAGGAAATCTCAGGATTTTTAGAATTTCAATAAAACACACTACATTTTATTACATTATTCCGCCTTACGTTATTCTCAAACTGCTACAAATCTCAGGATTTTTCAATGGAAAACGAGCCTTTTCTCCGGACTTTTGATTTTTTCATCTGGTAACCCTAGTTACAAAGAGCTTTTCGACCTCACCGACTTGTATCAGGGAAAACACCCAATTAATGCCAAAGCGTGTTTACTGCACAAACCCGCTGCAGCCGCAAACCGTTTTACAATCATTTCCCTCGACGGGTGCGCCGCGCCCTCTGCATAATTTACTCGCGAAACTTGTGACACTACTTTACGGGCCGTAAAGGTATAGAACTCGGTAAAGTTACTTTACAGTGTACATGGATATGTTGCATTTAAGTATAAGAATACGTTCTGAATCCGAGGTTTCTGCCTCTCGGCTGTTACCGATCAACAGCGGTGCAGCCTTCTTGGCTATCTCCTTATCAAAATATGCATCTATTGATATAAAAAAACTGTTTAAGTAATATTTTAATTCTTTATAATTGTCGAACCTGCTCACAAAATATCACGATAAACGGTTGAGAAATGCGACCTGTAGAGGAGAACAGACGGACAGTCGGAAGGACATACGAAAGAATTTTTGCCCAAGCTGAAGCAGAGACGCTTCACTCGCGTTCGCGCTCGCTCGGATAATATAACGGATGTCTAGAATGTTGTTTTTAATAGTGTTCTTGGTTTAGGAAAAAGGGTTTCTTCGAAAATACCTAAGTCATAGCATCATATTAAACGGGGTAAAATGCCTAACGAGCTAGCTAAGCCCGAAGGCTCACAAATTGCTTAGTCAGCGAAATAGAGGCAAACGCATTACCGGCCACCGAAGTCGGCATCATGCTTCCTAGTGCTTAAGTACGTATAAACAAAATCAGCGCTCAGAAAATTTTAAGAATAGGTTTTTTTGGGTTACTGTTTAGTATAGCTTGAGGAGCTCGGTGGCGCAGTGGTTTAGCGCCTGGCCCTGAAGCCCTGAAGGTTAAGCGACTTTCGCAAGGGTCGGTCCTGGGATGGGTCTCGAGTTCCTCCGTGCTTCGGAAGGCACATTAAGCCGTTGGTCCCGGCTGTATTTGCAATCGTTAGCATCCACCAATCCACATTGGGCCTGCGTGGTGGGTTATGGCCCATCCTCCTTATCCACACATAAGGAAGGCCTGTACCCTAGCAATTGTGGGGACATTAACAAATGGCTGATAATATAAAAGAGGGCAATTGTAATGAATTTAAAGTTTTTTTCTGTAACTAAAACTTAAATTCATTACAATTGCCCTCTTTTATAACTCTACTCTCTAAAACTTAAATTATGTTTATAAATGTATGTTTCACATCAGTATTTAATTGAATTTATTGCTTTTCTACTGGGTATCACGCAATCACTATTTCTAATGAAACAGTCTATTCAACTGCTTTTTGGTTGCTGATAAGCATCACAAAATTGATATGAACATCTGTAATTACTTCAGCATAATCAAATGTCGCAGTGATGTTTCGAGGATGTTTGGAACATGTTTGTGGTCGGTCAAAACATTTTTTCTATGTTGTCTGCGGTCAGTAAACAGTACATTTATTTCCCATGACGCGTGGCATTGCCCTTTGTCAGTTGCCAAATACAACAGAATACATAATAGTACAAGTCAAATACTAGTATGCTAACTCGCTGGGCATGGAATGCCGAGTTCAGTGGGGTGATTCTTTTTGGCCGTGGTACTACACACGTGTTGGGTGTTAGGTAGCAATTAATTGTACCCCTGGTACTACTGAAAATAAAAGAACACCATGTATGTAAATATATTTATTGAAGGTTTTTAATGAAATTATTTTAAAAGAATAGGAAAACTGCCATCAAATACCTGAAACAAAACAGCGTCAAAATTAAACAGCTCTAAAAATAAAAATATAGTATACAAATATAACTTAGATACAAATACTACTAGACACGTGAGTATAGTACCACGGCCAAAAAATCCCGTGGCCCGTAGTCCCGGTTGGTAGTACCAGGGGCAAGAACAGTTAAGGCTTCTGGATGTGTGAAAACTTGGCTGTTTGTGTAGTTTTTGTTATGTACATGTCGTAATGTTGTTAATAAGTGGCATCTACATATAAGGACAAGCGACGGTAATTTTAAGATTATTTTATATACCTACATCTTAAAACATTATCCAACAACGCTTAAATATATTCTGTTTAGTAGTAATAGCATTTTTTTTCTTCTAATAGGTATAATTTTTAAAGAAAGGTCTTTTTTGATCGTCGTCGATGTGCCTCTAACGTTCAACATTGTAACAAGTTGTTTGAACATCTTAAGGCGACTTTGTGCCCGAAACTTGACCTAAATCGACTTGACCTAACTCGATAAACGTTTTCTTTGTGCCCGCGTCTTGTTTTTATTCGATTATATTATTATATTCTTGAGAAATATCGAGTTAGTCGGGCAAAGAACTTGTCGGCATTATCCCCCGAACGCTTGAGAAAGGACAATTTTGGCAAGAGGTCAGAACTGGATATAAAAGCCTAACCTTGACTACGATTTACAGAAAAGCTTTGCAACAAACAAAAAGTGATGGATAGAGCAAACTTAAGTACACAACCATTTCTTTCAACAAGCTTAGATGATGAACTAGAATTAGTACAGTAGTTTCATGTATTGTCAACGACACCACTGGACGAAACCACTGGCTGGGGTGTCGTTTAGAATGTTTATGTAACCACACCACTGCCGTGTATGATGTGTAACATTTCACGTTATGTCGTGATCCGAATGTATGTTCCGAATAATAATAACTGATATCGATAAATAAATGCGTTTTTTTAGTATTAGAACTTCACTACGGTGGTGTGGTTACCAAAAAATGTTTAATTTACACCCCAAAATTGTAATCGACACCCCAGTGGTGTCGTCCAGAAGTGTCAATATATGCCGGCCACCTCGAATGGTCGAGCAGAACAATCCTGCAATATCACCCCGAGAGGCCTGCTTGCCTGAGCGCTGCCTGTAACGAGAGCTCTCATTTAGCTGCTTTGCTTGTATATAATAGTAAAAGTAGAAAAGAATACGCGAAATGACGAAACGACTAAAATAGTGGAACTTTGATGAGTAGGTATATTTATCGCAGCCACTTTTTGCCACAGACTAGTGAAGGATTGAATCTGTACAATAGTTCCAAAGTGCCCGCCGGTTACCTCGTGACCTCGTGAATGGTCAGGCAATCTCGCGATATCGCCCCGAGAGGCCTGTTAGCATGAGCGCTGCCCATAATGGCCGACACTCATTTATTCAGTTGCCCCGCGTGAGTAAAAGTGGAAAAATGACGCCGAGTGAAAGTTCTTTAATATGTACGTACATAAAGGTATTATTTGAGGCTACCAAATTATAAATGTACTTGAAGATATTTTAAATTATAAAAGTTGATATCATCATTTTACCACCAAATGGGTTTAGAAAAGCTTTGGTTTTATTTATTTATTTATCTATTTATAATACACGATACGAAGCAATACGTCAGTGGTTGAACTGAGAATTCAGACCCTAAATAAAATTAGTTTTGTAGTCATATGGCCAAATACTCAAACGATACTCAACTTTGAGGGGCGCTCAAACATCATGCTGTCTTTGTCGTATCTTTGACATTTAATGTGACAAGACGATGTTTCAGAGCCTCTCAAAGTTGAGTGACGTTTGAGTATTCGGCCAATAGACTGGAGGTAAAATGCGACTGCAAACGTCAAACACATAATAATATCTGTAATAAACACTAGGTGCATCGCTTCTTTTATTTGATCCAGTTTTAATACAATCAAGCATGGACGAATTAATAGGCAATCAAGTAACGCTCAGATTTATTCCCAGCAAGAGAATGCCGTCGCCGCTGTTTTCGTCAATTTGTAAGAGTCGGGATTTAATCGGGAAGAATCCAAACCTGTCGCCAACCCATCAGTTATTCTGCTCCACAGGCGATTTGCCGACTCGGCTGCCAGTAAAAGGATCTGGGTTACAGACTCATTGTAAGACAATGAACAAAGCTTCGGAATCGGAACAGTGCTTTCATAATTTGCGAGCTTGCCGCGCGAAAATGTTGACTATTTTTAACTGTTCAAGATTTTTACGATGTGAAATATTTTGCTAGTTTGCTATCCCTTATGTTTAATTCTGGTTAAATATACTAGATGCTACTAGCAGAAGGGTTTAAAACGTATATAAGGACAAACAAATAAAAACATTTATTTTTTGTTTATACAATGAGAGTTGTCTTTTGTCTTAATTTTTTCATATAAAATTAAAGATAACTAGTCAATAAGTACATATTTTTCGTGGCTTTTTAAAATTGAGACATTCCAGGCTTCTACATTTCAGATGACTCACTCGATTAACTTACATAGTAAAAATGATATTATATTATTAGGAGAATGCGTCTTTGTGTAAAGTTATGGTCTTACCACAAAAGATTTTAAAACACTGTTAACACAACAAGTGTTTCACTTAGACACTGTTTAAATGTGATGTTGTAATTTTTTTAACAATATTGTTTGAGAGAGATGGCATCACATTTAAACAGTGTCTGAATTAAACAGTGTTCTAAAATCTTTTGTGGTAAGGCCGTTACTCAATGTAAGCCACAAGTGGCCTGCAAACACAGCGAGCAAACGACAACAAACAATACATTTCTCTCACAAAACATTAGCCACCGTACAACGAGCGGGCTGAACAGCTGCATTTTATTGCATAGCTTAAAATGCGGCTGATCTCTACCTTCTAAATAACAGAATTAAAATAATGTATTCAGCTTGACACGGCTAATTACTAAATATAAGTTCTAGTAAAAAAATAAGGTTCGTAAATCTGCAATAGACGCAAGATTTCTGCAAGTTTCTGCCCTTTCAAATGGGTTTGTTGTTATTATTATATAAGCAAACTAATAGATAAATGAAATCTGTGCCCCTAGCACGAACAGCTATCGAGAAAAAAACGCGCGTAAAAGTACTCGATAAAGTATTCTCTATGGGAAATATCATTTCGGTTTTCGGGGATAGATGGCGCTGTACAAACCCATACAAAATTACTCTATCGAATGTTTTTACGCTCTTTGTTTTCGGTAGCTGACGTGCTACGGGTACAGAACTCTTAGCTCATCGTCACTAAGGTCGTCCTATCTAGCGTAATGCTTGAAATCTAATCTGCGAGTGGTTGTAAAACAATTATGAGAAAGATTATTGCTACTGATCGCCAAAGACCAAGTCATAAACTTGAACGACCTAAATATAATCTCAGTTTGGCACATCGCAATACTTGCTCGATGGCGGTAAAATTATTTAATGCACTTCCTGATCATCTAAGACAGCTAAATGGACCAATTTTCAAAAGAAAACTACATGAATATCTCATCGAAAACTGCTTTTACTCAGTTCAAGAATATTTAAATAAAAAATAGTCAATATGGGTATAGTTTCTTCGGTTTTGACATTTTTAATTATAATATATTTCAATACAATTTTAAATTTTGCATGCTTAATTATAAGTAGATTTTGACGGACTCTATTAGATAAGAACGCCATATCTTGTACTCAAAATTAATGCAAATAAAATATATCATTAATTCATACTTCTAGTTATCAGTGTTGTTGAGGAATCAACTTCGAAAAGGAAGAAGAGAGTAAAGAGGAATAGTATCTGAAATAGTATCGGAGTAGAGTATTACAAAAAAAATGCCGTCGACTGGATAACTTCCTCCTTTTTTTGAAGTCGGTTTAAAAGAGTTTGTAGTGGTTCCGTGTGCGGCCGCGCGCGGCGCTGTAGTGCCGTCAAGAGCGCTCGCGTTGGTAATTAGGGCGGGCGGACCTCTCCAAACTTGTATTTTCTCTATCAATTTATTTATTTTTATACGCTGAACCACTGAATAAATAATAGTACTTAGCTCAACTTCCATGCTGATTCGTAGCAATACAAAAGGCAACAGCGTCAGATATTCTGTTCAGAATATTTTTATAGCCAGGGTACATTCACGCTTATCATCCCGCGAAAGTTTTAAGTAACTAAGTGATTCAAAAGTTCACGGTGCTCAATGTGTAGGCGATAGTCTGGCAAGTTGCCACTATTTGGGCCAATAAGTTGCCCAAAGATCGGTATCATTATCGTTTAGGAGTTCACGTTATGAAGCAGAGTGGTGTAATGTAAGGCATTTTCATGGTATACGACTTTGCGTGCTATCTTACTGACACAGCTGCTTGGTGTTTAAAAAAATACATAATTATTTTACTACGGAATATTTCCTGTTCTTTTTTTTTTCGAAATTATAGTGAAATGTAGTTCAAAAGCGCAGTTAATTTAGGCGCGACCCAGTTGGAAGGTTGACGGGGCGTGTTCGCAAATGTCAAGAGCTCGCGAGATTGCCCTATGTGAGCATGAGCCGCCTCCCACGCCGCGAAGCGACATAAACTTATGTGAACTCCATAAAAATATTTTTTCATTTTGTAATAATATTGCAAACTTGCACTTGACTCTAACAAAATTTTACAAGCTAAATATTTCGCAAACGGATTCCCTGAATCAAAAAATGGTTTTCACAAACTTACAATATTTTTGTAAGTACGTACTATCTAACGACACCCCACACTATGAGATTGATGAGAAAAAAAATATCTAGAGGAGGTACACTTAAAAAATATTTTTTTTGAGATTTTATTCTTCCACTTTTTCGGCGTTAATTATGTACACATTCATGCTAAATTACAGCTTTCTAGTACTTAGGGTTTCCGAGCAAAGCCGCGGAAAAAAATCATATAAACGGACAGACGGACATGGCGAAACTATAAGGGTTCCTTGTTGACTTGACTACGGAACCTTAAAACCCACCGATTTCGTTTCTATATTTCAATTTAAAAGCCACGTCTCGCCGCAAATCCGAGTGAATTTCTATTTAGAGAAAAAAACAAAGGTTTTTTATTTCGTAGAATAATCTGCTGAAGGAAATATTCAAAATATATGCAAATTCGAGCGAGGTTTACGTCGTTAGAGTTGATCTGTCTGGCTGTCGCACGGGAGACTGTTCTCGACTACATTATCGGTTATTCTTAAAACATGCTCGGGAGAACAGTTTAATCTTGCAATGACGACTTTATTTGACGGAATAAAAGTTTAAAAGAATCAGTTAAAATTAAGTGAGTTGAGCTTTCTAAGTTGGGTAATGGGTACTTATCAGAATCTTGGGTACTAAACCTTTAACCAAAAAGTTTTTATTAGTAACATTCCCCTGGGCCTTAGATCAACAATAAAGCTGAAGTTAAAACGAAGCTTTTACTAACGTAGCGTAGCGACATCGGGCCCTAGTTTTTTGTAGAGTACATCGTTTGTAAATATTTGATTAACCGTCTGTAACTAAATTATATAAGCCTCTTATTTTGACATACCTCTTTTTAAAATGTGCTTTTATTTGTCCACAGACGTAATCGTCGCCGCCTCGTCTTCCAACCGGCACAAGACTGATCCTGTGATATACGTAGGTAGAGGCGCGCGCGCCGGCATTGACAATAACCACTGGGCATTTATGGGGAACGAGCACACACATTATAAAAACACTAATTCAAAGTAAGTTATTATTATGAAAGCATATTAAAACAAAGATATTGCCAAAAATTACCGATGCCGACCTTTTTAAAATTAAATTAATAGAGATTAAAGCCTTCCAATATTTTCGTAAAGTGACATTACAATGCTTCGACTATCCTAACCATTCTTAAAAAAAGATTTGGGAAAAGGCCTTTATTACTTTTCAGACAATCTGTTAATGATCTTCACTTTACTAGTGACTTAGCAACTCTACTAGTTAGATGTTCTCTGACAGGTAGGGGTGGTCCATGCCCCACGCGGCGCCAGCCACCGCCATGTCGGCCCCGCCGCGCCACCCACACTTCTACACCGTCGAGGTCGGAGACACGCGCTTCACCATCCTCAAGCGATACCAGAACCTCAAGCCCATCGGCTCTGGTGCTCAGGGTATCGTTTGGTAAGCCACCCACATTTTCCTCTATTGTAACTTGTTTATATGATTCTTTTATTTTATCGCGACGGAAGACTGTCTCTTCAAAAATGATGTGTTACAAGAATGTCAAATCTATCGTGTACTGGCGCACACACAGAGCATCGTTTGGTAAGCCACTTACATTTTCCTCTACTGTAACTTGTTTATTTTCTTTTACTTTATCCCGATCGAGGACTATTTCGTCAAAAAATCTCAGTGTTGCAAAAATCTACTGAAACCAATTTTTTTTTACTGAATGTCCTAGCAATAACAGTTATCTAAATGAAGAACATCAAAACTAAAGATTCTGTATTAGGAATCAGGACATCATCTGGTAAATTTACATTTACATCTAACAGAACATCAATATCACCTAACTGTAGGTCAGCTAAAGATAAAATCAAAGGTATGTATTTTAGAACTTTCATATGATATTAATTAAATGAGGACTTTATAATAATATTAATTTTCATATTATGTTGTCAGTTCTGTAGCTCTACCAGTGATGAGATCATGAGTTAATGCAAACTGTTTTCACTACCGCAAACTATCGGATATATTGCTCACAATCAATGCGAGTGAAAGAAAGAAAACGATAGTTTACGATAACGAAAACAGTTTGCATCAACTCATGGTAGGGCCATTGCTGTCGTAATGTGAATAATTTTGTTATGTTATGTTCATTTATTTCACAGCTTTTCAGTATGTTTTGTAATTTACATTTAAGCCTTCTTGTGGGTCTTGTGCACTTTCTTATTATTTCCACACAACATGCACGCGATTCTTGGCATGCAGCATAATTCACCCTGCACATTCACAAATAAATTATCAGAAATATGGAACATTGCTTGAGAAATGGGCCAATAATGTTACATTCAACATGTGGACAAATTTTAAATTACTTGTGAAACTTTATGTGGAATGCTCCGGGCTGTTTTACATATTTCTGCGATGACTTACTTTTTGGACATGTCTCGCACGGTTATAGCAGAAGCACACTTACCTAGTCAAATATTTTGCTAGTTTGAAACATGGCTTAGTTATTATCGTTATTTTGTTTTCTTAAAGATCATATTTTTAGCTTCCGCAATTTAGACCTCCAAATAGCTTAGCTTCTATGGGTCTTCTTCTTCTGCTAGAAGGCAGATTGATGTAGGTAAATGTAACACATTCTTTGCATTTACATTAACAATTGTCATTTGAAAGTTATTTAGTTGGAACTAAAAAGTACGAGTGCTTAAAGTATGAGTAGTTCTAAAAATATAAAAGAAAAACAAAAACCTGTAATTAAATTATCTTATATAAGACACTTCTTTAAAATATACGAGTATAAAGCCAAATAAACCCTTCTCTTAATACGTTTTCAGAAGAGATGTAAAAATTACACGGACATTAATCGTAATGACAAACATAACAAAACAATCAATCAACAAGATACCTTTTCGCCCATTACTCTAGCTTTGCACCTGCATAAGTAGGGCAGTATTCTGCGGCGAAATGGTTACAAGACAAACTAATACCGGGGTATCGCACTTGTGTTAAATTCCTGTAGGAATAACATAGGTGTTCTGTGAGGCTCAGAATCTGTCTTGTATGGAGACTGTTACCACAAACCCTGCCCGTACAGCAAAAGAAGTCTAGGAAGGTTTCAGCAGGACCCTTGCGCGTCTATCCGGTGAGTATGCTGATTGGATGGGCGCGTGAAGGGGAGCCCCGAATTCATCTTATACGCAATTCAAGTTCCCCCTTAATAAAGGAAAGGTTCCGAAGCTGTGAGGATTGTGTTTCTGTTGTAGCTGATCGAGTAGTAGCGATGGTTCAGTTTTACTCGGTCGCGCTGGGCGACGTGGTGTTCTGCGTGCCGACGCGCTACACGGAGCTGGTCCCGCGCGGCACCGGCGCGCAGGGCGTCGTCTGGTAAGGCCCCGCCACCACACGCTCGACAATTCCCATCTTAACGCCAGCAATATAAACCATGAGTGTCATTCCCTGAACAAATGATCGTTTTTACAACCACCTTTGGAACATAAATTCTACTAAGCTTTCAAAAACTTAAACTGTACACTACTAATTGGCCATTGACGTAATAATGAGTCGAATTCAGTTTTAACATCTTCTCAATTTTCTGCAGTTCAAACTCCTGCTCATAGTTTACCTTTGATAAAATTGACATCGATCGTTCATAGTTAAATGAAAGAAATCATAATAACCAAGTGCCCCTGCGGTCCCCAAAAAATTACAATCAATCTTAATCCAATCCAATAGCCCTTGAATGAATGAATATTCATGAACTCCAATCAATCGTTTTAAAGACAGGAATTAGCGTGCGGCTTCGCAGTTCACCGCTCGGCGTCATCGATTTGGTTTTTTTCATACCTTTTTTTATTCGTCCAGTTGTGAACTGTGGTTGTGTGGGTGGGGCTATACATGTGAAGCGTGAGAACATCTGCTTAACACTAACTAATCATTATATCATTATCAGAGATTAAACTAAAAAAAATATGTCTATAAACATCCCATAGAAAACCTTGTGTTCTAACAGTGTGCAGTGTAACAAAAAATATTTCTATAGATAGCTGATCCTTCGATTTAAATGTCAAATGAACGTCATAGTCTCTTTCTAGTCTAAAAGGAAAATTGTTTGCCGTAGATAGGGAAATTGTTACCGAATTTAATTTGTCTCTTGAAGGAGTCACGCTTTGACGTTTCTCACAAGGTCGGCGTTTATTGGATGTTTTCACGAAAATTGGTGACTGAATGGGATATTTGAACTACTACTTCAATGCTTTTTTACGGACGGGTATATGCTCAAAGTCGGCGATATGAATCATTAAAAAGTTCTAAATTAAAAAGTATGGCTGCAAGTTTTTGTTTTATGTATTAATCCTTTCGTCGTCTGACTCCCTTGTTCCTTGGAGATAACTGCTGATATTGTAAAAGCAGGTAACTGCTGATATTGTAATGTAGATATTTCATGATTGAAAGTACCTAAATGTCTATCGATATACTATTCCAATCTTAATCAGCTAATGCACCTTCTGAGTTTAATCACTCACTAGAGGATAAAGATGTTTGTTAAACTGATAATAATATTAGCCATAAATTACCACAACTGCTATTCAAGACTGAGCCAGTGTATTTGATGAACTCATTTTTATCAGCTTAATTCAGAAATGAATGAATGAATGAATGATTTATTCGGTCACAAGACAATCAATATAAAGCTTAAAAGTAGATACATTAACACAAATACACTAAGCCAGTGTATTTGATGAACTCATTTTTATCAGCTTAATTCAGAAATGAATGAATGAATGAATGATTTATTCGGTCACAAGACAATCAATATAAAGCTTAAAAGTAGATACATTAACACAAATATAAGAAGAAATGAGATTTTATATTATCTATTAAAGTACCTACATCTTTATTTTTAAATTTAGTCTTTGAGGCGAAGAAGGTTAGTTCTATTAAAAGGAGAGTTAGTTCTATTAGAAGGTTAGTTCTATCAAAATAAATTTATTTTCTTTCTTTTCTTTCTTTCTTTATTATTTTCTACATTTAACCTGATATATCTCTATTCTGGAAGTAGGTCGTCTTTCTAAAATACATGATAGTATCGACCTCCAAAGGTCACGGTAAGCAGCTTTTCGTCAACAATCCTATTCTTGGCCAGGGTTTAGTACGACTAATTTGATTTACTTTGACATGTCAATTACCCACATGATTTAGGTCCTTCAAATATCAAGATAAGTTTGTTATTCAACGAGCCCTGTGGTCGAGTAACTTGTAGCTGAGGGCCTAGACAAGTGGCAAACTCGTGGCTTATCGATTATTTGAATAGAATAGAAGTGACACTAAATATATGAAATTGTAATCTCAAAAAGTCGTGGTTGTCTATGGTGAGCGACAGCTTACGTCAAATACATAGAAAAGGAGAACCGGCACTCGGCATAGAAAAAATGGCCCAGTAACTTGTAACTTAATTTGTATACCATTGAATTTGGTCTTAAAATAAAATCAATAATATTTGCTACATTGATCAAGTCCTGTCTTATTTTAAGCGCATTTAGAAAAAAGTTGTTTAATTATGAATATTTTTTGATGAAACACTACAGAAAAACGTTCCATTATCCACATTCAATTTACAAAGGGCAGGAAAGTAGCTATGAAATGTAAAAACGTGGCTGCATTAAACCATAGTTATTTTTTCCTTTTTTCGAAATTAAGTAAACTTAATGTCAGTTTGCCTTCCGATTTGGCATTGATCTGTCATTTGGTTGACAGATACAAACCAAATACATACTACAAAAAATAAATAAAAAAGTATACAACAGCGCAAAAGGCCATATCATCAAAAAAGGCCGGGTCTCCTTTGTATTTTATTCGAATTGTAGAAAGCCACTTAGCTATAGGGCCTGTTTTCATGGTGTTCGATTTACGGCTAGGAGAATTTATTGAAATGAACTTATGTTTGTTAATGTTGTCCAATATATTGCGGTCGGTGACAATAAATTAATCCCATAAAAAATGTATGGTGCTACTGGTCAGTGCCAAAACTTGCCCAACATTATTATATTCTTACATATTCTATTTATTATAACTAACAAGAGTCATTGGAAGGGTTTTTGTGAGAATAGTGTGTCGTGACGTTGGGTTTATCTTATGTTTTAAATTTGAGTAACGATAATAAAAATGTGGCGTGGTATTGTGGTATGACAGTATTGACGTATGTAAATACAATGACGACCTCCGTGGGCAACTGGCTTTGTACACCGGTTTTCAAGGTGTCGCCATCTCTGAGGTCCCGGGTTCGATCCCCGGTTGGGTCAATAGTTTAGAAAACGATCTTTCCTATATTGGCTCAGGTTGGGTGGTTGTGATACCACCGTTGTCTCTGGTTTCCATAACACAAGTGCTTTAGCTACTTTCTTTGAAATCGGAGCAATGTATGTGATGTTGTCAAATATTATTATATAAAAAAAATATTAATCGGCCTGGGAAGTACCTAGCTGAACATTTTAGTACTTGGTCGCACAAACTATAACGCTTTGCGTAAGTTGTAACCGTACTTCAGAAGAGAGTTATTAGCGGGACATGGTACTTAAATGTTAAGCTACTTCTGAAGCTGACCGTATCCAAAATGGTAGACGGTAATTGAATTGCAGTTGTATACTGATGATATTGTAAGAGTTATGTAACCGCTGTTTAATTATACATTCACTTTAGCGATGAAACACGAGTTATACCGTTTCCTAGTGGTCCTACTAATTTGTCCTACTAGTGGGACAACGAGGAAACCCTATTCCTCGTATTCATAAGCGACGTTGGGAATATGCGAGACAAAATTATTTGAACAAACTCTAAAAGTACCGAAAGGATAGGTGTCAACGCGGCCTTATCTAATCATCTTTTTTATACTACAAAATGTAAAGTCTGTATTCTGTAATACTGTGTTCCATAATAATGTTATGTTATGCTGGTGTGAAGTATGTTTTTTTGATAAAAATATGGTGGATGTCATAACAATTTAATAATGTCTATTTTACTTCGCTATTTAATAATGTCTATTTTACTTTGCTTCTGCTTGTGTTAACTGCTTGTAAATCTCTTTTATTGTTTATGGGTGCTTCTTTACAACCTTTTGAATGTTTATGGGCTGTCTCTTATTTCACTAGTTGAATTTAGTCGTAAACATTCTTTCTGAGAGCTTATCTGTCGCTTTTCTTGAATATTTATTTTTGTACCGTTTTTCTCATTTCTTACATTTTGTTTAATATAAAACTTCCTAATCATTCCTAAGCTCATTACTAAAAATGGTTGTATAGTAAGTGATTAGCTGCACGGTTACTTAGTTTGGCAGATACTCACCGGCGCGGACGTGTGTGTTCAAACACTATTAGTAAGGGAGTTAGAGTATAAAGATGCCATCAGACCAAACACTCAAACCCTAATGTTTATAGGGTTATTAAACAGATCGCTGGCCTCTGAATCTTCGGGCACTATTGGAAGTGATAAGTAATTACTCACTTATTTTTTGGTCTTACGGTATTTTTTATATTCATACGTATTAGATAATCAAGTTCAATTAAATAATGTTGTTTTCAGCAAATAATTAAAAACGCCATGTCGTGACGAGGCGATGCAACACGAGTTCGACCCAAAGTGTTAACACAACTAACCGTGCTTCCGCTAAGCTCGTTAACCATTGCGTGATTTGCGTGTGTGTGACCATCCGGCCGTTGTCCGCAGCGCGGCGTACGACACGGTGACGCAGCAGAACGTCGCCATCAAGAAGCTCTCGCGGCCCTTTCAGAATGTGACGCACGCGAAGCGCGCCTACCGCGAGTTCAAGCTCATGAAGCTGGTCAACCACAAGAATGTGAGTGGACCTACCTACATTGTCTTAAATTTCAACTAAAATAATAAAGGAGACCCGGCCTTTTATGCTAAAGTTGTATACTTTTTATTTTTTTCACTTATTAGTCTGTAGTATATGTCAACCAAATGACAGATCAATGCCAAATTGCAAATCAAATTGACATTTCGTTTTCTTAATTTCGAAAAAAGGGAAAGAATTAACGTTTACACAGACATGCTTTTACATTTCAAGACCAAATTCAATCGTATACAAGTTAAACATTTATCCTAGGGCGAGTGCCGCTTCTCCTTTAACAGAGACAATTCAAGAATGATATTATCTACTACCCAAATTTATAAAAATTTCACACGAAGATCGAAGTGAAAATATCTTACCCACGTCCGTTATTCCAGATAATCGGTCTACTGAACGCGTTCACGCCACAGCGTAGCCTCGAAGAATTCCAGGATGTATACCTGGTGATGGAGCTGATGGACGCGAACCTCTGCCAGGTGATCCAGATGGACCTGGACCACGAGCGGATGAGCTACCTGCTCTACCAGATGCTGTGCGGCATCAAGCATCTGCATCTCGCCGGGATCATACATAGGGTTAGTGCTATTCTAATTTTTGGTAAGTAATTCCAGTATTTATACCTATTTATTGGTGATGGAGCTGATGGACTCCAATCTCTGCCAGATGATCCAGATGGCTTAGTTATGTCAGCTTTTGGCACTATTTTACAACTTCAAATAAAACACTTAAAGTCACCTCCAAACACCTACACTTGTAAGTGTACTGGCAGACTTCCAAATGACACCGACTTATTACGACACTAAGCTCATTATCTATAAATTTCTAGTAACGAGATGTCCTCTAGACGTCTGATATTTATTCACAGCATTACGAGAATTTTGTTTGAGGGGAGGGGGCCCGTAGCCAGGATTTTTATTGGGGGGAGGGGATTGAAACTTTTAGTCTCCCCCTGCAGGCCTGGGAGGGAGGACTATTTCATGTCACGACAGACCGTTTCGCCACAAAATATAAAATAGATAGAAAAGCAAACTGGAACATGCAACTGTTCTGTTCCAAAATTTCGTCTTAGGCTACAATTTTTTTCAATAAATCCTCCACTGGCAGGACTTGAAGCCGTCCAACATAGTGGTAAAAAGCGACTGCACGCTGAAGATCCTGGACTTCGGGCTGGCGCGCACCGCCGGCACCACGTTCATGATGACTCCATACGTCGTCACCAGATACTACAGGGCGCCAGAGGTAAGGGGTTATTACACGACCAGATCGACACAGATCCAGCCACTGATATTGTTGAATGAGTGGGGCATATTTAGTTCAGATTAGATTTTGGGAAAGTTAGTAACAATATTATCAGCTAGTATTTTGTAAGTCCCAGTGAAATATTCAGTAGTTCACCAGCGGATCTCAGCAAGTGCGAAAGGCATTTTATGTTCGTAACACAGATAAAAAAGAAAAGTCTATTTCACACGTATAATTTGATTTATCGAATCCTAAAAAATGTAGATAGTAGATCATAGTACGCAGTTACGTGACTGACAAAAAATTATAGATAAACCTTTTCTCGATCGAAAAAAATGTAAAGTGACCGCCACTAATAAACCAAAAAAAAACTTTAGCTGGCTCTCTAGTTTTGTGATTAATAGTTTTCCAGAATAAGAAATAGTTTATTAGTAATCAATTAAAAACGATATTGTCTTCAACAATTTCAGTAATTTCTGCTATAAAAATTTTATTTATTTCTTCCAGCTTTGTATGCCCCTTAATATCAGACATTAGTGCCGCTATGCCAAGATAATTTGGCTGATTCACAAAACGTCCACCAGTCGACGTAATAGCGCCAACTTGGCGCTAGTGTAGAATAGTCCTGTCCTTTGTCATTTTGGTGTTTATGGGTTTGCTATCAATATTTCGGATGTTAGAAGCGAATTTTCGTAAATATCAATTTTTCTGTCCAACTTCCATGATCATTGTTATTATTATTTGACAACCTCCTTGGTCGAGTGGCTTAGTACACCGGTTTTTCAAGGTGTCGCCATCTCTGAGGTCCCGGGTTCGATCCCCGGTTGGGTCAATTTAGAAAACGAACTTTTCTATATTGGCTCAGGTCTGGGTGTTTGTGATACCACCGTCGTCTCCGATTTCCATAACACAAGTGCTTTAGCTACTTACTTTGGAATCGGAGCAATGTATGTGATGTTGTCAAATATTTATTTATATTTTGTTCTCGTCGTAGTTTTTTTAACCGCCTCTGTTGTCTAGTGGTTCGTCCACACGTGTAATACGCAAGGGTCTCTGGCGAACTACCACATCTTACCTAAGTCTGACGCCATTACAACAATTTGAAAATTGTTGTGTTCCGGTAGTTAGAGGTAACATAGCCAGTTCCTCAGTGGTGAGGATTCCGCGTGTAGTGCGCTTAGGCGCTATGTCCACATGCGAGAGAATCGCGACGAGTAAGCGCTTCTTCTATCGTCGCATCATAGAGAATATATAGAAATACGTGGCACGACGATAATATCGCCGCGATTTTCTCGCTCGTGGAGATGGCGCCTTACACTTTCGGCTTTATCGTCACTTAACATCAGGTGAGGTGAAGGTCAAGCACCCTCCCGTTGTGGGTTGGGCCTTTATATCGGGTGGTGTGTGCAGGTGATCCTGGGCATGGGGTACACGGAGAACGTGGACATCTGGTCGGTGGGCTGCATCATGGGCGAGATGATCCGCGGCGGCGTGCTGTTCCCCGGCACTGACCACATCGACCAGTGGAATAAGATTATTGGTCAGTAGTTATTTATTTATTTTTATTTATTTATAAATCTTTATTGTACATATACACAAAGTAAGGTACAAATGGCGGACTTAATGCTAAAAGCATTCTCTACCAGTCAACCAACAGTAAACAGATGAATGCGGCACAAACAAAGAAAACTAATATTTACATGCATACAATATAAATATTACATAAATACACACCATTAAATACATGTCTACATAATCTTATACAAGGTTATGTGCAATAAGTTTTGTTAACTTCCTGTTTAGACGAACAACCAACATTGACACTACACATGCAAATAGGTTACCATTAAAAATAATATAGAAGGTAAAGGTTGCCACGGAAAGAAGAAGAAGAAGAGAAACAGACGTGATATACCTTGAAATAAATTTTTATTTATTTATTTTATTTTACAATTTATTTGATGTATTGTTGTAGTAATTGTCATTAAAAGAGTCTCTTATGAAAAAAAAAATATCCAAACTGTCTTAGCCAAATGATGTAAGAAATTCCATTGTAATTACTATTTCTGTAAGGTAATTATTTAGCGAACTACCGAACGCGTCCTAGTCCAATGTGTTTCGAATTTAATCTGTACAATGTTTCATTCGATTATCGAGATACTAGTGGACTTTGTGAACTTCGTATCACCTTCAATTATTTATATGATTATCAATTTTACCTTGAGAATTTTAAAATATTGAAAACCAGTTTAGTTACTAACAAAGCAGCTGAATACTAAAACGAAAGCAACACTACGTACCTATGATTTATTTCACCGAGTGCTTTTCAGACTAAAACCTCATTTGACTAAACTTTATCAAAAGTTAGCTGTCAAAAGTAATCCGAAACGGCGATTCCCATACGTAATAGGCAATGTTGAATTTTCGATTATTTCGCTGTTCTTTTAGGTATTTCCTATTATTTTTTTGTTGCTAAACCACCCAGTACTATAGCGAACAAAACAGAAAAACAATAATTCCAATCGGTCAAGCTGTTATTAAGTTTCAGCCAGACCAACGAACAGCAATTCATTTTATAAATCAAGCTGTCTCCTGCGACTCTGTTTTGTGTTTTCTAACACCTAACATCAAACATCTTACAAAATATGGGCGTGGCCTAACTGTTTTGTTAGCTCAAACAAGCAAACATGTTATCCGAGCCGGACGGAAAACCTCCCCGTGTTCGCCTGCGGGGGGAGGGGTAATTTCATTTCGAGTACGTCCTTCGTCCGAAGTCATTTTATAGATGTTTGTTAGATGTTCGTGTTAAAAGTCGCAGGAGACTGCAATGTTTTGCAAACATGTTTTGATAATATTTTTTTTAGATTTGTTTTGTTATTTTTAGACGCAGGAGACACGCTATAAGTTTGTTTTATTATCCTGTACAGAACAACTGGGCACGCCATCAGCGGCGTTCATGGCGCGTCTGCAGCCCACCGTGCGCAACTACGTGGAGAACCGGCCGCGCTACGCCGGCTACAGCTTCGAGCGACTTTTCCCCGACATACTGTTCCCCACCGACAGCAACGAGCACAATCGCCTCAAGGTAATTGACTACATCATCTTTTATTTTAAAAAGAAATAAGGAGAGGTAGGGATTGGGATGAGTGAGGGCCAAGGCGTGGTTTGGTTCGAGACTCGAAGCGAGGCCTTGGTGACGAGCGGGTGTAATTGGGAGAAATCTGTAATTTCTTGATGCGTAGTGTTGTGAGTTATTTTAATCTGTGACAATTCACTTCTCATAAATGGGAGTATGTTCGGCAGTTAATATACACTCGGCGTCAAAAAAATCGCACCTTTTCAAAAAAATTCTTTGAAACTATTTTAATCATATCTAATTAATAGTAAATGTTGTCATATACTTCTATCCATTCGTATATAACCAACAGTCTCTCAAACCGTTGGAACACTCGTCATACGGAATAAATGACTGAGATTTAGTTTCCCAGCAACATTGCACTGTCACATTTTTATAACAATTTCATTTGACAAGCTTCATGGCCAATAGTACGCATCTTGGGTGTTTCTTTTCTGAATTGAGCAGTTGACGTGCGTTCTCTCTAACGTTTCGATAGTGAATTTACCCAATTTTCCTGGATTGACCCCTATTTATACCCTTATAATGAATGCGCAAGTAATTACATGTGCAGCGTTTAATTGTGGTAACTGTTATGTTTTTTAAACAATAAATGATTGTTTTAAAGACTAATAAATGTACTTTCAATAGATATAAATATTAAATAAATAATACGTGTGCTAGCAGTAGCAGCGGCGGTATCAGCTAAAAACATTGAAGTTCATGTTAACTGTGTTTTGACAGATGTATGTGATACATTGCTATTTTGCTTTGTTAAGTTGTTATTTGTGCCAAGACGAAGTAGCAATGTATTACATACATCTGTCAAAACACAGTTAACATGAACTTCAATGTTTTTAGCTGATAGAGCCCATGGTAGGCATATCTAAACTAATGTAATAGAAGGTGCGATTTTTTTGACGCCGAGTGTAGTTTTATGACGTTTGTCATTGGAAATTAGATAGACAATTATTAAATGGTCCACAGATTGTCAAAAGAATAATATAGGTACACAAAAATACATTGGTTTTATACCACAATTATTACAGCTGTGTAACAATATACAAAAACTTAAAATAATTAACAAACAAACGCTACAGTCTTCAGTTCAAAGGTTTTCTTATATATTACGTAGTGGCGGAGTGCTGTGCTACCACGACGGTAATCAAATACCATCAATTTTATACTTATATGCTAAGACATTAAGGTTTGAAATAAATTGCAAGTTTTTCACAGTCTTGTATAACCCGAGGTGCTGCTAACTGTACCTTTTCATTTAATTAAATAACTTTAATTAGGTTGAATTTACTACCAAAATTAGTAACCTTTTCTACTCACACTTGCCGCACTGTAGTGCACCCTAATTATACTACAGTTGCATAATAGTTATTTATGCCACTATTGTATAATTAGGGATCGAGTGTAATAATAGTATAACATGAGTGTTATAATACCTAGTTATGAAAAATTGCATACAAGATTGTATCTACACCCATGATAAATCCTCTGAAAGATTCTGAAACAGCTTATTGCCAACATACATTGAAACAACCAGTGTCATTGTAACCATAATTTTGAAGGAGTAGCATTACGAAATTTAAAACAAAATTATAACACTAATTTGGATGATATAATGGTTATTATGACGGTCGTTTTAATGTTGGCAATAAGCTAACTGTTTCAGAAACTGTTATTGAGGATTTAAAGCATGGGTGTAGATAAAAAATGTTTATGATAAGTGTTTTAACCCGTGTGTTTCCGCAGGCGTCGCAAGCACGCGACCTGCTGTCCCGCATGCTGGTGATCGACCCGGAGCGCCGCACCTCCGTCGACGAGGCCCTGCTGCACCCCTACATCAACGTGTGGTACGACGAGGGGGAGGTCAACGCGGTACGTACCTTTATGCTCATCATTGTATCACTGACTGTACAAAACATTATACAAGGTGTTACAAAAATACCCCTAATGCCGAATATGGTATATAGGGACCATCAAACTGATCAACTTTTACTATGGGACCAACTCTGAAATCGCGAAATTGATATTATCGATTTTAATTTTTGTATGAAACAGCTGTTTTTTTTCGCGATTTAGAGTTGGTCCCATAGTAAAAGTTACAGTTTACATATTTGATCCTCATTTGTAGAATGTCCAAAATCATGAAACAGGAAATAATATGTCGTAAAATATGTTTTTACCCTTTTCGACTTTTGTGTTGATAAAGGTAAATTTTTTTTTCATTAGTATTAAAAATAAAAGATATAGATTTCATTGTTTTTATCTTTCTCCTCTTTTTTCTTCAAAAAAAGGAAAAAGTTTTAGTTTTTACTTGGATTATTTTTGTTTTTAAAAAAAAAAACAAGGAAAATCTTTTAAAATTGCCTTACTTACCTTTGATAATCGTTTGTGTTCTATTGTAATGTTGTATGGTGGTGTCGGTAGCCGGCGCCGCTATCGTACGACCACTCGGTGGACGAGCGCGAGCACACGGTGGAGCAGTGGAAGCAGCTGATCTACCAGGAGGTGGTCGAGTACGCCGCGCCCCCGCCCCCGCCCCCGCACCAGCCGCCGCCCGACCACGCCGCGCCCGCCCTCACCACATAGGTGCGTCACTACTGTACCCGCGCCCGACCACGCCGCGCCCGCCCTCACCACATAGGTGCGTCACTACTGTACCCGCGCCCGACCACGCCGCGCCCGCCCTCACCACATAGGTGCGTCACTACTGTACCCGCGCCCGACCACGCCGCGCCCGCCCTCACCACATAGGTGCGTCACTACTGTACCCGCGCCCGACCACGCCGCGCCCGCCCTCACCACATAGGTGCGTCACTACTGTACCCGCGCCCGACCACGCCGCGCCCGCCCTCACCACATAGGTGCGTCACTACTGTACCCGCGCCCGACCACGCCGCGCCCGCCCTCACCACATAGGTGCGTCACTACTGTACCCGCGCCCGACCACGCCGCGCCCGCCCTCACCACATAGGTGCGTCACTACTGTACCCGCGCCCGACCACGCCGCGCCCGCCCTCACCACATAGGTGCGTCACTACTGTACCCGCGCCCGACCACGCCGCGCCCGCCCTCACCACATAGGTGCGTCACTACTGTACCCGCGCCCGACCACGCCGCGCCCGCCCTCACCACATAGGTGCGTCACTACTGTACCCGCGCCCGACCACGCCGCGCCCGCCCTCACCACATAGGTGCGTCACTACTGTACCCGCGCCCGACCACGCCGCGCCCGCCCTCACCACATAGGTGCGTCACTACTGTACCCGCGCCCGACCACGCCGCGCCCGCCCTCACCACATAGGTGCGTCACTACTGTACCCGCGCCCGACCACGCCGCGCCCGCCCTCACCACATAGGTGCGTCACTACTGTACCCGCGCCCGACCACGCCGCGCCCGCCCTCACCACATAGGTGCGTCACTACTGTACCCGCGCCCGACCACGCCGCGCCCGCCCTCACCACATAGGTGCGTCACTACTGTACCCGCGCCCGACCACGCCGCGCCCGCCCTCACCACATAGGTGCGTCACTACTGTACCCGCGCCCGACCACGCCGCGCCCGCCCTCACCACATAGGTGCGTCACTACTGTACCCGCGCCCGACCACGCCGCGCCCGCCCTCACCACATAGGTGCGTCACTACTGTACCCGCGCCCGACCACGCCGCGCCCGCCCTCACCACATAGGTGCGTCACTACTGTACCCGCGCCCGACCACGCCGCGCCCGCCCTCACCACATAGGTGCGTCACTACTGTACCCGCGCCCGACCACGCCGCGCCCGCCCTCACCACATAGGTGCGTCACTACTGTACCCGCGCCCGACCACGCCGCGCCCGCCCTCACCACATAGGTGCGTCACTACTGTACCCGCGCCCGACCACGCCGCGCCCGCCCTCACCACATAGGTGCGTCACTATTGTCAAGCTCTGTCTCAACCGACACACGACAACCTTGTACGCTGGCACGACTGAATGAGCTGCAAGCAGTATGCTAATATAAAAGTTTAAGTGCGGAGTGAGCCCCCTCCCCCCGCTGGTATTGTGTGCAAGTACTAATGTCGATTCCATTGCAGGTGTCGCTAGGGTGGCGCCTGAGCGCCGTCCCCGCGCCGACGGCTCGCGTCCCGCTGGAGTGCTCCTACTAACCGATCTGTTCACTCGACTCCTTTCCTAAGGCCGTATTCAAGGAAGCCGGTAGCCGGCGCTTATCTACCAGCGCTTATCGGAATCGGTCTGCGCAGGCGGCCGGTACTGAGTACTGAGTCTCCACACTGTGGCGGCCCAGCGCTGATCGGAGCTTCTCGCTGTATACAAATAAATAAAAAAGACGCATTGATAACCATTCAGAAAACTGACAACTTTTAAGAAGTTGTAAATGTAATCAGCCCACCTAGCATGACCACCGAAACGCGATATAATAATAGTTATTTATTAAATATCGATTATATATCAAAAGACAATAGATTTTGACAATTGAAAACGCGATCATGCGATATATCGTGTTTTGGTAGTCATGCTAGGGGGGTCGGTGCTGGTTCGGCTTAGTAAGGGGGCTCTGCGCCGAGTGCCTGAGCGGATCTATACCGGCAAGCGCTGGTAGATCGGCATGAATGGCATGAATACGCACTAAACCGGTATCTCGTATGTTTCTTGTAGTTCCTTCCCGTTTCTAAGCTAACGTAAGCTAAGGTTCGATTCGTTTCGTTGGAGAACGCTTCCGAGTGGTCGTCTCACCCGCCCCGTTTGATTTGCGTAAAGGAGTGCCTTTGCGAATCACCCGCGCGTGATTCACAAGCTTGTGGACTGACTTTCATGTTCCAATATTTTTGTAATCGACGTTTCGGATGACGCTCGTGCCCTGAATCTTGCAATATTTTTTACATTTGGACGTTTCATTTAGTTTGTAACGTATAATGAATATTATGATGTAATTAATCTTAATGATGATAACGTTGAGCTTAACGATCTGTGTTGTTACGACATGTGTCATTATTTTTGTGCAATTTTATAATTTTTAACCGTTGTTGCGTTGTATTTTGTATTATAGATCGCTATTGCAAATTTTTATTTTTTATATTTATGCTAACTAACTTGAAGTCATCAGTGCCATCACACCATGCCATAACATGTAAAGTGAATTATTTTAAAAAAGAATTTGCAATCGCGACGTGATACTTTTGTAAGTTATTTTTTAAATTATAATATAATTTCCGTAGCGGTACCTACACTTGGTCGGATTAGTTGGGATTTTGTGATGTTCATAGTTTCTCTTAGGTAATCCCTAGTTATGTTGTTGATAATATTGTATTGACTGTCGAGAGTAGGTGATTAAGTACATTTCTACCTAAATAGTATCATATAGATAGACAGCCTCACACGTTGCCTCTCGGAACGGAATACGTAAACAGCGCGCCTCTTCTGAAGCTATCTTACGGCCCATATACAAACATACTGAAATTAAAGATACACGGTGTTATTACAAAAGATTTTTAAACAACTGTTTAACTAAGACACTGTTTAAATGTGATGCTGTCACTTTTTTGACAATATTGTTTGAAAGAGACAGCATCACATTTAAACAGTGTCTAAGTTAAAAGGGTTATCAAAAATCTTTTAGAATAGGAACTAAAAAATACGGTTTAACATTTTTAGTTAAGTATAATTTTGATATTCCGTAGACAACTATCGTGTGGTCTAATTAAGCTTTCGCATGGTATAATAATGTGTTTTACCAGACTCCTATTTCACCAAATTGACTTATCAGTGACATAATGCCCGCGATTTTTACAATTTCCTTAGTTTAATAAGGGACATAATTGTATTAGAAAAAAATACTAGAAAAAATCGACTCACCCGTAACACCTCAGACGGGACGGTCTGATATTATTTATCTTAATATAAAAATAGCATTGTGAATGCGAAAAATCTACATTTAATAATGGACTTAATTGTGTTAAAGGGGATTAACGTAAACTTGACTCTCATGTCAAGAATTACTGACAAATCTACAAATATATCGACTTGTAAAAAATATGCATGTTTCACAACTTACTTAATTATTGTTCCTAAACAATGACAATTGTAAAATTAACCGACACACATAATTGTGTCACTGACAAATGTCGACATTCTTTTCCCAAGGATGGCCCATGACTATGTCACGATAGCCTTACCGTTGATTGGTCGTGACGTATTCGTGGACCAGTCACGTAACCCAGCTGTCATGGGAAGAGATTCTCTGGTTTTATTCTACCGTGAGCTTTCCGATGTTTTGTAAATGCGACGTACAGAGTTTCATTAGAGTGACAGTACAAAGCTTAGATCAATGGAATTTGAAGTCCACTGATACAAGCGAAATGCCAGAGTATTCCTGGCAGAGACAATAAACAATAGTTGGAACGTGCTTCAAAAACACGGTAGATCTTGTTACTGGTTAATATAGTGGCGACTATAAATGCCTACCTACTAAATTCAATTTGTTGATCGGCAAAAAGATCTATTAAAAAATTCTATCATATAGTGTCGATCCCTAAAACGTTTTATCGCAGATATAATTCAAGTATATCCAATAACAACACTGCTACTTATTCTGACGTGTGTGACTTTTAAGGTCATAGCTCATTAGACCCCCCGGCACCCGACCAGAACCGCCTCGTCGTTCGGCGTCATCTCGTTGTCGACAGGTGGTCCACGAGTGGACGACGCGTTGTTACTTGTGAACATCGCGTGGTCAACGAGTGGACCGCTCGCAGGCATTTGTCTTCATGTGAATCATTCGCGTGCAGCGCGCGGTCCACTCGGGACCCGCGCGTGGGCAACGCGCGGTCAACGCGAGCCAAGCATGCGAGCCAAGCATGCGAGCAGCGAGGTGTCACCGGTGGTCCACCCGATGTCCGCGCGTGGACCGCTTGCGAGCGAGGCGATTCGGTGATGATATGGAGTTGTTGTAATTAGCGCATATCCATAGAAGTCCATATAAAGAATACTAACCGCTCGAGGCGAGGCGGTGCTGGTCGGGTGACGGGTGGTTCTAATAAGCTATGACCTTAAACCTCATTGACATCTACGAAAAATAATGAAAAAAAAATATTGTCAAATTAACTTTAAAACGTCACACTAGAATGAACTATCGGTAAACTCTACTGAATCTATAGGTAGTCTGAAATAGTCTCACATATCGTGAAGAATCAGTTTTGTATATAAATAGGTTAGGTACGTACGTACCAAGGATCCCGGTAACAAAAAAGTATTTGGCTAAATTAAGAGCCAATTATATTTGAACTAGAATCTAGTTCTAAGGTCATCTTCTCAAGTGTGATATAATAGGAAATATTAAAACCAAAAGAAGAATTAGGATGTGTCAAATTGAATCTTATCTGACACACCCTAATGCCTTGAACTGCTTGTAGCATTAAAGCCAGAGTCGTCAATATGTATGTGTATAATATATATTTAACCCATCGAGGCCCGGAAAATGAGACACTATAGATATTCTATTGTTGTCCGGCCGCATTTGGCCACTCGGGCAATTGATGAATTAATATTTAGTAAACTTTTGCGGCCTTCCCACAAAACACTGTTTAACAAGTGTTTAAATGTGATTGTCACTTTCTTGACAACATTGTTTGAAAGTGACAACATCACTTTTAAACAGTGTTTTAAAATCTTTTGCGGTAAGGCCGTTAAGTTTTAGTTGATGTCAATGGTGCATACATGTTTTCGATCTTGACTAATGCGAGTAAACACCGGTTTCCTCAAAAATAAACGCTAAACGTGTGAGGTGTACCGTAGGTTATTGTTTGAAACCTCACTAGGTGATATAATTATAAATTAAGTATAATAAAGGATGTCGATAGTCTTATCGGGCGGTTTCACAGCAGATAGCACAATTTATTAGCTATAGAGTATGGACGGCTACATGTTGTTGACATAATTCACGACATTTTATATGAGCATTGATATTGATAAAGCAATAATAATTCATTGTTGTAAATTAAATTCCGCCGGCGGTCGACAGTCAAGAGACAGTTCGTATTGTCACTTACGACTAATGTACACTTATGTTCGCAAGTTCGAGTGCAAATCATAAGTGTATACATATCCTTGTAAGTGAGTGTACTTGGAAACATATCACACAAGATCCGGCATCTATTTTTCAACAGTTTTCAAACTGCGACAACTCGACCGCCGCAAGTCTGCTGTCCACCGTTGTTACTTTACTTTTGTTCCATAATAGTAATCAAATAATTATCGAGTGTAATTAAATAATTCATGAAAAATGGACGGCTTTGTACGGTATTGACCTTGAAAACTTAAATAATGTTGGAGTATAAAAAGATAAAACTGTGAGAGTATACACTATACAATAATAAACATAATCTAGGCTTAAGATATTGTAAATAATAAGTAAATGAAACCATAGTGTACGGAACGAAAGTGAAGAGAACATACGCAATCCCTTAGGACCTTCTTTTGTCTATCACTATAGTAAATATAAAATCACAACTGTACGTCCAAATTGTCCATTTATATGTTAATGTACCTAATACAAATTACAATAATGTAATCTTTAGAATGTATTTTAGTACACTTGGTAAACGAGATAAGGTTGTAGATGTTGAGAGCCGCGCGGCTATAGCAGAAACATTCTTGAGTTCACTGTGACTATCTGAAAACAACTTATTTTTACTGTACACGTAAGTTATTTCATATTTTAACTGAATAAATCGAAATGGTTATTATAAAATGTGTTTCTTTTTATTCCATATCATCATTATCATAATTAAATTAAGATTATTTGGGACTCTTTAGTCCTACTCTTTAGCTCTTTAGCTAAATAAATATTGGACACAATCTTTGCTCTGAATTCAATACTGTGCTGTAGAAACAAACCAGACAAAAAGTTACCTACATTTGCGGGTATTTTGACTCGAATCGAAACACGTGTTTCAAACTGTCGTTTCGATTGTCTCTATGAGGGAGATTACATTATCAGTCTGGGCTCTGGCGCCAGTCCATACCATCAGTCTGATTAGACTCGAGGTGGATTCCCACGGCTCTATCTAAGTATTTATATTAAATTTATTTTTTATTTTATTTAAGTTTTAAGTTACTTACTGGTGTATGTTGTTTGCCTGTAAGATTTGTGACAAGTTATAAAAGTAGAATAAGTATAACTTCATTAAAACGTTTTGTAGATGTACACAATTCTTATAAATAAAATAAATCTAGTTCTTTAAATTAAGATAATTTTAATTTAAAGAACGTGGTTGTCTGAAGAATTGCGCACCGTAGAATTCCACCCTTCATTCCACCTTAATAACCAGACCGATGGATGGACTGGCGCCAGACTGATAATGCTTAGAATGGGATGGGATAGACGTTCATGATGGAGATTTCGCAAATGATTACATTTTTTAACTTAGCTGTCGTAGCTGAGGTAGTTTTTCATACTTGTGTGCAGGCCGCAACCACGCGCAGTATAGGGTTCCGCAGTTACTTATACAATTACCATATGTAGTCATATGGTAATTTATGATATAATAGTAGTTTATGAAACTGATGCATAATGAAGGGTATTGTGTGTTACTATTAAAAATCTCGCCTACGGCTCGGTTTTTAAACACACACTCGTGTTCTAATACCTAGTTATATGCAGTTTCATACACTAGGTACTTTATCTTCACTCATAGAGTTGAAAAAATAAAACAAAAGTGTATTTATTCCAACTCACAGCCACGGAAAAAATATTAAAAATATGTATGTGGTATGGCGGGAAATTTAGATTCTCATTGCGCATGATTGCGCCCGCGTATCCATAGACAATGGGTGCATTCCAACAGACTAATCCAGTGATTAGTTATGACTGCGTTATAACTCAGCAGTCATCGATCGCCATAGAGTACATTTTTACCAAGGAAAGTAATTGGGTTAATTTTTAATTTTATTACTTTCCATGGTTAAAATGTACTCTATGACGATCAATGACCCTAGCGATTAGTATGTTGAAATGCACCCATTAAAATAAATTAGTTTAAATGGTTAAAATCTTAGGCAACTTCCAAAGCAAAATGAAAAATCTAGAATATCATTTGCTTTCCTATTATTGGGAGTTCTTTAAGATTGTGAGAGATACAGAACAAGATTCATTAGCAATAAATGTGTTGTTTTTTTTTATTGTCAGATAGGACTGACAGTGACAGGTGGGTGAGGGTGAGGGAGGTGACACAGTGACAGCGAGTTTTTGGCGCCATTTTGTCGAGTTCGGTTTGGTGTCTATTTTAATTATTTTCAAATTGATTCATAGTGGATATTGTGTCTTAAAATTGGTGCAGTTATATGGTACAAGTGTCTACGCAACTGAACAATATGTGGGATAATTTAAATAGGCGCGATCTTGGTTGTGTGAAGCTGAGACTTTTATTGAAGTGGTGGCTTCCTCGGCAGAACTAACCGAGTTAACTGTCTTGATATACTTGGTGCCAAATGCTCCAAGCAGCATTAGAATGCGATGCACCCGCATTCTAATGAAAAATTAAACAATATCTACCACTGAACTATTTAACACTTGACACTGGCAAAAATTACTTCCAAGAGGAAAGTAGATTGCCATAACAAAAAAAGAAGAAGAAGAAGACACAGTGACAGTGACAGTGCGTGTCATGTCAGAGCGTGTTTCGTATTCGTAGGAAGGTGGGTAGACCGTGGATCGATTTTAATAATTTTTGAAATAGTTTTATTTATAACGCTTTATAGTGAAATACACAATGAGCTTTTCATTTAAATAGGTATATTTTAAGATATTCATTTAAATCTGACAAAATGGCGGAAAAGGATAAATCAAAAGTAAACACTCAAACAAAACACATTCCAAAGGACGCTCAAGTGATCATGTCCATTATGAAAGAAGTGGGAATCACTGACTACGAGCCTCGTATAATAAATCAGTTGCTCGAATTCACGTACAAGTATGTTACATCAATATTGGACGATGCTAGAGTATTCGCCAATCATGCCAAAAAGAAGACCATCGACTTGGAAGATGTACGGCTGGCTGTTCAGATGCAGTTAGATAAATCATTTACTAGTCCGCCACCTCGAGAGGTGCTGCTGGAAATTGCACGAGTAAAGAATGTTAACCCACTTCCACTCATAAAGCCACATTGTGGCTTACGTTTACCTCCTGACCGGTAAGTCATTGGGAAATAGTTCTAAGGTAGATGCCAACATTTGAAATGTTAAGTACCTATGCTATCATATGCTTTCTTTTATATTATCAAATATCTTTTAGTTACTGCTTATCATCTTGTAATTACCGGCTGAAAAATACCACTAAGAAAGTGGTTACAAAACCAGCTGTGGCTGCCCCACCGCCCATCAAGACGATCACCACTCCTAAGCCTAATCAACCAAATGTGGTAGTAAAGAGACCTCCCATTGTGAATGTATCATCATCGAAGCCGAATGTTATACCAAAGCCAGTGTTGAAGTTTACCTCTAGCAGCAAGGTAAAGGATTCTGTTAATAAGATGTGGTTACCATTCATTAATTGAAGTATTGATCAACATTTGTGGTTCCCAATTGGTTTTTACATACCCCCCCAAGAAAAGCACTAAAACACTCCTGATAAATTGAGTACTTATTTAAAAAAAAGTATCTAAAAATTTAATTTTATCTTGTTGATTTGGCAGGTTGTTGCAAAACCAGCAGTGCGTGTGACTGCAGGACCATCTCATCAAGGTCCTGTCAAAATGGAAATAGAAGAACAGACTGCACAAAAGAGAAAACGAGAGGATGATGATTATGACATTTAGTTTTAAGAAATTCTCAATAAGTTAAGGTGGATTTTTATGTTTATGAATTAATATAGAAAGATTTTTTTAAGTAGTTGTTATTACTTAATTTATATTTAACCTATGAGAGTTATTTAAGTAAAAGACATTAGTAAAAATTCAAATACTTTAATAAATATTGATTTATACACTTCATTAAACAACACTTTTCCTTACACAATGTCTATCAAAATATATAATATTAATGGATCATGATTTTAGACAAAGACATTTACTTCTTATCATATTTGTATATGCCCTCGCCAGTCTTTACTCCTAGTTTCCCTTCAGCAACAAGTTTATCAAGGAGGGGGATAGGATTGAAGAGTGGTAGATCTGGGAACTTTTTATGCCAACCGTCAAGGATGAACTTGTTGGTGTCTAGTCCAACATAGTCTGCCAGCTCTAGAGGTCCCATGGGGTAGCCTGCTCCCAACTTCATAGCAATGTCAATGTCCCTAGCCGACGCATCACCTGTAACAATATTTTATGTAGTAAGTTTGCTTGCAGTTCTATAAACATGGAGATCTATTCAAGCAAATGTATGCTTTACTTTATGCCATTTTATTTAGATTAGCAGTGTAATACTTAGTTTAGTATTCATGGAAAATATAGACAGATATCATAACTTACCTCTTTCATACAACCTAATAGCCTCACAGATGTATGGCACCAGTAGTCTGTTGACAACAAAGCCGGGAGTGTCTTTACAAGTGATACAGGTCTTGCCCACTGATTTTCCCCACTCCATCATAGTCTTGTAGGTCGCCTCTGAAGTTTCAGCTCCTTTTACAACTTCAAGGAGACGCATCACAGGCACCGGGTTGAAGAAGTGCAGCCCTCCAAACCTGAATAGAGTTTCATAATAATATATTATAATCAAATATAATGAGAAAATAATGTGTAAAGAAGTAGAAAATACTTAAGATAAATAATATTAGAAAAAATACTAGAAAAAATCGACTCACCCGTAGCACCTCAGACGGGACTCGAACCCGCACCCTTGGGATTCCGGCCCAATGCACTGATCAATTATGCTACCGAGTCGCTAGTGGGAGCGGCGAAATTTTCTAGTACTTTTAACTTCTTCGCTGCAAGCCAGTGCAATTTCATCAATGTGAGGAACCCCCACATTCGAAAGAAACATCTTTCCAGATGTTTTGACAATCGATAAAGATGAAACAGCTATATAACTTTTTTTAATTTAGATTTTTCGCATTCATAATGCTATTTTTATATTAAGATAAATAATATTAGAAAAAAACTAGAAAAAATAGAAAAAAAAAATTCTAATAGAAAATACTTACTTATCTTTCCTTTTGACAACTGAGCTGATTTCATTGATGGAGAGAGATGAAGTGTTTGAGGCCAAGATAGCGTGCTGTGGTGCAGCCTGTAAAAAGTAATTATTTTTTTATTAGAAGCAGTGTTACTTGCTATGTAGATTAATGTTATAAAATTAATGTTATAAGATTAATGTTATAGATGTTCTATCCTCACAAAGACCATTTTGCTATGAATGTTAGGTGTGCACATGCACATTATTTTTAGTGTGCGCAATGCGAGTGTGAGAGACACACTAAAAATTAACTATGACAGACTTATCACTTGCCTGATCAAGTTGCTTAAAAAGCTTGTGTTTGACATCCATATTCTCAACTATTGCTTCTACCACAAGGTCAGCTGACTTGGATCCTTCTGCTGGGTCTGTTGCAGTTTTGATTCTAGCCAATGCCTCTGCAACAAACTTCTCTCCTTCCTGAGGCTTGTCCTTGTACAGTTTTTTGGCCACTCGCCCCAAGTTTGCGCCAATAGACTTTTGAGATTTAGCAAGCACATCAGAGCTTACATCTACTAAAGTCACATTTTGTCCTGCTTGAGCTGCTACCTGCAAGTTGAAAAAGTTACCTAAAGTTTACTAAAATTGCAATATTAAACACGTACGTATGTCCAAAGTATACAGTATAACTTAAACTGTATATTAAAAGCGACCCGTTTATAAAAGATAAAGATACAAGTACCTGAGCAATCCCCGAACCCATCAATCCGCCACCTATGACGGTAACATTCTTGATTGCACTTTGTACGGCTGCTGAACTTGAAAACTTTCTTGTGATAACTCCGAACTGCATCATAGCTGTTATTTGTTAACAATTTTTAGAAACAGGAGACTAAAATGGATCTGTTACACTTTACTTACAAAATCAAAGGTTTATCAAATCAAACAAATCTACTGAGCAAGTATAATCACTAAATTCAAAGGTCATGTTCAAAATATAAAAAAAACTACTTGTGATGAGACAGCCGACGCGACGGTGACGTGACGTGACCGACCGACGGACGATAACGATAATTTTTGCTCTATGCGGACGCGGCGCCGCGCCGTTTTGCCACAGATTACATTTACTATCTATTCATTTTATACAATAATCTTTTGCCTTAAGGCCTTCATTCATAAAACGAATATACTAGCACGCTTCACCAAGCTTGAGGACGCCTTGTATTGGGTATTGTGTTGTTCTTAATCTTAGTTTTTAATGCTCTAAGGTTGTGGTCGATGTCTCGATGATTGGTGTGGTGCGGCAAACACCAAGCATGTGTATACGATATACGAACGCCGACGTTGATTGACGTTGTCTTGGAGTTTTTGGCGCCATTTTGTCGAGTTCGGTTTGGTGTCTATTTTAATTATTTTCAAATTGATTCATAGTGGATATTGTGTCTTAAAATTGGTGCAGTTATATGGTACAAGTGTCTACGCAACTGAACAATATGTGGGATAATTGAAATAGGCGCGATCTTGGTTGTGAGAAGCTGAGACTTTTATTGAAGTGGTGGCTTCCTCGGCAGAACTAACCGAGTAAACTGTCTTGATATACTTGGTGCCAAATGCTCCAAGCAGCATTGGAATGCGATGCACCCGCATTCTAATGAAAAATTAAACAATATCTACCACTGAACTATTTAACACTTGACACTGGCAAAAATTACTTCCAAGAGGAAAGTAGATTGCCATAACAAAAAAAGAAGAAGAGAAGACGTTGTCTTCACTTCATGTCTGTCTTGTCTTGTCATGTCATTGTCAAAATTTCGAAACCAAAACAAACAAACACGTTTCCTTAAAAAACAGACATTTAATATATCTTTTTTAATACATAATAGTTATTTTTTAAGTAATAACTAGTGTAGCAATTGATACAGCAGCGTAAAGCACCTATATCATGATGTGTAAGTTCCAAATATTCTCTTTAAAATACCTATTCTTTGACGATAATTTTGTTTCTTTGCATTAGATAAGAATTATCGCTTCACCGAGTCCCCGCCCGACGCATACCTACCTATCTATAGTAACATAAATTTAGTAGCGTCAGAACCGGTACAACCGGACACACAACAAGACTTAACCTTAATTTTACCAATAACTTAATTTTATTTTTTACGAAAATGAATAAACTTGTCGGTTTATCGCGGAACTATTCAAGTTCCTCAACTGCAAACGCATTGAAAACAGTGACGGTGGTGGGTGGAGGACTTATGGGCTCCGGTATCGCTCAGGTAAGTCAATACATTTATTAGCTTGCTGATAATAAGCAATAATATGTTTGATCTTTGTACCTTGATCAAAGTTCCTTCCAAATCTTTAAAATAAAAACAGATAACTTACATATGAACAGAAGATTAATATTAATTCCATATTTGACTATCAGGAATCTGTTGAAAAAAACTGAAAAAATGCAGCAATCTAATTTATCAGCAAAAGTTATCCAAAAGCCGAATCCCTATTTCTTAAACAGGTTGCAGCTCAAGCAGGTCAAAATGTGACAATTGTAGACCTCAAGCCAGAGTTATTGGAAAAGGCCCAGAAATCCATCCACACAAACTTGACTAGAGTTGGCAAAAAGTTGTACAAAGATGACTTGGCCAAGATCCAGGCTTTTGTTGATGAGTCCTTCAGTAAGATTAAGGTGTCAACTAAGATTGAGGACGGAGCTAAGGCTGATCTGATCATTGAAGCCATAGTGGAGCAACTGAAACCCAAACAGGACTTGTTCAATAAACTTGATGAGGTAATCCTACTTAATATTATAAATGTGGAAGTTTGGATGTTTGTTACTCGATCATGCAAAAACTGATGAACAGATTTGGATGAAAGAAAGATGCCCATTTCTGACCTGTCAAAATGTAGATTTTATAGTGTGTAAGTAAGTAATATAGCTCATTAGATAGATTTTTTTTGGTTATTTTTAAATTGCTGACTAAAATAAAAATGGCAATGTAGGAAATAATAGAGAAAATTAATAATAAAGATTAGCAATAATTACAACTAGAAACAAATTGATTTTACCACTTCATATTTTTATGATTGCCAAATTAAAACTCAATAAATACTAGTGTTCTATGGTCATAGCAACTATTCAAATATAATTCTATATAACATTATACATCTGAGTCGGAGGTGCTACGGGTGAGTTAATTTTTTCTAATATTATTTATCTTAATATTATACATCCACTTTTAAAAATAGCTATTTGACGCGTCAACAATTGTATGGGAAGTGGTCATTGTTCTTTGGCACACAGATAGTTTATAGCCTGGATTAAAAAATAGGATACTTTTTATCCCGGTTAAAGGATCCCTAGGGATTTTCTGAATGTCCACGCAGACGAAGTCGCGGGCGGAAGCTAGTTATTGTATAATTAACGTTTTATGGCCAGTTTTAGAGAATTCAGAAAATATAACAGATATTTCATAAAAATTTTGTTCCCTTTAAAGTAAGCCAGAAGATAGGTAGGTACTGTCTGTAAACTGGAAACATGTATCTCTAAAGATTTTTTACTTGATCTTTTATGATAAGTGAGATAAATACATTCACAAGTGCAATACTTTTATCAATGTTACATCTTATGAAGTGGAGTATAATATTCTTAAATCATTTAGGAGCTTAATGTATGTTCTTTTTACATGTTATTAAATCTTAAAATCATAACTATCTGTTTTAGCTGTCTCCTGAACACACCATATTTGCCACTAATACTTCATCAATCTCAGTCGATGAGATAGGAGCTGGCATCAAAAGGAAAGACAGGTCAGTGTTTTCTATATTGTTAAATTGTGGTGAGTATGTGGTGCCATCATTTCGGGTGCTTATACAAGCGTTGGTACGGATCTTGGTGACAATTTGCAGAAGCAATTTTTAGGTCTGATTGACGAGGGACGTGGTGCGGGGTTACTGCAAAGCAGTAATTCCCTCTAATTTTAGGGTTTGTGCCGGCACCTATACTTATTATTGTACTTAAAATTGAATTCAAAATTATTTATTCAGTCAAGGCTGTTAAAAGCACTTGTGTTGTGAATGTATTACATTCAAAATTGGTCCCCAATAAATAACAATGCTAAATTCGTATCATAATCGTTTACAGTAATAACAAGGGTTTCAGCATTTCAACACTTGAAATTTTAGGACTTGGCATTTTCCACTTGTCATATTCACTGCAGTCATTAATGCCATTACTTATTAATTAATACTGAACAATTATTAAGTTTGTGACTGTGTTTTCATTCTACCCAAGCCCTTACAAGAGTATACGTGAATATTGTGCCTTTGGTCTAGCCCAGTGGTTCTTAACCTTTTAGTGATGAAGGACCATTTGACAAAATTTCTGTCTTGTCTGTCATGTACCACCCACTGTTTACGACCGATTTCAATTATCTATCTTCAGTAAGAGATAGGCCTACTATGGATTTGTTAATAGGCAACTGTTTGTTGTTATTTCCCGTCAGAAATATCTAGGCGACAAATCAGTAAGTCTATATAGTACTTCCGGTGCACACAATAGCCAGACGTGTTATCGTTCGCTCCAGGAAAATATAAAGTTATAAGGCGTAATAGTGAATAAATACAAGTGGAAACCACATAAATCTTCACAGCGGCCTCAGTAGTATCAAGGTACGCAATAACATTCACTGATCCAGGGTTTATCACTTCGAAAAACATAGAAATACATTGGGAATTTTGCCGGGAACGTTAAAATTTGATACATAACGAAAAGATTTTTGAAAATCAACCAATTAAACAGCAAAAAGAAAGTAAAACTCCGCCTATAAATTACGCACTTCCGAATCAGCTGATTGACAACTGACTGACGTTTGGCATGACATATCACAATTTGACAAGTGACATCTGTCTTTCGTTCTGAAATTGAAGCAAGAAACGTTGCGTTCCGTTCCACGTAGCAATGTCGACAACAAACGCAAAATTAAATAATAAAAATTCAAGTAGCAACCGCAGGGAGTCACCACTACTAGTTAATTGTCAGAAGTGTAAACGTAAAGTGGACCAAAAAACTACCATTACATGTTCAATATGCAAAAATAAATATGAATATGATTGCATTGGATATTCCGAAAAATTGCATCGACTAAAGGATTCAAATACAAAAAATAACTGGAAGTGCACGTTATGTGAGAAAAAGGAAAAAGCAAACTCGACACCAAATACAGAAACTTCCAATATTACTACTAGGAAAAAGCGCGTATCTCCAAAATCCAGAGTTAACACACCTATAGCTACACCTGTCACCCCAACGAGTACGATATCATTTAGTGATGACTCACACGTACTTACAGCATGTACCACGCATAGCTCTGACGATTCACTACCTATGCCGGAGAAGCTTTTGTCAAAAAGCTTGGATTGTACAATGACAGACTTATTATCAGTGCAGGAGATGAATGAAACCATCAACCAACTTCGTTCCGAGTTAGTCATCTTGCAGAACGAATTTGATAACATTATACTGGACAACAACGATCTTCGTAATCAAAACACGAAGCTTAGTAAAGAAATTCATACATTAAAAAGTTTATGTCAATCACCGCTAAATCGAAACAGCACAAAAAATATAACGAACACTAACCTATTATCAAAGTCATTCATCGCCTTCACTCCGTCTAGAAAACCCTCAACAACATCAGAAACTCACATCATAGATAATGATATTGTGGCGAAACTCCAACTTCAAATCACAAAATTGGAACTGCAATTGGCGCAATCAAAAAATGAACTATCAAGACTTAAAAACTATATAAATAATTTTGAGCGTAAGCTATCCACACCGAATATTGACCAAAATAGCTCAAATGTTTCCCGCGGGACATACGAAGAAATTGAAAAACAAAGCAAAAAGATATATGTCTTTGGTACACAACGCCTGGTTGGTATTTCTGTAGCCTTAACAACAACGAGACAAAATTCCAATTATGATAAATACACGGTCTCAGCACTGACAAAACCATATGCACTAACTGCTGATGTTATCGGTGGCTGTCGCAATAATGAAGTTAAAGCTGAAGACAAAATTGTTATATGCTTTGGAGAAAATGATTATGACCTAAAGATATTGTCCTTACAACTACATACATTCTTAAAACAATTTCGTAATAATAATGTGATAGTCTTAAATGTATTTAATAATTTGTACTTGGACGTAAATGAGATAAACAAAACTCTTAAAGGTATCTGTAAAACGTATAAAATGTGTAAATTTCTAGAATGTAACAATGACAATATATATAAGATTTGTAAAAATATTAATTACGAAATTGACTTCACTGATTATCAGGATAAATACTTGGACCCTAAGAATTTAAAAAAAATTATTGCTAGGAATAAGCCATCGCCTAACAAATCAAATTCTATGACGTTAAATAATTCCAAACATCCAAAAGGTACGATTCCTTATTACTTTACTCGACCAAAAACTATGAGTGCCGCTGGTAGGTCTGATACGTCAAGTGCTTGTAAATCACAAATACAAACCACTATTACAAAGTACTTTCAAAAGGTAGACACAAGTATGTTTTTTCTTAAATAACACAGCCCATCAGCAAACTTATAAGATATTTCACCAAAATATAGCTAGCTTACTATCAAAACAAGAAATATTAGAGTTGACATTACAGGAGTTGCATGAGACAAACAAAAATCCAGACTTGATTTGCTTTTCGGAGACATTCATACGAGCTGGCAACGAAAAGTATCTGAACTTAAGCGATTATGAATTAGCAACTTCATTTTGCAGAGACAAGAATAGAGGTGGAACGTGTATCTTAGTTAGGCGTAATTTAATTTACAAAGAGTTCACAAAAATAAATAAATATGCGGCATCAAAAACTTTCGAAGCCTGTGGCATTGAAATCCCCCAACATAAATTGTTAGTTATTTGCGTCTATCGTACACCGAAATCCGATCCTAATATCTTTCTTCAAAAGCTTGATAACTTTTTACACGAGACACTCAGAAAACACAACAAGAGTAAAATAGTTATTACAGGTGACTTGAATATAGACACGCTTAAACAGGGTAAAGTTTCCAGCCATTTACATGATATTTGTCGTAATTACAATTTGCAGATCCATATTAAAGTACCAACTAGAAAAAAGGCATGTATCGATCATTTCATTAGCAATATCGATGGGGCTGACGCTTCTGTCCTTCCCTTGTTTCTGTCGGATCATGATACAGCACAGTTCTTAAGTTTTCCAGTACAACAAAAAAACTGCATTATGAAATCATACAACATAGAGAGGAGAGATTTTCACCCTAATAATATTCGCAAATTCAAACATTGTATTGGTGCTTTAACGTGGACTGAAATATACTCGGAGAATGAAGACATTAATAAGGCTTTTCGTAGTTTTCATGAGCTACTTTGCATGTTCTACAATTTGTGTTTCCCAATAATAAAAATAAAAATAAATAATGACAATAAACGAAAGCGTAATTGGATAAGCAGAGGGTTAAAATATAGCTGTCGGAAAAAGAGATTGCTTAGATGCAACTACTATAAAAATAAGACCACTGAAAACCGAAATAAATATGTTATCTACTCTAACATATTGAAAAAATGTTTTAACTTTTCAAAAAAAAACTCAAACATAAAATTTATTAACAAAAGTGACAATAAATGCCGTGCAACTTGGTCTATTATAAAAGATGAAATAATGAACAATAAAACTGATCGCAACATAAATAGTATTAGAATTGACGATAAAACACTGACTAATCCGCTCGACATTGCATCAGCTTTCAATGACCATTTTGTTCAATCTGAAAATAACACGTCGCAAAATATGCATCAAAGCTGTTTTACTAAAGGAAATACTTCAGGATCTATGTTCCTTAGTCCAGTATCAGATGCCGAAGTAAAAACAGAAATAATGAACTTAAAAAATACTAACTCTCAAGGCTATGACGGCATATGTACAAAAATAATTAAAGCATGTTGTTCCGAACTAACGCCCTTATTGACTCATCTTATAAATCTGTCCTTTTCGTCGGGAATCTTTCCAGATCTGCTAAAAATTTCAGTAGTCAAACCGCTGTACAAAAAGGGTGATAAAGACGTTATAAGTAATTACCGCCCTATTACTCTAATACCCGTATTATCCAAGGTGTTTGAGCGGTGTATGTGTAAGAGATTATGTAGTTTTTTGGAAAAAAGTCATATTATTCACTCTAGCCAGTTCGGGTTTCAGAAAAACAAATCTACGTCACTGGCAATTTTTACTCTTCTACGGACTGTATTATCATCTTTGAACAACAATAATTACACTACTGGATTATTTTTAGACTTATCAAAAGCGTTTGATTTAGTAAATCATAAAATATTACTACAAAAACTGGAATCAATAGGTATTAGAGGTCTAGCACAGCAGTGGATATCATCCTACTTGACTAACCGTCAGCAGTCTGTCGTCCTTAACAAGGTGGTCAAAAATGAAGAATTGTCATTTCACTCATGTTATAAAAAGATTTTAAATGGTGTCCCTCAAGGTAGTGTCCTTGGACCAATTCTATTTCTAATTTACATAAATGACATAAGTAATGCTATAAACCATAAATGTATTTTATTTTATTCGCAGATGACATTTCAATTATTGTGACATCCAAAAAGCATAAAACAATTGACAATCATGAAACAGAAATCAACAACACTCTTGACAAAATCTTAGTATGGCTACAATGTAATGAATTGAAAATTAATTTAGAAAAATCATGCTACATTCAATTTAATCAATCTTACAATTCTAAATACAATTTTAAAATGAATATCAATAGAATAAATGAAGTGACATATTTAAAATTTTTAGGAATATATATTGATAAAGATTTAAATTGGAAAATTCAAATAGATAATTTATGTAGTAGAATTAATAGGTTTGTGTATGCTATTAAGAAATTAAGAAATGTCACAAATAGAGCTACTGTCATTGCCACCTACCGCGCGTATGTAGAATCCATATTGCGCTATGGAATTACAGTATGGGGGAATGGTACGGATAAAAGACGAGCATTTATAGCACAAAAAAAGTGTATCAGAGCTATTTGCGGCGCTGCACCGGATGAGTCTTGTAAACCACTATTTGTAGGCCTTGGTTTGTTAACGATGCCATCTCTGTACATTTATGAGATTTGCAACTTTGTAAATAAACACAAAAGTTTGTTTACTAAGGCTAGTGAGATAAACAGTAGACTAAAAAGGGACCCTGATAGACTTGTTATTAATGAAATCCCAAAATCAGCTAAATATTCAAAAAGCTGTCTGATTATGTGTATCAGGATTTTTAACAAAATTCCTACTGATATAAAAAAACTAACTGGAAATTCATTTACCAAGACATTGTACAGGTGGCTCTGTGAAAAGGCTTTTTATGACATTAAAGAAATATCTGGAAATTGACGATAAATAAATGAATCAAGTATTACATTAATTAATTAAAATAAGTTGTAAAATTTGCATGCTATAAAAATTAGCAAAACATGTGCGACTTGAATTAAATTTAATAACTTTGTATACCATGTTTTAGCAAATAAAGATATTCTTATTCTTATTCTTATCTCTTACTGAGGATAGGTTATTGAAATCGGCCGTTATGAACGAAGAGTTGTTATTTTAGAATGGTTTCGCGGACAACTTCTGGTGCTTTCAGGGACCACTGGTGGTCCGCGGAGCACCGGTTAAGAACCACCGTTCTAGCCAGAGCGACCGGGGGTGACTATTTAGTGCCTGTACTTTCAGATTCGGTGGGTTGCATTTCTTCAACCCGGTGCCAGTGATGCGGCTGCTGGAGGTGATCAAAGGCGCCTCGACGTCGGCCGCGACGCTGGCCGCCATGACGGCGTGGGGGCGCGGCGTCGGCAAGACGTGCATCACGTGCGCGGACACGCCGGGGTTCGTGGTCAACCGCCTGCTCGGCCCCTACAGCGCTGAGGCCATACGGATGTACGAGCGAGGTGTGTTGCTGTGATTTGCTCAGATTGCTTAAGAGGCCGGCGAACAGTGAACTTCCTATACAAATGTAATACCAAAATTAATGCCATTTTTTTTTAACAATACTAAATTGCATTAATTTTTATTTGGTTTGGTATTTTGATTTTTTTTATTTCTTATTTACCCTAGACAAATACTGTCTTAATTCGAACGACATCAGAAGAAGAGTTATTTATGCTCAAATTGCAAAACATTTTGGTATTTCGTTTGTAAAGAAAGTTCACTGTTCGCTTCTTAAGGTATGTCTCCAGTCCCCACTTATCCGGACCGTGACGTGTCCGGGGCCCATGTTACGTCGATCGTTTCAAGATTATATATGGAAACCAATAACAGTTGAGATCCGATGATGAGATGAGATCAAGGATTCCCAAAGTGGTCGATATCATATCGGTAAAATCGGTTTTCCAAGGGTTAGGGATTATTATAATAATAATTATTAATTATACTTGATTGATAAGATTTTTAAAGCAATTCGGCTAAGGGGGTCTGAAGTTCATTTTGAAAAAAGGGGGTCTCTTGCCCAAAGTAGTTTGGGGATCCCTGATGTAGATAAACGCTTAAACACAGGCTTACTTGACCGAATGTAATGTGTCTTGACTGTCTTGGTAGGTGATGAAAAAATAAAGGTAGGTAAAAAAAAGAAGTCTGGCTTTTAACACAGCATTTCCCCTAAAATAAGGATGTACTTATTTTATAACTAGCTGCCTGCCCCGGCTACGAATGGGTGGCACCATCTGCTAGTTATATTGCGATTTAAAATGTCGGAAAAGTAATTTTTTCTTATAACTTTCCGTAATTTATTTTGAAAATTATTTTTAATACAAACCTTGTCCTGGTGCCATACCGGCTAACTTTTCGAACTTCGGCGGGTCTGCCGAGCTTCAACTTAAAAAATTAAATCGAAGTAAGGAGTTTCGTATTGTACTATTCGCCGAAGTTATTTAGAAGATATCGATGTTCGTGTGACATCATGAATTGGGGCTCGCCATTTTGGCCCGATTGGGGCTTGATTTATCTGTTTTATTTTGAAGCCCGGCAGACTTTCCGAAGTTCGATGCGTTAGCCGATATGGCCCCTGGTAATAACAAACACAAAAAAAGAATTATCTAATTTGATGCAGTCGTTCTAAAGTTATGCGCTTACATACATTTCGGCGATTCATTTTTTTTATATACACTTGCGAGCAAAAATAAGTAGTCACAGGCCTATTTTAATACAAACGAGGTAATTTTAAAGCTTTCGTTCTCCATCCAAGATTAAATGGGGTGTGATGATGGCCATTCAAAGAGTAAATGGAGGAGGCCCAGATCGCTAAAGAAACCCAATTGGTTAGAAGAGAACAAAGACCGTACGGACTTTTTAGTGTTACATTTTTCATACTTTTGATGTAATTTTAGCTTGAATTGTCATCATCAGGTCGCACTCCGTTTAATCCTGCTGGCCTATTTTGTAACTCAACTAACAGCTTAAAATGATCATCACTGATCAAAGTTTTATAGAGATTGCTTGGTTTTATACAACGTGTTACAAAAATACCCCTAATGCCGAATATGATATATAGGGACCATCAAACTGAACAACTTTTACTATGGGACCAACTCTGAAATCGCGAAAAAAATCAGCTGTTTCATACAAAAATTAAATTCAAAAATATCAAAATGTATGAAACAGCTGATTTTTTTTTTCGCGATTTCAGATTTGGTCCCATAGTAAAAGTTGATCTGTTTGATGGTCCCTATCTACCATATTCGGCGTTATGGGTATTTTTGTAACATGTTGTAGAGACTTGTCAGATTGATTTTAACTGTAGCTGCAATGCACTTGCAACTTTGATCAGTGATGATCATTTTAAGCTGTCAATTAAGTTACAAAATAAGCCAGCTGGGCGGAGAACCAAAGCCACAGAATTAGTATAGTAGTGCCAAAGCTTCAAAGCTACCTCCTTTTTTATGAAAATATAGGCGTGCTGTGACTACTTATTTTTGCTCGCAAGAGGTAATTAAACTTCAATACATACATAGTTGTAATAGGAGTGTTTATAAATGTAATTGTGATATTGCATGCAAAAAGGGAAGTAAACTGGTGTGTTTGTAAATGCATGTTCGTTTTTTACCTTTCTGCTTTCCAAGTGTAAGTACCTACTTATTTTTTGTTCATTGTTTATTTATAGACCTTCGATAACATACTGTTTGCTACTCAGTAGTCTCAGTACTAAATAAATAAATATAAATATTTCTCCGATTCCAAAGTAAGTAGCTAAAGCACTTGTGTTATGTAAATCAGAGACAACGGTGGTATCACAAACACTCAGACCTGAGTCAATATAGAAAAGTTCGTTTTCTAAATTGACCCAACCGGAGATCGAACCCGGGACCTGAGAGATGGCGACACCTTGGAAACCGGTCTACAAAGCCACTCGACCACGGAGGTCGTCGAGTACTGTACAGAAATTAAAAATATTAGGCGAATAAATGTTTAACTGCTTTTTAATGGGCTACTTATTGGTGTGGATTGCAGGAAACAATTTCTGTAATCGTGAATTGTTATTAATTATGTATATAGTTTGTCCGTACTTATTCCAACAACCATGTAAACTCAAATCAAAAAACAACCAATCATCCATTCATCCTGTTATTGCAAATAAACCGGTTTGAACCAGAATATGGTTTAAAACCACGACCAATAATAATAATACTTTAAAATAAAGTAGAGGTCAATTTATTTCAATTGAACTTTTTATGATTATTTTTAAAGCCAATGGTCGTGGTTTTAAACCATAATCTGGTTTAAAATCGGTTTATTTGCAACTATAATTCATCCATTCCAGGCGATGCATCCAAAGAGGACATCGACATCGGGATGAAGTTAGGCGCGGGCTACCCCATGGGCCCCTTCGAGCTGGCCGACTACACCGGCCTGGACACCAACAGGTTTGCACTACAAGTCATGTACGAGAAGACTAACAACCCGGTGTTCGAACCGATCGAGCTGCTGAACAAAATGGTGGCCGTGGGGAAACTGGGCATCAAGAGCGGGGAGGGTTTTTATAAATATAAGAAATAATTTTTTGGGACGTGGATGAAATGAAGAATACAGTCTGTCTAATAGAAGAATTGGATTCTGATCTGACACAAATGTCAAAATCCCGAGTCTAGGGTCTTTATTTTATTTTATTTTTACTTTATTACGTTGTGAATACTAATTATCGATACCAAAAATTCACAATTCTACGTCATATCGAATTTGATTCTGTGGAATCGATAACCATTTTGTTTTAGTTCAAAGAATGAAAAACAAATGGGGAAACTTTAAATAAATTCTCTAAATACTTAGATAGAAAAACTTGAGATTTTTTTTGTAAATTTTTAGTGCAGGAAATTCAAAATCGGTGATAAGTTGGATTATCGTGATATTCAGATAGGCTATTAAATACTTTTGGTTTTCAACGTGTCACAACGTTACGGTACCTAAGTCACGTGGAGGTACAACATTGTAATCACGTCACTGTGATATTTCATTTTTGGAATATTTATTATTCTACGGAGATTTTGCTAGAATTTGAGTGTAAATTAGGATAGGTATTGCAAGATAATTGGTGAGACATTCAAAAGACAACGTAAATGGTTGGATTTATGAAATTGTGCTTTTTTATAGTAAGTGTCCGCTTTAACAAGGTTAAGTAGTTTGGCTCGAAAAATGTGAAACGTCAGAATTCAAGTATTATAATAGACAGGCTGTAGGAATGGTTTTTGGTTCTATTTGGATATAGTTAAGTTTTGATATTTATTCATTTTTATGCAAATAAAAATTAAACTACATACCATTTCCGAAAAATAATTTTCGTGATGCTTAAACTACAATCAGGTCACTTAAGTATAAGTCCAAGTTTTGTAGTATAATAAGAAAAGTCCAATGAAGTACTTCCTATTTTGTTGCGTATTTTTTATTTGTATACTTTTTTAATTTTCTCAAAAATGGAGTTTTGTAGTAAAATCCATTAGTTTATTTCTCCTATTTATATTCTTTAACGCATTTAATTAAATTTCGCTTTGCAATAAGTTTTATATTACGATAAATAAAATAACTAAAGTAAACATTATTATACATTATTGTAACACATACAATTTTTAATATAAGTTATATACCTACCGAAAAAGACTGTTAACCACAAGATGTTAATATAGCATCATGAACATAAAATGTGCAATTGTATTACTAGGGTGCTACTAAACATATTATTAAACATGCCAATTGCTAATCAACTTTTTCAAACCCATGTCTAATATCAGTTTATTAATTTTTATAATAGGCATTTAGTATATTAATATTTTTGTAAAAATATATAAGTATTTGCGTAAAGATCAATAATTGTATCTATTTTTTTAAAGTAAAACAATTCAGTATATTTTTGTTTTAATCGTCACCATATAATTATAAAGCAAGCGCTAGGTTACCACTGATTTGAATTGTCATCAATCGATTTTGAACTTTATATCTAACTAGGTTCCGCCCGCGACTTCGTTCCGCCTTTGACCGGGATAAAAAGTATCCTGTTTTATCTAGGCAACAAACTATCTATACAACATGTTACAAAAATACCCCTAATGCCGAATATGATATATAGGGACCATCAAACTGAACAACTTTTACTATGGGACCAACTCTCAAATCAGCTGTTTCATACATTTTATATTTTCGATTTTAATTTTTGTATGAAACAGCTGATTTTTTTTCGCAATTTCAGAGTTGGTGCCATAGTAAAAGTTGTTCAGTTTGATGGTCCCTATATACCATATTCGGCATTAGGGGTATTTTTTTAACATGTTGTATATCCTACTAATAAGTATTATAAATGTGAAAGTTTAGATGTTTGATACATATTCAATCAAGCAAAAACGACTAAACGGATTCGGATGAAATTTGGAACACAGATAGTTCTCTTCATAACTTGGATAGGAAGAATGCTTTTTCTGTCTATAGACTATAGAAATATACTATAGAAAATATTCTATAGTCCAAGCAGACGAGACGATAAAGTTGTGATTAATTTTCATTTACGTTACGTCAGCTGCAGTTATACTGTTGCTATTCCAAAAGATTTGTATTGTAGTGCCTGTTTTATTTAACAGATTAAGTAGATACAATAAAATAATATTATCAGCTTGCCTTGTCTGATAAAAGTACTTGTTGGTGAATGAGATTACTGTTCATGATATTTTTATTTGTTGTTTAAGAAATTCAAGTTCAAGTTCGTAACATTGGTTTTGCATTTAATCTCCATAATGTTTTGATCATTATTTAATACGTCATTAGTCTAGATTATGTTGCATCTTTTTATTTTCATTAGAACACTAGGCATCAACTTTCGTGAGCGGCAACGGCCACTGAGCTGAGCATATAATTTGTTGATGCCAGCGGAATAAATGACAATTAAGTTAAAGTCTATCAAAAGAGATATCTTTTAGACAGACAACAATATCCCTATTTATACAAGGTGTTACAAAAATACCCCTAATGCCGAATATGGTATATAGGGACCATCAAACTGATCAACTTTTACTATGAGACCAACTCTGAAATCGCGAAAAAAATCAGCTGTTTCATACAAAAATTAAAATCGAAAATATCAAAATGTATGGGTCAGCTGATTATTTTCGCGATTTCAAAGTTGGCCCCATAGTAAAAGTTGTTCAGTTTAATGGTCCCTATATACCATATTCGGCATTAGGGGTATTTTTGTAACACCTTGTATATTCAGTATGTATCATTATTTTATTTCGTTTTTTTGTACTTGATGCATTTCGAATGGTGACGTCCTTTAATGGGTTCACCTATTTGAACTGCCGTCACACTTTAAAATGTATGTACAGTCGGCCTATTAAAATGTCGAGCACTTTAGTACTGTGTCAAATTAAATAACAGATAGGGCAATGAGTGACAGTGACATGATAGTATAAAAGAAGTTTTAATATGACAAGGTTCTAGCTCAACGTTTTCATGACCTATCAAAATAAGCTGAACATTTCATCAAGGTTAACTTTAATTTGTTGTCTGAGAGCAAATGAAAATACACCTTGAGGTCTCGTGCTAAGTCTGATTTTTGTCAAATGTTTAGATATTTTTAAAGTGTGTTTGAATGCTCGGATCATTTCGACGCTGACTATACGAGAATAATAAAATTTATGACGTAATGTAATTTATTTAAATTTCAGTATGTAGATTTGAGAAACCATGTTTAATTGCAGGAGATGCGTCTGCGCAGGACATCGACACTGCTATGAAGTTAGGCGCGGGCTTCCCGATGGGCCCACTAGAGCTGGCCGACTACACGGGCCTGGACACCAAGCAGGCAGTGCTCGCGGTGTTGTACCAGAAAACGGCCAATCCGGTGTTCAGACCCATACCGCTGCTGGACAGATTGGTCGCTGAAGGGAAACTTGGCAGAAAGACTGGGGAAGGGTTCTATAAATATGACCGGAGCAAACTATAGTGTGATAATAAAAAAACAAATCAGATGTTATGATCTTAGTTAAGAGATTACTGCGCGCACCCCTTGATGCAACCTCGCGTACCCCTGGGGGTACGCGTACTACTATCTGGGAAACACTGGTGTAGACCATAACTTAGTTTATGGTGTAGGTAGACCGTAGATAATAAAGAGCTATTGTGATAACGAGTTTTAATTTAATTATCAGCCCCTTAGTCCATGCCCCTGATTACGTAACACTGTTGCTAACAATAATGTTAAAAATTGAAATTAATGAAATTTGACAGTTTCAGTTGATAACATAGTATATAATATTTTATAAAATTATAACGTTGTGACTGTACGAGGAAAAAATACTATTTTAATTTATTTAAGTGTATTGTTGAGGATAGGGCACGTACCACTAAAACGTTTTCCCGTTTAGGAGTTTATTGATAACTGAACTACTATTTACAATTGTTTATAAAAAGTTGTTATGAGATTTAGATTTAGAAGGTAGACCAAAGAGAAACCCAAAATGTTGCTGGTCGGTAACATGTATACAACGTGTTACAAAAATACCGAATATGGTATATAGAGACCATCAAACTGAACAACTTTTACTATGGGGCCTACTCTGAAATCGCAAAAAAAAACAGCTGTTTCATACATTTTGATATTTTCTATTTTAATTTTTGTATGAAACAGCTGTTTTTTTTCACGATTTCCCTATTTACCATATTTACCATACTCATTACGCATTAGGGGTATTTTTGTAACATGTTGTAGATATGAATTACAAATCCAATCGTTTACAAACACTCATCATGGTAGGTACCACCATATTATACAAGGTGTTACAAAAGTACCCCTAATGCCGAATATGGTAGATAGGGACCATCAAACTGAACAACTTTTACTATGAGACCAACTCTGAAATCGCGAAAAAAAAATCAGCTGTTTCATACATTTTGATATTTTCGATTTTAATTTTTGTAATGAAACAGCTGATTCTTTTTTCGCGATTTCAGAGTTGGTCCCATAGTAAAAGTTGTTCAGTTTGATGGTCCCTATCTACCATATTCGGCATTAGGGGTACTTTTGTAACACCTTGTATATTCTGTGGTACTACTACACCAAAGCGATAGCAGCCTATGTTAGTTCTATTATTTAGTAGAGAACACACCCGTGTTCAAACATTACTACGAGGTCTCACAGTGCCTGCGGACGCACAGCGCCCCAACTACCAATCAAACGTAATACTTAAACATACTAACCAATCACAGAGCTCTATTCCAACGCAGTGCGCCGCGTAGTTATGGGTCGTTCGAGTATTGTTCTTGAATAAGGGTGTGAATTAGGTAGGTGGGCGAATCTACGTTGTTTCTTACTTCCTGCGTTATTGTCGTTTACTCGAAAATCTTTAAAAATCCAATGCATCGCAATAAATAAGTTAAAAGTATGCAAATTTATATAATTTATTATCGTACTCTAACGTAAATGATGGCAAATTCCGTTGTGATGCATTGGATTTTTAAAGATTTTCGAGTAAACGACAATGACGCAGGAAGCAAGAAACATAACAAAACAACGTAGATTCACCCAGGTACCTAATATTGATACCTATAGATTTCTATTACAACCACATAAAATGAGGTAATTGTCTTCTGCCATTATTCAATAAATATTATCTTGAAATTAAGTGTTTTATGATCCTATCTTTATAATTATTGATTTATCAAGTAAAATAATTATTGATTTAATTTTAAATGTTATCATTATGGATTTTTCTGAAAAGTTGGTATTACTGTAACCAGAGTAACGAAAATATAATCTATTATCAATAAGTATGTGGTAGGTATGTCAACTTAACCAATATTAAAGTGCAATAATTACACAGTTCCACATGACATTGATGATTTCCTCAAAATGATTAAAACTATAAAAGTAGCATTAGTGCGAATACATCGTGTCGTAAAAAGTAATATTGATCGATAAAGACAAGCCAATCTTGATTTATGTATATCGATTAGATAAAAACAAGCTTCTATCCTAGCAGGAAACGGTTGTTTTTTCACAAGTCAGTGTCTAAATACCCGCGATTGAATTGCGAAGTCTAAAAACTTAAAAAAAATATTTTTGCGACTAATCACCGAAAGTTTTGAGTTTATGATCAAATATTCTGTGTAAGTGTTTATTATCAATTATGTGCATTGTTTAACGACACCTGTTTAACTATAGTTTGATACAATAATAAAAATGTGACCTTATCATTCCTGCAAGGACAAGTAATTGTTTTACGAATACAAGTGATTACGAATAAAAGTGACGTAATTTATTTATGTTAATACAATTATTGTGTTGGTACCATGGGCGCCGGCAGCAGGGTGCAAGGGGGTGTACTTGCACCCCCCTGTCAGGAAAAAAATACTAAGAAAAAAAATCTTGTTTTTTATTAATTTACTGTTTGAATATAAACTGAAGGCGTCTAGGTTGCTAGCCAAATTTGTTCATCGCCTTGTGAATAAATTCAGTATTCTCCTCTATTAAGCAAGTTATAGTATAATGTGTAGACGCAGATGCACCTCCCTGAAATAAATCCTGGCGGCGCTCATGGTTGATACTTATGACGTACCCTAGGATTGTATTAAATTATAAAATTTCAAACAGAGTGGCTGTAGATAAACAACCATCACAAAATGTTCATACAAGCTTGGTGCGTCGGGTGTTTAAAATATTAAGGGAACAAAAGAATAAAGTCTTGTCTATTATTTAATTTAACTACCACTGGCAATACCCATTAGGCCCGCGGAGGCCCTTATGGCTCGAGATGTGCGACTATCCAATCAGTAAGGACATTAAATGGCGCATGATGACAAATTCTAATTTCTCAGGTCCGTTACTAAATGAGTGATGTGTCCAAGCCGAAGCCGATCTTCGGCATTCGCCGGCAGCGCTCGATCTACCAGGTGCACTACGGGCTGGAGAGGCGCGGCACCGAGATGAAGCCTCTAGTGCTGCCCTCCTACCTGGGCGTGCAGGCCTTCGGGCTCCAGGTGGCCGGACACCAAAAGACTGACGACTCAAAGTATATGGGTGAGTTCGTTGTTGAATGATGTGTGAAAGCCGAAGCCGAAGAGATGAAGCCGCTAAAGCTGGCCTCCTACCTAGGCGTGCAGGCCTTAAGCTTCCAGGTGGCCAGATTCCAGAAGACTGATGACTCAAAGTATATGGGTGAGTTTTTTTATAGAATGAAGAGATTGAAGCCGCTCGAGTCGCTCTTCTCCCTGGGCGTGCAGGCCTTCGGGCTCCAGGTGGCCGGCCACCAGAAGACTGATGACACAAAGTTTGAGTGAGTTCTTTGTAGAATAATGTGTGCCGATCCGAAGCCGAATAGTGAAGCCGCTAGATTTTCCCGGGGTCGCTTACATATGTATATTTTAATGAAATATTTTATATTTATATTATTGCTCAGCTGTCATTTTCCTTAGATATTTATTATGTTAGTTATCTTCCAGGTCTCCTCCAATGCAGCAACGGTACAGTTCTGAAGCCGATCTTAAAGCCCTCCCAGCAGCGTGAGGTGGATTTCTACGCGCGGCTCCAAACCGCCCGAGAACCTGATCTGGTGGAGCTACGAGCCTTCGTGCCAGCGTACTACGGGAGAACTCACTATGAGTACAATGGACACACGCAGGAGTATATCGTGCTGGAGGACCTCACGCAACGGATGCTGGAACAGTGCGTCATGGATGTTAAGATTGGTGAGTTTTGATTCTACTTACGCATTCAAATCTCCTGCGAATCGAATCTGCTCCTATAGCATGGCGAGATCGAGAGAGGTTTTATCTAAGTAGGTTCCTCAAAAAACAACAATGTCATAGTAAATAATGACATCCCCATGTTTGCCTAGAAACATTAATTAATCTATCATTTATTGAAGCTTTTTTTATTCGCAACGAGTCACACTGACTGCATGAGAAAAAATTTCGCAACGAGTAACAGTGTGACTCGATGATATTTTTTTATTCTCATCTAGTAAAACATGTTAGTATATGGTTCATATTTATTAATCTATATATATAAAAGGGTAAATCACTCACTCACTGATCACGAAATCTCAGAAACTACAAGTGCTAGGAGTCTCAAATTTTGCATGGGAGTTCCTTTTAGGGCGTAGGTGCTCACTAAGACGGGATTTTGCGAAATTCAACCCCTAAAGGGGTGAAACAGGGTGGCAAAGTTTGTATGGGAGAACGCGATTCCTTGGCCCGATTGACTTGAAATTTGGCATACACATTCTTTCACAAAATTAATTGAATACCTGTTTCGTATTTTTTTAATATTTATCCCTTAACAGGGTTAAAAAGTGATAAAAGGCTACTTTTGGGGTGCTTGACTTCGACGTCGGAATTGAAACTTCTTTGTGCACTTGATTGATTAATTAAGAAAAATAAATATCATTTGTCATCTCAACGTAGTATTATTACATTCTCTTTTGTCATTTCCCCTGAGAGTAGGTAGAATGCATTTCATTGAATAGTACCTATGGCGTTATGTTGGCAGTGCTGTCATTTTTCCTTATTGCGTTGTAATAAGGTGCAAAATTATTCCATCTGATCATCAGATTAATTTTAATAGAATACAATATCCGGTCAAGTCGCCTATGCTATGACAATTAATAAAGCACAGGGACAAAGTTTAAGAGCGTTTGGTGTAGAACTGCGCAGTGATTGTTTCTCCCATGGCCAGCTCTAATGTCACCTGCTCGAGAGTCAGCTCGCCAAATAGCCTTTTTATTTTGCAACCGGATCAAATGACAAGAAATGTGGTAGGTATTTAGAGAAGTGTTGGATGATCGATCTAGATTGATAATCCTGATAATGCATAACATATTTTTATTTAGAACTGCTCCCGGCATGCGTATTGCAATGCTCCGTTTTTTTAGCCAGTTCGGTCGTAAGCAGAACAACTCACCAAAGTTTCATCATAATCGGATAAATGTTTAAGGAGTCCCGCCGTCTGTACACTTAGATCTTTTAAACTATGCATAAAATCGCATCAAAATCGGTCCATAAGTTTGGGAGCTAGGTTGCCTTAGACAGACAGACACCCACACAGGTCAAACTTATAACACCGCTTGCGTTAGTTGTGTACGTCGTATATACATATACATATAGTGGTGGCCACTTAATTATGGACACAAGTCGATTTTCATACAAATGAGGTAATTTTGAAGTCTTGGTTTTTCACTAGGGATTGAACTAGCTGTGATCTGATGATGGCCATCCAGGAAGTGAATGGAGAAGATTCGGATCGCAATACACACCCAACTGATCTGGTCGGCATTCTAAGAGATGTAGCATCAGAATTGTCAGTTGCAAGATTTTCATACATTTTAATGCTATATTCGCGGTTTTTTTAACATATCCTTACATCTCTTAAAATGCTGGTCAGATCACTTGGGTGGCCATCACCAGATCACCGCTCGGTCAATCCCAGGCGGAGAAGCAATGCTTAAAAGTTACTTCGTTTGTATGAAAATCGACTGGCGTCCTTAATTATGTGGCCACTATATGTTACAAAAGTACCCCTAATGCCGAATATGGTATATAAGGACCATCAAACTGAACAACTTTTACTATGGGACCAACTCTCAAATAGCGAAAAAAAATCAGCTGTTTCATACATTTTGATATTTTCGTTTTTAAGTTTTTGTATGAAACAGCTGATTTTATTTTCGCGATTTCAGAGTTGGTCCGATAGTAAAAGTTGATCAAGTTAATGTCCCTAATGTACCATATTCGGCATAAGGGGTATTTTTGTAACATGTTGTATAAGATATCCTGTAGTATAGTCTAATAACTTCACACTCACCACATTAGTAACTATATTGTACCCGTGCGAAGCCGGGGCGGGCCGCTAGTAATTAATATTTCTCTAGTTAACTAACACCGTTACATAAAGAATATTTTTTAACGCTCAGATAATAAATATGAATCATTTACTAACAAGTGTTACTAGATGAGATTTTTTTTCTCAATCAGTCACAGTGTGACACGATTCAGTGTGACTCGTTGCGAATAAAGGACATTTTTGTTGGGTTTGAGGGCTACGCTTGGTGGTTTTGTTACGAGCATTCGTGCCAGCGTGTTTCAACAGAAGTCACTACATACTCGGTCGGCGCGCGGCGGGTAGTATCGTAATTAAACCAATTAAAAAAATTTTTACCCGCCACTTTAAAAAAAATGTAATTATGTCTGATGTAATAAAAAAAAATACAAACGAAATCATCAAAAATTGTTTAAACTATATTTTATTTTTAAATTTTGAGATTTTAGCAATCACAAAGCTATTTTTATATAATACTAAATAATATACTTGAAAAAATACGACTCGCACCAGATCTGGTGACATGACACGACATGATCATGTTCTCGGACGGGAATCGAACTCGCGACCTTTGGATTTTATTACTAGTATAAGAAATATGCTTAATATGTTTCTTTATCACTACCCAGGAAGGAGAACTTGGGATCCTCTAGCGACGGAAGAAAAGATAAAAAGCGAAGAGGGGAAGTACGCTTTATGCAAGCAAGAGTTCGGGTTCTGCATCCCGGGGTACCAGGTGCACGAGCTGGCCACCGGCCGCCTGCGCAAGTACGGCAAGGACCACGGCAAGAAGCTGCACGGGGACATGGTCCACGATGGTGACTACGCTATTACAGATTTACCACTAAATAAATTAAACACTATACTATATACACTAGAAGAAACTCGACGTTCCCACTAGTGACTCGGTAGCTCAGCGGTTATGGACCGGATATCCAAAGGTCGCGGGTTCGATTCCCGTCCGAGAACATGATCTGGTGCGAGTCGTATTTTTTTCTAGTATTTTATTTAGTATTAAATAAAACACTGTTTATTGTGATGCCGTCTCTTCCCAACAATATTGTCAAAAAAGTGGCAGCATCACATTTAAACAGTGTCTAAGTTAAATGTTGAACGGTGTTTTAAAATCTTTTGTGGTACGGTCGTAAGTGGTTTAATAATAATAAATGCTTGGACAATTTCACACAGCGCCATCTAGCCCCAAACTAAGCAAAGCTTGTGATATGGGTGCCAGATAACTGATATACTACTTATGTATGTATACTGGTGAGTTTTTGGGACGGGACAGTAGAGCAGGTACCTTAACCGTTATAGTTACAGGAAAACGTTTTTTAGGGGACCATCCATATCTTTTTTAGATATTCTGAACTGCATTCACAGTTTTTGGCAAAAAATTAGTCGGAAAATATAAAATACATATATAAGACATAAATACATACAAAAGAAAATATAAAATACAAAAAAAAATATGCCTATATATGTATCTGTTTCGTGTGGGGATCAAAAAACTATGCGACCATTTAAGAGGTACGAGTACTAGAAATGACAGAAATAATAAAAAACTTTTCTCATTATGACTTATGACTTTTTGTGTTTTTTTTAATGTTTATTTTACTTTAAATTTTGAACACTTTGGTTTAAGAAAATTAAATGTTTGTCCTGAAATTATCAATGTCGCAGTTAGATTCGATTAAAGGTTACCAACTTCGATTTCACCTTGTAGAAAGAGTGATAGTTAGTGTGTTCATTATTTTAATAGGTAACTTACCAACGAATGGAGTATCACATTTACAGTTTGTTTATAACACGTTATTGCTCGTTTTTAATAAATATGACTTTTAGTCATAATAATAATATTATTCTAACTTCACTATTTATTGATTTTAAGAAAACCTTACAAGAATAATCAGTTTTAATTTTTAACTAAATTATTACATAATTAATTTTTTTAATTATAATATTTAGTGATGATTAATGTAACATTAACAAAAAATTTTCATGAGAAAGTCCAGAAAAAAGAACTTATTCCTAGATAATACTTACCATGTTGACAACCTTAACTAACAACCCAAACCCGCTATCCAGTGTACTCTTGCAGCCAAACCCTATAGTAAGACTGAAGAGAGCCAATGTGCTGCCTTAATAAGGGGAGATGGAGCAGCGGCTCTACCTCGCCAAACGAATACGCCTCGAAACATTCCTGATTATAGTCTGGCGACTGAGGATAGGATAGGACGCATAGGATAAAAATAGAAGAAAAAATATTGACAACCTTACTTGTTAAAAACATAATTATAACCATTCCAGCGATCAAAAAGTACTTGAACGGGTTCGGTCGCGCGATCTGCCGCTCGCTGCTCTTGCAGTTCTTGTCGGAGCTGTGGCGCATACAGAAGTGGGCGCGCAGGCAGCGGCGCGTGCGCCTCTATGCCACCTCGCTGCTGTTGTTGTATGACGCTGCCAAACTACGCGCTTGCTGTGCGAACGACCCCCTGCCCGGGGCTCTGCAGTAAGTATACTAGTACATATGCATACATACAAAGTGGGCGCGCAGGCTGCGGCGCGTGATTTTGAGCTTGTTGTGCGATTGACCCCCTCCCCGAACCTTTTCAGTTAATATACAAATGTATATGTCGCAGCCAACCGACTTAACCAAATATTTATTTAGTTTTTGGAAAATTTAACATCAAACTAAATCATAAAGAATATATCCTTATAAAAGTATCCGGAAGGCCTTGTATCCGTCAATATGTTTTATTTCAATGATTATAGTATCCTAGCCTCTACTAAATGGCCTCGCTCAATATTCAGCCGGCCAACTAGGCAAATGGCTCGGTTCAAAGATGGTTAAATTTAGTTCCATATTATATTAAATGCCATATTGAATATCTCATAAGGATCAATCATTATTTATCAGTTCTATAAAACATAATCAATTTGACTACCTCCATGCTCAAGTGGCTTTGTACACACGACAGCACGTCAGGTTATACACGTAGGGCATAAAGGCGGTCTCAAGGTCAATATGTATAGTCTGAGGTGCCGTCGTGTGTACACCAGTTTTCAAGATGTCGCCATCACAGGTCCCGGGTGTTTGTGATACCACCGTTATCTCTGATTTCCATAACACAAGTGCATTTGGAATCAGAGCAATATATGTGATCTTGTCAAATATTTATTTATTTTCAGATCTCGAGCGAAATGCCGGCCGCCCCCAACCCGGCGCAGCTCGCTGCCCAGCGGCGGGGGTCCCCTGGGGGGTCAGCTGGCCCCCAAAGGTCCCCTGTACAAGTTCCGGCCGCCGCGGGCCGCGCCCTCCGCGCCGCGCACGGCGCCCGCCGCCTCCCCGTGGACCGAAGCCCTAGACAAGCTCACATACAACCACTCCTTCGAACATAACTATGAAGACGAACTCTCCAAAATTAAAGTCAACTACAGAACCTTACTAGACCAGCTGTCGAGCGACGACCCGAATCCTAATCCTTGGGGCACTGTTAAGATCATAGATTTTGCCCACGCTTTTTTTAATGAGGACGATGCGTTATCGTCGGATGAAAACTTCAGGGAGGGCATAGACAATTTAGTGGAGATATTCGAAAGCTTCCTGAAGGAGATCGAGGAGCATGGGGTATGACCATTGTAGTGAAATACGAACTTCTGGCGATCGAAATGTTTTTCCAGCATTGTAAAAATAGTTTGGGTTAGTAAATGTATATTGTCTGGACTTGATTTTGAACCTAACGTACAATGCATTAAGTTTAAAATCGCCAGAAGTAATTTGACACATTAAAAACATGACATGATGTACTAAAGTAGTGCCGAAGAAATCGTCTCACCAGAGAATTTGTTTTGAGTGATATTCTGACGTGAACAAACTATGTTCGAATGGGCGCGTTATTTAAGACGAATATCATTCAATTTTTTTATTACCATGTTGTATTATTATTAATATTGTAGATAGACTATTTACCTGTAACTTGTTAACTGTTACTAACTATTATATGTAAATAAAGTGGTATTTTTATATAAAACAGGTTTCCAATAACAAACAAAGATTCGCTTTCGCATTATAAATATTTTATTTTCGAAATCAGCCAAAATTATTTTCCCGAATAAAATTATCTATAAACTTATATACTGTCTATAATGATAATTAATTATGTTACATCCGGTCAAACAAAGAACTCTTTATATATTTGACTAGAGGATCGTACAGAACATTATAACATAATTATATTTCATGAAAAGATAAGTTAACGTAATAAAAGTGTATTGAATCCCAATCAAAACATTTTATTTATCAGTAAAACTAACTCATGGACTTTGTAATTATCGCTAGAAATGCGCATCTAACGCCTGTCTGTAGCACACCGCCGCGAAAAAGTAGTAGTTCCGCCATGACTTGTAGGTTGTTACAAGCGAAATAGCCTGTTTTAACGCATAGTTTAAGAAACAGCAGTAGTTCCGCCATGACTTGTCCGTTGTATGACAAGCGAAACAGCCTGTAGATTTAACTATGATGCTGTCTCTTTCACGCGCGATTCCGCCAATCGGCTCGGACCGCTGGCACCTCCGCCCGCCGCGAGAATAATGACGCGAAACCGCTATGTAGATGTGATCGTCATATAAACAAGTCGTGGCGGAACTACTGCGGTTTCGCTGGTATTGTTTAGCGGCGGAGGTGTGCTACGGGCATTAATTAAAAATACAGTTGACAAAATAGATTTAATAACGAACATCCTACAAATGTAAATTGATTTATTAATGTAAGCATTTTTTATAATGACTAAAAAGTGAAGCCAAGATGTTACAAGCACCTACTAAAAGCAAAGAAATTTGTGGATGCTCGATTTAAGTTAAGCTAAATCCATTCACACCATGTTAACGATTTCAAAATTGAAATGTGAGCTTGGTAGCTTTAAATAACTTTATAATAGTGTTTATTCTCTAAAAAAAATCTACCACAAATAATAATCTATTAGTGAACATTGTGGCAGTCAAAAGTCAATTTAGGATTGTCACAAAAAGTGCAACTTGCGCACGATCCTCTAGTCAACTCGATGTCACTGTGAAACTCAGGCACAAACGGACAATTTACCAGCTAACCACTCTAATGAGTATTTCTTTGCACTCTCTTATTTATAAACACAAAAATATACAACTCCATCGGCTAATAAAACTTTCAAAATATTTACAAATAAGACTAATGCGCTGCCTATTTCTTGTCGTTATTTTAGAGAATTCAGAAGTACAGTCAACGGCACGTTCAGCTACCACAACAGGGTAATAATCATTTTAAAAGAAATAACTGCATGACAATCAAAACTAAATGATTCTAGAATAACACCTGAATTAACAATATACGCGCTGTAATACGTAAAAAGTGTTTTATTTCTAATGAACTGTACGCGCGGAAGCCTTAGAAATTTTAAATGCGAAGACTAAGGTGCAAAATAAATAGGAGATTTTTGTCAATTTTGTATAAATCGATGTGCTGCTGTGCTGACTATACATAGTTTCAGAATTCGCTAAAATATCGAAAAGAGTCTGTTGTTTGAAAAGACATCATTTGAGTATTACATTTTATATTAAAATACAATTATCCTTGAAATTGCCTGCGTTCCAGGGTGCATACGACCTAATGTGCAATGAACATGTTCTAATATTATAATATAGGCCTATATTCACTATAGTTAGGCACCGTCACAACAAATATGTGTTGCAATTATAGTGATTTCTATTTAAAGGTAAATTTAAAGTCGTTAATATGACAGTTGTAGTTAAATTTTAGTAATATCGCTAAGTCACTGGTCTCGCGCTACTGTTATAAAGACCTAATTCACTGATCAAGATCCTTTCAGCGATAATTAATCAACAAAAAAGATCCTGACAAACGAACCTCCTCCTTTTTTAGAAGTCGGTTAAAAAGACTTTCAAAGATACATTTAACAAAATATAATTGGTCAAACATCTATGATAAGAACAGAAAACTATTTTTTTTCTAATTTTTCGCAGCATTTTCTTGTTATTTTCTCTTCACCACTTCAAAAGATCTTGTCAATAAATTGATATCTTTATAACACTTTTACGTTAATAAATTATACGACAGCGCGAAAGTAAAATATTGTTTAAAATTTATTAAAGGCTTGATGTCAAAATGCTATTAATTTAAGGGCGTGAATGCTGCCTTCTTTGCCTTTATTAATCTATGGCAGATAGTATAATAAATAGGAACAATATATGTTGCCAATAATAAATTCTGAAAAAATATTCCCAGGTAAATAATATCTCGAGTTTCCTATAATATTTTTAGTAATGTTACAATTTTTTTTATTTTTCAACAATGTTTAATATTTTTTTTACAAAATTAAATGTGTATTATTATTTATTTACGCATGGATTTCGTTCATTTTTAAAATAAGGTTCAATTAATTACTTATTGGACACATTATTTCTTAGTGTACTTTAATAGGAATCATTATTTACAACATTAAAAATGAACGAAACATGTAAATACAATAATTGGACGAGACTAATTAGAACACGCACCATTGACGTCACGACATACTACCAGATGAACAGAAAAAATGTATAAGCATCAATTATTATTAATTAAACTAGTGTTATACAATGTAATATACAACAACAAATTACACAAAACATACGAGTACTGGTGACCTAGCACGAAATAAAGCACCTCAAAATGAACTAAGGGCGACATTTATAATCATATTATTATTTTATATATTTCAATATTACATTTTTTTGATAATTTTCTCGATTATTTCATTACAAAAACAAAACACACACATGGCAGAAGTATTTTTAACATTTTAATCTTAATTTAGGTCAAATATTATATCACAATTTGTTAAGACTCCGCGCGGGGGACTTGCAACAATTTTATCGACAAAATCGGGCCTGTGCCGTTCTCGCGCCACGGAATCCTGCGTCCAAACGACACCAAACCACAAACAATTATGAACTTTATCTCCATAACAACAATAACGAACATTGCATAACACTATTTTTACCTAAGGACATATTTTTCGTTTCTTCCTTTACAACACGGCTATAGGTGAGAAAATGCATCCAATTCTAAAAGCTATATACATATGAAGATAAGGTGCATAATTGTTTGTCATTATGAATCGCTTTGTAGTGACCCCATGAATACATGTGATCGCTAGACGTTAATCATTATCAGAGTGATTTTGATAGCACATATATAACTAAAAGGAATGGTTCCGTTAGTTCTGTGAAGCTTTGATATTTATCAGACAACGTTTTTATAAATAGAAAAATAAATCCAACCTTCATATAACGCGGTCTAATCGATAACTATAGTCCGTTTGTATAACAGTCTCATTTTTAAAACAACTTGTTCATGATATTATGAATTTGGGAACTTATTGATCTTTTTATTAATACATTTGTCAGAATCTTAAATTTCAATAGTTACACATCAATATTATCGTATATGATTCTCAAGATACGTCATATTCGTTTACCAAATAAGACTATCATAAGTAAATATACTATAATATGCTATCACGAACTACTCAAAACCGGTCCTTCGAAGCCGGATCTCACCTACACGCCATATCCGTTTTCAAAAGCAATAAGCAAAATCTATCTCGCTCTAGCACACGCAACTTCTATGTGTCAGAAAAAGATAGAATCAAAACATGGATGGAACGTGTAAGTGAGACACGACGACATAAATGTAAGCTTTCATTATTATTCCAAAGTAACATTTATATACATATTTTCACATTAAATTGCGTGAAGGTTAGGAACAACTGCATTTGTGGTCAAATTTAGACAATGCTACTATATCCAAGGATTACATTACCAATATTAAGGCTCCTATAGGCCTCAAGTGGCGCCTTCAGCTTAATTAAACCTATTGCTCGCTAAGTATGTACTTGTATCGATAATTCACCGATTACAGATTGAAGCTTATTGTTATTACTTGCTGAGATTATTGTTTGTTAATAAACTATAGAACCTTAGCTTCAATCTGTGAATGTAAATTTTCGAAACATTATTTACTTAGTGAGCAATTTTAATTAAGATGAGGGTGCCACTTTGAGGACTATAGGGCCCTTAATATAAGGACCCATAATTCCCCGCGAGATCTGCTAGACTACTTATCTTGGACTATAAAGTAGCGTCTGAGAACCGACTCCCGTGGGAAAAAAACGTGTTAAGCCAAATTTTAGGCCGGTTAGTAGTGCTATTTGAATAAAAAAATGCCAAGGAGTAAATAGGTGATTACATAAAGTAGCGTTTTAAATTTTATAATACACTACTATTAACATTTCGTGAATGCTACTGACTTACTTCAATAACATATAGAGGTAAAAGACAAACAGATAACACCAATTTCCAACAACTTCGACCGCCACCAGTTAAGTGTTAATATATTGTTAAGTATTGAATAATACCTAACTAAACTTCATTCCTCGAAACGAGCTCCCAAAAAAAATCGTCCGTGTGCGCCCATTGGTTAATGCCTTCAATAGCCTAGCCAATAGTCTAGTTCTAGCCGCGCGCGTTGACCAATGAGCTGCGAGTATTTTATTCCCTAGGAGCTCGATTCGTGGAACGGAGTTATAGAAAAGTTATCTCAATTAATTAGTTGACAATTCCATATAATGTGGCACACAAAATTAAATTCTAAATCGATTTTCAGGAAATGGTTCAAATAATTTTGAAGTCAAGTAGAAACAGCAGAATTCAAAAATATGTATCCAATTTTGACAAATCTTGATTTACTTTTATTACAACGTGCTTTAGGTGGCGAAACCACAAAATATAATGTTAACAAAAGAACCCCAACATAGACATGTGACGTACAGTACAGTGGCCCTACCATTAGTTGATGCAAACTGTTTTAGCTACCGTAAACTATCGTTTTCTCTCTTTCACTCACATTGACTGTGAGCAGTATATCCGATAGTTTACGGTAGCGAAAACAGTTTGCATCAACTCATGGTAGAGCTATAGGTAATTACGGACGAAACCAGATTAGTCAGCACTCTAGTACAATAGCTTCAATCTTATTGGCGACTCGGAACATCGCGCGGGACGATGCGCAAAACTCAATGTCGACGTAAGTGGGTGAGAACGGGTTGTTTCCGTTTCGACAGATTTTCGTTTCGTCAGATTTTCGTTTCGTCAGATTTTTGTTTCGACAGATTTTCGTTTCGTCAGATTTTTGTTTCGACAGCGTGTCACTTTGTTATGTTAAACGTACTGCTACGCACAAAATAAAAGACAAGTATATTAATAAAGTTTATTAATGGTAAGTGAAAACTACAACGTCAAATTATATAATATTTTAATTTTTATATAGGTCTTTATTTAAGTCTTTTTTGAAAATAATGTCTTTAAACCTATTATAAGTCATGCAAACTACTGACTATAAATTATTAAACTAAAACTAAATTAGGATTTCTAATAAAAGTATGTTTAAATAACAATTATATTGAGTTGAATTTAAAAAATAGCGTATGCTATTTTCGTTTCGTCAGATTTTTGATATATCACGTTTTGACGTACGTTTGATTTACGTTATGATTGCACTTTTTCTATCGAAACAAAAATCTGACGAAACGAAAATCTGTCGAAACGGAAATAAAGGGGAGAGACGAGTGGAGGGGCACGCAAACGCGCATAGTGGTGAACTTCGCAGCCGTCAATAAGATTGAAACGCATTATAGCAACCAGCGAACTAAAATCTACGGAACAAGCATTCCACTCAAAAAACGGCGCCACACGAAAATGACAACTCAGTGGGTGGAGCTAAAAATGCTGGCATTTAATTATGCAGCACATAGCGACTGAACACTGGTTACATAATAGCGACTATAAATTGCATACTCATAGATATTTTCTATACTTAAACGAAACACGATGATACGTTATTTCTGCATCTTTTTACTACCTTCTTTGTGTCTTTTACACCATTTGACTACACAGGACGTACTTTCTAATAAGCTCTCTTTTTTTTGTTCACAATACAAACTGCAATTATTGTAAAGAACGCTAACGTCTGTCACCGGGCGCGTGACTGGCTCGACTAAATGCTGTGTGAGTTGTCATTTTTTAGCCCCGTGGTACCATTTTTGTTTGCAATTACACTTCCATAGATTTTAGTTCGCTGATAGCAAGCGAGAAAACAAAATAACTGACTTAAGTATTTTCGAATATACCCGAAGCGGTGCACGGCGCTTATGTGAATATAGACTTTAGATTTTGTGGTAGAACTGCCAAAAGTATATACATATTATTGGATTCGATCGTAATAAGTGATTATAATTAAGTTGATGCTTTGTATATCTCGGGTATAGCAGCAGTGTTGCGGCGTCGGGGAGGCGGCAATTTCGGTACTTCATTCTGTATCTACCTAGTCGTCAGTGGTCTGTGGGAGGTAAACGATCGCAATTAAAGGTAGGGTTATTCGAAGACAGGGAATCGTACTTCCGTCGAGCTCGTCGTCCGTGCTCGGGGACTACGGTCCAAAAGGTATTAAGAGCAAAGATAAACAAACAGGGTATAACGAGCTCTTAAAACTTGTCGTATTTCTAAATGGCTATCGACGCATCTCTCTCGTATAGCAAATAAAAGTGACGCATCGATAGCCATTCAGAAAACTGACAAGTTTTAAGAGGTCGTAATACCTTCCCAGGTCGTCGTAACTGACCATTTTATATTTTTTGACTTATTTTGGAATAGACTGTATCGTTTAATCTACGATGCGTGTTCAAGTACCGGTGTGTAGTGTAGTATACTGACTATATGTCTGGCAGGCGCGGTCGTGGTGGGGGCGGGGGCGGGGGCGGGGGCGCGGCCTTGTAGTCGTAGGCGCAGCCGTGCACCTCGGCGTACCGGTGCGGCGCGCAGTAGCGCCCCCCGCAGCGGCACACGTGCACGGTGGCGACGCTGAGGCGCCGCCGGCACACCAGGCAGCGCAGCCGCCCGCGCCGACCCGCCTGCTGCTATTACATACTGCGTTACAAACTTGACGCCTGCGCCACGCAGTGACCGACGCGCGATCGCGACGACGACCGGGGGCTCTTCTTTTATTTATTTATTGAGCACTGCCACATGGTACATATTATGACTTACACGACTTATAACTATATACAAAAAAAACTGATTATGCACCACGATATCGGCTAAAAACATTGAAGTTCATGTTGACTGTGTTTTTTACAGATGTATGTCATACGTTGCTACTTTGTTTTGGCACAAATAGAAACTTACCGAAGAAAAGTAGCAATGTATCACATACATCTGTCAAAACACAGTTAACATGAACTTCGATGTTTTTAGCCGATACCGCCGCCGAGGTCGACATCGAGACGGAGATGTCGTGGCCGAGCGGTATTGGCGGCTCGGAACATCGCACGAGACGATGCGCAGAACACAATTTAGCCGCTCCCACTAGCGACTCGGTAGCATAATTGGTCAGTGCATTGGGCCGGAATCCCAAGGGTGCGGGTTCGAGTCCCGTCTGAGGTGCTACGGGTGAGTCGATTTTTTCTAGTATTTTTTCTAAAATTATTTATCTTAACACAATTTAGATGTTAGCGAGTAGTGGGACAAGGGTTGCCGTACCCGTACTTTATAATAAAGTGTATACTTTATTTCGAAGTAATTATACTCTATACTTAATGAGGAAAATAAAGTACGTGAAAATACTTTAATTCACATGGCTTGATATTTCTCTAGGATAAATTGCCAAAAGTAACAAAAGGTATGTTTTTAAAGGTAAAAATAATTAATACTTTATTTATGGAAATTGTACGGACAATGTACTTTTTTTTCTACCTTTAACGACCGATATTGGTCCAAAAAAAGGTGGCAACCCTAAGTGAGACACGGCTACGTGCACAGTGGCTAACTTCACAACGGCCAATATGTTTGAAACGCACTGTACACAGCTATGCTATGCCGCAATACATGATTCAAGTAAATTAGTTCACTTTAGAGGCAGAGAGACGCAGAAATGTGTGATTCACTTGAAAGTTTACGTGATTTTCATTTAGTTGGTTCATCGGAATTTAAATATCATATTCATCGTGTATTTACGGCATTACGGTGACTGATCGACATTGAATAAATATACCGCGTGTGCTGTACGATTGGGTCAGAACAAATAATGTCAACGAGATACACGAAAAACCTAACTAGCGAGCTGCAGATTCTTACGTACTGACGAGTGCATCAAATAATTTATACTGAATGAAATAGTGAATGATTAAGTTTCGCTCGGTTATTGCTTGTGTTTTTGTTAAAAACCTATAGAATATTTTTTACCTAATATAAAAAAATAATAATATAAAAACAATAATATATTAATATACAGCACGATTGTATGTACAAAAAAATTATCGTATTATTATTTTCCCTTTATCGGCGTTGGCGCTCGCTACGCATTTCCAGCGCTAGTGTATATTATACTAGTGTAGTGCTGTGTTAGTAGTGTATGTAACGTACCTCTACCGGCGCGGGCGCGGGCGCGGGGGCGGGGGCGGGGGCGGGGGCGGGGGCGGGCGCGGGCGGCGGCGGGTTCAGGCGCCGCTGTCGGCGCTCGCTGCCCACTTCCAGCGCGGGCCGAGCCGTGTCCAGGCCTTCGTCGCTCAGATGCAGGTGCTCGCGATTGCGGTGCCGGCTCAGAGCTGGCAAAATCCTGACATACAGTTGAAAAAAAAATGTAAAATGTATATCAGTAGTAGAACTTTACGAAAACTTACAATCTGAGATGAGATGAAATTAAGTGGAACGATGTCAGGATGACTAATCTTTTTATTTATTTATACTAGAACATGAATAAATAAATAAACAGTATATTTATTCACGTTCATGAGCGTGTGTGTATATGTCGTCAGTGTCCGTGTGACGCCGACGCATGTGTGTAGGTGTCAGTACCTGTGTCGGGCCAGCTGCTCGAGGTCCGGCGTGGAGGAGGAGAGCGGCGCGGGGCGGCGCGGCGCGCGCACGTGCAGCGCGCCCGCCGAGTGGTGCGCGGCGCGCGCGCGCAGCGGCGGCGGCGTGATGCCGAGCCCGCCCAGCCCGCCCGCGCCGCCCAGCCCGCCCGCCGCCGCGCTCAGCCCGCCCGCCGACCCGAACGCCGCGCCGCGCCACCCGCCCGCGCCCACGCCGCCCACCAGCGGACCTGCACACGCACATGTGTTTAAGCCTCGTTCACACTACAGAATATTTGCCCCGCAAGTATGCTCCATTCGCACTATAGTTAATTCGAGGATATAGCGAGTCATCGCTCTAGCCACGCCACCGACCGTAAATAAAAAGTCAAGACAACAGTGACTAGATGTAATATTCTCTGATAATGATTATCTCATGAGAGATTTTTCCATAGTTGGGTTTTATTATTTATTAAACTCTTCTTTTTATTTAAAATAAAAAAGCAAAGCCACAAGCTTTTGCTCACATTTAGTCGCTAACGATACATTTTTTTTATTTAAGAGGGTGCCATTTTCATTTTAGTGTAACGTCACATAGCCCATAACCAGCGGACGATTAAAGGATCATTCCCACAGCTCCGGCGCGGCACCGGCACGTCCGTCAACTTCACAGACGTGTGAGAACAAGCAGTTCAGATCACCGACGATGCGCCGGCGCCTCACCGGCATGACAAGCAGGGTTGCCACTTTTTTGTTTTAATAAAGTATTGGTTGCTTTAATAGGTAGAAAAAATATAATGTTTTAAATTTCCATGGTTATTGACGTTATTAGAATAAACTATATCGGGATTTACACCATGTACCTGTTTATTTTTGAGACACCGATATTTCGGCGCAGTTGCATGCGCCATGGTCACGGAAGAACTGAATGAATTGAATCCAAAGTTAATTAAAAAGAAGGTAATAAAACATTATCACAGAATACGTAAAAATAGTGGTGCAAGCGATTTTCGACCTTAGTGACGTTTGGAATGCGGATGTTTTTTCCTATATTCTCATTCGCTAACTATTCTCATTCCTATATACACAAAGAGTCTCTAAAAACAGTTAATTTGATAAATGTCATTAAGGTTGAAAATCGCTAGCATCCGTTTTTTTTAACTAGAGATCAGTAGACAAATGTATTCTGACCGTACAAACGATTTTCGACCTTATTGACATTTATCAAAATCACAGTTTTAAAGAAACAGCAAAGTTAGTAAACGAGAATATTATGGGAAAAAACAACCGAATCTCAAACGTCCATAAGGTCGAAAATCACTTGCACCTATTTTTACGTATTCTGTGATAACGTTTTACTACCTTCACTTTAAATTATCTTCTCACATTCTCTATTTAATTTCTCTAATTCGTATGAAGAGAAGATTTAAAATTTCCCCAAATACGTTATTTATTTCGTTAGATAACGTTTTGTATGAAAGATACGTTTTGTATGAAAATAAGATTATTTTTTCTCCAATAAAAAAAACCTAAATTTCTTTAAAATCCTCCTATCTACTAACCCTGCTAGTCATGCCGGTGAGGCGCCGGACGTGCCGGTGCCGTTCCGTCGCTGGCACGTCACCGGCGCGGCACCGGCACGTCCGGCAAACAGGGTTGCCACTTTTTTGTTTTACTAAAGTATTGGTTGCTATAATCGGTAGAGAAAAAGTACATTGTAGTATGAAAATAAAGTATTATTTATTTATTTCACTTTTAAAAACATGCTTTATATTGCTTTTGGTAATATTTTGGTAACTTTATTAGACTTAATCCACCTTTTCCACTAAGTTCAAGTAAAGATACTATTTTTTAAAATTTTCACTAGAATTATCATTAGACAATGTACTTGTACTATAATGTATTCTGTAATAATGTTTTACTACCTTGACTTTTATTTACTTTGAATTTATTTATTGAATTTTAATTAGGCAATCAGAAAAAAATACTGCTAAAACCGCTTAATTCACCTGTAATTGGATTTCTAAAGTTGAGTACATATATTTTGTACAATTTGTACCTCTTTAATATCCTTAAATTGATCGAAATATCCTTAAATCTAGCGTGGTCGTGCCAGAAAACTCGTCCCGGGCACGACCACTTTAGGTATGCCGGAACGTCCATACTAGACAAGTACAATTTTTTTGTTCAAAAGTACATTTATTTTTATGAATATGTACCACAAAAAAAATAAGAAAATCCTTCGTGGTCATGCCAGGAATCATCACGTGATTGTTTTTATTTCATTAGATAACGTTTTGTATGAAAGATACGTTTTGTATGAAAATAAGATTATTTTTTCTCCAATGATAAAAAAAAAACCTAAATTTCGTTAAAATCCTCCTATCTACCAACCCTGCTAGTCATGCCGGTGAGGCGCCGGACGTGCCGGTGCCGTGCCGTCGCCGTGCCAGTGCCGTGTCGGCACGTCCGGCAAACAGGGTTGCCACTTTTTTGTTTTAATACAGTATTGTCGTGTGCTCGTGCCCTCCGGCACGTCACCGGCGCCTCACCGGCATGCCGTAGCAATACGCGTTTGATTTGCCGGTGACGAGCCGACGACGTTACTGATGTGTGTGAACAGTGTAGTACAACTTGTATGTAACTATATTTTTGCCGTTGACTGGCCGGTGGCGCGCAGTTGCCGCACCGGAGCTGTGTGAATGATCCTTAAGACGCTTCTAACGACCCCTAATTTGTCAAATTATGATAGTCAATAACACCAAATTACGTAATTCGTTTCATTTAAGTAGACTAAATTATTTGCTACATCCTCTCAGGGTAAGGTATCAGACTACATTTGTAAACTACACCTATAAATTATGTGAAAGTGATACTGTACATTATACAGTAAATAAATAGGAATATCCATACAATTTTTATATAGCACTACACAAAAATCAAACGTAAAATAACAAAAACATTTTCAAATAAGTATAAAAACTCACCATACTCCGCAGCGGGAATCGGCGCCAGATTCTTAGCGGCCAGTTGCGTCGAGTCCTGCCTCAGACGACAATCTTCCACTCCATCCAAGCATTCCTCCAAAATGGCCGCCTCATCCTCCCTCCCCTTCACCAGTATAGACCCGGCCAAACTCAACCTCTCCCCCTCCTCTTGCACCGAGGGCTCAGAATCAGTCCTCGTACCGATCGGAGGCAGTAAAGAGTATCTGTCAGCGAATGAGCAGTCGTAATCATATCGCGTGTAATTCCCGTCGTATAGAGGCGCGAAGGAATCCTCCGCCTCGCTGTACGGGGTGTACGTGTTGGTGAACTGGTCGACTGACTCGTCGAGCAAGCTCGGGACGGATAGCGTTTCCTCGCTGCGAGTCTTCTGAATCTCCGCCTTGTCGCCTGGGGAAACATTTTGGTCGGTTATACTGGCTGTAAAAAAGAGGATATGTTTTTTATGCTACTTTCGCGGTTTTTTAAACATATTCTTATATCTTTTAGAATGCTGAGCAGATCAGTTGGGTGTGTATAGTGATCTGAATCTCCTCCATTCACTCCCTGCATAGCCATCATCAGATCACAGCTAGGTCAACCCTTGGCGGAGAACCAAGGTTTCAAAGTTACCTCGTTTGTATGAAAATCGACTGGTGTTCTTAATTATCTGGCCACAACTGTATGTGTTACATACAAATAAATAAATTTATGTTTAGTTTACATAAGATTTAATATAAAATTGGCTCGACATAAAAAATATATAATTATCGAACGTGCTGACAAAATTTAACGAGAATCCGTTGAGAAATGCGACCTGCAGAGGAGAACAAACAGACATATGAAACCATTTTTGCTGAAGCTGAAGAAGAGACGCTTAGATCGCGCTTCTCGCTCGCTCGTTCAATAATTAAAAGCACGTGAGTTTGAGATGGTACAATAGGAACCTGTCGTGATCCCCCGGCGCTGCAGCGACAGGTTCTCCATGCGCCTACGCAGCTCCATCATCTTGCCCATAGTGACGGCGTTCTCGTGCAACGCGCCCGCCACCTCCTCGCCCTCCGCTTCCGCCTCCGCCTCCGCTTCGAGCAGGTGTGACAGCGATTCCGCTCCTCCGCCCACCTCGACTGTATACGATGTTAATAAAAAATAAATCAATATTGGGCATCATCACTATTCATCACATACATTATTCCTATTCCAGAGTAAGTACCTAAAGCACTTGTGTTATATTCCACTTTTGTATGAGTGTAATTGGTAGTAATACGCTTCACCTTTCGATCTACAGAGTCTTCTAAATTGACCCAGCCGGGGATCGAACCAGCGGGACCTCCATGGCGACACACCATGAAAGCCGGCGTGCAAACATCCTTATAGTGATGATAAATTTTAACTCCCAGCGGAAAAAGAGGGGTACCCCCAGTGGAAAAAGAGGGGTGTAATGTGTTTAGTGTGTTAAATCTGTCTGTGGCATCGAATGAACCGATTTTGATGCGGTTTTGTTAGTTTGAAAGCTGACATGAAGGTTCTTTCTTAACTATATTTTTATCACGCGTCTAATGACCGACTCCAGCACTTGATATATCGAGACATGCTCACACTTGTTGTGGTCGAGCGGCGAGTAGGAGCCGTCCCTGTTCTCACGCACGCGCACCATGTTGACGCGCTCGCCCTCGCGGAACACCAGCACCGTCACCTTGCACCCGTTCCCGCCCCACTCGCTGTCCTCCCTGCTTAACGACAAATCGCAGCCCGTCATTAGCCAGCCCGCACAAACAAAATACATAATATTTCATTTTAGCAAATAAATGAGGATGAGGAGAATGAGGTTTTCTTATCCCTTAGCAGGAACCCTTATGTTCCTGAACCCTGATTATTTGAGGTTCCTTGTGAAAACCAAGGAACCTCAAATAATCATTTATTCTATAGCATTTTTACTAAGTTTCATCAGTGGTCTGAATGACATTAAGCCAAGTTGTTTTAGCTTGGCTAAATGAATTATCGTTGTACTGGTATCCAAATAGAAAATAATATTGAGTTGTTCTACATCTCGTTGGATGAATAAGTATCTTAATCTCATTTGCTTGATTCAAATATAAAATTTAAATAGGTCTTATTTACATTGGCGTCTTCCTGTTCGTTCAGGAATTAGTACATAGGTACGTTCGTAAAAGAGTACATTGGTACTTGTCTATACATTTTAGAGAATGTAAATACATCAAACAAAAGCTGTGATAAAGATATACAATCAGAAATATAGTATTCATTATGTATTTTGGTATACACACACATGGCTGTTGCATCTTATCTTCTAAGTTTGTACCGATATAATAATGTACCGATTTTCTGTCTCATTTTAAGGCTAAGATAAAAGGCTAATTTGAATTACAGTTTGCTTGTGTCAGAATATACTGAAGATAGCTTAGTTTTAAATCTGCAGTCAGTTACGCCTGATACAGCTTAATGTGTGGCAGTGTGGAATCTATGTTATATATCGCTAGATAACTAAATAATGACAGAATATTTCATACCTGTTAGAGTCCAAGAGGCGCTCGATGTCCCTCCAGGGCTCGGTAGGCGGCGGCGGCAGGCGGCGCGTGGTGATCGGGCCGCCGCACATGCCCAGCACGAGCCGCAGTCGGGCGCCGTCTGAGATCGCATGCTCACGGAGCGACGACGAGTCCTCCAACTCCTTCAAGTTGTATAGCAAGTGCTGCTGCGACACAGGGATACCTGCGTGAAGAATTAGTAGCATAAAAATATTTTCAAGCTTAAAGCTTGATAAAAAGAAAATTATCTTTTATTGTGACTGTCACTGGCTGTTTCTTAAACGATAATAGCTTCTGACGTTATTTTATAATACTACATCGCGGACATCTGCGACTTCATCTGCATCACCCTAGGGAACCTTTAACCAGGATAAAAAGTAGTCTTTATGATAATCCAGGTCCTAATTTGTATACCAACCAAATCCGCCCAGACGTTTAGGCGTGAAGAGGTAACAAACACACACACTCACAAACTTTCGCATTTATAATATTAGTAGAATAGTAGTGTTGTCCTTGCTTAATCAGAATATTTTGAAGCTCTAAATCTATGTGAGTGTTTATTAAAGTTATTTGTAAAACTGAAATGGAAGATTACTTTTAATATTTCAAAGATTATACAAATAAAATTATAAAAAAAGATTTATCTATAGATTGCATAGATCATCTGCTGCACTTTAGTGACAGGAACATGACAATAGGCCAACTCATGGGCATACCTTTGTGTAGATGTAAATGTAAAAGCATAAAATATTTATGTTCTAATTTACATTATAATTAAATTGTAGGGCTATGAGTGCGAGCAATGCTCCAGCATGATTATTCATTTCTCAGGCAAAAGGTTTTTAAAAGTAATAAATGTAAAAAAGTATAGACACTTTAAACTGGTTCTTTAAAAAATACATAAATTATCTGAACTGTTTTTTTACTACATTATGCATGCACATTCCAAGTCAACATCATACTGCAAATATACTAAGTAGTATTTTGATAACCAGTTTTATTATGCCCAGATTACTGGAATTCCTAACATATTATAGACTTTATAGCAAGATAACGAGTAAACATAGCCATCACAAGTTTTTGTATAATTGTGTTTCTGCTGTTTCTGTATGACCAAGAGCCAATACTTTAGGATGATTTAAAACAGACAAGCTTTGGACAATTATTATTGTGGAGACAGCTGATGTGTGAATCATGTGCTTGGAGCAAGGCCAAGTGAAAACATTCACTTTTTTATGTTGCTAGGTCACAGCTACACTTTATACTAGGGTTACCAAAATAAATATAGACAAAACAAAAACTAGAGAACCTATCAGAAAGAGTTTAATATCTTACTTTTCAAAAACAATTAAACTGTGTTGTGAATCTTTTAATTTTTGTATTTTTAATATTTTTTCAAGATTACGATCACATAACAACACATGACTAATAGTTTAAGATATGAGGCAGCCCTGCTTGATGCTATGTTGTCATGAATGTTTTAAGCAACTCACTTTAAGACTTTCCCAACTTACTTTAAGACTTTCCTTTATATATCTATGCAAAATATCTATTTGAGAGAACAAATAAAGATTTTTGTATTGTATTTGTATCATTAGAAATAAATATTGCATTTGTATGATGTGGATTACATTATTGAATGTTTCCCATATCACCTAAAAAATATAATGATTCAATAAAATGTGCAGGTTAATTTAAAAGTACAAACATACAAAATATATCAGCTCACAATGAACACTATCACTACACTATACATGTGGCAATATTACACATTTTATTAGGGTTCCATACCAAAATGGTAAAAAAGAACCCTTATGATGCGACTCAGTCTGTCTGTCACAGCTGGTTTTTATTTGATTGTGCATCTGTTTGAAAGAAAATGTTTTGTTACTATCATTTATGAAGATTGAGATCAATAAGGTTTATTCAGGTTCTTGCTATATTTAAATTGTTATTATTTTCACCACTTCTAGAAATGAGTACAATAAACAATTTGGCTCATTATCAAAATTGTTTTTGGTACCATTGACCTGGTGGCTAATAAAAACTACATAACATTTTAAATCTGAACAGAGGTATAAATAAAATTTGTTGTTTATAACTATTGAATATTTATATTTTCTTTTACAAATAATGTTTAGGTAGTACACATTCAGATGTGCTGATTGGCAAGTTAATAACATAGTAATATGAATTATATAAACAAAGCTGGGTTTATCAGGTGTTTATTCTAGGCTACCCAAGAATTTAAGAATTTAAGAAAGTTATTGGATAATTAATCATATGTGCAATTTAAAATTACAATTCTCTAACTGCATTTATTTTTATACTATTGCCCTTTGTTAACACAGAGTTAAAACACTCATGATATGCTGTCAATATTGAAACAAGAACAGTTTTGTTTACATAAGAATAGGTTATGTTGTGAATCTGAGAACCAGCTTCAATCAATGTAATAAGATTAGCTAGCTTCTGTTATCCTTTTGCAGAACAAACTAGAATATGATTACATATGAACTCTTCCTAGAATTTTTTATGACTTTTATCAGCTAATCAGAAAAAATGTGCGTGAAAAGGCCACGACGCCTTTGTGAGATGCAGATGACGCATTACGAACTAAAAGCTCTGTCAAAATAGTTGTGTAATAATAATTCATTCGAGATCTCACCTTCAACCCTGAATATTTTGGACTTGATAGCGAATATAGTGTCCGAAGGCGACACTGTCATTTCAAAGGCGGTCCCTGTAAGGGTCTCCACCAGCACTTCCATCGTAGGCTGGGTCTGACCATCTTCTTGGAATCCCTTCGATCTATTCGACAGTCTCTCAGGACATCCATGTTGTGACATTTCACTCACGGAATATAATAAAGAAACACTATTTACACCTCATAGCTGAACAAAATATCTTAAGAAACCAAAATTGTGAATAATACGATTATGCACCGAGGACGACAAATCACAAATCATGTAAATAAAACAAAAGCGTTCAGAAAGTAATTATAAATATTACATACTTCTCTAATGGAAAGCACAAAGCAAATCTATTGTTAATTTTCTATTTTTCTAATATTTATAGCAACAAAAATAATGTATAACACAGAAATAAAATCGTCGTGACAGAACAGTGAATATTTTTTTCCACCACAGACTGGCTATACAACATAGAGTAAGCAATAGTAGTAATTCTATTCGTCCTTTTCAGAACAGGCGAAGGTCTAAGCCATAATGCCAGTTCTTGAGTTTTGATTTTTTAATCTTGTTTTATAATAAAGGCAAAACCAAATCTTGAGTCAACATAGAGTAACTTAACTATAAAACACAGAACACATTTACTCCTGGTGCTTACACAAGTTTTATCTTTCTCTATGGTAGTGACCTATATGACCCCCTTAACCTCTTCTAAGCTCTAAACCTTTTGCTCCAAGCATGGCTTGTCAAGCACGTAAATTTTTCGGCTTGTCAATCACATTCTGATCGTCTAGAAGCGATGTTTGACATCAAGCACGTAGCTATCAAGTGATCACCGTGGCCTATCAAAGGTAGGCCACGCCCCGAAATGGTAGTGGTGGTGGTAATAACGTGTACGTGCTTGACAAGCATGCTTGATCGTCTAGGGGTTAATAAGGAAATTGTGGAATGGAAAAGGAAATAGGCAGAAAATAACCGAGAGAGAGAGAACAGAACACGTACAGAAATAATTATCGAACCAATTTTTTTTATTAAACTCAATGACCTGAAAAAAAATTGTAAGATATATGGAGGTCAGTGATTAAATTCAAAATGGAAAAAAAAAATATAATGACAGTTGCAGTGATCTATGGTGAAATTGTCTATGAATTTAGCGTTCTTCCGTCGTGATTCCGTGAACTTCCGTCTTGTCTTTCTTTCTTCGTTTGACGTTTACCGATTGAGAGGTTAGAAACATGGTGCGTAACATTTTATATCTCAAAACAGTTTTTAGTGTACTTTCATCGATAATTAATTGAAATTACAGTATCCTTATGTGATATACAAACAAATTAAATGTTTTCATTAAAAAACTGGTGTACAATATACCTATCAAAGATGTCAAATTGTGTGAGCATGTGGCTTTAGAAAAGTATAATTTTACTTTTCAGACTCGCAAACGCCGCAACGGAGGACGTGCTAAGCACGGCCGTGGCCACGTGAAAGCTGTGAGATGTACTAACTGCGCTCGCTGTGTCCCCAAGGATAAGGCCATCAAGAAATTCGTCATTAGGAATATTGTTGAGGCGGCCGCTGTCAGAGACATCAACGAAGCCTCTGTATATGCTTGTAAGTAACTTGGCTTGGCCTGGCTAATTCAAAATTAACATTTGAGTGTATTGTCCCGAGTATTCCTTCCTTAGTAAAACATGGGTCACTCGGTGTCATAGCATATTCATCTGGCCCATCATGCTTTTATAACCAACTTTATTTTATGTCATTAATTAATTTTAGGAAGACTATTGACCAATACATTTTACTATTAGAATAATTATGTATAGAAAGAGTCTTCATACAAGCGCTCTGTCAAAATTAAAGCACTTAACCAATTCACACTTTCGTGACGATTACTCTTGCGCTCGGCGACACGCACTTCTAACTCCATAGTGTACATTGAAAACTGCAGTTTTTGGAGCCATATCTGGCACTGAGGGCCTAGTAAGAGTTGTATTTTCTTTCACGTCTAACATAGTTAACTATCGTCCTGCTCATAGTCAATGTGAGTGAGAGAAAGAGACAAAACGATAGTTCAACTATTCTAAAAGTCATATAACTCTGCCCTGTTAGATACAAAGAAGAATGGGTGACCATGTCTTACCTAACATCAATGAATGAAGTTCAACTTTATATTTCTTTTCATTAATACCTACTTTTTGTTAACTAACTTGTGTTCATATCTTCCACAGCATTCCAACTGCCCAAATTGTATGCTAAGCTCCACTACTGCGTTTCATGCGCCATCCACAGCAAAGTGGTCCGTAACAGGTCCAAGAAGGACAGGCGCATCCGTACACCTCCCAAGAGCAATTTCCCTAGGGACATGAACCGCCCACAAAATGTACAGAGGAAGTAAACTTTAATAAAAATAAGTTAAAAACTAGACATTGTTTTATTGAAACTACTTTTACTTATAGGTTAATTAAGCAAGGATGAAGGATGATGTTAAAAAAAGTACTTTGTTATGTAAGGAGTTGCTGGGAACTGGGAGTTCATGTTTTACTGTTTCACATCAAGGTGAAATGTTTTAATGACCTATGTGATGAATCACTCACAGTACCTACCCACTTTAAATAGCATGTCTCTAGTACTGCCATTTCTGATATCCCAAGTTCGATTTCTGGTGGTGTCAATAGGGAAATATCTATCTTCCTAACTTTGAATTGGGATTAAGCAGTTAAGGCTGGTTTACATTATCTTAGCTGTTAGTAGAAACGTGTAAACGGTCGTCGTCGTGACACTAAAGAGTATTAACGTTCTAGTTGCCTTTCAACTTGAATCAAAATAGAATCGCTTTCCAATAGCACCCCCCTGCGTGCCCGCTCATCCTCCGCGCGACACTCGCCACTGGAAGCATGTTAATCGACATTTTAGTAGCGTATTAGTAGAGTGAGTACATTAGTCAATTTCCGGTGGACGCGTGAATGTAAAATCGCACGTATTGCACGACGCTGTTCGGCCATCCTGGCGACGAAATGACACTACCTACTGAAAGAATGTAACCGCTCACGAGAAAGGCACCAAAACCCTCTGGCTCGACTGAGTGAACCGCGAGCAGTGCGCGGACCTTACATTCAGTAAACAATTTATTGGAATTGATAAGAAAAGTTTTTGCAGTAACAATTTATTAAAAGTTAATACACAAGGAATGTTAAAAAATATTGAATCCAGATTTATAATTATTATATTGAAATTGTCATTAACATACAGCGGAGCCTCGTCGTTGGATCGTAGAGGAATGAGGGCACTAAGCAAGATTGGTTTTTAATCAAAACTACATTTACCAAGAAACAATGTATATTTAGAATTCAGATACATCAACTACAAGTAATAAAAGATTTGATAATTGGGATTAGTTGGGTTAGTGTTATGTAAATTAGAATTGAATATATCATAGATTACCTTTTCTTAAGTTCTATCACAAATGTTAAATTTATCATCTGATTTGATAAGCTCAGTCGCAAATCGAACCTTTCGCAAAATGAACCCCTCACACCACAGAATACCTAATAGTACAAGTACAGAAGGGACACTGCAAGATCATTAAATAAATAGCGACTTGTTCCGATTCAATAAAGCGCAAGTCAGGTCGCACAGCGTTCCCTTTCCCACAGTTATATTCACCTAGAAGTTGCTTCTCTTTCTATCGTGTACTCTCATCTCTTAAATGAACTGCATATCATAAAAGGAAAGCTATGCGATTGTACGTACGATACTATGGTATAAGAAAAGCATACAAAATATTGAATCATTTTTGTTAAATATCTTGAAAGCGACAAACGTACGACGCGTATAACGCGGTCTGCGCGTGAGTGAGTATTGAACTAACGTGCTTGCGGCCGGCGCGCGGCGCGCGGCAGCCCACAGCATCGGCCCGACCGGTCGAGCCCGCGGCATATTTACAGCTTCATACCTGCGGCGGTATGGGCTAAAAACATTGAAGTTCATATTAACTGTGTTTTGACGTAACGAAGTAGTAATGTATCACATACATATGTCAAAACACAGTTAACATGAACTTCAATGTTTTTAGCCGATAGAGCCCCTGTGCGGAGTTTCACTGTCACAAAAACATACCTTTCGCAAAACGAACCAGCAAAATGCACCTTTCGCAAAAGGTACCTTTTTTAGAGTAAGCTTAGAATAATCTACAAATGTGAAATACATTTTTATCCCACTGCTGGGCACGGGTCTCCGCCCGAACTATACATATACCTGTAGTCCACACCGGCAAAGCTGCGAACGGAAAGCTAGTTTATTCTAATAATGTTACGTTTTCTACAAATTCTTTTTTAGGGATAACGCATTGATAGTCTTTTTATAGGAGAGCCTTGGAGATCACTATTTAGAAATCTGTGCTTTGAGTAAGAGTAAATATTTTAACAAGCAAACTCCCAATTATCAATGTTGTAATAATCTACTCAAGTCTATCACTATGGCAATATGTTATCAAGGACCCTTGATTTTGTAAATGGTCTGTGGAAATTTGCCCATGGGTCTTGCGGTTTGGTTCGTCTCCAGAGCCTGTTTGAGGTTCTTTTCAAAAACTTTCTTGGCATCACAGAAGCCTTGCTTGGTTTTACCGAATGAGTTTGGGCCTGCAGATGTTGGAGTCTCCCTGGAAATAAATTTAAGAAATAAGTTTATGGTACTTATCTGAGTACAAATAATCACTTTATAAGTCAAGATCTTCGATCAAGAATAGCCTAGATGTCCAATCAGTCTCAAAAACGGACCTTCAAATAAAGCCCCACTTTCAAACTTGGAAGTTATTTTGTACAAAGTCTTAGTTTCTTACTATTTAAAGTTGAATTTACAAATAATAGTAATCACTTTTTTTCAAATAGCTTTTTGTTTTGTCAGTTGGTGCCATATTGGCATACTGTTTTAGTTTGTGAAGTGTTATCTAGTATATTCTTGTTCGATGGTCAAGATGTTTTCAAGAAGAGGAGAAAATTAGAACCTTCCAATATTTCTCATCCTCATTCTTGCTTCAGCTGGCATTTCTTCTGGTTCATCATCATCATCATTGAACACAGATGCTACAGTAGGCTTTGGTGCGCTCGAGGCAGGTTTTGCACCACTGCCCAGGTTCATCTTAATAGGAGCACTGGGTTTAGAAAACCCAATGGATATTTTGGTAATGCGAGGAGGTGGTGGTGGTGCAGGAACTTCTTCATCTGAGTCTTCCCAATCATTGTGTAGTAATCTGCTTTTCCTTCCTGTAATTTATTGACATATTCAAAGTCAGTTTGAGAGGTTAGTTACAATAGTATAAAGGTGAAACCAAATTAAGTAACAATATTGAAACAGGTGATAGTGTTGCTTAAACTGAACAATTTTTTCTAAGGAACAACAACGAAAAAAAAATCAATCCAAAGGTCGCAGGTATTTCCCTTAGATAGAGGTAGATTCCCTTTCGAGAATATGATCTGGTGCGAGTCGAATTTTTCTAGTATATTATTTAGTATTGTATAAAAAAATTCATACTCCCATACACAATGTATTGTTCAGCTAACTGACTTACTATGGAAAGGCAAAAAAATAATTAGTTTTTCAACCTATGTTCCCTGTAGAAAGTTGTTCAGTTTAAACAGTGTTTCAATATTGTTAAATAATTTGGTTAAAAATTATACTCAATATTATTGATGTATGCAGCAAAACATGGTTATAGTCCATAAATACCAGGATACATTAAGAGCTCACTGTGTTTTAAAGTTCTGAACTTGAATCAAGCTTATGCCTTGAACTATTATAATATTATTATGTATTGTGTGCTTATACCTAAGGTAGGATAAACAAAATATCTATACCTTCATATTCATATTTCACATCCCTGTTCCGAGACTCCTGAGTACTTGACGACCTGCCAGCTCTGTCAGGAGAATATTTGCCTCTGAGGGGCGATCTTCTCCTAGGCGACCTCGATCTAGACCGCGACCGTCTCCGCTCCTGGATGTCCCAACGTCCTGCCTTTCGCGTCCTAGAATCATCACGCGGCGCTCGAGACGACCCTGCCAATGCGAAAACACTGGCAAAGATAAATAAAAATACGTATTTGAATAAACAAATACAGCAAATTTATTGACTTGAAATTTTAAGTTCTGGCAATTATTATACATTCCGTATTATTCGAATACCTTTAGGATCTTTGTGATCACTGAAGCGACTGTTCATTGTTGTTAACGAGACAGAATTTTTACATTAAAAGATAAAAATACCACTAATCTACACGTCAGATTGGTCAGCCATATTTTATTTATTACAACCAGTGTTGCCAGTGGCAGATAGTCAAACATAACATGAGATAGCTCCAAAAGAAACATTTTCACGAGAAAAGTAACAATATCTATCTTGTTTATTGTGGAAAACGACACAATACATACATATATGGCATTTTATTACACAAAAACTATAAATAAGTTTCCTGTCCCATTTGTTCAACATCGAAAAAATCGTAATAATTGTTGATCGAATAATCGACTGGCGATGCTGAAAAGTGCCTGATGTGGGCCCCTATCCACTAGTAAACTAATTAGTATCAGTTTAAAAAAATCATTTTAGTTAGTTTTTTATATTAAAATTCTACATAGGTGGGTTGTGTTTGAAAGATGGCTATATTTTTGTAACCATCCGTGTAAAAGCCTAGTCGCGGCGTGCTAAGCACGCCGCGCGCTCCGGGCCTTGCGGTTGAAGGTTTGGTCAAAAAATCATTACAATCAACCTGTACCTAATGATTTTGCTTATGCATTTAAAATTTTAAAATCTATTGTAATCATTCGCTGCTAGTCACCACTCGACTCACTTGCGCATGCTTATAAGCGGGATGGAAAATTGAGAAATACAGGCGAGTGAGTGAATATGTCGCATTCAGTAAGTTCACAAAATCAAGAGCACCAAGCAAATTGACGAACAAAAAAAATTCTTGGATGCGTTCCGTTTCAAGATTTTTTTGTTTGCTGGAAAATCTAAAAAGTAACACAAAAGTAACATATTGAGTCGTGTAACATGGAGGTAACATGAAAGGGTCAAAAGTAACGTAAAATGTTACTTTTGTAACATTCTGGCAACGCTGATTACAACATTCTTTTTTTTTCCGGTTTTGTTTGTTTGGCAGGCACACGGCTCGGAGATGACAGAATTTATCTAACATAGTCTATGGCTCTTTGTGACATAGAAATATGTGAAAGTATAGACTCCTTTACCTTCACGAGGAGAAGTGTTAAAAAAACTATGCTAACTTTGTAATCTGTGGGTCATGTGCTGTCTTGTCAATGTCAAAGTCAATGTAATGTTTTTTTAAGGTTATTTTATTTTAGCTACCTACATAATATTATCTAGATAATTTAAAAATAATTAATGTATCTTAATTAAGGTAGGTAGGTAATAGAAATAAACAGTAATGCATTGCAGTATGTTTTTCTTACGTAGCACAAACTATGTAGCCAAAAAAACTAGCAGAATTATATTTAATTGCTGCCGATGTTATTCTGATTCTGTGCGCCTAGTTTCTATTAAAAATAAAATAAAACAGGGCCCAGGGTTGAAAGAATTCATAGTTGGATCGACGGAGCCGGTTTTGATAGATCGTCCATATATACCTTACTTGCCAGACTATGATCAGAGGGATCAGAGCTCACTCAAAAGGAAAGTTTACTTTGATGTATATGGATGCCAGATGAACTTGAATGACACCGAAATTGTTTGGTCTATATTAAAAAATGAGGGTTTTGAGAAGACAGAAGTGGAAGAGGAAGCAGACATTTTCCTTGTGATGACATGTGCAATACGAGAAGGAGCAGAGAAAAAGATATGGCATCGTTTAGATTACTTGAGAGGTTTTAAGAGACGACGAGAAACTTCCAAGAATAAACAGAGGCCAGTTAAGATTGGTATACTTGGCTGTATGGCAGAAAGACTTAAGGAAAATTTAATTGAGAAGGAAAAGGCAGTAGATGTTGGTATGTCACATATTTCATACTGACCAATTAGAAATATTAAATGCATTGCTGATGAGAATGACAAATGTTCTACCAATTTGAGTTACTAAAAGCCTTCATTTGTACAAATTGGCAAAGTTGTTGTGTTTACTTACAGTGGCCGGTCCTGACAGCTACAGGGACTTGCCCAGGCTCCTAGCCCTCACTGACAATGGGCAGACCGCAGTTAATGTGTTGCTGTCATTAGATGAGACATATGCGGACGTTGTACCAGTGAGACTCAATCAGGATAGTGTCTCTGCTTTCATGTGAGCACTCATGGATATAAATATTAATATTTAATCACATTGAATCATTCCTACTCCCATTATTTAAGCCTTAGGGTCAAGATACAAAAAAGACACAAAGTATGGGCAACCATTTGCCACGAAAATATGAAATGTTGCATATGGTTTCCCATACTTTGTGACCTTTTTGTTATTGTAAAGACTAACTGTCAAATGCTGCCGTCAATGTGTCTTGCTTGAACCTTATGCACCAGCCTGCATTGGAAACATTAAGAGATGAAAATGAGTTAGACACAACTATGTTGTTCTACTTTTCTTTCATTTTATTTAAGAAGAAATCATCACAATTATTTCTCTTTTAGCTCTATAATGCGGGGCTGTGATAACATGTGTACATATTGCATTGTACCATTTACTCGAGGCAGGGAACGCTCTCGACCAGTGTCCTCCATTGTTGATGAGGTCCGGCAACTTGCAGACCAGGGTGTGAAAGAAGTTACATTGCTTGGGCAGAATGTGAACAGCTACAGGGATATTTCCGAGCGCACAGAGAAACATGAAACTAGGCTAGCTGAAGGTATCACATTAAAAGATGGTCACAATAAAAACATTCTATTACTTTATTACAAAGCATTAGATTGTATAATTTACAGATTAAAAGTGTATTTTAATGACATGTGTTAGTAATTTTACTTAATATTGTTTCTTAAGCCTGAAACAGTGGGATGCGGATCACCAGTGGATGAATTGTATGCATCTGCATGATGGTGAGCTCCGCTTCGCACTCATTGCACTGGATAGGCTTATTACATTTTACTGTCCGTCACTGACGTCCGCGCGTGGAATCTGCGTCGCACTGGGTACCGCCAGTTGGTCCTTCATGAAGGATATAATGTAAATTTCTTTTCATTAGGTTTCAAGACGGTCTACAAAACCAAAAAAGGTGGTTTGCGATTTGCAGACCTTTTGGAGAAAGTATCATCTGTGGACCCTGAGATGAGGATCAGGTTTACAGCTGCTCACCCTAAGGATTTTCCTGATGAAGTAAGAGTTTACTGTCACGTTGTTAATAACATAATTCTCAATGTTATTCTAGCCCATTCTGTATATTATTTTAAGATAATAATCAATGTGGTTGAGTAGTTAGTGAGCAGGTTCTTGCGGCGTCATTTCAATTATTCTAGTCTATGTGAAACTTTGTACTAAACAAAATATATAGAATATCAATCCTTAAGCCCTATTCGCGCGCTTTGTCGATGGCCGAGTTATTCGGTCCCAGTCCCAGATATGGGTTATTATATTAAAATTCTTGTTAGTGATTCTATTAAAGTTCTTGATTTCTTAAGAGTTCGTAATTACAAAATGTGATCCAGTTATTCCACGCAGAATAATATTACGGACATTTCAATTTCGTGTTGTAGAAGTAGATAAGTTCAATATTCGTAGTTTAAAATGTCGGTAATCTTATTTTCCGTCGAATAAGTGGATCACATTTTTTTATTAGGTACGCACTCAAGATTTAAGAAATCTTAAGAAAACATGAATTGTGCGAGCGAGAGAGCGGCAAAACGTATACAGCCTCTTAAAGCCGGCTGTCGTTTCCAAGGTGCTGCAGATAATCTCAGAGCGTGATAACATCTGCAAGTTGCTGCATCTGCCGGCGCAGTCGGGCAGCTCGGCCGTGCTGCAGCGCATGCGCCGCGGGTACTCGCGGGGGGCCTACCTGCAGCTGGTTGCAGCTGTGAAGGAACGAGTGCAGGGAGGTAAGTCACAAGGTGCTGCAAATAGTATCGGAGCGTGGTAACATCAGCTGCTGCTACTGAGTACTCGCAGGAAGCCTACCTGCAGCTGGTTGCAGCTGTGAAGGAACGAGTGCAGGGAGGTAAGTCACAAGGTGCTGCAGATAGTATCGGAGCGTGGTAACATCAGCTGCTGCTACTGAGTACTCGCAGGAAGCCTACCTGCAGCTGGTTGCAGCTGTGAAGGAACGAGTGCAGGGAGGTAAGTCACAAAGTGCTGCAGATAGTATCGGAGCGTGGTAACATCAGCTGCTGCTACTAGGTACTCGCAGGAAGCCTACCTGCAGCTGGTTGCAGCTGTGAAGGAACGAGTGCAGGGAGGTAAGTCACAAGGTGCTGCAGATAGTATCGGAGCGTGGTAACATCAGCTGCTGCTACTGAGTACTCGCAGGAAGCCTACCTGCAGCTGGTTGCAGCTGTTAAGGAACGAATGCAGGGAGGTAAGTCACAAGGTGCTGCAGATAGTATCGGAGCGTGGTAACATTTGCAAGCTGCTGCAGCTGCCGACTACTGGGTAATCGCAGGAAGCCTACCCGCAGCAGCTGCAGCTGTGAAGGAACGAGTGCAAGGAGGTTAGTCACAAGGTGCTGCAGATAATCTCAGAGCGTTAAATCATATGAGAGCTGCTGCAGCTGCCGGCTACTGTGTACCCGTGGGAGTTGTACCTGCATCTAGTGACGGCCGTCATGCAACTTTTACTTTAACGTTTCAAGTAAAATTAACTCATATTTTGTTAAGTTTACAGTTTACTTTCTAGTGGGTCTATCGACGGACATGATATGCGGATTTTGCGGCGAGACCGACGAGGAGTTCCAGGAGACGCTGTCTCTGATGGAGAAGGTGGACTATAACGTGGCGTTCCTCTTCCCCTACAGCATGCGAGAGGTGAATCCCATATTTTGACTTTGACTTTGATTTTTATAACTTTGACTCTTTAAGCTTAACCAACCCATGACGTTTTTAGACGAGAATATAACGCGCGTTTACGTCTATAAACACGAATAATCAATCCACAGATTGGGACAGGCCTGATCCAGATTAGTTGCTTTGCTATGCACCGTTTGATATATGTTCGACAGTTGCCTAGCAACTAATCTAGATATGGCCTATCCCTATCTGTGGATTGATCCACTGGATTAAAATCAGACAATTTATTAAACAATAATGATTATTTTATATAAAGAAATAATACCTATTAAGTACTATTTGTTCCCACTAGTGACTCGGTAGCTCAGCGATCAGAGCATTGGACCGGATATCCAAAGGTCGCGGGTTCGATTCCCGTCCGATAGCATGATCTGGTGCGAGTCGTATTTTTTCTAGTATATTATTTAGTATTATATAAAAATAGCACTGTGAATGCTAAAATCTCAAATATAAAAATACTTTTTGTTTCTCTAGAAAACCACTGCATACCGAAGGTACAAAGACGATGTTCCCGAAGAAATAAAAAAAGACAGACACAGCCGCATGCTAGAACTGTACAGGCGGAAATGTCAGCTGCTGAACGAAGCGGAAATAGGGAACATACACCTGGTTCTTATTGAGGGTTCCGTAAAAAAGACAGGTCAAGTCATGGGCCGAAACGAATTGTATATAAAAGTTGTTTTCGACCAAGTGGAGATTTTAGCCGAAGATGGCGGCAAAAGGCGAGTGAAACCGGGGGATTACGTAGCGGTGAGGATCGTTGGCGCTAAGGCTTCAGTACTCAGTGGAATACCTCTGTACCATACTAGTATTAGAGAATTCTATAAGGACGTAAATTGGGGTGAGCGAAACAAACTGAGAATGTAATTGTAAATATGTTGATAATAAACTGTTGTATAATGTTAAAAAAATACTTTTTTTATGTTTGTTTCAAAAAACAAAACAGCGAGTTAACATTGGAAGTCAAGGCGAGAGCAAAGATTTTTTTACTGACCATTATTTTTTCAAGTAGTAGTATTGCCAGCATTAAAAGATTGCAATAAACAAATAAATTAACAGAGGAAGATAATATAGTTTGTGACACTTTCAAAGTGCATTTTTTATTAGAACAAATCAATTATTACAAAATTATCAATTTTATAAAATATTAATACATGTAACACAATAAATATGTTATATTTTACATCAAACATACAAACTTATATTTACCCTATTATACTAATGAAACACTTGTTTAGACATATAAAGTAAAGCTTTTCCAAATTAATTTTACCTCAAATGGCTTTAGAGAGCTACAATAAAAAAGGCCTTTACAGCATGGCTAGCAAAAATAAACAAAAACTGAAAAAAAAAACACATAATATGTACGGTAAGTGTACGTACAGTCATGGCGTACTGCTCTGTCTCTTTATACACCACATGATAACCAATATTGATATGTTACTCAATTCACTTTAAACGTTATCTTCAACTCAACAAGGTTTAAAATCAATTCGATTTTAACATAATTACCCGACTACTGTTGACCGTAGGTACTCAAATGAGTTTTTACAAAAGAACATATGATTTATATGAACAATTAAACTGCCATTCATTCATCAGAACACATCAAACAGTCGTGTCGATTTAACATTAGGGCTGGTTTACATTATCTTAGCTTAAGATAAATAATATTAGAAAAAATACTAGAAAAAATCGACTCACCCGTAGCACCTCAGACGGGTCTCGAACCCGCACCCTTGGGATTTCGGCCCAATGCACTGACCAATTATGCTACCGAGTCGCTACTATCGTCTGAGGTGCTACGGGTGAGTCGATTTTTTCTAGTATTTTTTCTAATATTATTTATCTTAATATAAAAATAGCATTGTGAATGCGAAAAATCAAAATTTAATAATTATCTTAGCTGTTTGTAGAAAGTATACATACATTGCCTGCTGTATTTGACGTTCTTTTAAAATCAACGAAATTGGCAATGTAATCAATCAGGCAATATACCTCTTCTTTCTACTAACAGCTAAGATAATGTAAACCAGCCATTAGGTACAACAATTTTGCAAGTCGAAAACACTCCAATATCTAATTATTTCACTTATTTTTAGTGACTTCATAGAGTCAAATTGTACACCCACTATCGACACGTGACTTAATATAAAAATAATTATCTAATTTAACTACAAAATCTACTTTAAATAATGTGATACATGGCATCTTTACAAGTTTAAACATACATTTGTACTTTATTTCATTAATTAATTTTCAGACTACGTTGTTATTATTTTTAGCATGAGGATGAGTATAAAAAGTGAGTATTTTGTACTTGAATTTATGTGAACAGTTAATGAGGTCACTATTTTATTATTTGTGATGTGATGTGTGTTTATGACTTAGATATATTATTAGCAATAAAAAGTTGCCGTGACACTCATTTGATCTGTATCAAAATTACACATGTGCAATTTGCATCAATTAAAATCTAACAATATTATTGTCTTCGTAGGAAGGCACAGTGATATCACTATAAAATTCACACCAAACTAGAAGCACCAATCTGTGTACCTATTTTACTTCCTGGCACTACGTCCACTCTCTGCCCAGACAAGTTGTCTGACGCTGAACACTCCACATGCCCTGATAAGCTAGGAGATGGTCCTTGCGAGCTACCATACACCTTCGTACTGTACCCCGAGTCGTTATGAGACTCCCTGTCAGTTTGGCTCTGAGTCTCAGTAAGGTGGGTATTGATAGCCAGTGACTGCAGACGGGTGTGCAGTAAATTATGGTCAGCAGCTTTCCTCACTCCGTGCGGATTTCCCCTAAAATTCGGGTAGACTGGTGAACGGTTACCGTAGTAACCTGCGCGAAACTGATCGTTCTGGTTCGCTATTTCGATCTCCGTGTTCTGATCCAGATGGTCGCTGTAGCACTGCGGGATCCGCTCCATTTCCCGCAGTATGTGATCTTGCATCATCGCGTCGAACACTCCAGTTTGATGATGGTACAACGGGTTTCTATTTCGACCTTGAACTGGCGCGTGGGGTAACCCCGTTTCATTGTAGTCGTACCGGTTTGTCTGACAAGGATTGTACTGAGGCACCGGAAGACCGTTTTCAACCATTTCCCTGTAAGGCATCTGGTGGTGGACTTGTCTGTTGGGTATATCATGGAAATATGCATCTTTAGGAATCATAGTTCGCAAGCCGTGGGGATAAGGGTTGTTTTGATTTTGAACTTGAGGAGCCGGCGAGGGTGATTTGTTGGACATCGTTTCGAAGTTTGGCATCGGTAAGGTCTGCAGCAGGTTCGCGTTCCTCATCGGGCCGGGCTGGTTTGTGGTCCTGATGGGGTTATCTTCCTCGTCGCTACTCTCGGAATTGTTGCCGTTGTCTTTCGGTGGAGTTTGAAAAGTCTTTCTCGTTGGGAACGGTATGAGGTTGTGCAAGCTGAATCGTTTGCTTTTCGGGGGTTTCTCTTTGAGTACCGGGGCGGGCCTCTGGGGTTGTTGTGGCATCTTGAGTATCCCGGGACACGGTTGAACGTTGACAGGGGCTATCGGTTCCTCGCGCAACTCCGCGGGGGACATTCTTCTCGGTAGAGATGACGGCTCTGGAGATTTACACCGTTGCTGTTGGTGTTCCACCTGGGCGACTAGTTCTTGCACAGACTTTCTCGGTTCCCTGACTATGTTGATTTCATCTCTCGGACAGCCGGCTTGCTTACGAAGTTTGACGTAGCCATCCTGTGATATGTCTAGGGATTTATTGTTACTTCTACCTATAACATCTGACATTTCTTTCTCCAGCATAACTCTTTTGCGAATATCATCGGCTGTTCTTTGTAGAACCTGGCTTTTCCAAACTGGGATATCTTGAGGACTTTCGATTTGGGTTTTGTGTAAATTATCACCGTCCGAATCACTAGCTTTGTAATCAGAGTGTATGTTGCTACTGCTAGGAGACATAACGTGGGACTGACGACTAGGTGACTCATATCTCTCGTGATGGTCTCGGACTTCCATCGACATAGGTGACTGAGAAACGGAAATTTTATTCGCTTTAACATGAATTTCAGCGGTAACATTTTGTAAATGGCCTTCGCGGATTGGACTCGCGTGAGATGACCTTAAATGAATCTCTCGGTGAGGTGATCTTGAACTCGAACTACTCGGACCCGCGTCTAATTGATCTGTACTTCTGGAGTTTTTGAGTACATACTTCCGCCTGGGTATCGGGGGCGACCTTCGGCTGTCTAACACCTCAGTGCTTTTCGACGTCGATTTAGTTTCATTCAAGTCTTTGGCATTGCTCTCATAATGTGCCGAGTCTTTATTGAAGCTTTTTATTAACCTATTTACTTTATTCCATTCCTCCGTATGTGCATCTAGGACTTCTAAACTTCTCGTTCTTTTCAGGGGAGGGATATCCAACGAACCCTTGGGACTGAAATCTAGTTTTCGAACTCTTTCAGACGCCCTGAACAACATGCCGCGAGTCAGCCACTGCTCCAGGTGTTTATGCCTCTCCTTGCACATCGCTCGCTCGGCGGCGACGAACCGTGTCAGCTCAGATATTTGCCCCTGCGTCTTCATCTCCAAATCTGTAACTTTCTGGTCCAACCTTTCGTGCGCGCGGTCTATGTGTTTCTTTAGGTCTTTCTTGTCTTCGTTAAGCTTATCTTCCATGTGTTTGAAGAAGGGAGCGCAGTAGCACGTGTAGCCGGCTCCGATCGGGCCTTTCTTGATGTTTCCCGCTAGGTCTAAGTAGTATTGCTCGCCTTTCTTGAGGGGTTCGGTGGGTAGCGAGCTGAGCTTCGGTTTCGGGAAGTACTTCGGGTCCGGGTAGTAGTGGCAGCCGTACGGCGACCACTGGACGGTGGGCGGCTGCTTTTCGAAGTGCACGTTCTTCTTTTTCTTGTCCTTGCCTTTCTTTTGGGTGGCGTCGGGTTCATCGACGCTGCGTTCCTTGCTCTTGTCACGTTTTTCTTTCTTCTTGGGTTGTTTGGCGACGGGGGTGTTGAGGATGCTGATTATTTCGTCGAGGCCTTTCCTCGTGGCGATGTCTCGGGCGGTTTCGCCCTGCTGGTTCTTGATGGCTTTGTCGCAGCCGGCCTCTAGCAGGATGCGCGTGAGTTTGCGGCGGCCCATGGCGGCGGCGATGTGCAGCGCGGTGTCGCCGTTCTTGTTCTGCTCGGAGACGCGGCACTGCGCGGAGATAAGGATGCGCGTGACGCCCGCGTGCCCGTACCGCGCCGCCGTGTGCAGTGACGTGTCGCCGTACTGAAACGGATAGAAATATATTGATTTGTATAGGAGGTTGAGGTTGGCAACATTCATGACTGTAGTTAACCCTTAAAATATGCTAAGTTAATTTTAGACAAATAAATAATTTATTGTGTGTATAAATCATTTATAAAATACACGATTATGGTAGATTTTGCATCAAGGGGATAAAGCCGAGCGTAGCATGGGAGTAAGTAGAGTCCTGAGTGAAGAGAGGGGTTCAAGTCGCCCAAGACAAAGACATGCTTCAATTCAGAAGTGAATACTCTAGTCTAGTCGAGTTGTGTTACTTTTCACACCTTCTGCGTCTAACTACTTACTTCCTACTAAATAAAATTATCAAATATAAACTGAATAATTCTAAAGCAACGCCTGAATTAATAATATACGCGCTGTAATCCGTAAAAAGTAAAAATTCAAAATTTATTTCGTAATATTTGTGTGGAGAACCATTTGTTGTATTTTATAAATGATTAGATATAACATAAAGAGTTGGGTGAGGATTGTTTATCCTTAAGACACGTAAGGGTAAGCATGCAGACATAAATACGAAACTGTTAAATAACACCAAACACTGCACTGCACTGTTTTTCAAGATCTTTTTTGCCCATAATAATTTAGGTACTACTTTTTACTTAGGAAAAAAAAAGTATAGTTACACAACGAGCCTTGCTACGTATCATAGCATGTTCCGAGACTAAACAGTAGGTATATTAGTTAGCATTAAGTAATTGGTGCGTTGGCTTCAGTATGTATGTTCACTCATTTCCGTCGCGTTATGTGAGTGAGATATTCCCAGAGGCATGTATGTACGTCAGCGAAGAAGAACAGATCTGGAGCAGCGCAGCATCTAATTAAACTCGCTCTTGAATTGCCTAATCTTATTAAGTATACATGGGGGAGAGTCGCTTCCCGAAAGGTTGCACCGGACAGGTGGTAAATAAATAAGTAAATAAGTAAGAAGTACCCTCGATAGAGTGTACTTCTTATTTATTTGTAAAAAAAAATAGACAACTAGGTTGCTATTGCACAAAAGTTACGTTTTGGTGGTCGTCTTCGATACTGATTTTCTTTTAGTTACAGTGCGCCTCAGTATACAGTTAAAGTCGAGTCTAAAGTTGTTTAACTAACTCACATTGTTCTGCAAGTCGGGCGGCGCGCCCGCCAGCAGCAGCTCGCGGCAGGACTGGTTGTGTCCGTTCTGGCAGGCGAGGTGCAGCGGCGCGAACCCGCCGGCGTTGCGCGCGCGCAGCTCCGCGCCGCCGCCCGCGAGGAGGGACACGCACCGCGAGTAGCCCTTCCACGCCGCCTCGTGGACTGCTGTGTTGCCGTGCTGGGAACGGAAAATACATATGATATTCTGATTTATAGAAAACTAAACAAGAAACCATGTATCTACGACGACCATACCATCCCAAAGTAAGTAGCTAAAGCACTTGTGTTATGGAAATCAGAGACGACGGTGGAACTACAAACACCCAGACCTGAGCCAATATAGAAAAGTTCATTTTCTAAATTGACCCAGCCTGGGATCGAACCCCGGACTACGGAGGTCGTCGACAGTCGTTGATAGTTGGTCGTTGACAGTTGATGATATTAATGGCAAAACTTAGTCCAGTATCTGGCCACTAAGCTGGCGAAAGAGGCAAGTATCCAGAGTTTCATTTCGTTCACTCGCTTGAACGAGAATTAACACAGTTACATTTTACTAACCCGCAAAATTTTAGAGTTAACTTGTTAATTATACAACAGATTAAAAAAACATTATTTTAGTATTGTATGTTTTGTTAATTCTGAAATCAGTCCTACGTCCATTAAAGTAGGAAACGAAAATTTATAGCACATGATAGCATGTGTCCGAATATGTCCCATGTCCATTTATCCCTACTGACATATCCCCACTGGTAAGTAGGGATACTTGGATATTTTTTCCAATTATATAAAGTATCCGTAAATACACCTTTACGTGTTTATAGGATTATTTTGTGAGAAAGTTTCCGAATTATCCTGGTGAGTTAATTTGTTTTTTTTATCCCGCATAACATAGAGAGGGGAATCGTCCCTAAAATTTTCCTGGGTGACAAAAAAGTAACCATGTATAAATAGAAACTCAGGGCGACATACCAGGTGGTCCTGCTTGTTGGGGTCGGCGCCGAGCTGCAGCAGCAGGCGCGCCGCCTCCACGTGGCCGTCGGCCGCCGCTCGCTGCAGCGCGCTACATCCATTCTGGAAGAAAACATTTTCTTTAAAAATATCTTTGGGATTTTTGGATCTCGATTTGGTTGTAGGTCTTTTCATTTTAGCTAGTTTCTACTATTCTATTGTGGCCCACGTATTGGACATGGGTTAGTCGGTAAAAGGGCTATTCTAAGTCTAAGCTCATATACAGCAGTTACACTCGTATGAACAAGCTTACTCATTGGCAAAGGTTAAATTATAACAATCTAAAATAGCACAGGAATTAATAATAATAGGCGCTAAACCACTGCGCCATCGAGCTCCTCATTATACATAATTTTTAGCTTTGCAGCTTTATTGATAACTGAGTTGTCGATAAAGGTAGGGCCATACCTTAGACTCTAAGGTAATGTTCTAAGGCTTAGTGCATCCATACCTTAGACTCTAAGGTAATGCTCTAAGGCTTAATTAGTGCATTCAGAACGGCCATACACGTTCAGTACTATTATATATTCTGCTGCCATACGTCACCGAGTGCGCTCTTATTAAAATGTATAACTGTCCAGTCCGTTGAATGAATAGATTTGTGGGCGCAGTAATTGGGCAGTAAATCGGGCAGCGTTCGGTACGTGACGTGTGCTGTCTGGGACGACGACTTTATATAGCCGTGCCGCTGAAGAGAAGAGATATTACAGCAAATCCTGTGTATATCGAGGCTGATATCTGCATTATTGAGGATCTAGTAATATATGAGGCAATGTTGAGGACAGAAGAAAATAAATAGTAGTTAAAAGCAGTAACGTTATTTAATTTTAAACAGACTTGCTCGTAAAGTGAAATTGAAAATTCAAAACTCATTTATTCAGTCTAAGCTGTTAGATAGCACTTGTGAATATCAAAGAAATTACGCCATCGGTTTGCAAACCCTAAGCGGGAGACCTTCTAACGAGAAGAACCAGCAAGAACTCGTGCGGGTTCGAGTCCCGTCTGAGGTGATACGGGTGAGTTGTTTTTTTCTAGTATTATTTCTAATACCTATATTATTTATCTTAATATATAAATAGTATCGTGAATGCGAAAAATCTCAATTTAATAATGTCTGGGTATGGTATTTGACTTGAGACGTTTTTGTCCTCACAATTTATTAACTGTGTTTGTTTGAAAAGCTAAAAGGATAAAGCTAAATTGATTATGAGTTATCGAACCCAATCAGCGACATTTAATTTGTTTTGTGTCGTGGGTTAGCTAATGTCCAAGTAATGAACTATCACGATTGTTCCAGATAGCTTGACTTAACTAACTTAAGTTCAAACTTACAGTACATATAATCAATTGTGTGATTTCTCAGAGTTTATTTTATTTCAATTGCATCTACTTTTTTTAACTGACTTCCAAAAAAGGATTGTACTTATTAATTTTCCTTATTTTCCGTATAAATATTAAATATTTGACAACATCACATACATTGCTCCGATTCCAAAGTAAGTAGCTAAAGCACTTGTGTTATGGAAATCAGAGACAACGGTGGTATCACAAACACCTAAACCCGAGCCAATAAATTAATGACGCCACAACAGTAGTGTATTATGTGGTGACAGTTCCCAAATTACAAAAAGGGACATTCTTAAAAATATTAATATTCTATTAACATTGCAGTCTGAAACAAGGTGTAAAATAATAATGAGTGCTTTCCCTTATGCAAGTAACTTAAACAGGGATCAGAATAAGCGCATCTATGATTTAAATCTATATATATATATAATTTGATTTGTCGTCACAGTGACGTTGTTTTATACTTTGACGTTAATAAATTTATTAACAATTTTACATTGACTCCAGATAGTATGTATCTGCCAAAAAAATTTAGGATACAAATAGCTAATTTGTTAGCTTATAATTTACAGGACTCTGTTACATCCGTAACTAAGTCCATTAAACCGAGTAGTAGTAGTAGTTCTACTGCTCGGCATATTGTTTCAAATAAAACAGTGACAAACTCAGATTTAAACTGAGGCACAAGACAACAGCCAGGCCTAATTGTATCAATATAATTAGTCAAAATATTCAGGGCCTGTCTGGCAAAGATCTAGAATTAGAATTATTTGTTGAATATAATAATATACAAATCATTTGTATTACCGAACACTGGCTGAAGCCTGGTGATATGTCATTTAATGTAAATAATTTTCAACTAGCAAGTACGTTGGTTAGGCAAACAACTACTCGTGGCGGTTCTGTAATTTTAGTGAATAATAATATAAAGTATAAAGATAGAAAGGATATTGTGAACCTTTCATCAGAGCGCCATGTGGAGTTATCTTGTATAGAATTAGATAGCCTGATAATCGTGTCTGTATACCGCCCCCCTAAGGGTATCTATGAAATCTTCGAATCTGTCATAGAAGATGTTCTAAAAAAGTTAAAGTTAAAAAATAAACCAGTAGTAATTTGTGGCGATTTTAATATTGATATTCTTGAGAACAATTCTTTGACCACTCGTTTTCTGGCATTATTTAAATGTTTTAATTTACATAACCAATTTTTAGAACCCACAAGGGTAACTGAACATTCAGCCACTTGCATAGATAATATATTTTCAGAATGTGATCCGGAAAACAAATTAGTTTTTAGTAATATTTCATCTGACCATTATGGCTTGAAAGTGTCATACGCTGTGAACGTCATTGATACACCTAAGACTGTAGAATGCAGGCCTATCACAAAAAAGGGATTGGACAATTTTAAAAACAAATTTCTTTATTGCCATGGATTTCGGATAATCCCGATGTTTTGTACGGGAACCTCTTTCATTTAGTTACTAATGAGTTTGACAAATCATTTAAAACCAAGACTATTAAATGTACTCAGAAGTTACAGTTCTGCGATTGGGCTACGACAGGTATTTATAAAAGTAGAAATAGACTTTATGAACTTTACAAGCTTAGAGAAACTAACCAAAGCCCAGGTTTCTTAGAACATGTTAAAAATTACTCAAAGACTTTCAAAATATTATGTGCAGTTGCAAAGTCTAATTGCATAAAAGAGCAAATTAAAAACTCGAGTAATAAAACTAAAACAACTTGGGACGTCATAAATCGTGAAACTGGTAAAACTAAAGTACGCGAAAATTGCCTAACGCTTAATGTTAATAATGAATTAGTAAAATCTGATAAAGAAATTGCTAATATTTTTGATAAGTTCTTTGTAAACATACCAGTAGAAACTACATCAAATTTGGATTCATCACCAGCGGCTGCTGTATCTATGTTAAAGGGACATGTGGCTGAAAGTGATTCACTGTTCAATTTTAAGCGTGTTAATGCTTTAGACATAATCAAAGCTTTTAATTCTCTCAAAATGAAAAGCTCCACTGATTTATGGGGCATATCAGTAAAGGTTATTAAAAGTATTGTCTATACTATTGCCCCATATCTTGCTGACATTTTTAATCAGTGTATTGATCAAGGAATATTTCCTGATCTCATGAAGTTTAGTAAGGTTATACCATTGTTTAAATCAGGAGATAAAGAAGACCCTAGCAATTACAGACCAATATCGATATTACCCCGCCTTAAGCAAGATATTTGAAAAAATAATACTGGAGCAATTATTAGGACATTTTAATGTAAATAAACTTTTGCACCACAAACAATATGGCTTTACGAAAGGTCGTTCCACAACTGATGCTGGGGTTGCGCTTTTGAAGCATGTCTTTGAAGCTTGGGAGGGGTCTCAGAATGCCCTTGGCATTTTTTGCGACTTGTCCAAGGCTTTTGATTGTGTGGACCATCGGACGCTGCTGTTGAAGCTAAATCATTACGGTGTAAAAAATAATGCCCAAAAATTATTAATGTCGTATCTCAGTTCCAGGACTCAAACAGTTAACATAAGTGGAGTAAGTTCGTCCGGTTCTCATATCAAAATGGGCGTGCCACAAGGCTCCATTTTGGGTCCTTTCTTATTTTTAATATATATAAATGATCTACCTTTCTTTGCAGAAAGGTTCTGTGACATTGTTTTGTTCGCAGATGATACTTCTTTAATATTTAACGTTGACAGGAATAAAACTGATTATGACGATGTGAACAAAGCACTCTCGCAGGTTCTTACTTGGTTTAATGTAAATAATCTCCAGCTTAACGCTAAAAAAACCAAATGTGTTAAATTCGCTTTAGGTAATGTACAGGCGAATCTTACTGAAATTGTAATTAATAATGAGAAATTAAATTTGGTCGATTCAACAGTTTTCTTGGGTGTAACTCTTGACAGTAAATTAAAATGGAATATGCATATCGCAGCTCTGGCTGGCAAGCTCAGCTCTGCTGCCTATGCCATTAGAAAAGTTAGACAGTTAACAGATATAGATACTGCCAGATTAGTGTATTTCAGTTATTTTCATAGCATTATGTCGTACTGTATTCTTTTGTGGGGAAAAGCAGCCGATATAAATACTATTTTTGTTTTACAAAAACGAGCAATAAGAGCTATTTATCAACTAAGTTCTAGAACATCTCTTAGGGATAGGTTCAAGGAGATCGGTATATTGACAGCAGCATCTCAATTTATATTAAACTGCATTCTTTATGTGCGTCGCAATATTAATTTGTATACAAAACATAGTGATTGGCACAATCGGAACACCAGGAATAAAGACAAACTTGTAATGCCTTGGTATAGATTAGAAAAAGTCCGTGGTTCTTTCATAGGTCTAGGTATAAAGTTTTATAATAAAATTCCAAGTAATATCTTGGATTTACCATGTGAAAACTTTAAGACTCATATAAAAAATTGTCTTCTCAAAAAAGGATACTATACCGTTAAAGATTATTTAATTGATAAAACAGCTTGGTCGTAGATTTTCTTTTGTAAATGTAAATTGTGCAAAAAATTGTAATAAATGCATTTTTTTAATAATTTAACTTGTATGTCAAGTAACTTCCAGTTATTGTTGCCCCGTCGTAGACTTAATTCACCTGGGCTAATTCTTCATATCATACAATGATTTTCTTAGTTATCGAGTAGTAGACAGCGATTTCTCAACTAGTTGAAATTTATTTTACCTACCCATTGAATGTTAACTTTGTTAATTATTGTAATGGAAAATGACGTCACTTTAAATGCCGACCTCATTTTTCAAATTTTGTCGACTCTGTATGAAATATACAGGGAGAAAAAAGAAGCCCTTGACGAGTTTCTTGCCGGTTCTTCTCGTTACAAGGTCTCCCGCTTAGGGTTTGCGAACCGATGGCGTAGCTTCTTTGACATTCACAAGTGCTTGTAACAGCCTAGACTGAATAAACGAGTTTTGAATTTTGAATTTTTTGAATTTTGAATATAGAAAAGTTCGTTTTCTAAATTGACTCAACCGGGGATCGAACCCGGGACCTCAGAGATGGCGACACCTTGAAAACCGGTGTACAAAGCCACTTGACCACGGAGGTCGTCAAGTTCGTTATTAGTTCATCATTATTTCTACGAGTTTCTTTTCATTTTTTCAACAGAGATAATAAACACCAAACTCAACCGGCGATTTTAGACCCGTATTCAAAAAAAATACTCAAATGACCCTTGCCTATGCGAACGCACTGCGTTGAAATAGAGCTCTGGTATTATGTGGTATATTATCTGGTTCGTTTGTTTAACGTTTTACGTGTGACGGGTAGTTTGAACGCTGTGCGTCCGCGGGCACTATGAGTCCTCATAGTAAAGTTTGTGAATACGGGAGATAGTCACTCACAGCCAATAACTCAATAAACTAGTTTCCCACATCACTATCAGTGGTATAGTTTTAGACCCACCATACCCCAGCGGAATGGCCAGTGGTGTGGTGGGCCCGGCAGGAGTAGTATAGGGTCTGTTTAGAAGTGACAAATATCATCAACTTTTACGTTTATCGTTAACGTTATTAAAAAAACTGACCGTTACACACATTGTAGCTCTATAATTACTACATGGTTATGATGTAGATGTATTAAATTGATAAGCTCGGCAGTATATTAGATTTACTGATCCCACGGTCAACTGTGAAGCCTCTCAATGAAGATGCTCAGTGTTTTATAAAGTTGCTTGATTAAAGTTTTTAGGGTTCCATATCTCAAAAGGAAAATCGGTACTCTAACTTGTCAGTGTGTAAATACCTTTTTGTCAGAAACGCGTGGACGTCGGCATACATCGGCCACTTATTTCAAGCTTCTTGCACTTACTAACGGGTGGACTAGCTTCCGCCCGCAACTTCATCCGCGTGGACATTCGAAAAATCCCTAGGGAACCTTTGGCCGGAATTAAAGGTATCCTATATTTTAATCCAGGCTATAAACTATCTGTGTGCCAAATTACACCCAAATCCGTTTAGCCGTTGTTAAGTAACTAACATACAAACATCTAGACATTGAAACTTTCACATTTATAATATCAGTTGGAGTAAGATATGGAGGATGGGTCATAACTCATAACCCACCACGCGGGCCCAATGCGGATTGGGGGGCTTTAACGACTGCAAATCGCAGGGCCATGCGTTAACACACTGCGCCCTCGCCATCGAGCTCGACGACGACGTATAAAATTTAAATTACTTAATATAAAATACAACCTACATAAGGTTTATGGTTTCTTGGAGCTGTGAAAATAATAATTTTTTAATTACTCAATCAAACAAAATGTACCTACGCCCATTTATAAAAAAATAATAAATAAATAAAATAAATAATTTATGTCGCATATTTCTAAGTTATATAAACCAAAACATGGGGTACCTACCTATTTATTTACTGTTAATCGAGATTGCAATTAGGCAGAAGGCACGGTCTCACAGCAACAAGGAAACAATATTCACATAAAAGAAATTATATACGGAACCCTCGGTACGCGAGTCCAGCCTGCATTTTGCCGGTTTTTTATAGTCAAGTTAAGTGGTTTATAAACTTCAAACTGTTGTAGCTATTTAAAATGATGGCTCAGTTGCTGCTATTGCGTTTTAACTGGTGGTTGTGCCGCATTACCCAGTTATAGCCCGGTCGTATAATTTTATTAAGGACACAATTATAGGAATTACAGAAGCTTCCTCTATTTAAGCAGACAATATTTATGTTACGTTGTGGTTGTATTCAGAACATTACATAATTGAAAAATAATAGACTAAATCGTCGTTTTGTAGCCAAAGCACTTGTGTTATGGAAATCAGAGACAACGGTGGTATCACAAACACCCAGACCCGAGCCAATATAGAAAGGTTCGTTTTCTAAATTGACCCGACCGGGGATCGAACCCGGGACCTCAGAGATAGCGACACCTTGAAAACCGGTGCACAAAGCCACACGACCACGGAGGTTTGATGTAAACTGGGATGTTTGTCTTAATATAATTTTTTAAATAGGAAAATCTATGGATATTCTGTCTTTGTTTCTGTAAATTTAAAACGTTTTCAAGTTGAAAAGAAAAAAAAACAATATCGGATAAAAAATATTAGGCATTGACAAGAGATAGAAGTATTGGGATTTGCATCATCTATTCAGTTATGAAAGTTTCTTAGCCTATTCAAATAAAATTATGTGTATCTAAGTAGATCTAGATTCTACATGCTAGAGCGAATTTGAGAGTCGAACTCGATTTCTTAGGAAAACATTTCTGTCGTGGGTAATAAAGTTTTCGCTCTCCGCTTTTGAACTTTTTAATACCTTTTCTCTTACACCTGCATAGGCTGAGAATGATGATGATTGCATATGAAGGAAAGAGCTTAGAAAACTACAAATTTTCAGAGCTAATGTTTATATGATTCATGTTTATTTGAGGCGGCATTAGTCTGGACAATCGTATAGAATCGTCAACCACCGTTAAACTCACACCTGTGGATGCATCGTAATAACAGGCGACGCCGTAAGAAAATGAACTTTATCTGGAGATGGATAAGGTGATAAATCAATAGTAGATGTAGCGATCAAAGCAATCGGTGGCGTATCAGAAACGTGGGACGGCGAAGTCGTGCGTGGCGAAATCCTCGAGGCGTTGAGGCTAAATGTGAGAGGATAAATCTTTGTTTGGCTTGTTTTTGCTCAGAATCCTGGCTGGCAAAACATATTGAAACGCTGAAAAGAAGGAAAATAAAGTTAAGTTAAGACCGTTTTGCTATGAATGTGTTACGCGTGCACATGCACATTGGTTTAGTGTGCGTCTGCACGCTCTCGTATTACGCACACTAAAATAATGTGCATGTGCACGCCTCAACATTCATAGCAAAACGGTCTTCGTAACTAACAACTATACTTCAAAACTTTTCATGTGTTTCGTTCGTGGAGGTTGAATAGGTTGCTACTAAACCTTTTTTATTTTATAGCAGGTGCAGGCAGGTACATCAAGAAAAGTTTACGATCAAGACACCTTTCCATCCACCAAACAAGGAAAACCTGCAGGCCTACCGCCTAGCTCAATTGCTTTCAAATTGCTATAGTTAATGACGTCAAGCACTGTCCGTCCTTGTCGGAAGGACGGACGATGCATGTATCGCTATCGCTATAGCTTTGAGATAGGCGGTAGAGCCCCTGGTAATTGGGTGAAAAAAAGAAAAAATATATTTATTGCAACAATCACAATATACAGATAAATTTAGCCCTGACTTCTGAATTAAACTTGTGTTTCAGAGTTGATTGTTAATTTGCATTAGCCATCTTCCTTTTTCATCATAACAGTACGTCTTAATTATTTATTTATTACCTAACTCATTTGTGTCATATTAATATTTTTTCCAAAGTTACCTCCTATAGTTTGACATCCACACATCCAGATATTCTGGATAAGCTGACAATAAGCAATACCGCATTTGTATACCTAAGTCTGAATTACTGATGAAATAATCTAAGCGGGGACAGTTCACAATTTATCGATATTATCTCCACCGTGCATATAACATGTCTGAACAGCCTGCTGTCTCGCCCGAGGCTAGGCTTGATTTCTTGCGGCTTAGTTTTTCTGTCGCGTCGCCTTTGATTAGAGAGAATGATATAATACGGCGTAAATATTACTCTTCTCTCGTTAAGTTGAACTTAAATGAGCGTAAATTTTACTTGAAGACGTAATTTATAGAATCGTTATATTTCATTTTGAAATTTTAATGTCCGTTTACCTAAATAATAATGTAAAGTATGGGTAGAGATGGTTTTTTGTTGTTACAAACAAGGTCTTGTAAAATACCTTGTTTTTCTTAAAATATTTCACCTCGTGTTGCCTGAAACATGAAAGTTCATCACGAGTTTCAACCAAGAACTATATACACACGACAGCACGTCAGGTTATACGATTAAACTGCGAAAACAGCTTATATTACGTAAGGCATAAAGGCGGTCTCAAGGTCAATATGTATAGTCTGAGGTGCCGTCGTGTGTACTTCTGTATGGTGAGGTTTCCTAGGTCCATGAGACGGCTCGAAAAAATTATCCATAAATGACATTTGAATAGCTTGAATCGATTAGTATGGTAGTATTTTATAGTTTTCGAATTGGATTAATCGGGATTCAGCGACTTCAAACTCTGCTAGCCCTAATATTATTATGTTCGATATATCGTTCTAAAGTATTGATCGTAGATTCTCAAGAATCCTTTGGGTAAATCTTCTTATTTGCGGCAAATGTGCGACGGCGGGCGGCGTGACCGGCTAGTGATGGGACGGTGTCGATAAACAGCGGCATGTCGACATCGCCGATTTATTGTTATTGTCGCGCGACCGAGCGCCGTATTTCACCGTCGCGTAGTCGCCGCAGCGCTTTGTCGATGTCGCCTTTGGCTAGATTAAGCTTTAACGAACGATTTGTTTGGTTTCCAGTACTATCATGTGATTTTAACTGTAAAACTGTTTTAACACATACATTTTAAAAGGAATGAAACAGTCGAGTATACAAGGTGTTACAAAAATACCCCTAATGCCGAATATGGTATATAGGGACCATCAAACTGAACAACTTTTACTATGGGACCAACTCTGAAATCGCGAAAAAAAATCAGCTGTTTCATACAAAAATTAAAATCGAAAATATCAAAATGTATGAAACAGCTGATTTTTTTTCGCAATTTGAGAGTTGGCCCCATAGTAAAAGTTGTTTAGTTTGATGGTCCCTATATACCATATTCGGCATTAGGGGTATTTTTGTAACACCTAGTATAGTTAAAGACAAAATCAAATAAAAATAGCGGTTCTTACGCAAATTGTTTTACAAAAGAACACGCTTGTTAAAGGTCTTGTAGAACCATCACTGATCAATCAAAATAATGAATTAAGCCATAAAACATTACGAAACCACTTCCACTCTCAAGCCATACAAATTACAGATAACCGAGGCGCGAGGCAGTAAACATACAGCCATTTGAAAGTGACAAAATAACTCATAAAAATTTAGTACCTCCAATTAGCCAAGTGAAATCTTATAATTTAGCTTTATTTAAAAGTCATAAGGTCGGAAATCACTTAGCAATAACTCTGCGAGGTGTTAAATTCTGTATTTGTGTAAATTAAAATAAGCGACAAAGTCGTGGTCCGAAAGGGCTCGACTAATTAACGACCAGATAAAACAAATACTTCGGTCATTACGTTAATTCGTTTATTTTGCATATAAATAACTTAATTTCTCATTTTATAGGTTGAGACCGATTAAAGTGGAGCGTAATTTATGCGACGGCCGCGTACCTACACGACCACTTGATTGAAATTCTAAATTAATTTGACGTGGATTATTTGGGAACTTGTTTGAAAGCTCGCTCTTGATTGTAGTTTCAATCAATTCTTACGGTAAACAGAGCTTGTAACGACTATCATTATCGTGTGAACGCGGCCGAGGCGCGGTCGAGGCAGAGGCGCGGCCGAGGCAGAGGCGTGGATGACGCGAGGCCATCAACAACTTTGGGTTAGGCAAAAGTTAATTTTCAAACGGGAACTAGAGCGCTCTATTTTATGGTACCTACAGTCCACAATGAGCTATGAGTTTGTGATTATTAAAAGAAGATTATGCAAAATGATTTAATGTAATTAAAGAAATTTCAACATCAATGTGTGCTTATATTTTTTACAGAGTCACAATTTATATCAAAACTATGAAGCCTTATCGGTTTTGAGTTATTCCCATCTGATCCCCTGCAACCGATCCCCTGGTGGATCGGTTTTATTTTTACTTATTTTTTATTCCCATCGGATCCCCTGTGTAGGGGATCAAGAATAAATATTAATATTTTATTCCCATCTGATACCCTATAGTGATTCCGAATATGGTAGATAGGGACCATCAAACTGAACAACTTTTACTATTGGACCAACTCTCAAATCGTGAAAAAAGAACAGCTGTTTCATACATATTGATTTTTTCGTTATTAATTTTTGTATGAAACAGCTGATTTTTTTTCGCGATTTCAGAATTTGGTCCCTCAGTAAAAGTTGTTCAGTTTGATGGTCCCTATCTACCATATTCGGCATTAGGGGTATTTTTGTAACATGTTGTATAACAATAGATCAAGATCATAATGACTGTGAAATTTTTAATCTTTAATGTAATTTTTTTTTTATTATTGCTTGATTTTACTACGTTTTAAGTTATAACATTCTTTGAAAGCTACTTATACTTAAGACTGATTGTTTGTTACTTGTGATTATAAAGAATTATTTAATTTAGTTTTGCATTAGATATAAGAAAGTCAATTCGATAATAATAGAGACAATAATATTGATTATTTAAAATGTTTAATTTACACATCTTTTCAAAATAAAAAATAAATAAAAAGGCTTTTGAACCATATGTAACAAGAAATATTGTAATTTAACGTAACAATTCTTCCAATTCATCCATTGATATGGAATTGTTACGTTTCATTACATTCGAGAAAAACACTTTTTTATTATTTTTGAGTTTAGCCTAATGAAAGGATACTTCATCATTTCAAAATGTTAATGATTAAATCTGATTTATCTGTGATATTTATTACATTAAAAATAATTACTTAATAAATGAATATTTGATTTAATACTTATTTTTCTACTGACTGTTTTCACCTACCTTTCTTGATTAGAAATACAATGAGGGGATCCGTTGGGAATTGAAAACTATAAGGGGATCGGTTGGGATTTTTAATTCTTGGTGGATCAGTTACAGTAGATCGGATGGGAATAACTCTCGGTTTTGAAGTTGACTGTATCATTATATCTTTCTTTATAGATAAGGAGCACTCATCTGTAATGTTACATTACAGGCGATTGCTCCCGGTCAGGAACCACTTTTAGGTGCTTTAGGCTTAAATGCCGTCATAAAGTTTGCCATCAGAAAATTAATGCCTTAGCACATTCTAACATTTCTGAAGAAATATTAATTTCTATAATTTTTGTTTGCATTTTCATTTGTTGGAGGATGCGAGGACTGGCTGGCTAGGACTCGCTGGTACTGGCCAGCAAGGGTCAGGCATGTAATCTGCCACATTGGCTGATGTCACTCTTTGATTAAAAAGCTAATGAAAATGTGTCTGCAAACCGTTGTTTATAATATTTAAATAGTATTTGGGTGAAGCGCCTCTCTGCTGATAGGTGAATTTACAATATCATTCAACCAGAATACTTTCTGTAGAATGCAATTTTGAAAGAAAGAAAGTCCTCTCCATATAAGTATAAATAGCACCACCTTTTTCTAAATTTTGTATTTTTTAATAGCACTTAACTGATTTTCTTTACATAAAAGTAAAGAAATCGTGCAATTAAAACTTTAATAACTCGAACCGCATACAAGGTACAATTTAATTGAATTGTTCCTACCTGCGATAATGTCATTATATTTTTAGAATCGCCTTTGCATAATCGTTTGCTGTTAAGTTCTGGGGTGATTCCGTCGGTAATATTCCAGCCAACGTTTAATAGTTACATTAATGTAACGAACTGAGGACATACAAGTTTTTGTTTTATTTATTTCAAGTCTATATACGGTGCGATAAATGTTCACAACGTGCCACAGCAATGTGACCGGTTTCGCATTTCATTTAGTAAAAGTTGTTTTTTTAACTAAGTTGTGACTATTTTGCTGCAAAAAATAGGATCTATTCCTTTCTAATACCAAAAACTAATACCAAATGGTATTTGTTTATTACCGTTATAAAATTTCTATCCCAACGAATACCAATTTTTTTTCTTTTTAATATAATATTTAGTAAATTTGGTATTCGTTGGGAATATAAATTTTATAACGGCAATAAACAAATACCATTGGTAATTGTTTTTGGAATTCGAAAGGAATAGATCAAAAATAGTTTTCAATTAAAAATTATTATAGACTCAAACGAAAGTAATATGGATATTAATAGGTATAGTAATTGCATGAAGTATTATTGTTGTCACTTAACTTCAGATAAAAAAAAAGAAAGGCACTTTGTAGTGAAGATAAACTTTTTAGTGCTAGGTGGAATTTATCGCTGAGATAATGATGGCCGCATACATAGGTATAGAAGTCTCCGACCGAAGCAATAAATACTGCAATTAAAGTACCTAAAACCAATTTGTCGTAGTAGCTCTATATAAGGTGGTCCAAACGGGAAAAATAGCAAAAAGGGAGTTTAATGGGACTGGCCTGTCGAATGGTTGGAAAAGCTATGGCGATTAAAGTAGATATGGGTAGGGTAGGCAAAGCTGTAAGTAAGTATTTTTTATCCGAGATGTTAATCCACACCACACATAAGTATGACAATTCTACATTTGTCTCATCGATTCTTCTTCGTTGATTTTTTTATACATTAACAAAAGAAAACGTAGCCAATGGCCGATTTTTTTACATTACATAATAGAATAGAATTTTTTTGATTCGTTGCCTTTGAAGTCTTTTACATCTGTATGTAAAAGACTTCATGCTTGCTCTGTTCATAATTTTAACATCTGTATGAATATTACAATAATATACTTTAAAATATTGTTATACATATAATGTTATTTATAAAATAAATAAAAAATGTGAAATTGACCAAGCATTTTAACAAAAATAATTAAGTAAACAATAACATTTTTGTTTTTTTCCGGAACTAAGGATAATTAATTTCGAGTTACTAGTTTAGGTTTCGACTTTCAATTCACACTAACGAAGCATTAACAAGTTTAACTAGGTACCAAACGACTAAATGGTAATGTGAAAAATGTGAGCAGCGTAGACGCCGAAGTAACAAAGAAAAAATTAACCAAGTGGACCGGTCGGCGCAACCCGTTCTGCGCCCGCGCAGCGAGCTCTAGATGACAACGGATACGCTATCTGATGGTAACTTATTAATTGACATATTGGTATTTGACGATAACACGTGATTTCTGCGAAGTTGGCTGTTTTATAATTGGTTTGATTGTATTTTCGCACTGCTTATACATAAGCTCATGAGTTTTTTTTTTAAATAAAAGCTTATGAATAAGTTAAGTAGATTAATATTGTCATTAATTATCTCAAATAAGAATGAATGATATTATTTTACTATAAAATTTTAATTATAATCATAATTACACTTATTGTACTAAGTATTTTTATACTAATGGATACTATTTTTAAATACAGTGTTTTATAAAGCAAGTGAAGTTATTTACCAGTTAGAAAAAGGCATACAATTTAAATAGATTACATAGAGTAGTTTGGAATTTGAGCTGTGTTTATAAATCATTATAACGAATGTGGGATCTTTAACGGCTGGATCATTGGACACGATCGATTTAATCTATCGAGATCGTGAGATTAATCTCCGTGGAGGATGGTGTCGATCCTGCGTTATTTAATCTGTGTGTAAACAAATTAACATGGCCGCTACCGGCAGAAGAATGCGTCTCGATAAAGCTCGATAACTTTTCATAAATTTTATGGTTATTAAATTTTCAATAAGCCAAGAGTGAGTTGCATTTTATACAGGGTTATTTGTAAAACACAAACAACATCGCAGGAGTGGATTACTTTTTACAAATAAATAAATAAATATTTGACGACGTCACATACATTGTTTTGTGATTCCAAAGTAAGAAGCTAAAGCACTTGTGTTATGGAAATCGGAGACAACGGTGGTATCACAAACACCCAGACCTGAGCCAATATAGAAAAGTTCGTTTTCTAAATTGACCCAACCGGGGATCGAACCCGGGACCTCAGAGATGGCGACACCTTGAAAACCGGTGTACAAAGCCACTCGACCACGGAGGTCGTATACTTCTGTTTCTTCAATTAATAAAAAAATTATGTCACAAATTATAGAGTAAGTATAACTTTTCATGTTCACCTTAGATACATTCTGTCATCTTTATTTATTATCATTTGTTTAAAGTAACAATCACATTTCTGATTAGTTGTCCAGATTAATTATTTCACTTGAATAGTACGTCTTCTTAACTTGTCGAAGATACATTTTTCGGCAAAAAAAGGCTTTTTTGAAACACTCGAACCATTATTACAATAACAGTATCTTGAAAAACCGAGACCCGATAGGTATATCGGTTTAATTTATTTATTCGATTCCAAATCGATAAGAAAACTGCAATGAAAAGAAAAGTGCAGAAAACCATTTGTGACGCTACACCTTTGCAATAAGATACATTTTTGCCTGGTGTTACGGAATCAATTTTGCGATGCATTAATTTGTTCTCGATGGGGCGCCAATTTCTTGTGAATGTTATTATTAGGGTTGTTATTAGTTCTGCATATAAATTTCATTATTAATATTAAATTGCGTTCATTATGGAGACTAAAGAGTAATCTTTTCTCACTATAGTGGACTCATACCAATGAATTTCTTCAATTGATTTGAAATGAATCATAAGTAGGTTATACATTTTATCTTCGTTATTTTTTATTATTTAAGATTCTTGTTAACTAATGCTTTGCAGCAATGTTCAGACACTCCTCCAACGAAAACAAAAGAAAAAGATATTTCCAAAACCTAATCTTGAACTCAAAATAGCACAACGATGGTTGGTCGACGTTTGTTCCACTTTGTGGCATTATTTTCTCGGGAATAAGGTTGAAATTAAATTAATCGAAGAACATCATTCGATTATCGTATTTATCCTGAATACTTTTTCAATACAGTTGCTCGAAAATGTGTGCTTTCGATGACAGTACAGCGTGCGAAAAGCTGATTTTACCACACGCTTAGCTCTTTTGTTTCCGGATTTTTTTATTTAACTTCTATTACAATATGTATAATCCGCACGCGATGAGAATTTAAACGAAAATTGACTAATAAGTTAATTTTAATTTAACTTATTAAGTAATTGATTATTTGTTATCTTACTTAAAGTTGCTGCAGAAAAATTTCCCTCACCTTGGATTCATGACACCGTGTTTTTGGATATCCCTGTGGCTATAGCCGGCGAACAAACGCGTCTCAATTTGACAAGGTCCATCAAATTCGCATCGCGCGCGGATTATACATACTGTCTAATAAGATTACTACCAAAGAGTTTCTGTAATGAGAATTAAAAGAAGTCGAGATTGTACGTACAAAATTAGGGGAGTAAATAAAATGAAGCATTGAATTTATTTAATTGTTAATAAATGTTAATTACTGTAAGTAATAAATTACAAAAGATTTGAAGTGATTTTGACCATTTGTTTTTTCAATCCAAGTAGTATCTGAATGATTTGAAGGTATTCGTCTTTCTTTACACTGAAAACGAACTTTTTACATGTGCGTACAAAAAGGCACCATTTTCATAAAATTTGTTTATTACGTTGTAAAATAAGAATTTTGATTTTACTATATTTTTTTCGCAAATCTATTGAGAAACGTAGTATGGTACACGGTTGTTAAGGTTTTTTAATACTCGTGACGATTATAAAACGCCAACTCGTTTTAAAAAGTTCCTTACCAACCTTGTATCATAAACTATTATTTCCTAGTAGGCTATCAGTTCAGCCCTAGCCCCTAACTGGAATGGGAATAGCCTGGGTTTTTAACATTTCTAGGCGAATAACGTGAACTGAATGTTATTGTACTTACAACTCTCCACAATGGTCCTTTCATGAAATAATAATATCTTGAACTCAAATGGGATATGTATGAGTTGAAACGTTAATTGACGAAAAAACCTGATAAAACCTTCCAAATAGTTTTATTCAAAATCTGTAGTAACACCATAATGTATTCTGTGGTAACAAGGTTGTGAATATAAAATTGTTACTACTTTTTTTTTTATAATAGCACCTCCTTTTAATTTATATGTAATAAAATCATAAAGTTAACTAGTCAATAAACGGACTCCATCAAAATAATCCGAACTCTGTTTGTGTAACATTGGAGCGATTCAGTGTTGATATAAAAGACATCAACGCAATTGGAGCGATTCATTGAGTCTTGTTCATATAAAAGATATCAACGGAATCTTGAGTCTTGTTCATATAAAAGACATCAACGCTGTAGGTCATTGAATTCGTATAAGATCGTATTATTTTGTTTACTTTTAAGAGACGTAGTTTTTTGTTCGAGAAGCAGCTGCGTTGTTGTGAAAGCCACATTCTGGGCGATTGAAACAGGGGCCCATTCGCGCTAATTCTGAACGATAAAACCAAAACCGTTACGTTGTCATTTAGGATTTATTAACCTAAAAATCTTTGTTTTAGCTTTAGAATTCTTATTTAAATTGTTATAGATTAGCATCTTACGCTCTAGGCATAGATTCTAACAAAACGAAAGCAAGTATTTTTCTGTAAACGAAACTGAAATAGTATCAATTTAGTTTTGGTTTTATCGTTAAAAATTAGCGCGATTGAGCCCCAGCTCAGTCAGTTGTCTATTCAATTCTAAGACTTTCGCGCGTACAGTATATTATTAATTCAGGTGTTGTGTTGGAATTATTTAGTTTGTATTTATTGGTTTTTAAAATTCCCAACGTTTCGACTCCTTAAATAATTCCAAAACAACACCTGAATTAATAATATACGCGCTGTAATCCGTAAAAAGTGTTTTATTTCTAATCAGTTGTCTATTATTTTATTATTGTTATCATTATTATGATCGATGTTAGTTGCTCCTTGTAGTATAATTGTTTATTTGATAACAATGAAGTGTTTTTTGGTGGATAACATGAGCGAACATTAGAGACATCTTATTAGTCAAACCAAAGCTTAGGTGAAATTTTAAGCAGTCTTTCAGATAAACACACCAGGTATTGTGACTTGCTGGCATCGCTTTTAGCTTAGCGGCTTCTTTATTAGGGTATTCATTTGTATGTTTTTCCAGGGATTTACCTCGTCGATGGCATGGATGAGGGTGGGGTCGGCCTGCAGCGCCGAGGCCAGCCGCGCCGCATCGCCGCGCGTCGCCGCCTCTAACAGCGCCGCCGCCGCAGACATGCGCGCGCTCACACCATCACTGCAACAATCATACACAATATGTTTAGGACTACATACCAATACACGTACGCTTGTCTGTTATGCCGTCTTGTTGGAGGATGCGAGGACTGGCTGGCTAGGTCTCGCTCGTACGGGCCAGCAAGTGTCAGGCATGTGCAAACTGTTGTTTATAATATTTAAATAGTATTTGGGTGAAGCGCCTCTCTGCTGATAGGTGAATTTACAATACGTCTACACACGACTTAGATTGTTTTAATCTAAGTTAGTGCTGGTTTTGAGGTAGGTAATCGGATCTCGATTCGAACTTGGAATTAAACTTGTATTATAACTGCTCTGTCAAAAATTGTTTGAAAATTAAAACCAACTTAGAACAGAAAATTCTTTATTTCTTTAGTCTCACTATTTAGTGTTTCATAGCTGATAGACGCATGCGCTTGCAGCAATCTAGAAATATTGTGGATAACACTTTAAATACGTCACTCTACCGTAACCTTCTCACCGACGAAAACTTAATACCGGAAATTCTTCTTATATTTAATAAAGTGGACTTTGTCGGTTTGGGAATTTCGGGAATTCTACTGCTAATTTCGGGATTTCAATAACTGAAGTCGAAAATACCTTTCTCTTATTACCAGTATAGGAGTTTTAGTTTGTCTGGAAAAGTATTTTTAGATTTAAGTGTTTTAGTTATATAAGACACATGAATACCGTATTTTTCTGATCGCAAGCTAAGTACCTACGAGTAAATTATATGTTTTCACAAATAAAAAAACATCTTACTGTACTTTTACAAAAACTCTGTTCGAAAACTCTGAAATGAACAATTTTACTGTTTGCGATAAATAAGGAGCCAGTTTTATTCCGACATAAATCGTAAAGTTAACTGGGCTGCGCCGATGTTTTTGCCCAGAAACCAATAAATTACATGCGACAGCGACACAGGTGCCACCTATAGCACCATTTGTGTTATTTTTAAATCGCACTTCAAATCGTACATTTATATAAATGTAAGGTGTTACATATTTTACGCATAGTAAATGATTCTTGCTTTCATTATATACTACCGACGGCCTTACTTTCTTAGTAAAGACAGGCTCATCAATAGTTTAGTTAATACAGTTATGTACTAAGCAACAATTATTGAAAATTTCCCGATATTATGAGGACAAAATGTTTGCACTGTTTTAGACACTGGAACTCCAACACTTTTTTTAGAGTCATAAAGTGTTTTATGTTTCAATAAAATTCGTATACTAACTACATAAACTTGTATGAGTTTCACGATGCAATAGAAGGAATCCCTTCGTCCACTTTGGTAACTAAACTTACATACAGGTTACAAAAGAAAAAAATTCTATCGCTGTTTGGTAACTAGTTGCGAGAGATGAATTATTATTCTACTTTTATAGATCAAATTACGTAACCCGAGACATTAGTTTATATAAAAAGAAAAGAACATTGAAGTAATCAATAAAGTGCTGAAAAAGTTAAAAAGGAAAAAAATTAAAATGATTTATAACAAAAGAGTATAAACTAACTTTGAAAACTAAAAACATCAAAACCTTTTTAATTACTTTTTAATTGTTTTACTTAGCACAGATGTAAAAGGCAATTACATAGTCTAGTGAAATCCGAACAACGAGATGAATTAACAAATCTATTGTCTGGAAATGTAACTGAACCGTAATGAGTGCAAATACTCCGTAGGTATATGTGCAACAATGTTAATGGAGATAATTACCTCGGTTACGAAGCGGTTACGATGTTAGTGGAGATAATTAGGTACCTCGGTTACGAAGTGGTTACGAATGTTGCCGAGTGCGCGTACGCAGCGTGTCACGTGTGAACTGAAACTCGACAGCCGAAGCGCATCGTTACATACTCGATCGATCTTCAGATTCGTTTCATTCAAGACGGTTATTATTGGAGCGATAGCGGTTATGGAACAGATAAATACCGCCCGAAACGGTCTATTGCGATTGTCCATTTTTACGTCAATGTCCAAGATGAATTGACCATCGCTTCAATTGGACATATAAACGATCAATTTCGCATCAATGACCTTTAGTTCAACGGATAAAAAAAAAAACAAAATTCAAGTGATGAAAGAAAGGACTGCTCAGCAAAGTTCAGAAGTATCATATGTGAAAACCACATTAAAAAAAAATGTTGGAGAATGTGAACTATGGGACCAACTTTGGAATAGCGAAAAAAAAATCAGCTGTTTCATACAAAAATTAAAATTGAAAATATCAAAATTTATGAAACAGCTGATTTTTTTTTCGCGATTTCAGAGTTGGTCCCATAGTAAAAGTTGATCAGTTTGCTGGTCCCGGGACATCTATATATATAAAAGGGAAAATCACTCACTCACTGATCACGAAATCTCAGAAACTGCAAGTGCTAGAACTCTCAAATTTTGCATGGGGGCTCCTTTTAAGGCGTAGGTGCTCACTAAGACGGGATTTTGCGAAATTCAACCCCTAAAGGGGTGAAACAGGGTGGTAAAGTTTGTATGGGAGAACGCGATTCCTTGGCCCGATTGACTTGGAATTTGGCATAGACATTCTTTCACAAAATTAATTGAACACGTGTTTCGTATTTTTTAAATATTTATTACCTAACAGGGTTAAAAAGTGATAAAAAGCTACTTTTGCTGTGATTGACTTCGACGTCGGAATTGAAACTTTTTTGTTGTTTGTGTGAAAAATAAATATCATTTGTCATATCAACGTAGTATTACATTCTCTTTGGTCATTTCCCCTGAGAGTAGGTAGAATGAATTATCGCCATACGCATTGAATAGTACCTATGGCGTTATGTTGACAGTGCTGTCATTTTTTCCTTATTGCGTTGTAATAACGTGCAAAATTATTCCCTCTAATTATTAGTTTAATTTTAAAAGAATACAATATTCGGTCAAGTCGCCTATGCTATGCCAATTAATAAAGCACAGGGACAAAGTTTAAGAGCGGCTGGTGTAGATCTGCGCAGTGATTGTTTCTCCCATGGCCAGCTCTAATGTAGCCTGCTCGAAAGTCAGCTCGCCGAATAGCCTTTTTTTATTTTGCAACCGGATAACATGACAAGAAATAAGGTAGGTATACAACATGTTACAAAAATACCTTTAATGCTGAATATGGTATATAGGGACCATCAAATCAGCTGTTTCATACATTTTGATATTTTCGATTTGAATTTTTGTATAAAACAGCTGATTTTTATTTCGTGATTTCAGAGTTGGTCCCATTATCCCCACCATATTCGGCATTAAGGGTATTTTTGTAACATGTTGTATATTATAGAGAAGTGTTGGATGATTGAGATTGATAATCCTGATAATGCACAACATATTTTTATTTAGAACTAGCTGCACCCGGCATGCGTATTGCAATGCTCCGTTTTTTTAGCCAGGGACTTTCCCGGTCGTAAGCAGAACAACTCACCAAAGTTTTTTCATAATCGGATCAATGGTTTAGGAGTCCCGTCGTCTGTACACTTAGATCTTTTAAACTATGCATAAAAAACCGCATCAAAATCGGTCCATAAGTTTGGGAGCTAGGTTGTCTCAGACAGACATACACACACAAGTCAAACTTATAACACCCCTTGCGTATGTTGTGTACGTCGTATATACATATAGTGGTGGCCACATAATTAAGGACACAAGACGATTTTCCTACAAACAAGGTAATTTTGAAGTCTTGGTTTTCCGCTAGGGATTGAACTAGCTGTGATCTGATGATGGCCATCCAGGGAGTGAATGGAGAAGATTATGATAGCAAGACACACCCAACTGATCTGGTCAGCATTCTAAGAGATGTAAGCATAAGAATTTTCAATTGCAAGTTTTCATACATTTCTATTTCTATACTATACTCGCGGTTTTTTTAAACATATCCTTACATCTCTTAAAATGCTGGTCAGATCACTTTGGTGTGTATAGAAATCTGGATCTCCTCTATTCACTACTTGGATGGCCATCACCAGATCACCGCTCAGTCAATCCCTGGCGGAGAAGCAATGCTTAAAAGTTACTTCGTTTGTAAGAAAATTGACTAGCGTCCTTAATTTTGTGGCCACCACTATATATAGTTATCCTGTAGTATAGTCTAATAACTTCACACTCACCACATTAATAACTACATTGTACCCGTGCGAAGCCGGGGCGGGCCACTAGTTTTTTATATTTAGAATGGCAGCTACCCGCTCCGCTCGTGAGTATGATCCAATTTCTTTAACAATATAGCATTATGCACGCTCCAGCGCCGGCGCGCCCTTCCGATGGGAGAAGTATCCGCTTGAGGCACCGCGCTCAGTATGGTTTCGCAACCATCTCGTTTAATGATATGATACAAATATGATGCCGAGGTAACGACGCGTACGTAGCTTAACGACGATGCCACAATCATGCGGAAATAGACCCAGGAATTCCATATTTTAGAGCTACATGACCAAAGCCCCATGCGCGCTAATTTTGGACAATAAAATCCAAACCGTTACGTTGTCATTTTTTATGTTATATACAAAACCACTCGACCACGGAGGTCGTCAAAATTAATTCTAAAGCTAAACCAAAGATTTATATGTACATGTACATTCTAAAGCTAAACCAAAGATTTATATGTACATGTACATATAAATCTTTGGTTTAGCTTTAGAATTAATTTTGACGACCTCCGTGGTCGAGTGGTTTTGTACACCGGTTTTCAAAGTGTCGCCATCTCTGAGGTCCCGGGTTCGATCCCCGGTTGGGTCAATTTAGAAAACGAACTTTTCTTTATTGGCTCAGGTCTGGTGTTTGTGATACCACCGTTGTCTCTGATTTCCATAACACAAGTGCTTTAGCTACTTACTTTGGAATCGGAGCAATGTATTGTCAAATATTTATTTATATTTTATTTATTTTATTTAAATTGTCCAAGATTGGCATCCTAGGCTCCCTAGGAATAGCTTTCGACTATTTTAACAAAACTTAAGCGAGTATTTTTCTGTAAAGGAAACGATTTAGCTTTGGTTTATCCCCAGTGGACCTTGAGTTGATGCTAACTGTTTACGCTACCGTAAACTATCGGATATATTGCTCACAGTCATTGCGAGAGAAACAGAGAAAACGATAGTTTTTATTTGATTTTTTATTAGCATCAACTGGTACATACGAGGCAAATATCTTGAAATCGGGTGGGGATTTGTTTGGGCATGCGTAGCGGTGAGGTACGCGGGCGGCGGGAGAGGGGCGCGCGCTATTGGTTAATCAGTTGACTCATGCGCGAACTTTTCCCTACTCCGTCGAAAGTATCCAGTGGGAATGGGTCTGCTTCTGACTACTTGTATTAAGGACGTCGCATACATATATATATATATAAATGTTTAATATTATCTATATGTATGGCACTTCTTACCCAAAAGATAAAATTCATAACTACTACCTTGTTTTGGAATTTTTTTATTGCAATCTTTCACTTTCTATAGGCCTATGAAAAGCTTTTGGATATTAGTTTTCAATTCGATGCCTTAACACGGGTAGCCTAAGTATGTCATGCTCTCTTTAATCATTTCTATGGTGGTGTCGTGTGAGGCGGGTCGTTACGTTCCCTCAAATATGGTTGAGCGAAGCGATGGCTGGTTCATGCGTCATGCTCGTGAACGGGTGCTGCCAGTGGGAATGGGTCTGCTTCTGCCTACTTGTCTTAACGTTTATTGAATTGTATGAATAGATATATATATAATTTTTTTGTAATAGCCTAGGCTGAGCCTTAAATTTTGAATTAAGCTTGACACCTGTAATTTGATTCAGTAGAAATGAGCTAATTAAATAATGTTATTTATTTATGAATCTATGTTAATGGTAACATGTATGAATACTTTGAATGTAATGTCTGGAAACGATATACATATTTGTAAATATCGTTCCTTCTAATAAAGCTGATAAGTTTTTTGCGCCCATTTTTCTTGTCAGCTAAAAGACGTCATAATGGGTGGTAGGATAAAAGAATTGACGATTTAAAAATGCTTGTTATGTGAGCTTATTTGAATAAAGAATTTTTCAATTTCAATTTCAATTTCAAAAAAATTTCAAGATACATGCTTCTTTTTTTTAATTCGTCGTCGTTTGTAATTCGTAATTTTTGAAGAGTAAGGCTCGGTTGCATCATCTTAATTTAACTTTAACAGTACATAACACAAACTTATCTGAGCCGGTGGTCAAAACTGGAACCAAGTGTTATTACATATTGTTACCTAGGTTACGCTATAGACGACAACGACGCTGTCAGCGAGTCAGATAAGTTGGTGTCTGTTAAAGTTAAGGTGAAATTAAGATGATGCAACTCAGCCTTAGTACGCATTTGTTAGGTTAGACCAAGACTTAGGTGTATAGTCAGTTTGCTAGCGGTTAGTAGGCGGCGGTAGTAATACTGAAACAACTAGCATTAAGCATATTATATATTATGTGGTTATGGTCTCACTCTCATATTTCCTATTACTTTATGAGTAAATGGACCTGCGGTTACGTTCCAGCGATGCTAGATCATTTAACAGGGAATTCTCATGGCAGGATGTAATAAGTATTTGGTTTTAACCTTTTCCTACTTTATATAATACTAAATAATATACTAGAAAAAATAGGACTCGCACCAGATCATGTCCTCGGACGGGAATCGAACCCGCGACCTTTGGATATCCGGTCCAATGCTCTGACCGCTGAGCTACCGAGTCACTAGTGAGAACGTCGAATTTCTTCTAGTCTATCAACTCTTACGCTGCAAGCCAGCGCCATCTCCTACTTCTTTGCTTGGTTTCAAGTTTGCAGTTATTATAAGAGGTGGTATTATTATAAGATGTGATGTTAGCCATTATCTTTTAATTTGATAAGGGTGGGAGCAAAATTTTTCAATCTTGAATGAAGTATGGATTCTAAGTCCTACCTAGTACGTAAACCAAAGTAAACAAACAAAGTCTCCGAAGCCTCGGTAGCACTTGGTGATTAGTTATAACAATAACCCATAAAGTCAAAACTGAGGGTTCGAGTCTTGTCTGTGCAGATACAGGGGGTCTAGCCAAAGTAACATTTACAAATTTTCGCTATCGCTTCGCTTCGAAAAATGTATGGATTTGACGTTTTAAATTTCGATTGATAACGAAACCTTATGTCAATCCCATACATGTTTCAAAAGCGACGCGATAACGAAGATTTGCAAATGTTACTTTGGCTAAACCCCCTGGATGTCCAACGGCGGAAGCCAAACGGGTGGAAACCCGATTGGTAGCGAGGAAGGCGCGGCGACAGACTACGGATGGAAGTAGGCCGCGTGAAGCTGCCGAAGGGGCTGCAAAGCCCCGCGATGCTCCCAATAGTGATGCGCTGACTCCTCACGTGGACAATAGTCCTGCTGAGGAAAAAGCTGCTCCTAAAGCGGCACCATCCGCCGTCCTGAAGCCAGCTGCCGCCAACGCATCTGCGCGACGCAAACCCAGGCGGGGTTCCCGTGGAAAGGGGAATACTGCTACGCCTGCCAAGCCCGTCAAGAGGAATCGCCCCGACGATTCCTTCACTCCACGAGGCGAAGGCAAACGCAGTAAACCCCATCCCACCACCACCAGCTCCATCGCATATGCCGACGCTCTGAAGTCGGACCTCAGCGTCGCGATCATGGTGGAGCCCTACCATGACCTTACCAAAGAGCAGGCCGAGGTCATCAAGAGACAGGTCGATGGTTTGTTGGACGACGAGATATTCGCTCCGAGCTCATCAAGCCATCCATATGTCGGACCGTCTTTTAAGGCGAACGCCTTCTATAGTGAGGGCGTCCTTAAATTCTGGTGCAAGGATGACTACTCGCTCCTGTGGCTTCATCGCACGACCGCGAAAATCGGCTCACCACGTCCCGGCACCAAGCTGGTCGTCAAGCGACAGCTGGAGATCCCCAAACGCGTCAAGACGGGGCTCCTGGTGCCACAATTTGGACCGGATGACACTTTGGACCGGGTACGCAGACGCCTAACGTGCCAAAACACCCACCTCGACGTCTCCAACTGGGCTGTCTACCACGCCGAGCAGCAGGAGGAGAAACAATGCCTGTTCCTCGTGCTTGGGGTCCCGGAAAAAGACGCCGAGAAACTCAAGGCAAGCGAGCGTAGAGTTTACTACAAGCTGGGTAACATCTACGCCCGCTTCCTTGACAATACAAGTACGCCCCCGCCGAACCCCAGTTTACCTGGAGAGGTCATTAGTGACCCAGGCAGCGGGCCTACATACCACACCGCACAATCGAACCCACCACGACCACCACAAACCACCGACGACGCCGATCCGCCCAAAGTGGACCCCAGGGAAGTCCCACAAGAGGAAGGGATGGGGGATTCCCCTATGGAAGATGGGAGCGGAGACAGCGACGTGGACGAGGAGGTTATGCTGAACAGCGACGATGGCGCTGCCAGCACCCCCCAGCAATAACCTCTCCGTCCTCCAAACCAACCTCCAGCACAGCCAGACTGCAACGGCTACCCTACGCAGAATGCTGGAGGTAAATCCTAAGACCTAGCCCTAATCCAGGAGCCGTGGATTAGGAAGGGCAGAATATGCGGTCTCAGCAACATCGGGGGTAAGCTACTCCTAGACACCACCGCTGACAACCCGCGTACATGTATCTTTACACCTAAACACGCAAACACAACCTTAATGACCGAGTTCTGTTCCAGGAACCTGACTACTATCAGACTCCAAAATGACCCCTCCTTAGGCCTGACTGACGTGGTGATATCGTCCGCCTACCTGCCGGGCGACGCGGAAATTCCCACTCCTGAGCTGGCCGCGCTGGTTCAACACTGCGAACGCGAGGGACTAGAGCTGATCATATCAGCTGACTCCAACGCACACCATGTGCTATGGGGCAGCAAGGAAAACAACACGCGAGGTGAGGAATTCGTTTCTTTTTTACTCGCGACTAACATGAACATAATCAACAGGGGCTCCGAACCGACTTTCGTAACATCACGAGCCCAGACAATCATTGACCTTACTTTAGCGAGTGAACACGCGTCGCATCACATTTCCGATTGGCATGTATCTGATGAGGCGTCATGTTCCGATCATCGCTGGGTCAAATACAACATAAATATGACTCTCACACCGCCTAAGCCCCGACGTAATCCACGCAAGATGGATAGACGTAAGTACGAGCTTTTGACCGCAGAGAAGCTAAAGTGTCTAGACACACCTACAACTCACGCGGTAACAGCGGATATTGATAACCATGTTGATCGCATAACAACAATACTAAACACCAGCTTTGACGAAACTTGCCCACTTTCTATTCCCAGCTCCCAGCCAGGCAACAAACATCACTGGTGGGGACCTGACCTGGAGAAATTACGCCGAAAGGTGAGAAAGTTGTTCAACAAAGCAAAGAACTCTCGAGATGCGCAAGATTGGGACGCCTACAAGCAAGCCCAATACAACTACAGGAAGCGTATTCGCCTCAGGAAAAGAGAATGCTGGAGACGCTTCTGCACCAATATTGAAACAAACAGTGAGGCTAACAGAGTGAAAAACATTCTGTGCAGCGAACCAGTACATAATCTTGGTTTCCTGAAAAAGCCTGATGGAACTTACACCAAAACAGGTGAAGAGACCTCAGAACTGTTAATGACCACTCACTTCCCAGGGTGCCGCATAACGGAAAGTCGCACATGGGAAGGAAAAGATGAGAATCCACCAGCTGAAACCGACTGGATCACCGCCCACAAGGTTGTCAACCCGGAGAAAGTAAGATGGGCAATCAACAGCTTCCTTCCATTCAAATCAGCGGGACTAGATGGAGTTTTTCCAGGACTGATGAGGTGGAGCGACGGAGGTCTTATTGACCACCTCGTAGCCATCTACAGAAGCTGCCTGGCACACCGCTATATTCCTATGAAATGGAGGGAAGTCAGGGTAGTCTTCATACCTAAGCCCGGCAAAGGAGACTACACTCAACCTAAATCATTCAGACCAATTAGCCTCACATCATTCCTTTTAAAGGTTTTAGAGAGACTAATAGACAAGGAGATAAGGAGCACTGCATTAGTCAGGAACCCCCTAAATCCAAACCAACACGCCTACTCTGCAGGCAAATCAACAGAGTCTGCCCTACATAAGGTGGTTTCCTACATAGAAGGCAATCTCAAACACAAAATATCTACACTAGGCACCTTCATCGACATTGAAGGAGCCTTTGACAAAACCAATTTTACCAGCATAAGCCAGGCCCTGTCCAAACATGGTGTGGATACCACTATTGCCGGGTGGATTGACAGCATGCTGAGAGACAGAGCCATACAATTTACTGTGAATGGCACCACCAGAGGCGTAGTAGCTAAAGGATGTCCCCAAGGAGGAGTCCTCTCACCGCTTCTATGGAACATAGTGGTCAACGAGCTGATTACGTGGCTCAACGACCGCAACTTCCTCACAGTAGGCTATGCAGACGACCTGACCATACTCATCAGCGGACGAGTTGAGAGTGTGATTTGTGACCAAATGAGGTCCGCACTGAAGGTCGTCGAACAGTGGTGCACTAAACACAACCTAACAGTGAACCCAGCAAAGACTGAGCTAATCATGTTCACAAACAAACGAAGTCTAGGAAATCTTAAACTCCCTAAACTTTTTAATACCAGTCTGTCCCTTAGCAAGGAAGTCAAGTATCTAGGTGTGATACTAGACAGCAAACTTCTCTGGAATAGACATCTCGAAGGAAAACTAAACAAAGCCACCATCATCTTCTGCCAATGTAAAAGGCTACTCGGCAAAAGGTGGGGGGGGACTATCACCGAAAATAACGATGTGGCTATATAAAACTGTTATACGTCCCATAATCACATACGGAGCTGTTGCCTGGTGGTCCAAAACAGAGCAAAGCACCGTCATCAACAAGCTGCAGCAATTCCAAAGATTGGCATGCTCTGCTATAACCGGCTGCATGCGAACTACCCCCACAGCCGCCCTAGAAGTAGCTCTGGATCTAACACCGTTGGACCTGTTTATACAACAAGAAGCCTCCATGGCTGCTATAAGGCTTAAACACTTAGGACTGTGGTACAACCGAGAGGGTCCTCACTCCATATTGTGGAATAACTTAGTGAAACATGAGTCACTAATCGCTGCCCCATGCGACAGGATCCCCAAGCAATATATTTTCCTAAAGAAATACCAAATCCAGTTATTTGAAAGCGACCGAGATTACTCTGGCATACATGAAGTCCGAATCTATACGGACGGTTCCAAAATGGGGACTGGAACTGGAGCTGGAGTATTCTCTCAAGACCTAAATATCAAAATATCACTAGCGCTAGGCCAACACAGTTCGATATTTCAATGCGAATGTGTTGCTATAATAAACGCCGCTATTACGGCCCTGTCTAGAGGTGTGAAGGGACTAAACATCCGCATACTGACTGATAGCATGGCCGTCCTAACAGCACTGGAAGCCAGCACGATCAACTCCAGTATCGTCTTCGAATGCCACCAAGTTTTGGACCGTTTGGCATCCAACAACGGAGTAATCCTACAAAGGATTAAAGGGCATAGTGGATCACACGGGAACGATGCCGCCGATGAGCTGGCTAGAATAGGATCTTCCACAACAGTGGCAGGACCCATACCCATTCTGCCACTCCCGTTCAGCCAACTACGCTCATGGGTAGGACAACGAACTCGTGCTGCACACAATACTCGTTGGGTAGATCTAACAAGCTGTAGACAGTCTAAGATTGCGATGACTGCAGTTTCGCCGCGTGTGACCCGCAGGCTGCTCAGCCTCAATCGTCCAGACCTCCGGATAGTTGTAGGTACACTTACAGGTCACCTAGCTTTAAACCGACAACTATTCATCATGAATGCGACAGACAGTCCTCTATACAGGGGATGCCTGGAAGCAGAGGAAACAGCCGCCCACGTGATCCTGGAGTGCGTGGGGCTGGCCACACAACGGGCAGAAATCCTCACAGAGGTGAGGTCGCTCCTAGAAGCCTGTGAACGTCCCAGGAGGCTTCTGCGCTTCTGGAAGGAGCTGGGATGGCTCGATTAGCCATACCGATGCTATGAGGTTTCACGCATAACGGACCAAATTGGTCTAAATGCGGAGAAAAGTGCCCACCACCAATACCAATACCCCCTGGATGTTTGTTTTGCCGAGCCGGCCCCTTTTTTACTACTTTATGGTTTTTACTTTTAACTTATATTTTTGAATTCTGTACTTTTTATACTTAGAGCATTAAGAACGGGAGATGCCAACAGCACTCTTCTACACTAGATTTTGTTCACCGATTTTGGAGGGGGACGAGGTAAACACGCACAGCACACAACTTCATATTCACGCACACTCTTGTACAAAAAAGTCTTGTTGTTACACACGCACACAAAAACAAAATCCCACACAGTTATAATTGTGGGTGGTCAAATTTGGAACTAACAATCTCAGTACAAATTCTGACAGATCACGCTACGGCAGCGCCAAACTGACAACAAACAGCTAGTGATGTGCCGTCAAAAGACCGATGAAATTGAATGATTGGAAGATGAGTGATTGATTACGAACAAGATTATGTTAAATGGTTTTCATTTGATTTTGTGATATACACCAACAATCACTAAATGCGCTTATAATTAAATGTTCAACATACATTTTTTTTTTATTTATTTATTAAACAAAGTAAAACATACAATTTATAGAAAAACCCAGTTACTAAAACGTAAAACCCGATTAGGTTTGTCCATTCACTACGTATTCGTCAAAATAGATAGTCGGTATACAACTAAGCAGTATTGAAAAGAAAAAACAAATTGATTCATTCTTATGAATAAAAATAAAAAATATGTATACACCATGTTACAAAATACCCCTAATGCCGAATATGGTATATAGGGACCATCAAACTGAACAACTTTTACTATGGGATTAACTCTCAAATCGCGAAAAAAAAAACAGCTGTTTCATACATTTTGATCTGATTTTTTTTCGCGATTTCAAAGTTGGTCCTATAGTAATTTTTTTTCAGTTTGATGGTCCCTATATACCATATTCGGGATTAGGGGTACTTTTGTAACACCTTGTATATTATTTTAAGGTCTTAAAAAATACTTAATAAACACAGGATGATGTTAAGAAAAAGCTGACTATTGTTTAAATACGAGAAATTCTAAGGCAAATTTTTGGTAGAAAAATAAATTTTGATTTTTTGCTTCACACTTTTGTGTTTGAGGTCATCCAGAATAACCTATAATTCTTTAGGTAGATTGTTAATTATGACAGGAAGAAGACAAGTAAATTTTCTCTTTCCGTAAAAGTTATTTGAGCGGCCCTTGAGAAGTTTCTTCTGCGTAATCTGTATTGTTTGTATTCTATGATTAATCCTCGGCAAAGAAGCAACGTTATCGAGTTGTTCAGTTAGAATTGCGTAACTCACTTTGTCACGAACCGACATAACCTTGCATTACCTAAAGAGTTCGTCATACTTATCTTTATAGATATGATTTACTTTCTTACTAACGATAAGCTTTAATATTCGTAATTGTAGATTATAAATTTTCTCTAAGTAGGTTGAAATGTGCGTCCATAGTTTGAAATTCCATATGAAATTATAGGATCTACCAAGGATTTGTACAGGATTAATAGAACTTGGAACGGTATTTTATTTTTGATTATGACAAATTTAGCTAACAGAGCACGAAGTTTTTGGCACACAGTTTCGATATGAGGACCCCATTTGTGGCGGTTGTCAATTGATAGGCCTAAATATTTTTGCTATTGCGCCGTTTCTATTGGTTTGCATTGGCAAGATGATACTTTATTATGCATACAATCGTGATTGTATATTACTATTGAAACGTCGTGGTCTCTACAATATAAGTTGTTAATAAAACATAATAGTAAAAAAAAGTGAAATAAAATAATAAATGCTTGGAAAACAAGCGATTTGTGTTTCATTTTTATTATTATTAAATTTTTGTACACATGTTCTGCCAAAACATGATTAGTTCGTTCCGATGCCAAGGTAGGCTTTATCCAGAAGCCTTGTGTAGATGTTCTGGAAGGCTCACAGCTCCGCTTTTCAAGCCAAAATATAAGCAGTAGTGAATGCTTGCAGCCTACCTTAAAATGAAAAAGTTGGTATGATAATATGTTAATACCTATCTACAAATAAAAATGTATAGGTTGAATTGAAAACCTCCTTTTTGGTAGTTAGTAATTTTTTTGCAAGGAAAGTTTAAGTAAACCAAAGTTTTGAAATTTCTTACCTGCAGAAGCTGCACAATCGAAACAATTTGACTTGAGGATCTCGGCATCAGTTTCTTTTATTTTGGTTAATGATTTTTGTGTCCTATGCTCGGGCTTTGACAGGACTGATTCATAAGATTCTCTCCACTTCTACATAACCGACAGACAGCCGAGGACTAGTAACTATCCCGGGATGACCTAAAAGAAAGAGAAGATTAAAAAAGGAGAACTTCACACCCGTAAAACAGTGTCTCCAATTAATACTATGTATAGATTTTGCAAAAAAGTCAATACCTATTACATATTAATTATAAAAAATAATATTTGTAATTTATGTGCTGGTCTGATCACATCAAAATAATAGTTAAAACTCATTCACTTGATCATTCATTCGTTCTTAGAGCATAAGCATTTGTTCTCTTTGTCGCAGCACTACGACTTTTATTATGGTATTCGACATGTGTTTGGTATCGTTTTGCTATCGCAATGTCGTCATTTTCTTACACAATCAAAGTGCGTTTTCTTCGTAATTATATTATAGTTTGGTAATAAAATTATACTTACGTGTGATAGAAAATCCCGTTCTTAGTAAAATTTGAATTTTCAGATCGTCTTTTGCACGAAAACACTGCACAATTCACCATTTTTGCGGAGCTGCGATCGGTGACATGTGTTCTTACAAAATGGCGGGTGTTCGAGACCAACTAGTTTTTATAAACTGTCACGATCAAATTGGTCATGTACTTTGGTGAAAGGGGAACGTGTATTTGCCATCTCCCGTTCTTAATGCTCTAAGTTTTTATACTATAACATATTTTCCTTGTTTCTGTACTCTGTGTTTTTCTTCCATATGTCAAGTTGTGTTCATCAGTTTACAATAATAAAAGTACATTTACTACCAACTAACTTTCATTATATAGAAACCCATTTAGCTCAGTTTCAATGTTCTTCTAGTATAGAAAGAGTAAAAGTAAAGTAAAGTAAAGTAAAGTAGGCATTTATTCGGCGTTTTACATAATATGTTCACAAACAGTTACAGTTCCAGTTCTAGTTACAGTTACATAACTACAACTCTTAATATAGATAGACTAAACAGCCGAAAGGGCTGACCAGCTCAGCAATGCTGTGAATTTGAAATTCCCAGCGCTGGTTTTCAGCTGGACCCATATAATAAATAATATATTAGAAAAATGAGATAAAATTGGTTGCAACAACAATATACCAATTTGTTGAGTGAACCACTATTTGCCTATTATAGGTATGTTATTTGCTTATTTTAAGACATTGTAATACCTACAGACTTATGCACACATTGTAAATATTAAACGTTTAGTAAAAAAGTCATAAGTAAGTGGAAACCATACAATACAGTTATATGAAATATGTTTATGTTGTATAATGCAGGTGGTAACGAACGTCGTATGTGCAATCAATCGGAATGCGTATTTAGTACGTGAGCCGAAACTCAATTGGACCTGACGAGCGAAACGAATGATTTTGTTATTACGCACTTTGTATTTGTATTAAGGTACTCTTTTAAAAGTACTAAACTCCTATGACGGTAGTACTCGGCAACTTCAGAGCGCTTGTGGTACAAGACTATAAACCGTATTATAATTTAACATGAAAATCTTGAATTTGATTTTACAATACAGTAGCTCTAAGAAGACGCAGGAATATTCTCATAGCAGGCATAGACCCATCCTCCTTATCCACCCATAGGGAAGACCTGTGCTCCTGCAATGACATTAAAATGGCTGATGTCAAGTCAAGTCAAGTCAAAATTAACCTGTGATTTATTACAGCGATAAACTGGCCGTAAAATAGCCCTTATGGTGAAAATAATCTTAAAAGGTGACTTTCCACTGCAAAGTGAAACATAGTGATCGGTGCGAGTGAAGCTATAACTTCTATCATCCATACCGCGACACTTAGTATGACAAAGAAAAGTTTTTGTTAAGTCTTGAGGTCAGCAGACTTTCAATATAAATAACTAGTGGCCCGCCCCGGCTTCGCACGGGTACAATGTAGTTACTAATGTGGTGAGTGTCAAGTTATTATGAGATATACTACAGGATATCTATATATAGTGGTGGCCACAAAATTAAGGACGCCAATCGATTATCATACAAACGAAGTAACTTATAAGCATTGCTTCTCCGCCAGGGACTGACCGAGCGGTGATCTGTTGATGGCCATCCAGGGAGTGAATGGAGGAGATCCAGATTTCCATACACACCCAAGTGATCTGACCAGCATTTTAAGAGATGTAAGGATATGTTTAAAAAAACCGCGAATATAGTATAGAAATATATGAAAACTTGCAACTGAAAATGCTGACCAGATCAGTTGGGTGTGTATTGCTATCTTAATCTTCTCCATTCACTCCCTGGATGGCCATCATCAGATCACAGCTAGTTCTAACTAAAAATATGTTGTGCATTATCAGGATTCACAATCTCGATCATCCAACACTTCTCTACAATATACAACATATCAAAAGTTTAAAAATATCTGGAAAAATGTTCAGTTGAATGTTGAAGTTAATTCCTTCTACATTGGTGAGATGGCGCTGGCTTGCAGCGTAAGAGTTGATATACTAGAAGAAATTCGACGTTCCCACTAGTGACTCGGTAGGTCAGCGGTCAGAGCATTGGACCGGTTATCCAAAGGTCGCGGGTTCGATTCCCGTCCGAGAACATGATCTGGTGCGAGTCCTATTTTTTCTAGTATATTATTTAGTATTATATAAAAATAGCATTGTGAATGCTTAAATCTCAAAATTTCAAATAATATACAACATGTTACAAAAATACCCCTTATGCCGAATATGGTATATATAGGGACCATCAAACTGAACAACTTTTACTTTGGGACCAACTCTGAAATCGCGAAATAAAAATTAGCTGTTTCATACAAAAATTCAAATCGAAAATATCAAAATGCGTTTCATACATTTTGATATTTTCGATTTGAATTTTTCTGATTTTTTTTCGCGATTTGAGAGTTGGTCCTAATAGTAAAAGTTGTTCAGTTTGATGGTCCCTATATACCATATTCGGCATTAGGGGTATTTTTGAAACATGTTGTATACCTACCACATTTCTTGTCATGTTATCCGGTTGCAAAATAAAAAGGCTACCTATTCGGCGAGCTGACTCTCGAGCAGGCGACATTAGAGCTGGCCATGGGAGAAACAATCACTGCGCAGATCACAGACCAGCCTTAAACTTTGTCCCTGTGCTTTATTAATTGTCATAGCATAGGCGACTTGACCGAATATTGTATTCTTTTAAAATTAAACTGATAATTAGATGGAATAATTTTGCACTTTATTACAACGCAATAAGGAAAAAATGACAGCACTGCCAACATAACGCCATAGGTACTATACAATGAAATGCATTCTACCTACTCTCAGGGGAAATGACCAAAGAGAATGTAATACTACGTTGAGGTGACAAATGATATTTATTGTTCTTAATTAATTAATCAAATGCACAAAAAAGTTTCAATTCCGACGTCGAAGTCAATCACAGCAAAAGTAGCTTTATATCACTTTTTAACCCTGTTAAGTAATAAATATTAAAAAAATACGAAACATGTGTTCAATTAATTTTGTGAAAGAATGTCTATGCCAAATTTCAAGTCAATCGGGCCAAGGAATCGTGTTCTCCCATACAAACTTTACCACCCTGTTTCACCCCTTTAGGGGTTGAATTTCGCAAAATCCCGTCTTAGTGAGCACCTACGCCCTAAAAGGAGCCCCCATGCAAAATTTGAGACTCCTAGCACTTGTAGTTTCTGAGATTTCGTGATCAGTGAGTGAGTGATTTTCCCTTTTATATATATAGATAAATTGTAGGTGCTAACAGTTTCTACTTCGTCTCCATAGCATGTGTTACTTTCATTCATAAACGCTATCATTTTTATCCCAATTGAACCTTATTGTCGATCTATGGATTATGAACGTAAGTACTTGCATAGTTTAAACACGATTTTTTTCTGGACACATTATTTATTGGTGAGATAATATTGCTCTCTAGTAGCCTTTTGCAGTGCTATAAATAAGAGACATCGTGATGACAAATAGCTTCGCTGTCGCTGTCAGTGGACTGACTACTTTATGTTTTAGTCCGCTCCTGGCTCGCGGTCCTCACGGAGTATTGTCATGTTATTTGTTCTCCTTCGTTGCGTAACCAGTCGGGAACCTGTATGGCTATATTTGAATGTTGGGAACAATGGCGAGTGGGGTCTCATAACTTTGTATTTTTATGCCACGTTACTATAGAATACAAGGAGTTGCAACGGGTTGTCATGTCAATTGAGGGTAAGCAAAAGTTAGAATACGCGGAAAATTCATTCGGCAAGAAAATATTGTGTCTTAAACTATCATTACAATTGAGTATTGTTTTGCTTTACCTCAATAATAAAATAGTTAATGTTGGAAAACTATATTCCACCATTCTTTCGATAGGTGTCGATTTGTAGTAGGATGATAATTGTTCGCAAAGTATAAAACCTCAGCCGAAACCGTTACATCTCCATTACACTATGCAATTTATCGCATGCAATCTGAAAAAAATCACATTTATACACGAAATACGTAAATTTAAATCGTAAAAAAATATTTTAAATAATATTAAAAATACGACTGCCGTGCTAAAATGAACTAAGAAGTTAAAAACCAGTGTCATGCAGTCGGGGGACCTCTTTGAATAAAACTTGTTCCACAAAATGGTCCCCCGACTGCAATGACACTTTTTATTTAACTTTTTAGTTTATTTATATGAATATTTTAGTTCACAAATTTTAGTGACAAATAGTTTTTGGAATGTGCTCATCAAGGCTTTTTATTTGATGCCCATATTGTAATAATTAAAGATTTTTTCTTAAAGTGGCATATTAATTGAAAAAAATATATTGGCACTCGAGATTATGTAAGGATTCTAACAATACCCCATACCCGTATCCAAATCTGTTAAGGCATTTTTTTATTTTTTATATCTTTATTTTTAAAGGGGTTTTATCCTTTTGAATATGCCAACCCCATCGTGTAAGGCATTTAGAAGACCCACATACAAAAATGCAAACCCTGAACACATTACACTTTCTGATTTTTGGGCAGTCGTGTAAAACGTATTGGGGGGGTGTGTGTGTGTGGTAGTTTTTCGATTAATGTTAGTGGTACATCACACGATTCTCGTCAAGACAACAACACTATTCTTTCCTTTCCAAGTTTAATATTATAGGTACGTGAATACGAAAAAGGTAGTCGCCACGGGCTCGGTAACTTACCGTGGCCACAAGGTGTCGTTGGTGCGATTGGTGGTGGGCACTTTTCTCCGCATTTAGACCAATTTGGTCCGTTATGCGTGAAACCTCATAGCATCGGTATGGCTAATCGAGCCATCCCAGCTCCTTCCAGAAGCGTAGAAGCCTCCTGGGGCGTTCACAGGCTTCTAGGAGCGATCTCACCTCTGTGAGGATTTCTGCCCGTTGTGTGGCCAGCCCCACGCACTCCAGGATCACGTGGGCGGCTGTAACTTGTTACGTGAATCAGACTACAGGGTGCAACAGTCTTCAGAATAACGTATGTACACACAGTTACATTAATACATAAACGTGTTAAATTGCCGTGTGTAATAAACTAATATTAAGCGAAATTATCTGGCATTAGTGCGTCGTGGTCGCTAAGCTGTGACCAGTAGCTCAATTATGCGCCAGACCAGATGATTATTTCAGTTTAATTCAAGTATAGCCACCCATGTTGATGGGGTCTAGGCACGCACGGCGCATGCGCAAAAGACCTTGCAGATATTAAAAACGAATTAAGTTTTAAAGTAGGGGTATATTCGATTAAATACATGGATGATTATTTATAACAAATAACTATTTCTATTATTTATCGCTATTTCTGTTTGATATTTCGTTTTTCGTTTTTTGAATGAATGAATGAATAAATACGAGAGAGTACAATGTGGACATTCATTCAGTTGCTATTCATATTCAGATTAGCAAAGACTCAGATTTTTAACCGCCTCTGTAGTCTAGTGGTTCGCCCACCCGTGTAAGATGCAGGGGTCCCGGGTTCGATTCCCAGGAGGCGGATACATTTGTACTCGGTTATGTTGGAGGTAGGGCTTATTTCATGTCCGCCTGGCTAGCTACCACCATCTTACCTAAGTCATATTTTAAGCAATTAAAAAATTGTTGTGTTCTGGCAGTTAGAGGTAAGATAGACAGTTCCTCAGTGGTGAGGATTCCGGGTGTAGTGCGCTTCCACCTTCGGCCTTAATAAGAGGTTAAGGCCAAGCGCTAACCCGTTGTAAATAAAAAAAAATTCCACATTACATTCTTTATATGCAATATTTTTTTACTTCCGGCTAAGAAGGCGTATTTTATTACTCAGTACTGAAGATTCATGGACACTGCATCCATCCACACATTCCACTTAAAGAAACAAGCATTCGAATGAACCAGTACCATAGCATCTTTTGACGAAACCCCCAATTACCATTGTAAACAAAAACAACGTTATAAAGTTCAGCGCCCCTACTCTCGACGGGATCGAGTTCACATCAGGATCGAACTCACGTCAAAAACCTGTTAATACTTTGTAACGGTTGCCATGGTTTCCATTGTACGGCAGGCTTATACGTAAAAACAATCGTGATGAGCGGACGATGTTCGTCAAACTCCGTGACACTCTTAAATCACGAATAAGGTTTTTTTTTGAATATTTGACAACATCACATACATTGCTCCGATTCCAAAGTAAGTAGCTAAAGCACTAGTGTTATGGAAATCAGAGACAACGGTGGTATCAAAAACCCAGACCTAAGCCAATATTGAAAAGTTCGTTTTCTAAATTGACCCAATCGGGGATCGAACCCGGGACCTTAGAGATGGGGACACCTTAAAAACCAGTGTGCAAAGCCACTCAACCACGGAGGTCGTCAATATCAAGTAAATTTAACGATGTATTGCGTCCGATTATCGTGATTCTTTTTATGTTACAGGCCTGCTGTTTTTGACGTTTATTCGATTCGAACTCGAACCCGATCTCGTCGGTTGTACCACCCCAGTTCATAGAATCTTCTCATAGTTTACTGTATGATCAACGCACAGTAAGGCCAGTAAAAACAAAAGAATGCAAAGCACACCTTTTAACGACAACCGACGTTGCTACGACGCATTATTATTAATTCCCATCATCATGTTCATGTCTTCGATCGCTGCTAACGACCAACCAACGACCGGCGACAGTTAGGTATCTCTATCAATATAAAAACTATAGATCCAATTCAAAAAAACAACGACGGCGAGCAACAATGCGCGGTGAAAAAAAACCTCATTTAAATTCCGGCCGGTGTGAGCGCGGCATGCGGAAGGCTCGAATGCTCGATAAAATACCGAGAACCAGGGCAAAAACAATGCTGGACTACTTATCGGCAGCGGTTTCAAACTTTAGGCTGACCATTAGTGATGATGCAGAGCTCAAACGAAAGAATTTTACAATTTTTTTTTATTTTTTTTACTTCGGTGATTTTTTTTATTTCATTCAACGTATGATACTATATGTATATATGATATTATATGTTATATAGGTGATTTCCTTAGATTCTAAAGTTCAGAACAATCTGAAAGCTATATTTATTTGATGTGTAACATACCGGAACCCACGACTTTTCTTTTGTTCGAAACTAAGTTAATTCTCATGAATGATTAATCATTATTATAAGGAATGTAACCAATATTTTCTTTTGTAAAACACTTTTAAAAATTTCATGGTTATTAAAACGAAATTTTAAACGGTTTTTATTTATTAATTGTTGTCAATCGTGTATTCTGACACCTTACAAATCTTACCTACCCTACACTAATTCAAATTCCAATTCAATTGCAGCAACAGAGAGGTTAGTATAAAAATAAATTTAGGTACAAATACAACAATATAAATTAAATAATAATATATACTGCCGGCAGCCCTGGCGAGTATTCATCATTATGCTAAAGTGGTAACCCAAAATACGCACCAAAACACAAACACAAACAGAGACACATTTATGATGATTGTGATCACGAGCATTGCTTCGGCCTCTTCAAGGTCTGCAAGCAATGTGTGTTATGAATGTTCACACAAATTACATCAGTAGATCTATATTTTATCATTATCTCTATCAGGCATATCATTTCTACAATTCCCGTTTATGTGAAGTCCTGAAAGGAAGCAAATAAACAGATTCCTCTTTTTTTAAATGTAACAAATATAATTCTTAAGTCACTTCATAAAACAGGTAACACACTCAATTTTGAAAATATTTTAACAATTTTTTATTTTGAAAATATTTCAAAGTTTAATAGGTATCAATTTCATATTTATACTTATATATACTTCAGTAAAAAAATAATTGACAAATCAGTGATCAGTGTATCAAAATGTAATGAGTGTGTTACCTATTGTATGAATTGATTTAAGAATTAAATTGGTTTGCACTATTACTATTGTATTGTATCAACTAGGTATATAGTACTGTCAATATAGTTTATTCCGCGCCAGATTGTTCTAAGAATCCTCAAGGCGCAAACAGTTTTCGCATTTGTCTTTTTATATTCAACCTTATTTACTCTGTCATAGTGACGCAAACCTCTTTTTTAAAGACTTCAAGATTGATGAAAGGCAGACAGCTTAATTATGGGTGCGAATTATAGCCCGTCTATCAAGATCTATAACGTGTGGAATGGCCTTAAGTCAATGTCAATTTTACAAACGCAAGAGCACAAAAATAAGATCGAAAATGCCCTTAAGTCAACATAGAAATACTATTAATAGCGTAATAATATTTCAGTCTTTAAAGATATATTCGGAGTTTTTATCAATTTACCGTCAATTAAGGAAAAACCATTTCTTACTTTTGAAAAAAGAAAGACTTTATTTGGTTACAAGAGTGTAATAAGTAAGTGACACCTGTAAAAAAGAGAACAATAAGTTTACATCATGTTCAGTTTGATAGTTCTGTAAGCCTGTTCTTCTGTCTGTAAGCAGTGACCACGAGAATTGAATCCTGTTAGCATATTTAATGTAGGTATTATATTTTCGTCAATTCCAATAGTAATACAACTAGTGACAGCTTTAATGCCGTGACAGTTAAAACCTCTATGTAGGGAATAATCCCTCCAGACACTGAACTTGTAAGCGGATAGAGGGAAGACGTTGAATAATAAGATTAGGAATCCGACACAAGGTATTTTTAGTTCTAAATGTGTTTTTGGTGGTAAAATATGTTGTGTCTCAGGGTTGCTACACACATACGCGGGCCGGCGTTGTCGTTTCGGCAGTACTTGTCGAACATCAAAGCCGACCTATTTAAACATGTACCTATATTCTGTGGCGAGGTAACAGCGGCTGCGCGGGCGCACACAGGATGTCACACTCGCACACACAGCGCTCCATTGTTTTGGCAGAACACGAAAACGGTTCAATTAAAACGCGATTTGGAATAAATAAATAAATATTTGACAAAATCACATACCTACATTGTTCCGGTTCCAAAGTAAGTAGCTAAAGCACTTGTGTTATGGAAATCAGAGACAACGGTGGTATCACAAACACTCAGACCTGAGCCAATATAGAAAATATTGTTTTCTAAATTGACCCAACCTGGTACCGAACCCGGGACCTCAGAGATCTCAGAGAGGCGACAACTTGAAAACCAGTGTACAAAGCCAATCGACCACGGACGTCGTCAATATACACAATATGTGATGTAAGCAAAATTAATTAAGTGTTTTTCTAACCAAACGTTATAAAACAAAGACTCGACGAAATATCGTCAGTTAAGGGGCTGACATGACCCAACTAGCGCCGCCAGTCGATTTAATTTTATTTATTCTAAATAAGCCCAATTTCTTAAAAAAGGAATCAGTCAAGGTTTTGTTAATAACGTCTAATATTTATTGAATAACTTTACACAGTTTGAAAACGCATTCAAACAGTTTTAAAACGCGGTTTTGTTAAAAGTGGCCACTGTTGGTTCAAACCCGTTTTTAAACTATTGCACGCATTTTGTAATGTTGTAAAAAAGATTACCTAAATGTGATGCTGTAACGAGTGCTAAACATAGTTTCCGCGGCCGAAACCATAAAACAGTTGTGCCAATATTATAATATCTTGATTTCCTAGACCATTTAAATGCAAAACAGCCTTTTAATCGATAAATATATCGAATTCTATTTCTATTTATCTAGTGATTTATGTCTGTTCCAAGAAATTAATTGAAATTTTGTATATCAAGTAAATTTTTGAATAAAAATAATATTAAAAATATGCATAACATAAAATCGATCGGTACAGTTGCGCAGACGCAGGTAGCTACCGCAGCGCGTTGCGGCTATTATGATAATCTAACAACATAAAAAAGCTACATTATGTATGACTGTTAGTGAGAGATGCATAACTTAATGTAATCGTGTTTTTTATGGCACGTAGTTTAAGTTAGTGATTTTAAAAAGTTATCTTATCTCTCAAGTTATGCTTGTAAATCATAACTTTTGTTAGCTTTTAATGAGATTTTTTAACGTTCATATTGATTTATTTACGTAAATTGTAACTTTTGTAATCGTATTTACAACTATTTGAGGGGCTATAATAACTTAAAGAAAAGAAATAATAAAGAATTTGAAATACTTTAAGATGAATCTTTTTTCCAAATAATAAATACTTATCGAAGTACCACTCAAGCTTTGTTATTAAATTAAATCCAATAAACAGCACTTATTACTTCTAAGGTTTACGCGCGTACTAGACATTGAAATAAAACACTTTTGACGTATTAATATACAAGCGCGGTTTTATTGAAAGTACATACTTTGTTGGTTATTGATTTTTTATTTTCGCGACGTTTCGGCACCTTTGCAGCGGCGGCCGTGGTCATGAACCATGAGGACTGAAGCTGCTGTGTTCATATTAAACGTTTCTATAAAATAATCGCTGGAGGGCAGGCTCTCGAGCGGCTTCAGTCCCCCGTGATCACAGCAGCTGCAAAGGTGCCGAAACGTAAGGATATGAAAATAAAACTAAATACCAACTTATCACTAACACTAAATTACTTTCAATAAAATCGAGCTAGTATCCGTTTTAAGTGTTTTATTTCAATGACCAATAAATATTTCCCTATTCTCTTTATACGTAAAAACAGCGGGTGGTACAGTCGCGTACTTTTGTCCCAAAACATCTAACTGCATAAAGCCCTTTTCCTCAGTCCGAACAAATATTTGCTACCGAAAAAGGCGAGAGTGCGTTGAATTTGAATGGCTCTTTATGCTGTAATGTAAGCGGATGGTTTCGAGGGCATTATGCTCGAGGTTAATTGAAAAGCAAATACGACGCGTCGTCGGTAGCCTGTGGTTGGACGCAATCATTGCGCAAGCGCAACGCTATGTGTTTGAACGTAGAACACAGATTTTTTTTTTTTTGTAAAGCTATTTATTTATTTATTTATGATCACAAAATCCACAGCCCATAAATATTAACAATAATTCTCTTACAAACTTAGCTTAATGCCAATAACGGATATACATTTTATTTAATGTATTAAGAAAATACCTTTTAATTTTAACATTAAGTTTTAATTTTAATAATTGTGTTTATGTTACCGTTAATGTGCGTAGATCCGTTAATCTGTAAATTATCTGGTCGAGTCCGTTAAAGTGGAAAAAAATGATTCAGTTCTTACATTAACTAGGTAATCTGCAGACTAACGACCAAGCAACTAAAGTTAATGAAACAGGTTCTTTCATTAAAAAAATAGTATAATCACATAAAAGGGGGTAGACACAAAAGCAGGGAGAAGGTGGGCCATAAAAAACGTTTTATATGTAGTTCATTAGGATAATTGCGACCAAAAATGCGCGCGTACTCTAGCAGTAACATATACAATCCAATCAAACTAATATCTTAAATGCAAAAAATGCATTAAATAACTCTGTCTGTTTTTCTATTGTTTGTTTTTTACGTTTTTACGATTTAACCGCTAAACCAATTTGATGTATTATGTATAGAGATAGATTGGACTTTGGACAATGATATAGGTTATTAATCTCGAAATTCCCAAAGGAAACAAAATTCTATTTATTAAAATAGACCAGGGTTTACGCATAAAGTACGCTTAAAAATGATACAAAAAAAACAGGCGATTTACTTTCGCATATTATGGTGTATGAACGTGACTCCTAAGAAAAGTACAATAATAAAAAAAGTTTGCGTCATAAATTCCGCAGCCAATTGGTTCCGTCATTCGATAGCTTTCACTCCCGACACGCAACTTGCCAGTTCTAAAAACTGTGATTTGCATATTGTATTGCCACGCCACAAATGTAGGGCGGACATAAAATTATTCCATTGTTTTTATGGGAAAGCTGTTAATTTGAATTTTTATGTTACAATTTGTGGTCCAATCTGTTACAAATCATTCGGCATTTTTACAACTGACATCCGCTATTCCGACAACAACATTAATGAATCGTTAAAATGTTGCAAGTTTTCTTCTCTTATATTTTTCCATAACGTCTAATACATAATCTACCAAAATTCATAAAAACTGGTTCAGCTGAATGTAACAAAAAAAACTGTTACATTTAATAATTAGAAATAAAACGTTGTCGTTTATTTTTTTATGTATGTATTTATATCGCAGAATATATCAACAAACGTATCGACGTTTTTATACAGAATTAATAATAGTACTGACGTACAGAATGGCCACTCCCACCCTCCCACCGATCGGCGGTACCGCACCCCGCCCCGCACTAGGTTGGCGAGTTAGCCGTGTCATTATTGAGGGCCGTCGCTGTCCCACGACCGTCGCTCGGTTCGACAGTTGCAAAGAATACTTTTGTAATATGACAGTTGATACAGATAATATGATAATTCATCATCATCATATCAGCCGCACGACACCCACTGCCGGGTATGTGGTATATGGCATCTCCCAATATTAATAGGTAATATGATAATTACGTAAAAGTTTTCATAACATTTAGCTTCTCAGCGAATGTTTAAAAAAGGTAAGTAGCCCTGATGGTCTAGCCAAAGTAACATTTGCAAATCTTCGTTATCGCTTCGCTTTTGAAACATGTATGGAATTAACATAAGGTTTCGTTATCAATCGAAATTTAAAACGTCAAATCCATACATTTTTCGAAGCGAAGCGATAGCGATGTAAATGTTACTTTGGCTAGAGCCCCTGAACACTTCACCCACACATACGCAGTGTGTACAGACGTCATTTTGTTTATGTAATAGAAGTAGGAGATATAAACGAGATTTATATGGAGAGTCCGGGGTGTGGTTTTTACGAAATTATTGGATTGTAAAGTACCTATAGAATAAAAAACTGATGATAACATTTCAATTAAATAGACTATTGCACTAACTAATTAAGAAAACGTCAAGATCGAAGCTTATTGAAGACTTTGCAGTGTTTTCACTTGCTGTTGATTGCAACACAAAATATATTTAAAAGAATGTCACTGCAATATCAAATTATTATAGAAATATACTAATAGGGTCACCAACGAGACATCGTCGCAATTCGTCCCCTCTTAAAAGTATGTATGATATAAATTACTTTGACGCACGCGACATGAATATTTATATGAAACATATTCAAACATTAATGTCCAATCGACAAATTTATAACTTAATTTATGTATGTATCAGATTTTTTTATTAATTAGTTGTGTGGCTAATTAGGTGCCGTTGACGACCGTTGACTTGATATTTATACGTAAATACGGATACCCACACTTTTCCTTGAGAGTAATATAGCATTTACATTTTTCCACAGACTATTGGCTGAGTCCATTTTTAGGGTTCCGTAGTCAACAAGGAATACCCTTATAGTCTCGCCATGTCCGTCCAAAATATTTTTATTTTTTTAGGTTACCTCCCCTACACGTGAAGTCATTGGATAGCAATTTTAAAAATATTGCGGGTTTAATAAATGATTATAATAGACGCGTTCGCGGCATGTAAAAAGAGCGTTGACGCTCATACATTCGCTTTGTTCAGCGCTACGTGCCGCCTACTGTACGAAGAATGTAAACAAGATTAAACATTAAACAAGAAATTATTAACATTTCACTTAATAACAGATAGATCATTAAATTCGGTGTTCTTTGTCTAAGTAAATTATTGTGACCATCTAACTAAGACCTACTTTGGTATCTTCATTGAAAATTAAGAGAACTGGTGTTATTACTCGTCGAGTGTGATGAGAAAAACGGAACACTTATATTATGATTACTTGGCTGACTTTTATCTATTTGCCTATCTAGCCTCGTTTACGAAGAAACGCGATTAGGTGTAGTTATCAAGTTTAAAGTAATTATTTCTTAGGTTCAAATTCAAGTAAAAAGTCTCTATTTAATAAAAAATAAACAATGATAATGTGCTTCGAATCGGGACGCGTCCCAATGTAGTGGGACACGTGTGCCAGCACGGCATTAGTTCAGTATTGAGAGGCCCTAGACACCGCCCACTGCCGCGTCATTGTATCGTCCCAGCTCTCTCAGATCAGGCACAGGCACTATTAATTACTGGGCCACTCTGATGGACGTTCAAACAGGGACGGACTGGGACCTCAGAATAAAGTGATGGAAAACTAATTGTTTTGCTAGTGACCAGTTCTAGCTTAAAACAGTCGGGACATATCTAGTGTGGTATGGCGGCACAGAATACATAATAGTACAAATATGGGACAAAACTGTCAGCGCTGCATATAAAGAAACAATTTTAAATTTAGTATTGGACATTACGGGAATGCTTGCAGTAAGAATACTCTGGTAGTTAGTTAAGGTTAGTATAATGTGCAGTTAAAAAAACGGTCAAGAGCCACTCGGCCTCTCGCACCGAGGGTTCCGTACCATCATTCAGACATCCTGCTATTTTTCCGGTAATCTTTACATAAACTTCTTTGACATAAAATAATTTCAGATTTTTCTCTATGCCGGAGATAGGGGGGGGACAGTATTTTTTTACATTTTTCATCAAAAGTAGCATTAGTAGTTCTCGAGATATCCAGCTGTGACAGACAGACAGACTGAGTCGCACCATAAGTGTTCCTTTTTACCACTTTGGTACGGAACCCTAAAAACAGTATCTTACCACAATTTGAATCCAGCCCTGCTTTGGACGAGGCCCCTCAGTCATAATCACAATCATAGGATGGAACTCATATCAGAACCATTGATTAGGAATTTAATCACGGGTATTATTTAACCATGATGTAAGTATATTTTTAATATCTCATATGAGCTAAGACGAGACGTCGTATTCACAGCTCTATGCAACAAGTCTCTTTTTTTCCGTACCTACGTCAGATGAAATAGTCTTTACAATTGCCGTTTCAATCAGTGTTTTTTTTCATTTGGTTAAAAGCATTCAATAATAGGTACCATAATAAACCATAATGCAACGACTGCTATAATTAAAAGCCGTTTTTGTGTAGGAAGTTGTGTGTTTACATAGCTATACGAATGCACCACCGTTTGGTGGATTTTCCAGACTCGCACTAAGCATTTTGTGACGGGTCTGGGTGTTACTATGTATAATAAGTACCTATATATTTAAAAAGTATATAATTTATTAGAATTAACTATATTGGGATTTACACCATGTATATTATTGACTGACCGCTTCTAGTATATTATTTAGTATTATATAAAAATAGCATTGTGAATGCTTAAATCTTAAAATTTCAAACAATTATTTGGCTTACCATCGCACGAGTTTTTGCGTATTTTCAGGTATAGGTCTTTGTTTATGAACCGATTTCGATAATTCTTTTTTTGTTTGAAAGGGTATACTTCACTTCATTTTAATTTCATTGGTATTGGACCTTGGACTTCGAAGATACACAAGGGAACTCCTCAAAGTCAAATAGGATATGTGTAGTGATTGAATAAAATAAAATAAAAAATCTTTCTAAAAAAAAAGGTAAACCTCCTTCAAAAAACCTGAAAACAAAAACAAAAAAGCAAAAAATAATATTAAAATTATTAGTTACGCATATCCTATTATATCATATTAATAAAACAAGTCTAATGAAGTCGGATGAGGCTTTTAGAATTAGAAAGAAAAAGAAAAGCAGTTGTCCTCCCGCTCCATCAAAAAAATCAGCTGTTTCATACATTTTGATATTTTTAAATTAATTTTTGTATGAAACAGCTGATTTTTTTTCGCGATTTCAAAGTTGGTCCCATAGTAAAAGTTGTTCAGTTTGATGGTCCCTATCTACCATATTCGGCATTAGGGGTACTTTTGTAACACGTTGTATATAAGTTGAGGTTTTATGTAAATTGGTCGATAATCGTTAAAGATGTCGGCAAAAATTAAGCCGCCGACCGGGACATTGCATAGAAAACGCTGCATAAACCTTTTGACCTATAACAAAATAACGTATGATGGAATTGTTCCTCTTTTATAGGTCTACAAAAAAGTTCACGATGACATTTATATATCTGTATTTTAAAGATAGCTTACTATAGCCATTTTATTTTTTTTTAAATGGTCACAAATGATGAGGTAATTGGAAAGGTATTGAGACGAATATATGTATATATATTTACACTTTTGTCGGGTTGTTTTTTCTGGGTATAATTAAATAATTTGTTACTACTTAGTTTATTAGTTAGTTATTCATAGTTACCTTTAAACCAACATTATCACTAACTGCAGTTTAATGACACCTTCACAATATGTTCGCTATCACCTTTAGAATATTATAATTCTTAGACTTATCACTTTAATAGCACTACCATTACCACCACCACTTTAAATAGTTACTTGAAATAAAGCTTCATTAATTAAACAACAATAGAACTTAATTTTGAAACCTGAAAAAAACATTTGAGTTAAACTAAAAAGAAACAAAAACGGTGAAACACATTTTCCCATAAATAAATATTTCGTAACACTGTTTTTTTTACCTTTCTCTATGCTTTGAGTGAAATAAGCGAGTTGAATACAACTCGCTAAAGTTGGCATGGCAACGGGTCGATATAAACATAGCGACAGAGGAAATAATCACTACTAGCCTCATGGGCGTAGGAAGGGGGTTGGTGTTCCGTGCCCACCCTAGAATAGTCTGGTGCCCACCCCAGAAAAAAACCTTTTCTCAAACATGCTTGGAAATTCGATCATTATATTGACAACAAGTATGAAAAAATCCATTGCTGGCGTGTTTAGCGGCCCGCAATGTTAGTATGAAAACTCATATCTCTCGTGTAATCAAAAAATAGAACCAGCTTTTTCACAAATCCCGACAGCAATTTTTTTTAAATTTGAACTGTTTTGATTTTTTCTTTGTTTTGAATTTCTACTATTATGGTAGTTTTGGTTTAAAGATCATTTCTGCTATGGTAGTTTTTGTAAAGAATGATTTTTAACATGGCAATTTTGTGTAGAATGATTTCTAATGATCCTTAACCAAACTACCATTTTGAAAAGTGTACGACGGGAAACCTATGCCCGATTTCGTGCCGAATCCAAATGTTCTCAAACACATCACATAATTTTCATCAAAATTTCGTTAAAGGTTTTTCGTTAAAGTAGCGAAAAAGTTTCGTTGAATTGTTTACGAAGTTGAATTGTTCTTTTCGATTTCATTTCATTAATTATTTATTTCACTTTAAAAATGGAGAAATTTATCGGCATAGAAATTGAAAACTACGAAAAAATTGTTAAAGCCTTTAAAAAATATTCTAACTTATAAAAAGCCCGAAATATCAGTGAAAAAATAAAAAAATTAAAAAGTGACATTTCGGACAATGTCACCTTTTTTCCGAGATGTCAGTAACTCGTGTTAGTGTGTAAGGGTCCAAGTTCTTGCCCCGTAGACCATGACTGGCTGAATGCATTGCTCGTACTCCCTTGGTTTCATAGAAAGGGGGACTTACTTACAACTGTTTTTTTCATATACCTAATATTAAAACTTGATTGACCATATGATTTTATTTTATTTTATACACAAATAAACTGTATCCAATCAGTTATTCTGTCTGTTCTGAGAAGGTACATTTTGGGAAAGTTACACTATGGGAAAGGTACATTTTGGGAAAGTTACATTACGAGAAAGGTATTTTTGGGAAAGTTACATTATGGGAAAGGTGCATTTTGGAAAAGGCATATTTTAGGAAAGGTACTTTTTGGGAAGTGGGCATTTCGGGAAAGGTACATTTTAAAATTGAAACCGAGGTGGGAAAGGTACATTTTGAACCTGAAGGCACCGTACGCATACAATCGGTTCATATTGTCGCGTCGGCACTAATTTAGATTATTCGCATAACTTCCTCCACATAATATGATTGCGTTGCGTCTCGATCGTCCCACGGAAGTTACCACAAGCTGTTGACACATATCCAATATTGTGGGAAATTCGACTCAGATTAGACACTTGAGTTAATTCACTGGAAGAATGTTTGTAAATAATACTTTCTTTGGATCATGTTATAGACTAGGTGGTACTTAGATCCTCACGACCTCATCCGTCACCATTCAGTTTCGATTCAGCATTAAGACATTGTTCTTGAGTTGAGAACTTACATACAAAGTGTTATTTTAATTAATAATTTGAAGTTAATTTCCTAGAATATTTAACGGACAAAAATGTAGGCATATTGTTGGCAAAATTATATTTCGTTAAATTTTATATATGGCGTCATAAAATTAAAGAGATTTATGTGTACATTTAGAGTTTAAAAAAAACTTTTGTAAAAATAAGGTTCAGTGTTATGTGATCTTACTGTGATATTAAAATAATTTACTTAAAATGTCAGCAAAAAAGTTGGTCATAGCATTGGTGTTTTTAAATTTAAGTGGTGAGTTACGTTTAATTCATTAGTTTTCTATTTGAAAAGAAAGAAATAAATGTTTGTGAACATTTTAATTCGCACCTTTTCCAGTGTTCAATTACGTTGTCAGACTTTGATCTTTGAGATGTTTGTGATTGATGAATAATATCACCCCATACTTAAATATTATAAATAAATATAAATATTTGACAACATCACATACATTGCTCCGACTCCAAAGTAAGTAGCTAAAGCACTTGTGTTATGGAAAATCAGAGACAACGGTGTTATCACAAACACCCAGACCTGAGCCAATATAGAAAAGTTCGTTTTCTAAATTGACCCAACCGGGGATCGAACCCGGGACCTCAGAGATGGCGACACTTTGAAAACCGGTATACAGAGCCACTCGACCACGGAGGTCGTCAAATATACTAAGCAGGATACTCGTAATTCATGACAGTGTTCTGTCGTGAATTACCTACGAGTATTCTGCCTTCAGTCTGCTGTCACTCACTGCTGATGCTGAAAGAAGGGCTCCTCATTTTGTTTTGTGGAAATTATTCCCAGGAGTCCCCTCTAACACTGTCACCCGGGGTGACAACTGGGATTTTTTATTTTTTTTGGGAAATTTCCCCAGATGTTTCCTCAAATTCGTGCCAGAGGGGATAACTGAAACTTTTTCGTAGCAATTGTCACCCGTGACACCGAAGGGGGTGACAATGGTAGGGCTAGTTTCAAGTCCGCCGGCTAGCTACCCTACCCATCTTATTACTTCCGCCTTATCGGCCTTTAGTTCTAGCCTTTTAAGAGCTAGGGGTAGAGGGTGAAGGGGTACTACTCGTTCATTAGACAGCCATGAAAATGAATAGTAAAGAGCGCTCGACGCCAGCCGAATGATCGTCGAATGATTCCAAAAATAGGGCCCCAGTACTTCTGCAGTCTTCTGATATTTTGCGAAACCTTCATAACTCCGGAATTTTCCAGGCGAACTGAGCGGAGTGCTGTGGGAACAGTCTTTATGCGCCCCGGATACAGAACCAAGCATGCCTGAGGGAATCGTCGAAGATATCGGGAGGTTTCCCTGGCTGGGCGTCATCCAGTATAGCTTTAGTAAGATTAATGTTATTTACCTATCTTTAAGAGGAACAGCCCTAACATTCTACTAGATTTTTATATTCAATCACTAAAGATCAATTACCAAGCCCTATAGCCAAGTGGCTTTCTACAATTTGAATAGAAAACTGTATGTAGTTGACGTAAGATGTCGCTAACCATAAATAGATAATTAAGATGCTATCATTAGGCTCGATTTAAGTGCAGTTCTTGACTCATCAATGTATACTTCAACTGTTTGATGTCCACGCCACTCCAGTCGCCAGTTCGCCACTAAAGACTGTTCGAGTTAAGAAGCCATCTGCTCCTTGGATTAAGAGCGGTGTTTGTATGGCAATGTCTCGTCGGGACTATTCCTTCTGCACATATAAAAAAGATCGAAATTCGATTCGAATTCAGAATTCCGAAACGGAATATCGATATGTATGAAAATTCCGAACGGAAAATTACCGCATGTATGTACAGTCTGTCCATTAATGAATTGAATTTTGGCGTTTCACATATTTCGAACTACACTAACCTTGTGAAAGCGAACACTTGCTATTTAAAACACAGAATGTTTGTACAGTCGACTAAATTGAATCTTGACCCACCTTAAGGTTATTTTCTTACAGTCATTAAAATACAAGAAGGTTGAAATAAGCTTGAACATACATTACCTTGGTAACGAACCTGTTATTATTTCATTAGACACTGACAGTCACTGACTTGGCTATGGTAAATAGATCGGACAGACTCGACTATACTCGTTCATGACAACAGTTTTAATTAGTAAGTTAATAACAAAGCAGCTGAATACTAAAACGAAAGAAACACTACGGCTCTTTTATCATTACTAAGATCATTATTCAGACTAAAACCTCTTTATCAAAAGTTAGCTGTCAAAAGTAACCCGAAATGGCGATTCCCATACAAAATAGCCAATGTTCATACTATGAGCTTCATAGTACGTTTCATTGAATATTCGTTATTCATTGAAACAAATTCTACCTACTCTCAGGGGATTTTTTTAATTAATCAATCAAATGCACTAAGAAGTTTCAATTCCGACGTCAGAATCAATCACCCCAAAAGTAGCTTTCACTTGCACTTTCTCTCTTATTGCACTTTTTAATCCTGTTAGGGTATAAATATAAAAAAAATACGAAACACGTGTTAAATTAATTTTGTAAAAGAATGTGTTAGCCAAATTTCAAGTCTATCGGGCCAAGGAATCGCGTTCTCCCATACAAACTTTGCCACCCTGTTTCATCCCATTAAATTCAACTCGAATTTCGCGAAATCCCGTCTTAGTGAGCACATACGCCCTAAAAGGAGCCCCCATGCAAAATTTGAAACTCCTAACACTTGTAGTTTCTGAGATTTCGTGATGAGTGAGTGAGTGAGTTAGTGAATGAGTGAGTGAGTGATTTTCTCCTTAATAAATTTAAAACATCGCTTTATCAACATTCTGTAGTGCTAGGCGGGGAGTGGAGGTTCGCAGTGACAACAGGGGTACTCATCCACCCTACCTTCGTTCTCGCGCCCGCTGAAGACATCGCAAAAATTCCGCCTGACTTGTTGAGGTATGACCAACATAATTAATGAACACAACCAGTTCATTTTGTGCAACAACTGGTGCAACTCGTTTGACTGTGGTCTTCAAATAGAAAGGCACTACATAAGAGACGAGGTTAATATCAAAATTACAAGAACAATTTAAACATTGTTATTTACAGGAACAATACCAAATTTGTGATCTGGGACAGTCAGAATGAGAAATATGCCCTGGACGTGAAGGACTACAGTCTGCACCCGGAGTACTCTGATCGCACCACTCTGGCCTCAATCGCTCTCCTGGAGATATTCCCATCTGGAGTCATTGGGTTCGCCAATGTCGAAAGTAAGGTTATTTAATCATCAGCATCAGCTATTTTAATGTTTCCACTGCTGGAACATGGGTCTTTCCTTCTTTACGGATTACGGACGGATTAAGAGGATAGGCCATAAACCACTTGAGGAGCTTGGTAACGTGGTTTAGCGCCTAGCTCTGCGATTGCGGAAGTTAAGCAACTTTTGCTTGGGTCGGTCATGGGATGGGTGATCAAAAAATATTTTGTCGAGTTCCTCATTGCTTCGGTAGGCACTTTAAGCCGTTGGTCTCAGCTGCATTTTGCAGTCGTTAAAACCCACCAAATCTCATTGGGCCTGCTTGGTGGATTATGACCCATCTTCCTTATTCACCCGTAAGCAGGGCCTGTGCCCCAGCTGTGGAGACATTAAAAATGGCCGGTGAGTGTCGAAACCATAACCCACTACACAGGCCCGATGTGATGAGCAAATTTGGTGGGTTCTTTTTAATACTAGTGACAGATTCTTGATACGAGTGTCGGTCAAAGTAGTATGTAGTAAACACCCAAGCAGCAACCAAGCGTAATGAACACCTAAAAAGCAGCCAATATAGCACTTAACGCTGTTTTACAGCTGTATAAGAACGTTGAAAAGACATTGTAGTGTTATAATGTCGGTTTAGGAGTCATTATTCAGCTCTTACTGTATTAAGTCTGTATTAAGAAGTCAAAATACGCTTAAAGTTCTAAATCAGTGTATGATAACTATCATGTACAGCTTTAAGTCTCCTGTAACGCTTTAATCTCATTTTAGTATTAAAGCTGTACAATAGCTGCATTTTGCATACCGTTACTTACTTAATACAGCTTAGAGCTGTATTATGGTGGTCCTCAAATCTTATTTCTGTATTGTGAAGTAGGCAAACTCTCTTCTACAGCTTCTTTTTATGGTGTAATTGTACACCCTTTTACAGGCGATAGCTGTCTAATTTCTGTCTTTGTGAGTAATAAACAGCAATAAAAATAAATGACGCCTATAGTACAGCCTTAATCTGTATAAGTGACAGATTCACCATTTTGAATTACTGTGCATTGTATTTTGTATTTTGTGATTGTTTTATAAATATGTGGAAAAAGCGAAAAAGATTTGGTGCTATTAGAAGAAAGATTGAACAGGAATATTTAAATATTACAAATTATCAACAAAATGAAATTACTGCCGAGGAACATGGAGATATTGCAACAGATCAGATCACCGACAGTCAAGCGTCAATACCGTCGACATCTAATGAAAGGGGTTCCGTAGAAAATATTGTGAATGATCATAGTTATATCAGATGTAACTTATTAGCTTTACCTTCTGCAACTGATGACGACATTTTATCATGCAGCAGTTCAAGTGACGGCGAAAGTGAATATGAAAAAAAACGTATTATTTCGCCAACAAATACAGAATTGGGCCAGAGAAAGAAACATAGCTCAAGTAGCATTGAATTATTTAGCTAATATCATAAACTTAAGATTTCCAGGAATTTTACCATGCGATGCCACAACAATTTTAGGTACTGCAAAGCAAATACAAATCAAACCGATTCAAGGAGGTGAATATTGGCATAACGGTCTAACTAAATCTTTAAAAAATATATTAGAAAAATGGGTTGACGTTCCGAGTAAAATTTGTTTGAATTTAAATTATGACGGTCTTCCAATATTTAATAGTTCTAATAAAGAGTTTTGGCCGATTTATGTACTGGCACGGACACAAACCTCTTGCTCAAGTAGCGAAAAGATTTGGCGAAGATTTAGTAGCTTCAGAAATCGTACAGAGCAGAAAAAAATCGTATTTAATGAACCCTTTGTAAGTACTAACAATAAAAAACTAACTGCACTACATTTCAAAAAACTATAAACTGTCACCAAAATCGAAAGATAAATATTTTTTATGCAACGATGGTCAGGTTCTCGAGGTAAAGAAAATATATATGCTTGAGAAAAAAATAAAAATATGCGCTCTTATAATTACAGACTTGGCAGAAGCTTTTGAATCACCAATAAAATCGTCATATTTGAATATATTCAAAGCCAAATTGCATGCCTCTGGGCAAATTGAGACCATTGTTAATCCTGAAGATGTAAAAATGAAACTAGTATGTATAGAACATAAAAACCAATTATATTTTATACCCCTTTTGCACACAGTTTGATAGAGAAATAAAATTCATTCTTAATTTATATAGATTTTTTATTTTTTATCAGTTTTCGCTAATAGTCATACAAATACAATTGCAATACTCATCAAAGTAATTTTCTACATATTATCTATAAACCGTGAAATTTAAGTATTAGGTTCCGTTTGTCAGGAGACCCATGAATATAAACAACTTTTACTAAGGGACCTACTTACTATCTTAAAAAAAAAATAGCTGTTTCATACAAATTAGACGAATAAGTATTGATATAAGTAAGAATGTCATTTATTGTAATCGAACAGCTGGCTTTTGAATATGAGCTAGAGTTAGTCCCAAAGTAAAAGATTTTCATAATCATGAATATAAATCGCTTCATTAAGGGAACCTAACAACTAATAACTAAAACTTCACGGTTTATAGAGGGTGTAAAAAAGAGTGTAGAAACTTATGCAGATTGTTTTCCTGGAGGAACATTAGTCAAATAAAAAAAATTGACTTCCTGAATTTTACTTATGTTTTTAGGGGTTTTTAGGTTTTGTATTTCTCTGTCGGTGTCATCCGTATCGCTTCTTTCAAGCATACGCCCTAATTCTCTCTCTGCTTCCGAAAAGGACGGTATTGAGTGTCTTTTTACTCGACACCTTGAGGCTGACCATCCAGTTGCAGGTAAGCAATTTTCATTCATGACCAATTTGCGCACATCTAAGCAGTTTTTTGGCCATTTCAAAATGCCATTTGTTTCCCATAAACTGGGTACAATGAAAAGTAAACTTTCCCTTTCTCCACTGTCTCCACAAACTTGAACGGCATTTTCCTAAAAAAAAAAAAATATGTAAGTACTTATTATAAAAGGGGATTTTAAAACAAGCTTTTATTTTTGCCTTAATTATTTTTGGCTATATGGCCTAACATTATTATGTAATTTACAAGACTATACAAACAATCTATTTAGTTGAAAGTAGTTTCTATTCAGACAGATCGATAACAGGTTATTGTGATTGACAGGTTACAGTGAGGCTAAAAACGCTATTCCCAGATATAGAAGGTGCATTATGAGAATTGATGAATTGCATATGTTTTGGACTGCATCACTTTATTTATTTCTTTACAAATTCTAGGACGCAAACCCGGTCCCCCACACAGCGTCATTGCTGGCGGCACTAGCGGCGTGAGGGTAAGTGCTGGGGTTTTTTAGTGGGTATTCCCTCCTCCTGAGATCCCATCGAGCCACACGGTTGGGTGGGATCACGGGAGGCAGTCGTGGCGAGTCCCACATGCCCCCTCCCCGATCACCTGCGGGGAGGGAAGCGCGTAAATGCGTTTAGCATAAAAAAAAAGGACGCAAATCTACAATAATTGCTTTGAAATTTCTAAAAAATAACTTTAATACTTTATTCTAGAAAACGTGAAGTGATCTCTCAGTGCATTTTGGTTTTTCACTTAATATTACGTATCCCTAAAAAGAGTTACAGGTTATGTTCGAAACACTGCTATGCAACATTAATAGTAAATTTATTCGTTTATACAGCCCATCAACCGCTAAAAGCTGAATAATAGAATCCATTACCTACATAGTACAGCTATTAATGCTATAAGACCATCAAAATAGAATTTAGGCTGCTTAGCAAATTGTCGCCATTTTATCAATTACAAATCGAAGATTACGAACATGAGTACATGAAAATTAGACTAATGTTTTTATGTTTATCAATATTTTCAGTTTGTCCAATAACCTACTATGCACCAATGAGGCTCTACGTTTATTAATTCAAACATTTTTAAATTCTAACCTATAAAAACTATATTTACTTACCTTATTTAATATCTCTTCCTTGGTTATTTTGCTGGCGCGTTTATTTTTTATCACAAAACATATATATGTCCACAATAAATTTATTTTTGCACGATAATGCACTGTATCCTGCGCCTATCGAATCTCCAAATCTTTAAACACAAAGCGTTTATAATAAATGTCACATTGATCAATATATACTGATTATAAACGCCATCATTAAAATATATCTTCTGTTTCGTTTTAATTCTTTTGTAACACTTTTCAACAGACTTTTTACAACGTAAAGCTTAACAAGTGAGTTACAATGTAGTAATTGGAGTGTATTGGTTTCCTCGTACACCATAGTACAGCCGCAAAACAGCTATTATGCAGCCTATTTTATGCTTATACAGCTACTGTACAGCTAATATAACGCAAAACGCTGTATAATTTGTGCCAATTTCAGGGGTATAAGGGCTGTATAAGCGCTTATACAGCCTTTATGCGGCCAAGAAATACAGCATTAAGAGTATAAACGAACTTTAATAGAGCTGTTATACAGCTTGTAATGCTGCTTGGGCAGACGTGACGAGAGTACGACGCCTAAAGGTAAAACGTCAGAATTTCGATCACTTTTTTCTGCCCCAAACAGCGCCGATCTTGGCGAAAGAAGAATAATGCCGAAAAAATAATTATTTAAATACGGTCTTCTCCAAGTCTGTCTGTTTACTTACTGACAGTTACTTAATTGTCCATAAAAGAGCATTTTATTTAGCTATATTATAAGTAGAACTTTTTTATACACTATTGATATTTCCAGACCCTTTGTTGCCTGTCTGTTTAAACTTACAAGGAGTCGTTCAATTGACTGATTTATACGCAATTCAGATTACCGAAGGTGAGTGCAATGTTTGATTTAGTCTCAAGTGGCGCCCTCATCTAAATTAAATTTATTGCTTGCTAAGTACTGTAACGTTGTGTTTTTTGTATATAGAAAAACAACGTTTCATTCTCATATTTATTGATTTTATCTTGCAAACATAAAACACTAATTTGTTATTATACTTCATTAATTTTCCTCATTCTATATTTATTTCATACATTAATTCAAATTATAACCTCCTTGTATAAAACTCCTTGGTATCTGTGTATTTTATTTATTATAACTTTTTAATTAATGTTCTAGAACATTTAATAATAGCAAAGTATTCTACTATTCTTTTCTTTCACATTTATTTTACATCATTCATTCTTTTGATTCTTTTCACTCTATTTCTTTTTTCTTGTGTTGGCCCTCTTCGTCACTTTCCCGCCTTTTCTTGGAAAAAATTTATTTTTTTCACGGCGTGAAGTCATTTTCTATTAAGAAGAAATTAAAAGTTCATAGTTCATAATCAATCAAAACATTTATGGCCAATATTCGGAATATATTAAGGTTGGGAGTTAGTGAGTAGTGACAGAACTTGTGACTGCGTATATTATTTGGATTTGAATGACTTTGGATTTTCTATAAGGACTTCGTTGCTTACTGGTTAGAATATTAATACTGGGAACAGAGGTCAAACGTAATGGGATCGATAAATCAAGTAATAATGTGTGAAATTGTTGCTCAAAAATGTGTTTTTGACGTTGTAAGAACTCACGACGCGGTTTCCGCCCGCGCCCGACGCGGTTGCGGGCCCGCAGCTTCTGTAGATATGCAGATTATGTGCGATTGTTTGCGGGTCCCGCTGCACCGGCGGCGGGCAACTAGTAGAATAGTCACCCGCAGCCTAGGCGGGTTGCGCCCGCGCACTCTGCGATCGGTTGGCGGGCAATCTGATCGTAAATAAGGCGACCATCACCCTCCAAGTTTGCGGGCGATAATCGCAACCGCAGCGGCTACGTTGCCGCTTGCCCTACAGAATTCGTGGTCTCGTGAGTTTGGAAATAAAACTGCGTCGTGAGTTCTTAGCCTATGGGGTGAACATTGACTCGCGAGGTCTGCAGCTAACAGAGCCACTAGTTTACAATCATTATAATTCTGACCACTCTATTCCCTATAGTGGAACTGTGGTGACACTTTTAGACCATAAAAAACTATTTTCGTGATTGGTCTGCTGGACAATTTTTCCCAGAGGGGCCAATATAATAAAACCAAACCACACAAAAAGCGTTTTGTTTGTGCAACATGGTGTATTGTTTCAAGATAAGAAGAACTTATACAATCATTTTTCCTAGTTATTACGAGCTTCTCGAGGAACATTTAAAATTGAACAGAAACTACCAATTTTGGCTTTTGAATTTCATAAAGTCCGAATTGGGAATGCTCGGTAGGTATTTTAAAATTTGAAGATGTGGTTCCTGGTTTTCCATTCTTCTTTCATTAAGATGAGGGCGCCACTTTAAGGTATTGTGTATACGGCCCTTAAAATATAAAAATACTTTCTTACACGCATTAATCTTGAAAAAAAATTACAGAAAAAGGAGAGCTAAAGAAGTATGTCTACAAAATGAACTACGTGTCGGATAATGATTGTGACGAATTCTATAATAGAGCAGGGGTAAAGTATTTTAATTTCAATCAAAAAATAATTTAGTAAAAACAGATTTGAAATAAAAATAATAACATGGGCGTCACTAAGTTCGCACGAAATAGAGAGACCTTTTTTTTATTACAGTTGGGACTCTCAAAGATGAAGCCTTCGCGGTACGTATGCGCTGTGTCGGAGCTGCAGCGGGAGCCGTGCGTGTGGGACGCCGGGGTGGCGCTGGTCACGCGCCAGGCCTGGGGGTATTGGAAGCTGGTGAGGCTTACTTCCTCGTATGCTTACAGCCATTTTCGCATTTTGAAGCTCAGTAGGCTGTCTCACTCACTCTTTTGAACTTTTTCAAAGATAATAGCATCGACTATCGTAATCGAAGCATCGATTTATTTTTGGTGAATGTTTTCAATACATCCTCAATTGAATAGTATTACATAGTACATACATGCATATTGTACATATTACATACAATGTTGAAAATGTAAATTTAAATGTAGAACAATTAGTTCAAAATTATTTTTTTTTGAGATTATTACACCAAGTAAATCAAAAATATAGCTAGCTATAAATAAATTTAATTATATGAAATATTCATTATAGTATTCTATTGACGATGTATTTAATACATTCACCAAAAATAAATTAAGTCGTTTATTTTCTTTTAAAAAGTTTAAAAGTGAGAGTGAGGGAGCCTTTCTGAGCTGCAAAACGCGAAAACACAGACCGAGCGTGCTATTCCGAATGACCGCAAATGTTACTATTATACAATTCATGTTCATCAGCTCAGCGGTCAGAGCATTGGACCGGATATCCAAAGGTGCGCGTTCGATTCCCGTCCGAGAACATGATCTGGTGCGAGTCGTATTTTTTCTAGTATATTATTTAGTATCATGTTCATCAGCCAATGTCTCTACGGCCGACTGGCGCACACGCACATGTATGCCTTCCTAATGGATGGTTAATTAAAGGTAGATTAGTGGATGTTAACGACTACAAATTCAGCAAATAAAGATATAAATATATCTGCATGAAATATGAAAATGTTATGTGAATGTGAAGTAAGCATAACGATTTTATTTTCCGCTTCGTAGATTGGTTTCGGAGCGCGCGGTGCGGGGTGCGGCGCTCCCTCGCGTTTCATATTCGTCCCCAGCCACCTGCAGTGGTTCGACGAGGTGATCTCCATCGGAGACCTGATCGAGGAACAACAGGACGATGAGACAGTCAAGATCTACTTCAGACGAGTTTCACCCGTCAAGATCGTTATGATAAAAGGTTTATACCTCGTTTCAATTATCTTAAGCAAACGTTGAGCCACTAGATGTCAGGTCACGTCTTGATCTTGAACTATCTCTAAAATCATTAGGTGCTAAATTGAACAGGTTTCTTAAAATGTTGATATGTTGCGATAACGATGTGATGGAAAATATCTGAAGAGTTTTTTCTTTAAAAAAAAACGGGTTATGAGGACTAACAAATGTTTCTCCATTCTCAGGAGACACGCGGCTTCCGACTATATATGGACAATGTGACAGACAGCATCGCGGGAATGTAATGTTCAAAGATGCTTCCGAATTGCTGGTGAACAAGAGTTTCGTCCAGGGATTCTATTTCGTATGTGTTTTTCAATCAATATCGACATCAGCCATTTTTTAACCGACTCCAAAAAGGAGGAAGTTATCAAATCGACAGTTTATTTTGATTTTTTGTAAGTATGTTTTAACATAACTTCACCAGTTGTTAACCGATTTCAATTTTTTTTTTTTTATCTGAAAGAACGTAGTTCATGTGTGGTCCCATAAAAAAAATACAGAGATCTGACTGGTAGTTTTTTCATGATCCTGAAAAATATACTTAACGAAAAAAAAATCGTGAGGTCTGGAAAGCCCTCACTTCGTTCAACCATAGACTAGGTACGTCAGTGCCATCTTGGACAGCCATATTGGTTTATGGTCATGTATGACCAATAAAAAATAATTATAGAAGATCCTGCTCGTTATGAGAAGTCTCTCGAAGTTTTCATCTATAAATACGAGCGATTCATAGAATCCGGTCTTCTTTTTTCAAAATCTTCTTGAACATTACTATATTATATTACTATATACCATATTCGGCATTAGGGGTATTTTTGTAACACCTTGTATAGACTTCACGTGTGCAGCCCAGCACCCAGCTCGTCTGGCTATAGATTGCAGACGTGAAGTTCGATTGCTAAAGCCTTCGATCATTGGTTTTCAGGTGTCAGTGGCTGAGTTCGCGGAGATGACATGCGCCATAGTGACTGTCGAGTGCCTGCGGCGCTCCAACGCGGCCGTGTGGGTAGAGCACCACTGCACTCGCGAGAACTCTGGATTAGAGCCCCACATGAAGAAAGGACCCGATATAAGAAAGTACCTAAGCGTTTAAGCTCTATTTTTGAGTCTGATGGCGTTTTTACCCTCATATGTTAGAAAGTTACAACGAAAACAAAGGTGTAGCACCCGCAAACCCCGTAGTTTGTCCTTAATGTAGCCCTTGTAGCAGTCGCAGTAGTCCGGGCGGCCGCTGCTAAAAACCCTGCCTCATAATATTAATGAGAAACTCTATTTTGTAGGGACTGTCGCTCTTACATGGGTAAAGAAAAAAACTGGTTGGCTGCGGCGCAGCTTGGCACATTTTACGCAATAAAGGAAAAACCTTAAAAAAGTTGTTATAAAAACAGCTTCAAAAAGACACAGCTCTAAAAAGCAAGAAATAATATTCAAATCTGAATAATTACAATTTAAGTACGCATATCTGATATTAAAATAAATAAATTTAAAAAGCTAACAAGACAAGTCAATTGAAAGGATGGAAACAAAAATAACATGCAGTCGGAGGCATGTATAAAGTGACATTATGAACGATTTGACTTATCTTAAATTCTGTGCCTCCGACTGCATGTTATTATGTTGCCTATAATATTTGACGTTGTTTCCAGTTGACTTGTCTTTTGATGCAGGCGGTTTTTTTAGTTTTTTTAAAATTTATTCATTTTGTTAGTCCTTTTAGTTATTAACTATGATATATTACGCATGATATACTTTGGAATGAATGAAGAAGATCCAGATCGTAATACACATCTAACTGATCAATGGAATCCTTATGATAAGCCCTTCAATTTGATACCCATATTGCAGTATTCTAATAAAACATATTATTTTTCACTTCAAATAATAGCACCGCACCGCCGCAAAGTTGTTTTTTTTAACATCACTTACCTAAGAACACTTGGGCTGTCAAAAAACATTTTCAATATTATTTGAAGTGAAAAAAAATGTTTTATGAAGAATGAAGAAATGAAGAATCATTCATTCCCTGGATGGCCATCATCAGATAATAGCTAGGTCAATCCCTAGCGAAAAAGCAAGACTTCAAAATAACCTCGTATGAAAATCGACTTGTGTCCTTAATTATGTGGCCACCACTATAAACATACATACATTCATTCAAAATACGCGCAAAAACATAACCCTTTCCTTGCAGTCGGGTAAAAAAGTACAGCAGATTATGAATCACAGATTAAAACATAAAAGAGTATTCAACTTCAGCATAAAATGCCGGATCTCCTTTCTACATTCAATTATTTTTATTTGTTTCTATTTTGTCTACAGACAGGAATGCTTCATGTATTTCAAATCGAAAGCCTTCCTAGAGATTCGATTCTACTTCTCGTTTCGGGCTGCCTTGGAGATAACGATTTACGGCAGAGCGGGGCGCTCATGGGTGGGCAACCCCTTCGAATCCACGATTGCCACAGAACGATGGCAGTACACGAAGAGGATACTGCAAGACGGAAATTGGTATCCATATTATATAAGCTTTTGGAGACTTTAGTAACATCTATGTCGAATCGCTCCCGATTTAATTGAGTTAAAAAATACATAACTTAATTTTTAATAAAAGTCACCCAGCATCTAAACAACTAAACTTAATAATGTATATACAAGGTGTTACAAAAAAAACCCCTAATGCCGCATATGGTATATAAGGACCATCAAACTGATCAACTTTTACTATGGGACCAACTCTGAAATCGCGAAAAAAAAATCAGCTGTTTCATCCAAAAATTAAAATCGAAAATATCAAAATGTATGAAAAAGTTGATCAGTTTGATGGTCTCTATATACCTTATTCGGCATTAGGGGTATTTTTGTAACACCTTGTATATATTTTTTTAAATATATTCTTTATTGTATAATTTTCTGTGTATTTTGATTGGTTTATTTTATTTTATAAAGTGTAAACATTAATTTTTGATTTTTGGGAATAAAAACAAATATTTTTTTTCCATCGCCACTCGAAGAAGTGCGTGTAATTCATTAAAATATTTTTATTTTGGAACAAGCGCTCATCAAATGCATTATGTTCAAAAAAAGTAGAACTGGGTGAATCTACGTTGTTTTGTTATGTTTCTTACTTCCTGCGTTATTGTCGTTTATTCGAAAATCTTTAAAAATCCAATGCATCACAACGGAATTTGCCATCATTTACGTTAGAGTACGATAATAAATTATATTATACCAAATAATATACTAGAAAAAATACGACTCGCATCAAATCATGTTCTCGGACGGGAAAATGATTTGGTGCGAGCCGTATTTTTTCTAGTATATTATTTGGTATTATATAAAAAACTTATTTATTGCGATGCATTGGATTTTTAAAGATTTTCGAGTAAACGACAATGACGCAGGAAGTAAGAAACAACGTAGATTCGCCAACTATTCCATAGAGCTATACGGTGCATTCCAGCAGACTAATCGCTGAGTCATCGATCGCCTTAGAGTATATTTTAACCATAGACAGTAAAAAGAAAGTACTATGGTTAAAATGTATTCTGTGGTGATCGATGACTTAGCGATTGGTCTGCTGGAATGCACCAATAGTTATAAAATTTAAAAAAACCCGCCAATTTTAGTAAGTAGGTATCTAGGTATTTTGTTTTCTGTCTGTTTTTGCGTTGGAAAATTTACATAATTATAATGACAGATTTCTCAGACCACAAAATACGGAGACTTTTTCAAATACCCAAGTCTTATCTAATACGACTGTTTCAAAACCAAACAAGAATATAACCCTAAATTTCAAAAACTGTTCTAATTTCAATACAATGTTTATATTAATTAAACCTTTGTTACCAATTATATTACAATAAAATGTTGTAATTATATACCTTCTATTTATTTTCTCGCAGTCAATGGTAAAAAGTAGAGTACACAACTCGTGAAAAAAAAATCTCGGTCCTTGTATCCCTCGCAACGCTCAGGATTCTAATCTAGAATCCTTCGCTATTCTCGGGATTCAACTTAGTACCTCGAATTAAATTGCCTTTTTATTCACTTGTTGTATAATCTACTATTAACTATTAATTTGCGCAAAGTCGGGGCATGCAGTCAGTATGTAGAGAACCTTTCGGCCGCCCATGATGTATAGAATGCTCGTGCTCGACCGAATTCTTTATCGCGTCTTTTGTTTTCACTTTAGCCCACGACCCGTGCGGCGGCGTGGCGCAGGTGGCGCGGGGCACATGCAACTAGGGTTGCCACTTTTTTTTCAGACAACACGACTGCCCAATAAAAATAGAGAGTGTAATGTGTTTACACGACTACCCAAAAAATAGAGAGTGTAATGTGTTCAGGGTTCATGCATGTTTGTATGTGGGTGAGTATGTGATTTTCTTTATACAGAGGTCTTCAGCTCTGAGCTGACCACTGAGCTACTAGTTAGTTTATGAATTGCGTCACGTTTGTTCTGAATACCAAAATAAGAAATTGTTTATTAACCGAGCGAGCGCGAAGCGTCTTCGTTTCAGCTTGGGCAAAAATGCTTTCATACGTCCAGCTGTCCGTCTGTCTGTCCTCCTATAGAGGTCGCATTTCTCAACCGATTCTCGTGAAATTTTGTGAGCGAGTTCGATAATTATATAGTTTTTTTTTTCGATTCAGTTTTTCGAAATTTTTTGCTATAAAATAAATTTTAGCTGAATGATATTCAAAAAAAAATTCAAGAGCCACATTCGTAACTGAGGGGATTTATAGCTCACAAGCCAGAGAAGGAGCTAGGCACAGCACACACGAAATTAAGAACATGATTTTTTAAAATTTAAGGTGCTGCCACACTGCTGTTTAAAAATGTTTACAAACTGTAAACATTTGTTAAGAAACATACCACAATGTTAGAAAATGTTTTCATGTTAGGTAATGTTAGTAAACATTTCTAAACAAAGTTGTCAGTTAACAAATTGTAACAAAATAAAACATTTGTTATTATTTGTTTGTAAACATATATCTAGGCCACAGTAGGGTATGCGGAGAGTGCGGGGCCCAGGCGGCGTGCTCCGCGCCGTGTGCGGTGTTCTGTTTTCAAATGTTATAAATGTTGTAAACATTTTCCATCGGTGTAGGAGCACTTCAAACATTTAACAATTTCTAACAGAATGTAACAATTCCTAACATTTGTTAGTAAATGTATTAGTGTTAGAAAATGTTTGAAAACATTTTTAAACAGCAGTGTGGCAGCACCTTTAGAATCTTCAATGGATACCATTGATATGAATAATCGTGATGACTGATGCGGATAAAAAAGGCGATCTTTATTTGAATTAATTCGCCTCCTACGGAACAAATGTAGCTTGCGTTGTTTTTGCGTGGTTCATTAGTGGAACGGGTCATTAGTGGTAGGTACACGACTTGTAATGAATGTAGCATAAGAGTCATAACTGCTTATATGCGATGGGTTGTAGGGTTTATGTCCTTACCTTGATTTCCTAGCTAATGACGACCTGAGTGGTGCAGTGGTCAACATGCCGGTCTACCACGCAAGACGTCCCGGGTTCGATTCCCGGCCGGGCAGAAATTGAAATGATGAATTTTAATTTCTGTGACGGGTCTGGGTGTTACTATGAATAATAAGTATATATTTAAAAAGTATATAAGTAGTATATCAGTTGTCTAGCACCCATATAACAAACTTTGCTTAGTTTGGGGCTAGATGGCGCTGTGTGAAATTGTCCAAGCATTTATTATTATTAATTATTATTATTAATTTAAGCCAGCCGCAAGCCATGTCCGAGGCATGGCCCACGCTAAGCTTGGACTTAAGGCCTGGACATTTTTTCCGAAAAGCTTTTCAAGAAATACATCTTATTTACTCTGTAACGGACAAAACGGTTTCTTGGCTGTGTCAAAAACTGCTTTTTAACCGACTTGAAAAAAAAGGAGGAGGTTCTCAATTCGATAGATTTTTTTTGTTTAAATGATACTCGATATCTTCTTGAATTATTGTGAACCGATTTTCAAAATTATTTTTTTCATTCGAAAGGGTCCCATTTCTTTTTCTAATCGATTCAGTAGTTTTCAAGTAATCCTGAAAATACTAAGATTTTGGATGAACTACCTTGACGACTTCATTGTTTTTTTATGCACCGATTTAGATGATTATTTTATTTTGGAAAAGGAGGACCTTAAGTGTATTTACCTTCATTATTTCATTGATCTACTTTTTAAATAGGCATTACACCATCTAAAGTATATAACATTAAAAAATATTTACACGCCACAAAAAAGTTGAAAATAATAATGATTTAAAAAAATTAAAAAACACCTCTTTCAAAAAATCTGAAAATAATAACAAAAACAGCTTCAAAATTAAATACCTCTAAAAAGCAAGAAATAATATTCAAAACATTAAGTAGATACGCATATACATTTTAATAAAACACGTCTAAGGAAGTCGGGTGGTGCTATTAGAATTAAAAAAAATGTTGTCCTCCAGCCCCACCCGACTTCAATGGCAACTATGAATTGTGAAATTTTTTGACGCTTTTTATAATATCATACATGTTAGCCGTGCATGCATGATCATGTTTCCACTATGCCAAATGGTACCTTGCATGCAACCTACTTGCATAATGGATACGGGGCTCAAGGGTATGCTGCTATTTAAAAAGGAAGGAAGAGACTTATCTCTTAAAAGGAAGGAAAGTACTTACCGTACCTATTTCTTAAATTTTATAAAGTCGTTCATAAATGTCACTTATGGTATGACACGCGAGTACGCGACGCGAGAGCGCGTCGATGTCTTTTGTATGATATGAAGCACACCTTACCTTTATTTCATGATTGTTTTGAATTCGTTCACTACTACGTTTTAAATTTTGAGATTTAAGCATTCACAATGCTATTTTTATATAATACTAAATAATATACTAGAAAAAATAGGACTCGCACCAGATCATGTTCTCGGACGGGAATCGAGCCCGCGACCTTTGGATATCCGGTCCAATGCTCTGAGCTACCGAGTCACTCGGTCGCGGGTTCGATTCCCGTCCGAGAACATGATCTGGTGCGAGTCCTATTTTTTCTAGTATATTATTTAGTATCACTACTACGTTTTTCTAAATTGGTAGATTATAAGTGAAAAAAGGGAATTTAATTCGAGGGACTAAGTTGGGTCTCGAGAGCAGCGAACTAGAATTATATTAGAATAGAATCCTGAGCGAAAAATACAAAGGAACGAAATAATTATCTTTCACGGGTGTACTATACTTTTTGGCATTGACTGCTAGAAGTTATCACATTTAATGTATAAGTATTCGGTAATAATATAAACATGTATAAAAGATTTCCAAAGACATGAAATTTCGAACTATAAACCTTCTTTTTCAACAATCCTTGTTTAAAACTCCTTGGTATCTGTGCATTTTACTTTTTTATTTCACATCCAACATTTAAAAATGTTAAAGTATTCTATCTATCCATTTCTCACATATCAATTTTACAACTCTCATCCTTTTCACTCTATTTCTTTTTTCTTTATATCCAAAAAGCGGTGCTTTAAATGAAAAAATCACTTTTCCTTACGCTTTTTTACGCGCCAAAAGCGCCCATTTCGTGCTGGAGAGGTGAAAAGTATTAATTTGACTAACATAAAATCCTGATATCGTTATTTATTTGCTTGTAAATACATACATAATTTTATTACACAAATATTCCAATAAATCTGCGTTTAATATAAATAGTAAATAAATCTTTAACGCGAAAATATTTATTTATGTCATGTCGTCCATTAATGTCACTCGCGAGTTAGTCTTTCTTTTGTATGGTAAGCAGCGAATCAAGAAATTATTGATTCATAGGTGATTCGCCCACTCAATATCAATATTATTAAATAATGATCTTAGAGCTGGTAAAATTGTTTGGGTCATTTTGAAATCGGATATTTTTTTTTATTGCGTTTTATTATTATTTTCCATACGCATTAAAAGTTATGATGTGAACTTAAATTTCCAACTCAACAATTCGGATTCAACTTAAATAGTTATTCCGAAACTTGTATGTTAGAGTTAGTTGAATAAAAATAATCTTATAATTTATTTTACCTATTCTAATCATTTCAATACGTGTGTGAAATTATTAATACCTAAACTAAATTGTCGAAAGCTATTTTGGTGAGGTGATGTTAAGTGTAAATGTGATCAATTTGACAATGGACGGCGGTCTGTGGCAACTTTACTCGAGAATGTATCGTGTGAGGGCTCTGAAGTTGGTCACATCTGTTGGATTGCATTTTAAAAAAGAGTGAGATCTGTTGCTTTTCTAGCAAAAACTAAATAAGTATCATATTATTGTACATTTAGTACTATTATATAGTCTGTGGTATAGTTTGAGCTATTGATTTTTATGTTCTGCTTTTCATAATAACCTAACATTCATAACATTAAAAAACTAAGCAAATTATGAAATCAACAATAAGCAAGCGACTCTTACCTCAAACTAGAATCCAAGAAGGCAGATCAGCCAACTTATAAACACAATAGCACAACACACGGCACTACGCACTACGGGCCCGCCCCACACGGCCGGCCCGGCAAACAATGCACATCCATCGGACACAAAACTTATCCCAACACTATCTTTTTGCAACACTTTTGTAAAATATTAATATTTTTTATCAGTTGAAGTCACACGTTAAAAAAAGAACAAAACACTGTTACTTGTTTTTCGAAAAGAAAATTCTTTTAAACGTCGCTCAGCACGGTGCGTACGGTCTGTAGTTGCGCGAGAACTGACGCGCCGCGGCGCCACAAGACGGCGACTGCGCAGCTTTTCCCACTCTGTCTCTTTCGAACACACCCGCAGTCGCAGTACCTGAAAGAAACAGATATATTATGTATGATTGATAGATGCAACTTGCAGGCGAAAGCTCTGTCTGATGTATAAAAAGGTGATACGTAATTTTTATAGAGGTTGGCACGAGGTTGGCCTTTCGATGGGGCCGATGTGTTTTCTGACAGTTATATTATGTTACGCACCTTACATTGTTTTTACTATTGTTAGAGTTTGTTTATATTTGCTCGATTAATCAGACCCCTTACATGTACTAAAATAATTTCATGGCCTCCTCATCTAGCATCATGTTGCAATTCAAACAAAAAAAACACTTTTATCATTTTTTACAGTTTATAAATCCTTTGATGAATTATTTGTACAAAATAATATGACAAAGGCTTGAAAGTAATTATATAGCTTTTTAATTTTCAGTTCCAGTCAGTTTAAAAGTAGTTTATTATAATTTACTAAGTTTGTGATTTAAAAAAGACTAATGATGCCCGATTACTAGCTTTGTCATAAAAACAGAGTGCGCGTGCGCCACAGCCCGCACCGCAAACCGCCGTGAATGGTCCACTAAATCACTCCGTCTTAAACGGTGAAGACACGACCAAATGGAGACAATATAAAAACAATTTGGTGCGGTAAATAGTAGATTATTACCGTAGTTACATATTTAGGAATTGTTTAAATTAGGTATTTAGTCCGGCGACTGGCCGGTGGTACCTACTCGACATAGTTAAAGGTATTATGTGTGCAGCAAAATAAACATATTTTATTCTACTCCCCCCCTAGCATGTCCGCCGAAATGCGATATGATATAGCAATTTATCACGTTTAACTGTCAAAAGACAATGGATTTTGTCGATGAAACACTATATCTATCTAGTTATGTATCGTGTTTCGGTGGTCATGCTAGGAGGGCTGATCATGTGATGAGGCCTTTACCCAGCAGTGGGGTTCGTGCTGCTGATATGATGACAGTCATGGTGATATGGTGTGGATGGAAAGAGAAGTCATTGGTGTTCACTTTCCGTTAGGTTTTGAATGCAAATCGACCATGCAGATAAGCAGTTGGATTGCAAAAATCAGATCTGCCTGGAAAGCCCATGTGCGCTAAGTCAACTTATCTATTGCCACGCACCTCAGCCGTGAAAAAATGAAATACGCATTATACGTAACATTTGGTATTATAACAAATAACATAAGACACAGTTAAGGTACACTGAGATTTTATAGCCATTCCATTTTGAATTTCCTAACAAATTCAGCATTCACCGAACCTTAACGTAAAAGCTAGCCGCACTCCTTGTAGTTTCATTGCAAAACTACTCGTATATACTGAGCGAAAGCGCAACGGTCGTTAAGCCACTCGTGGCGGCCATTGTGCTGAGACAATGGTCAGAAATGTGCCTACTCGGCGCACTCCTGCGCATCTCTTCGCCGCTAATGAGCTGAGCAATGCCAATGCTATTAATACGAACGATCCTACTGTATATAATAAGTTTTAGAAGTTATGTCTTCTCCGTAAAAGTTAAGTGTTTTTTAAGTTTGCCGACATCACACCAACAGCATACTAGTATGAAATATTAAATCATACAAAATAAATTTATACCGCAGCAATTTATGCGCAGCAATTTAAATTTATATACCTAATACTAAATTTTTATCAAAATTTTCACAGGCTCAGGTAAATAAGAGACATTTACAAATTTTCGCTATGGCTTCGCTCCGAAGAATGTATGGATTTGACGTTTTAAAATTCGATTGTTAACGAAACCTTATGTCAATCCCATACATGTTTTGAAAGCGAAGCGATAATGAATATTTGCAAATGTTACTTTGGCTAAGGGATCTGTCCCTCCTCGTTCAAAAACCCAGATTGAGACTCAAGACAAGGTCGAAAGACGTAGTGCTGAAGGACGTGGGGCAATATCTTTCAGTCGAGGCAGTGTTCTTCAATCCAAGAAAACCACTCTTTACTGAAAGTATTCTGGCTTATATAATACTAAATAATATACTAGAAAAAATAGGACTCGCACCAGATCATGTTCTCGGACGGGAATCGAACCCGCGACCTTTGGATATCCGGTCCAATGCTCTGACCGCTGAGCTACCGAGTCACTGGTGAGAACGTCGAATTTTTAAAAAATATCATAATTGTTTAAAAATATCTGGAAAGATGTTCAGTTGAATGTCGAGGTTAATTCCTTCTACATTGGTGAGATGGCGCTGGCTTGCAGCGTAAGAGTTGATATACTAGAAGAAATTCGACGTTCTCACCAGTGACTCGGTAGCTCAGCGGTCAGAGCATTGGACCGGATATCCAAAGGTCGCGGGTTCGATTCCCGTCCGAGAACATGATCTGGTGCGAGTCCTATTTTTTCTAGTATATTATTTAGTATTATATAAAAATAGCATTGTGAATGCTTCAATCTCAAAATTTCAAATAGTATTCTGGCTTATTTTGTCTGTCGTCTGATTTATCTCTATCTTTTATTGAGCAAAACGATAGAGAGTAGAGCATTTAATAAAGTTATAGAGGTATAATACGAAAAATTCACTCCTGACTTTTCCTTAGTGTTGTGTAGACCATCGGATATACGAACGTGTTCAAGTGGTACGATTATGAAGCATGGCCTTCGCGACAGGACGCAGCCCATTCAGCGTCGCACTTAAGGGGCACACGTGATGGAAATACGTGTTGCTTCATACAATGACACGATTTATGAAGCTTATAGCACAATACTCGGTATAAACAAGACTGGGAATATATCATATCATAATAATATCATACACATTGAATTAGGTTCATTTTGGCGGTTACAGGTATGTTTAATTAAACGTAGGATAGGAGGAATTTAAAACTAGTTTTGTTAGCAATTATTATATGTTCCCAACAAAAGAAGGGAAATGACTTCTAACTTGATATCCAAATGACCTTAAGCTTTCTGATACCTTCAGGTAGTGCGTTCCTGACGTTCCTTTTGGCGTGTAAAAACTCGCAGCAAAATCGATTTTTGCTTTTCATAGTTAAATTTGCAAATTCTCGCTATCGATTCGCTTTTGCGTAATCGTTTTGACGTTTTAAAAATATATATGTCAATCTCATTACGTCTTTTGATAGCAAAGCGATAGCGGATATTTACAAATGTGATATTGGCTAGGACCATACAAGATCTGCAGTGCAAGGTAATTCCATGCTACAGTTAAGTCCAACCACGCAGCTGCTTAGCGCGTCACAGCACAGCCTGCGCGTGCGCTCGTTACCTTAATAACGAATAATCCAGCACTAAGCCGTGAAATCACGTAATGACTTACTTTATAAAAATTACACACGTAGCGGTTAACACGCTTATAAGGAGCTGCTCAAGATTGTAAAAGATACAAAGTATATAAAACCAAAAGGGTGAGAGAGTCAATAAACTTGTGGTTATCATTAGTAACTAAAGTATTTTCAACATTTTAATGTATGTACCTAGTTAAAACTTGTAAAAGACAGAAATATTATAGGCCTTAATAATATTAGTTAAAAAAGTTTGTCGATAATATCTCAGTCAGTAAATCAATAGTGTTTTAGGAAATGTTAGCTTTGCACGACGTAATGGGGAATGTCTGAAACTGAAATTTACGTACCGGTAAACAGGAGTGATTTTTAATATTTTTTCTATCGAAAATGTCGCTGTTGTTATTCACCACACAAGTTGCTAATCACCCCAGTTCACGGTACAAAATAACGAAATGTCACCATAAAAACATAACTTCCTGCACACAAATAATACGATCTGAAATAAACGAAATACCTAGTATAAATGTTTAAATATACTTAACTCAGCAGTTCTCACGCACAGTAGGGTCGTAGCAACGTTTACGACTCTGCGCTCTGTGCTAATTTTAATTTGGATTTTCTTAAAGGTGTACTTACTTACCTGCGCGCTACGTAATGTCCCAAGATAAGGTGGGGCGCATCGAATTACTGTGTGCAAATGTGTCAAAAGTCGTATTACCAAAATAAATCCTTATTACGGATTAAGACGTGTAGGTAAGTATTTTATTATTATTGTTTTAATGTGATTTACCTAGTTTGGTTTATTATTACCTAATTTCCAGACGTTTGGGTACCCAAAAAATCCAGGTACAACCCGCCATATAAAGAATGGCGGCTCTCCGCGCTTACCAAAACGAGTGTGACTGAGAGAGCGATAGGTGTGGCGTTTAATGTGCGAGCGAGAAGTGAACATGAATGACACCATTTCTAATCCTATTCTTTATCTATCTTTAGTAGTATTGGCCCAAGGAATAACTTGAATATACAATCATAAAAGGAAATACTGCCTACAAAACAAATAAAATAAGACAAAACTACTGCATAGATAAACAAACTAAAGACAGCGCTGCCCAGTTATGTCTGAATTACAAATAATGCTAGTTTTAAAGCCAGAATACCAAGACAGTATCAGCAAGCCAGCAAGCCAGTACTGCCCTGGCTTGGAATATGCTTGCTCTCTCGCTTACTAGCCTAGAGATGACGACAGTTTTGTTTACATGAAGCAAAAGTTACTGGCTTGGCATGCTGGCTTCAAAAAATATTCTCGTGTAGTCCGGACATTACCATAAATTACAACCATCTGCTCCGATCCGTCCCTGCAATTTGCATGGTAGGTACTACTACCAATTTATATTAGTAATTGCCTAGGGTTGCCATTGAAAAAAACATATTTTTGTGAACTATAGCATTATACCAAATACTATAGAAACTCTACCGAGATTATACTACTTATAGCATTGGTCCATGACTATAGTCATACCATATGCGACATACATACGATACGAGGTACACGACGGCACCTCAGACTATTCATGTTGACCTTTATGCCCTACGAAATAAAAGCTGTTTTTGCAGTTTAACTGTAAAACTTGACATGCTGTTGTATCTACGACTAATAACTAATGTCCGACCGAAAAAATTAAAGCTGTTTCTTATACGACCTCCTTTTGGTCGAGTGGCTTTGTACACCGGTTTTCAAGGTGTCGCCATCTCTGAGGTCCCGGGTTCGATCCCCGGTTGGGTCAATTTAGAAAACGAACTTTTCTATATTGGCTCAGGTCTGGGTGTTTGTGATACCACCGTTGTCTCCGACTTCCATAACACAAGTGCTTTAACTACTTACTTTGGAATCGGAGCAATGTATGTGATGTTGTCAAATATTTATTTATTTATATATTTTTTATACAATTGAGTTTGAACTCTGGTTAAATGTATGAAACACAGCTTACACAGCCGGTTTTATTTCGCGATGGGTTGTTTACAAATATGTTATTTATGTTTTGTTTTAAAACATACATCCATTACAGTTGGTACACAATAGTAAATTATAACATGTCTAACTGAGTTTCGGTTTCGGCCGAAATAGGCGACGAAGATTAGAAATAGCAAGCCCTAGCATCCACCATGGATAATAATTACAAACAAATTATGGTGTGTGCAGTTGTAACTCGTGCAATCATTCATCCCCCTGCACACAGACAGCGATGCTCAATAGAGCATAAGAGTTGTAGCAGGTATTTCACGAGTGATGCGCGTACGCATTAAATGACCTATTAAAAAGCAGGGCCTTTATATTTAACGGCCCTGCTTTTTAATAGATCATTTAATGCGTACGCGCATCACTCGTGAAATACCTGCTACAACTCTTATGGCATACACAATAAAAGTCAATTTACAGTAACTAAATCAAGCTCATCTAATAAATAAGGCAGTAGACATGTAAATAAAATAGTATTTTTTTATATGTGGTTATTTAGTCAGTTAATAGGTTTTCAATAAACGCGTAATATAATGTGATTGGACGTGGACGTAAGAATAAAATATTGAAAAATGAAAAGCTGCATATAGCGTAAGGGCTAGTCCACATTTTTTTGGTGAACACCCGTGTGTGGACAATCGCCCTAAACGTATTTCTAAATTCGCTTTTATAAATTAATAAATATAAATATTTGACAACATCACATACATTGCTCCGATTCCAAAGAAAGTAGCTAAAGCACTTGTGTTATGGAAATCGGAGACAACGGTGGTATCACAAACACCCAGACCTGAGCCAATATAGAAAAGTTCGTTTTCTAAATGAACCGGGGATCGAACCCGGGAACTCAGAGATGGCGACATGAAAACCGGTGTACAAAACCACTCGACCAAGGAGGTTTATGTAGTGGATTTGCTATGCAACTTGTTTTATTGATGTGTACCGCGAACTGGTATATGTACATACTGATAATAGTTAAATAAGTGTTATATTAATAGTTTTAGATGATGTTTGCCCAACTATTTTGCAAATAAGAGAGAAATAAAAGTATTTATATTCTTTTTCTCAGAAGTTTGCATAGAGAAAAATTTGAAATTATTTTATGTGATAGAAGTGTATGTAAAGATTACAGGAAAAATAAAACGATGTCACTAAATAGTCAACTTTTTCAGAATGATGGTACGGAACCCTCGGTGCACGAGTCCGACTCGCTCTTGAACTTTTTTAATTCCCGACGTTTCGACACCTTTTCAAAGGCCAAAACCAATAACTCCAAGCTAAAAAATTCTAAAATAACACCTGAATTAATAATATACATGCTGTAATCCGTATTTTTATGTTTCGGAAACTAAAATAATGATTTTCTTACTAACTATAGTTGTTTACGATGGTCATTATTCGATATAATATCAAGCTATTGATGAATATTTTAAATCATAGAAGTGAAATAGAAATAGAAATATTTTATTTGCTTATAAACATGGTATGATATAGAACAGATCTTAAGTAGGTGTAACATTTTTCAGCATGTTTTGCCAGTTGCCACGCATGCAAAAATTGTATAATCGTGTCATTTATTATTTACTTTAAAATGTAATTACATATTTCCATAATTAATCTGATTAAGTGTAAAAATTTAATAAAAATAATTCTTATAATTTTAATTTTAAATGTCAATTAATTTTTACATATTTACTTAATTAGGTATTCATATTATGGTATTGATAAAATGTCAAAATTCATTATTAATTTTAAAATTCTCATAGTCAAATAGTAATATTAAAGCAAAATTTGTAAAATGTTCATTCAACAAGTAGGTACACTATTAATTTTATTTAATATTCATTAATAAATCATTTATAATATCACTATTCAGAAAGAAATAACAATTTTAGCCTACATATCCAAATATTCTTTCACAGAGTAGAAGTTTTTTTCTGATAGCCACCTCAATAGTGACTTTTTAAATGTGTTTTTATCTAATGGTAAATCTCTAAGGTCCTGTGGAAGCTTATTGAATACTTGTATGAGAGACGAGTTTCTCTATTTGTGAGAAAAAAAATCTAATATAATAAATAATAAAAAAGACCCAATATAATAATTTAATAATAAAAGCTAAAAATCTTTTAGTGTCATCATTACTTACTAAAGCTTATTTTTGACATTAAGAAAATATATCTGACAGCTGGTTATATCAAGAAAACAGTGAAAGTTGAACCATTTACCCGTGATTCGGACCACTTTCCTTATGCGGAAAACTGACGACATTTCCACAGATCGTGGAGATAAAGTGAAGTTATTGCGCATAAATGTTTATGGCGTCTGACCTTATTGGTGTTTGCCTAAACGCCGCCGCCATTAGACCACCATGACATGACCCTTACGTTGGTCATGACGTGTAGGCGACTGGTAAATAATAATAATAATAATAATAATAATAATAATAATAATAATAATAATAATAATAATAATAATAATAATAATAAATGCTTGGACAATTTCACACAGCGCCATCTAGCCCCAAACTAAGCAAAGCTTGTAATATGGGTGCTAGACAACTGATATACTACTTATATACTTTTTTTTAATATATACTTATTATACATAGTAACACCCAGACCCGTCACAGAAATTAAAATTCATCATTTCAATTTCTGCCCGGCCGGGAATCGAACCCGGGACCTCTTGCGTGATAGACCGGCATGTTGACCACTGCACCACTCAGGTCTTCAAATGCTTGCAAAGCTCGTTGGCGCATAACGATTAAGTATTATGCTCACACGCATGACTGCGGGGCTGGCATGCGCACCGCGACTATTAAAAATCGACACTTATCTCGCGACTGTACGGTGTGAGCGGGTAGACACTGTGCGCTTACGCGTGAAAACTGTCGACACAATTTTGTCGTGCTGCGCATGCTAGGTGCTACTGTTGTAAAGAGAGAAAGGAGAAAAAACCCTTACTCTGAAGAATAATATTAGTTCAATCAAGTATAAGTATGTTGATTTCATGGGTTTTCATCTGATTTTGTGGTTAAATTTCATTTAAATAAATAGCAACTCTTGTTCCGACACAATAAAGCGCAATTTAGGTCACACAGCGCTCCCTTCCCCACAGTTAATTCACCTAGAAGTTGCTTCTCTTTCTATCGCGTACTCATCTTCTCCAACGACGTTAGGGTTGTCTTGCTTTAAATGAACTGCGTAGCATATTATAAAAGGGAAGCCGACCTATCGAGTCAGCCGGCGCCGCGTTCCTAAAGCTTCATACCTAAACTGTGGAGTGTCACTGGCCTGATGGAACCCTAAAAAGTAGTCAATATTTAATAATCTATATTTTTACCGTGGGAAAGCTGATGTTTAATCAGGAAAAAAGAGAGAATAGCTAAACCTACAATTAGCAAGTAGAAAAACTTGCTTAGGTACGATAAATAAAGATAAGTAAAATATTCACTTACTGTCTTAGTTTTTTTTAACACCCATCAAAAATAATCTCCAATATTATTAAAAAGTATCAAGTATCAGAATTAGTAAGGTAGCAAGGTGAAGCAGTATAAGCAAAAGGTATCGAATGACGAATCGCGCCCGGTGGCCGCACCCGTCAGTTACACTCTACATTTCAGATTTAATCTTCTCTGAGTCCGCTCTTATTAACCACTGGGCTTTTGACAGTCTATTTAGAGGGTGTCAAATTAAATTAGGGAGTCCTCAATTTTTTTTACCACACCACAAAATAATATGCCAACATGTCAAACAAAAGACGTACTTTCGAATAGCGTGCCATCTTTGTTGCGCTAGGGACCTGCTCCAAGACTACACACACAGTCAGTACTTACACTGTACCGTTTATTTGCATCACAAACAAATAAAGGTATATCTTTTGGTTTGGCTCGAGAAATCAGATATACAACATGTTACAAAAATACCCCTAATGCCAAATATGGTATATAGGGACCATCAAACTGAACAACTTTTACTATGGGACCAACTTTGTAATCGCGAAAAAAAAATCAGCTGTTTCAAACATTTTTATATTTTCGATTTTAATTTTTGTATGAAACAGCTGATTTTTTTAGGTTGGTTGGTTGGTTTAGCGCTTGGCCCAACGATTGCACAGGTTAAGCGACTTAAGCAAGCGTCGGTTTTGGGGTGGGTGACCAAAAATTTATAATCTCAAGCTCCTCCGTGCTTCGGAAGGCACGTTAAGCTGTAAGTTCCGGCTGCATTAGCAGTCATTAACATCCACCAATCCGCATTGCATCCCCATCCTCCAACCCGCGTGGTGGGTTATGGCCCATCCCCTTATCCACCCATAAGGAAGGCCTGTGCCCCAGCAGTGGGGACATGAAAAAAAGCTGATGGTCAATAAACTGGACAAAAACAACCCTTTAATCAAAATTCTAATTATTATTATAAAACTATTATTTACTTATATTAGCGATAATTTTCTACACCATTAATATCTGCATAAAAATCATTTCTCTTTACTTAAGTGTCACAGAGGAATGTATCAATTTTAACCGATAAATCATGCTCCGTTAATGATCTGCCATAATTGGCACATCTATGTCTGATTTGAAATCAATATGGTCGACACTGCAAAATTAACATAATTACTTGTTTGCATATTTGACTTCTGATCCCAAGATATGGGCAGCTATTTTATTTTATCTAATCATAATCAAAAGTGGATTACCATATAGAAATGGACGTTCAGTATTATTTAATTTTTATTTAAATGATATATGGTACCAAGTGATATTAAGGCAATTAACACACTGCCACGCATGATGCTGCATGTTGCGTGAATGCGTGTTCTAACGTTGCTTGTAAGTATCTCCGTTTGTAAAGAAAACACGCACTGAAAATGCATCCACGCGCGTTCATGCAGATCACGCGCCTACATGCGGAAAAACATGCACACACGCGCGTGGGTGCGGGGCGAGACGCAAGGTATGGCTCTAGAATGGATCTAGATATTTGAATGAAATGAGTCAGAGCCGCCGTGAATCCACAAAATGCAACTACGCGCGTGAGTGCGTAAAAAAACCTGCACGATGATGCAGATCTACACTCCCGTAAGTACGTGCGTAGGTGCGTTGACACGCAACATGCAGCATAATGCGTGGCAGTGTGTGAATCGCCTAATAACAAAAGAAGGCTGTCATCAAAACTAAGTTCAAAGAATTTGAAACTAGAATTCTGTTGGTGACGCGATACCTCGGCAGGTTTCGGGAAACTAAATGAAATTACAAACATTGACCTTATTTAAACATTGCACAAATTCCCTCAAAATCAGTGAAGAATACGTGGTGAAGATGACCAACTATTTAATTTGCATTTGATACTCAAAATCTGTAGACTGGTAGCGTAAAGTATCGAGTGACATAATCACCCCCCGGCGGGCCGACGTGTCGTGACCGTGATAAGGTGATCTGTGCCGTGATGTCATATCTGATTACAAACTGTCAGACTGGGCCACTGTGAGCAGCAGCAGGTGACTGTCAAAACGACTATGACCATAAAGGTAATCGGTTATAATCCTTTAAGATCGGTGTACCTAATGCGTAGATGGACTAAGTCGCGTCTGTCGCGTTATGACTAGTCATAGTGCGAAGTAGACATATTAGCTACTGCAATTGTTACTAAAGATAAGATGAGAAAATAGTACGATATTCTTTCGTTACTTCACTATTTTTTATAACAATTCGTTTATCATAATAAAAAACAAATTTTATAACTAATTTGAAGTAGACATAACAATTTGAAATGACCATCAGTCATTTGGTCAGACAGAATTTATGTAACACACGAAATTAAGTATATCTACCTAAAGCATTTAAATATACATGCCTTAACGAAGAAGTGATGAAATTCCTCAATGCATAAAAAACGCTCACTCGTTTGCATAAATATTTATTCTGCTAATGAACGATCAGCAAAACCCATTTGGAAATATTAGTTTTATCGAATATTTAAAATCGTACTGTTTCCGTCGCGCGTCCGTCGCCTCGCGTGAATAAATTATGCAAATCTTCTCTTATTGATCATATTTCAGTTTGATGAATAAACAAAATGGGCTAAAGAAACTTAAGACTCTATAATTCTACTTTGTATAAAAATCGTATAGCAGTCACCACTCCATAAATTTTTCTTTGAAATCAAATATTTGTGCAGTCTTTTCATTAAATAATAATTCGTTTACTTTGGATGCTCAAAATAAAATAAGAGTTCATTTGAATTAATTCCTTCATAGTTTGAACAAAAATTTAAAAAACCCTACAGTAGAAAGAAGACGAATATACGTGTATGATACCTAAAGCTAAACTTGGAATGGCAATTTATACAAAATTTAAGAAATTTCAGGAATAATTAGAAAATTAAATGCAATAAACATTCAACTACAGCAATCGTTTCAGTTTTAGGACTTAAAGGAAATGTAAGTAATCTATTACTGTACATCGTGATTGTCATAATAAACCGTTCAAAGTTATGGGCAATTGCGATGGATTTATGGATACAACGCCAAATTACATATAACATTGGCTTAGCAAAAACAACTTTTCTGCATTCGCTAATTGTGCCATATTCGCTAAGACTTGTACTTCTATTCTTTTAGAAGAAAATTTTCTCAATAATCACAGCAGTAAGGAAACTGGTCATACTATAAATTATTATTTTTTATGGGGTTTTACTACGTGGCAGGCAATTATACTAAAATGGTGGTTTTGTTTCCAGATAAATAATATTGATGCAATGATGAGTCATTTCAGTTACTGCAACTGCATACAGGGCGAATTCTTTTTACCCGACAGAAAGAATAGTAATATTTTTTCTATATTGTCCTATTTAGTAAACAGCTTTTGACAGTGGTCATACGTCTTACTATATTCGGCATTAGGGGTATTTTTGTAACATATTGTATAGTGTTATGTACAGATTATTAACCTTCAGATTCCGTCAAGGCGTCCATATTACGTGAGGCCTGTAAACTTTCTGATAACAAGCCGGTGAACTAAATCAATTAAAACCTAACGATAACTAACGATTAAATCTGGCTTAAATCAGTTTAAGTTCCCACAGTAAGCAATCGCAGGGTTGACCATTTCCAAAAATAAATTTTAAGCCGAAAGTGGACTCGATGGAATTTTGTTAAGTTTTTTTAATTTCTCGTCTTCGATATATCAACAAATTACTGAAACACATTCAGACCAGGGCTACTCAAAGTGGGTGTTAGCGACGCGGCGAAACTATAACGTTCAGGGCCGGTGAATTTTTGATTTTCATAATTGTCATGCTCTAAGAGACTAGATTGTGCTCTTTTTTTTTGTTTTTATTGACAATTTTTTGCTGAAACAAGATGCGCCTTTTATTTTAATTCTAGTTTTTAATTTTGCTCCGTCGTCTTCAGTGGGGTACGCGAACCCTTGGGGTTCGCCATTTGACTTAGGGGGTTCGCGACAAGATTACAGAGGCTGGAAAAAATCTATGACTGGCGTGGATTATGACTCTGAGGGGTGCCTGGTGCGGTAATATTCGCGACGCATAGAGTTAAAAACGCGTAGTGGCGACAATTTCAGAGAAATAATCGGAAGCCGGGAGTGATTTCCTACTTTTGATGCCTTTATCAATTTTTTTTTTTATTGACCAAGATTGCTTTTTTTGGTAATGGATTTAGATAAGATGGTGGCAGCTAGCCAGGCGGGCTTTAAACAAGCCTTGCGCCTATGACTGACTAAGCAATCGGGACCTGCCTCTGTAGCTGACCACCGAAACTCGATACATATCGCATGAAATAGCGTTTTATCGACACTCAACTGTCAAAATCCTTTATCTTTTGACAGTTAAACATGATAAATCGCTGTATCATATCGCGGCTCGGTGGTCATGCTAGGGGGCTAGACGATACAACAGTCCTCAGAAGCGGTTGAAAAACTTTTTTTTTGTTACTTTTCAACTTCATATTATGTATAATAGCTAATCTTTAAGTTATTCCTACTGCCCTGTATAAGTGGCATCCCTAGGGCCCCGGTGGGCGCGTGATATTTATTGCCCCCCCGATACCTCACAGATTAGGCCGCATTAACAACGAGCCGTACTCCATTAGCACCTATTAATTAAGCCCATCAGCGACGCCACCCGCACGTACGTACTCTCAGTCCTGATGTAATAAACCTGTGATTGAATTATTTTTTTTTCGCTTTCAACTACAGGTGTTCGGAGCACCCTCCCCTTTGCGCGGGGGAAGTAGGCGGAAATCCTCATAGCCGGTCTATGGGGGGCAAGTCAGACTCCTACTGACTAAAACCGCCTTGAGTTTGGTTGCGTACCCTGAAAGGCAACGAACCTTCGTCGCGAACAAAGCGACCGCCCCCCCTCAGGGGAGAATATTAAAATTTCCATCGTATTTAAGGAATCGGCCGCCATGTATGAGTGAGTAGAGTAAATGAAGCGAAAGAAAGGAGAATGAACAAAATGTATAAACCAAAAACCCAGAACAAACAAACTGTATCTCAATTATTATTGATTGTCTAAGAACGAGCGAAATAAAGTGGACATAAGAGAGCATAAAGATCCATCAATGGATCTTTACAATGGATTTTAGTGGATCTAATGGAAATAGCCCTCCCAAGTCAGCAATACTTATTCTTCGCCAAACCAACTTTCTAACGAACCCTGCTAACATTTTGCTTTCCATTTATTATATTATAATACTTAAGTCGAATATTCTCATTATTTTGTAAATTAAGATAGCCATCAATACTTTTTACGATTCAAAGTCCTATTGAAATGTTAAAAATCAAACACATTTTACATCTTCATATCAACAGAGATTACAATAAATTATTGACACGCATACATTCGGAAATACAAAGAATTTGGTTACTTAAACAGGTTTGATATCATAATTAAGCTTTTGTGAGAACTTGTTTCGACACATGTACAATTTACGTAACAAAACCGACAAAGAGTTCGCACAAAATCGAATGATCGTCTCCGCTTTCGAATATTTTTAATTGTCTTAAGTGCCCCGAGGTTTTACTCCGAAGATTAATTTTTCGTTTTTAATTCTCGTTTATTTCGTTCCCGATAATACCGGCAGCTCCGTCTGTTGATGTTGATAACTTTTGTCACACACATGCATTGGTATGGCAAGTAGTTGAGAAGTTGGTTCAATCTTTTTACAGCCAGTTGTAATATTAACGTGAAAACGTAATTAACTGACTTTATAATTACAATGATGTCGACTTGATTCTGTTGTTAGATATCTCAAGATATTCTTAGAAATGAGAAAGTAAAGTATTAGTTGACTGGGTAGTTAGCATAACGTCCGTAGATTATATGTAATTAGATGATTTGATTCTTTCTAACTATGAAATATCTAATACGTTAATGTTCATTCTTTAGTGTTTATATCGTGAAGCTATTGTCAGTAAAATATAAAACTTAGATTATTCTCACTTATGTTATGCGTAAAAACAAATATTCAAAAATATTAATAAATTTTTACCATTTTTTTCACCAATCTTTCCTTTCTTTCTAGGAATGGAATATTCAAAATTTTTTACGTTTCATTACTGAAGATCGACATTTAAATAATTATTTATTAATACTTACATTTCAAATAAATACATAATATATGGCCGTGGTTTTATGAACCATAATGACTATAAATTAAATATTTACGTCTCAGCAAATGAAGACATCGTAAACGCGCAGATTCACATGAACTATAAAACGATAGTAGCTATAAAACTTGCCTTCTAATGGAGTTATTGCATAATCAATCAATTATGACTATCAGGCCTTCCTTATGGGTGGATAAGGAGGATGGGCCATAACCCACCACGCCGGCCCAATGCGGATTGGACGACTGCAAATGCATCCGGGACCAACGGCTTAACGTGCCTTCCAAACGGAGAAGCTCAAAATAGTAAGTTATTGGTCACCCATCCCATGACTGACCCTTGCGAAAGTTGCTTAACCTCCGCTGGGCCAGGCGCTAAACCACTTCGCCATCTAGCACCTCGATCAATCAATCAATCAATTATAATGTACTGTTATATCGTCATTTGCGGGGTTAACTATATAAAATAAAATTGCTTAGTTTCCCATTGCATTGACGTCAATGCAATAGGAAACCGTTCTCCGGTTCATTCAATTATTTCATTTTTCTAGTTAGTTCAGATTGGACCTCCGTCGGGCGCGAACCTTTTTAATTGTCATAATACTATTTTTCGGAAGTAAAGTTCGTGTGTAATTCATTTAGTTTTTTTTTAAAAACTCTTCGCTGACCCGCTCCGTAACAGTGGTGTCAGAAGTGGGATACCAGTGTTGATTAGCCGTTTCCATTCCACTGGTATTCCAACGGGTCGCGAAAATAAAACCAGTCCATAAAAAAAAAAAAAAATCTTTCATCGTGCCAATCTGACTCCGGAGCGAGATTTTTCTCTGTGTCCGCTTCGTCAAGTTCCTGCACATCCTTGACTGAGTCTCGACAGTAAGCCTCACTTGGTGAGCCTGCAGACCAGTACCAAGGCCGTTTCACTTCACTCTGTATCCTGCCGGTGCGTAATACGCGCCGCCGCTGTTGCCTGCCATCTCGACCGCCGTCGCCGCTGAAGGTGTCGCTGTCCTTGCAAGGTGCCGCCCTGTTGAGCGCCGAGCACCGGTGCACGTCGCTGCCCCGCTGCTCGTCGTCGCTGCTACTCCGCCGCCGCTCCTGAATCCTGTGATCGCGTTGCTCCAATCTCTTGACATGAAGTTCGTCCTGTTCGTGCTATTCCTGTAAGTGAAACATATTTTATTATCTGTTATTGCTACAATTTTCTCGCGATAAAGAGTAAAACGTATTACGTCTCAATTTATATCCTTATTCCTATATCCTTAAAAATCATAATTATCCTTGATCCAAGTAATTTCCTAAGTATTATCTAATGTCATACATTATCCTTATTATAATACAAATTTAAATATAAATATCCTTAACTAATTAATCTTATAACAACTTACATGCGAAATTAGTATTTTAATCCTTGTACTTACCGTTATCCTTATACCTAATTACTTACCTTATTTTTTTGTCGGTGTTTATCTATAAGTTACAATGTCGGTCGAAGCTAAGAAAAGCAGTGAAATAGTACTAAGCGAACAATTTCCCATCAATGTGCTATGCAATTTTATAGGCACTTATAAAGGTGACCGCGAAACTCTCACCGCTTTTCTTACAAATTGTCAAAACGCTATAGATCTAGCATCACACAGCCAAAAGATTTTACTAACAAAATACATTTTATCTCGTTTAGAAGGCAAAGCCCAAATCGCGTGTGCGAATAAAATTTTTGATGATTTTAACCAAATTAAATCGTTCCTAAAACAAAATTTTGGTGAAAGAAAACACTACAACCATTTGCTGCTAGATCTACAGTCGTGTAAACAACAATCTAACGAAACCGTATCTCAGTTCGCGCTTAGGGTCGAAGGTTGTCTCACAGACCTTCAAGCCGAAATTTATAACTCTGAATCTTTAAAGAAAGATCTTCCGGGTCGCGTCGCAATGACCGAAGATCTAGCCTTATTTACTTTCTCCTTAGGTTTGCATCCGCGTCTAGGCAATAACGTCAGATGTAGAAGCCCCAAATCTCTCAACGACGCAATCAATATCGCTCTTGAAGAGGAAAAGATACAAAATCTCTTATTTAAAACGGCAACTAAGCCGAAATGCAGAACCTGTGGAAAAATCGGGCATTCGGAGTCTGAGTGTTTCTCCAAAATAAGACGTGCAATTCCGCCACGTGCTTTTCCAGATCGTAGACCGCCAGCACCAATATCAAATGACAATTCCCGGTCCCACGTTTTCTGCAGGTATTGCAAAAGTAAGGGGCATGACATTACAGAATGTCGTAAAAGAAAATATAATAATGAAAAATATAATAATTCAAACAGACCGGCAAACATGCATCATATTACTTACGAACAGCCGTCAACGTCGGCACCGTTGTCGCCGACACCGTATCAAGTTTCACATGAATTTACTAACGATTATGATTTAAACTAAATTATCGGAATTCGAAGCCGTGCCGTCGCTTTCCGAATAGCTATTTAGGCACTAATCTTCCTCATACTAAATCTATTCCTAAATCTTATAACGCATCTCATCATGCTCCAAAGAGAGTTTCTATTTCGATGAGTCCTAAATCAAATAATGCATCTCGTCACGCTCCAAAAAGAGTTTCTATTTCGATGAGTCCTAAATCAAATAATGCATCTCGTCTAGGGAATGCAAACCGGTTTCACCGAAAACCGAAAAACCGGTTTTTTCTCGGTTTTCTTTTTCTTTAAAAAAACCGGTTTATTTTTTCTAAAACCGGCTATTTCGGTTTTATTGGAGAAGATTTGTGAATAACTAAATATTAAATAGTTCGACAATTTTAATGACAAACTAAGTAACAAGTTTGCAATATTACTATTAGACATTATTCTAGAGAGTAGCATTATACAGGATGACATGGAAATTCGACCTATTCCTTGAAAGGGGTTATAGTAGAGGTCATTAGCAACAAATTAAGCCCAGTGAACCAGGGGTCAAAACTGAATGGTTACTGAGCTGTAATGGTTCTTCGATTTTTAAGAAATTTTCTGACTTGTTACCTAAAACCATTAATTATGAATAAACTACTCCACTCTGAACATTGAATTGATACTTTTCTAAAAGCTGCAAAATAAGTGATCAGTTTAAATAAAAACGCTGACCCCAAAACATACATAATCTCAGAAATAAAAGGTCCTTAGTAGCAATAATTTTTATTTTCTGTATTTTTCCTAAATAATCGCCGTAAGTTATTGAAAAAAGTTGTATAAAAGTAAGCGTACAGATTAGTAAAATAACTTATTAAATTCATTAGCTTTCCAAAAAGGTATAAATGTTAGTAACTTTCTTAGCTGTTTAAATAAAAAACAGCAAAAGGGCGCTCTAGGTCCAACTTTTGATTTTGATTTGTTAATTGAATTCAGTTCGTAAGGCAACGGTGTTTACTCTACCTACACTGTGAATAAAAATAAATGTAAATTGATAAAGTTCAAATAAAAAAAAACAGCAAGCAATTACAAATCCTGTTCAATTCTACCATTGTTGCGTATGCAAGCACGGAGCCTACGACGTACTTCGCTCACTGTCACTTCGCGCACTGAAAGTGAGGTTTTTATTTGTTCGGCAGCTGCCAAAATTCTCTGCCTCAACTCTTCAATGGATGTCGTTGGTCGATTCGCATGGTACACCAAGTCCTTCATGTGACCCCAGAGATAAAAGTCGCATGGCGTTAAATCTGGACTTCTCGCCGGCCATGGCGTTAGGCCACCTCAACCAATCCATCTACGCGGATAATTCTCATCCAGCCATTGTCGCACACCTCGGTAAAAATGAGCTGGGCACCCATCGTGCTGGTAGACCAGCACGATGGGTGCCCAGCTCATTTTTACCGAGGTGTGCGACAATGGCTGGTAGACCAGCACGATCGGTCGAGGTGGCCCGTAGCCTCGGCCGGCGAGAAGTCCAGATTTAACGCCATGCGACTTTTATCTCTGGGGTGACATGAAGGACTTGGTGTACCATGCGAATCGACCAGCGACATCCATTGAAGAGTTGAGGCAGAGAATTTTGGCAGCTGCCGAACAAATAAAAACCTCACTTTCAACGCGAGTGACAGTGAACGAAGTACGTCGTAGGCTCCGTGCTTGCATACGCAACAATGGTAGGATTGAACAGGATTTGTAATTGTTTGCTGTTTTTTTTTATTTGAACTTTATCAATTTACATTTATTTTTATTCACAGTGTAGGTAGAGCAAACACCGTTGCCTTTCGAGCTGAATTCAATTAACCAATCAATACACTTGAAAATCTGACGTTTTTATTTATATTCAAAAATTTAATTAAAAAAAAACGGTTTAACCGGTTAACCGGTTTTTATGAAAAAAACCGAAAATAAAAACCGGTTTTTAAAACTGTCCGGTTTTGCATTCGCTAATCTCGTCACGCTCCAAAGAGAGTTTCTATTTCGATGAGTCCTAAATCAAATAATGCATCTCATCATGCTCCAAAGAGAGTTTCTATTTCGATGAGTCCTAAATCAGATAATGCATCTCATCATGCTCCAAAGAGAGTTTCTATTTCGATGAGTCCTAAATCAGATAATGCATCTCATCATGCTCCCAAAAGAGTTTCTATTTCGATGAGTCCTAAGTTAAATAACGCACCTCAACACGCTCCACAGAGAGTTCCTATTTCGTTGAGTCCTAAATCATCATCTCTTACATCTCAGCAGGCGCAACAGCCTCTGAGCCATTTTGCATCTCGGACGCAAACGCCACCGAGTCGTACAGATTGTACAAATTCTTATCTTAAATCGAACACAGCATCCTATAATACTAAATCTTGTGATGAATCTTGTGACACAAAGTCTTATCCTAACTCTTATACTATTTGTGATCAAAATAATAAATGTGCATCTCAAGACATAAACTTGAGTCAATCATCTCCAGTCTCGAATGATGTCGAACATTCTGCAACTGTCCTTGAAATAAATTTATCTATTAAAAAGATATCCTTGCCTCACACATATTTAAATACTAGTTTCTCTTCAAATCCTTTAAACTTTCTTATAGACACGGGCGCAAGTATAAGCCTTGTCAAACGCTCAAGCTTAAATAAAATACTCGATTTATCTCGTGAGATAGTTAAGATCAAAGGAATTAACAGCCTCGAACATTGCTCTGAAACATTAGGTACAATTCAAATGGATTTTATTTTATCAACAAAAATATATACATACAAATTTCACGTAACTAACGATGACGTCAGTCTAGATCATGACGGCATCATCGGCAGTGACTTTTTAGGTTATTTTAAAGCGAACATCGATTATGATACAAAATTATTGAACATTCTCGGACAAAGTCTGGAGATTAAGTATAATCAGCCAACTTATATTATTCCTGCGCGTTCCGAAGCAATTATCGAATGCGCGATATCAAATTACTCGCCCGAGTCTTATCATAATAACGAAGCTCTCGTACTAGATCAAACAATAAGTGATGGTGTTTACATTGCAAATTGCATGGTTACTATAAAACCGAATAAAAGAATAAATATTACTGTTTTAAACACCACCGACTCTGAGGTCCGAGTCAAAGATTATTACGTAGAAGTGTCACCCCTTGAACTTAACTCGAACACTGACTCTTACGAAAATATTAATTCCATTTACGATTACAAATCTGATAGATCACAAAATGTTTTAGATCTCATTCGCTGCTCTCATCTTAATAACGAAGAAAGTAAGGCACTTTTAAACTGTTGTTCTGAATACACAGATATTTTCCACTTAGAAGGCGAACCTTTATCCTATACCAATGCAATCGAGCACTCAATTAACTCAGGAGATGCGCCTCCTATACATGTAAAATCTTATCGCTTCCCTGAATGTCACAAGGACGAAGTTGATTCCCAAATCCGAAAGATGTTAGACCAAAAAATTATTCGCCCATCAATTTCACCCTGGAGTGCCCCAGTTTGGGTAGTTCCCAAGAAAATGGATGCTTCCGGCAAAAAGAAATGGCGCATAGTCATAGACTATCGCCGCCTCAATGACGTCACTGTATCAGAGACTTATCCTCTACCTCTCATCACTGATATCCTCGACCAGCTAGGTCATTCCAAGTATTTCAGCACCCTTGATCTCTCAAGTGGCTTTCATCAGGTCAAGATGAGCCCCAAGGACGCGCCAAAGACAGGATTTACTGTCAACACAAATTCCGACGTCGCCGGACATTACGAGTTTACTAGAATGCCATTTGGGTTAAAGAATGCCCCTTCTACCTTCCAAAAGCTAATGAATACCGCTCTTTCTGGTCTCCAAGGTCTTCACGCTTATATTTATCTCGATGACGTCATCATTTACAGTCACGACTTAAAAAGTCATATAACTAAAATTCAATCAGTATTTGACAGACTACGTAAATTCAATTTAAAACTCCAACCAGACAAATGTGAGTTTCTTCGGCGCGAAGTCGCTTATCTGGGCCACATTATCACTGATAAAGGTGTGTGCCCAAATCCAGAAAAAATCAAGGCAGTCAGCCAATTTCCAATTCCCAAAAATCCTAAGGACATCAAATCTTTTCTAGGCCTTGTCGGTTATTACCGACGCTTTATAAACAATTTCTCACAAATAACTAAGCCCTTGACTTCACTCCTTAAAAAGGATGCCACATTCAAATGGTCATATGAACAAGAACGAGCATTCTCCTTATTAAAAGAAAAATTAACTACGGCTCCATTACTTCAATATCCTGATTTTAAACAACCATTCTTGTTGACAACCGACGCGTCAAACTACGCAATAGGTGCTATTCTTTCTCAAGGCGAAATTGGCAAAGATAAGCCAGTCTCATATGCGTCACGCACCCTTAATAAAGCTGAGGGAAATTACGCCACCATAGAAAAAGAACTCTTAGCCATCCTTTTCGGTGTAAAAACCTTCCGACCTTACCTATACGGTCGTAAATTTAAGATAATAACAGACCACAAACCTCTCGTGTGGCTATTCAATGTTAAAGATCCGGGTTCTAGGCTCATGAGATGGCGCCTAAAACTCGAAGAATATGACTATGAAATCGTATATAAAAAGGGTAAATTAAACGCGAACGCTGACGCGTTATCTCGATTCCCGGTAAATGTCCTTGAGGATAATACCGACTCTAATTCAATGATTTGCAACCCTACGCTGTCTCCTGATAACGATGCCAATCCCCATAGTCTTCCTTCTATATCGGAAACTTACGAACAATTCCTTCAAATCTCTAAACAACCCGGTGTTACCTTCGACACGGTCATCCAGGAACACAACGAGTCCTTATTAAAAACTAAAATCAAGTTGATCGCATATCCAACATCAATTGACTTAGATGAGTCGATACCGTATTGTAGTGACATCCTTAACGCAACTACAAACGATAATCCTGACATTCCTAATATTCAAGACATTGAACGCGAACTTCATACCTACTATTCAACTTCTAACGATAAGCACGTGTTTACACACTTATTTGTTAAACTAAATCATTTTGACGAAATGTCGTACAAGGATATATTTAATCTTATCCGCGATTATCGCGACATGGTAAAATACTGGTACTCAGAAGAGAAGGAAATAGCCATATCAGATTTTACAGATCCTTTCTCAAAGTTATCCTTTACGAAAATATACAATATTATAGCATTCCTTTTTCATAACACCAACATAAAGGTTAATATCTATCATAATTCTATAAAGTATCCGACGCCAGATGAGGTTAAGCAGATCCTTAAAGACAATCATGACTCACCTTTCGCTGGTCATCCCGGAATCTCCCGCATGCTTGAACGAATTAAGTCTCAATTTTGGTGGAAAAATATGCGACAAGATATCGAAGATTACGTCAAAAACTGTCGTTCGTGTCAAATTAACAAACCTTTACGGCAAACGAATCGGGCTCCTATGATAATTACTTCCACAGCATCTCGTCCTAATGAAAAGGTCTATCTTGATCTTGTCGGCCCGCTCCCTGAAACATATGAACATAAATATAAATTTTTACTTACCATTCAAGATGATCTCACCAAGTTTTCTCAAGCGTATCCCATGCAATCCTGTTCAGCTGAAGAAACAGCCAAATTATTTGTAAATTACATTTCGCACATGGGAATTCCTAAAATGATTATCTCCGATCAAGGCACTAATTTTTGTTCCGATCTATTCAAACAGCTTGAAAAATTATTTAGCATCAAACATATATTTGCATCACCTTACCATCCCCAAACCTGTGGTGCACTTGAAAGAAGCCACTCCACCCTTAAGGAATACTTAAGGTCGTATATAGGTGAAAATCAAAACACCTGGGACCTTTACATCCCGAGCGCCATGATAGCCTATAATTCCAATGTTCACTCTACAACAGGGTTTTCACCCTTAGAGTTATTATTTGGCTTTAAGCCTTATCTACCATCCAGTATAGACACTCTTGATAACAATACCTACACCGATTACATACGTGCACTAAATCATCGGCTTTATTATAGCCGCCAAAAGGCTCTTCAAAACATTCAAGCTTCAAAAGAGAGAAGTAAGAATTACTATGATTCACACACCAAACCTTTAAAATATAACGCTGGTGATATGGTCTATATTCGCTGTCACCATAAACAAAATAAGGCTTTGTCGCCCGTCTGGAAGGGCCCTTATAAAATAATTAAGCTAAACAGCAATCACTCCGTGACGCTACTTATAAATCGTAAACATGTACGTCATCACTATGACGAAATAAAACGTGCTCATGATCATGACACGTCATAGTAACCTAGGTCAGTAAGTTATATAGTAATACATAATAATAGGTATGACGTAATCATAAGCCCTTTCGTTCTATTTCAGATCGGCGCTGTCGCCGCACGCGCAGTGTGATTACGTATCACCCATAGTCAGTAGTCCGGGCTTATTTTTCGATAAGCTTTTAGACGTTAAGTTTACTAATAGCGACTGGAATGTCGTATCATATATAGATATAAGTCACATACAACCTAATCTAGATAAAATAGAATTCTTGTTTGAAAAGCTTAACGTATTCTGTAATTCCTTCACGTCATCTAAGATACAATCAGATTGCATCAATTCCTTATCGGCGCTGAAAAATCAGCATCTTACTAATGTTAATAAATTTTCCTCTATTTCATATTTGCTTGAAAGTGAAAAGCCTAAGAAACGTTTTAAAAGAGGTCTTCTTGATTTGGGAGGATCACTCTTAAAAACAATCTTCGGCACACTAGATTCCGAAGATGCAATTAAATTCTCGAAAGCTATAGATAATGTACAGACGGATGAAAAACATCTCGCTTATCTTATGAAAGATAATATTCACGTAATTCAATCTACTATTTCGTCATTTAATAATACTATGTCCAAGGTCGATCGAAACGAGAAACATCTCTTAGAAAACATGGAAATCATACACAAAACCCTAGAGACAGTTTCCAATACTAATGATAAATTAGAAATAAAATCTCAACTTAGTTCCTTATAAAGTTCCTTAGAAGCTATTATCTTAACTCTATCTTTTGATATCGATGACGTTAATAATGCTATTTTATTCGCGAAACTAAACGTTTTGCATCCGACTGTACTCAGCCCGCATCAACTATATAATGAATTAGATAAGAATAGAAATAATCTTCCTAGCCATTACGAACTTCCTATTTCTTTAACTTTACAAAATATTCAAGAAATAACTGATATTTCTCAGTTAGTCTGCTACTATCATTTAAATAAGATTATTATAGTACTTAAGATTCCTTTAGTCCTACCTCAAGTCTATAACCTTTATAATATTATTCCTTTACCAGTTCCTTACGATATCACGAAACCTGACACTTTCATACTCATCGAGCCAACAAGCTCGCACGTAGCAATAACAGCTGATCGTATGTTTTACTCACTAATAAAAGACATCGATAAATGCAAGCTTATCAGTGAGAAGTGTTATGTGTGTGTACTTATAAATATGTTTTCAGTGATTGCAAATCCAACGTGCGAGACGACTCTACTAAGTGAAGTGGTAACTAAACTCCCAGACACGTGTGTAACTAAGTTAATTCATGGTTCTATTAATGTATTTTATAAGATTAGTTTTAACCGCTGGATATTTGTTCAATCGGAACCAGGGAAATGCCACATTACATGTAATAACGAAGATGTAAGTCTAGACGTAATCTTATTCGGTACTGGCATCTTAACCCTACCGAGAAACTGCAAAGCGTTCTATAAAACGCTACAATTTACCGCTGTTGGCGAAACGTCACTCGGTAACGTAACTAATACGATTTCAAATTTCAATATTTTATTAGATGATTGTTGTGAACGGTCCAAGATAAATAAAACATTTGAGAAGTTACCTTTTTCTAAATTAAGTAACGTAGGCAATCTTGACTCTTTGGTACATGCCAGCATCCATCTGAATTCTTTAGAAGATGAAATTAATAAAATTGAAAATCCGTCTCACTTTGAGACCTATGGCATTCATTACATGTCCCTGAGTTACGTAATCAGCATCCTTTTCCTAATTATTATTTTAATTAAATATCATAAGAAAATATGTAATCGTAAGCAATCTTCATGTTGCATTCAAATATTCAATCAGTGTAATAACACCAAATCCAAAACAAATCCAGCCTCAATAACAATCTATGAAGATGTTATTAGAAAAGATGGATCAGAATCAGAAGATGCGATAAAAAATCCATCTCCTATAAAAACTCCTATAAAAAGAAACTTACTTCTAACTAAAAGTCTTTAATTATTATTTTTATATACTGAGAAAAATCTTCTCAATTCCCATCCATCTTATCTTAATAAAATAGTTTGTATTCACTTTTTGTTCTAAGCTAAATATAAGTAATTGATGTTATCCTTAATAAAGAAAAACCTTCCCTTAAACTATCCTATAATATTGTAGTAGTCTTACCTTGATTATTGTCATTGGTTTCCTTTGTAACTGTTTTAATTATATCGGTCAAACAGAAGTCCAATCTTTAGTTTTCGGGTTATCTTTTAATTTATCTCTCATCACTTTAAGATGTGATGATCGATCTTAACGGGGGGGTTGTTATATCGTCATTTGCGGGGTTAACTATATAAAATAAAATTGCTTAGTTTCCCATTGCATTGACGTCAATGCAATAGGAAACCGTTCTCCGGTTCATTCAATTATTTCATTTTTCTAGTTAGTTCAGATTGGACCTCCGTCGGGCGCGAACCTTTTTAATTGTCATAATACTATTTTTCGGAAGTAAAGTTCGTGTGTAATTCATTTAGTTTTTTTTTAAAAACTCTTCGCTGACCCGCTCCGTAACAGTACCCATAATATTTCAAGATTGCCGTGGTATTGCTTAGGCCATAAAAAATTAAGTGTTATTTGTTGTACAAGAGACCAAAGTCAATTTGTGCTGCGAGTGCCGAGTTTAAATCACGAACTAGCGACGTAGTCTAGAATTGAATCACAAACGTAGCGAGTGATTCTAATAATAATATATGCTACTGCGCCCAGTGAGTGATTTAAAGGCATGAGGCAGAACAAAAATTTGGTCTCGTGTTAAACATACAACTTTTCACCTCTATACCAGCGAGAAAGTGTTATAGGTAGAACAGTTATTTTCACGTGACTTTCCTGTTAAAAAACTAAATTCAGTATTAGAAAGTTGTTCTCTCAACTTTTTTCGAGTTAGACAACTATCTTCATTGCATTTTTTGTAATAAGTATATCACCAAAATAGTTCGATCAAACCTATGCTGAAAAAAATTTATTCAAAGAGTAAAGTAGATTCCCGTCGTTTTGTTCCACATTACTTTGTGTTTTTCTCTTATTTATTAATATCCTATGTTATTTAGTTATTTACAATTATAAAACATTAATTTGTTATTATATCATAAATTTTCGACCTTATACTTTTTATTTCGAATTATCAACCTTCTTTTTTGACAATCATTGCTGCGAGTTTTTCAGATGACCTCCGAGATCGAGTGGCTTTGTACACCATCTTTGTTTTCAAGGTGTCGCCATCTCTAAGGTCCCGGGTTCGATCCCCAGTTGCTGTGCTATATTATATATAACTGTGCTATATTGGCTCAGGTCTGGGTGTTTGTGATACCACCGTTGTCTCTGATTTCCATAACACAAGTGCTTTAGCTACTTACTTTGGAATCGGAGCAATGTATGTGATGTTGTCAAATATTTATTTATTTATTTGGTTTGCTCAGAACCTTAGAAATTAAGCTTTCTTTATTTTTCTATTGTTTGGTCAAACCAACTATTTATACAAGGTACATTTTGCAGAAAATAATTAACACAACTAAAACTTAAAAAACGAAAAACTAAAACTTTATTTATGACTACTATATTTTTTTATTTTGTCAGTAGTTTTTAGTAGAAATCAGGCTTTTTGTCAGGATTTTATAGGTATGGGCTTAGAAGGATGCTTCCTCCCCCTGCCCGACCCCCTCTCGAGCTTTCGAGCTCGTTAGGCTTGGCGGGAGGGCTGGGTGCGGCGAGAAGCCTATCAGGCTTGGCGCGAAGCCTATCAGGCTTGGCGCGAAGCCTATCGGGCTTGGCGGGAGGGCTGGGTGCGGCGAGGGACGTACCCTTGGTATGACTGAGTCCAACATGCCGTTTGGTATGCATAAAGATCGCATTCTCTTCTTGTTACAACAAAAAAAAAGGATTTTATAGGTATACCATCTGGTAACCATAAACGGGAGAACCCTTCTTCCTAGACTGGATTATAATGGGTTGCTATCATCATGATGATGCATAAACAAAACAAATCGTTTGTATTCCAACCTCATTTTGTTAATTTCTAGATACAATGTGAAAGTATTGGTGTGTAACAAACAATAGGTTCGAAGTACCAAATAAAAAGTGCCCCAGATTGGGCCGGTGAGCCTCAACGACAGACCATTGATTTCACGCTGGATCGGAGCGTGGCCGCGATGTTGTGCGCTGCGCAGCGCACGCGCCGACCATACGCGCCATATCGTAAGTGACGGAAAAAGCAGTAGAGCAACTTCATATCTTTAAAAAACGTGTTAAAGAGGCAAAAATATAGAATTGACCGCCGCTGTGGTCTAAAGATTCGCCCACCCGTGTAAGACGCAAGGGTCGATTTCCAGGAATGCAGCCCACATTTGTCTTTGGTTTGTTTGGGCTTGTTTCAGGCTCGCCAGGCTAGCTACCACCATCTTACCTAAGTCTGACACCATGACAGCAATTTAATATATTTGTGTTCCAGCAGTTAGAGGAAAAGCCGCCAGATCCTCAGTGGTTGAGGATTCCCGGTGTAGTGTGCTTTCGACCCATTACCATCACGTGAAATGAAGACCAAGAACTGATACTTTATGGATAAAAAAATCCATATAATAATATTATGTTAGGTAGCGTTCCACCTTCTGCTCCAAGAGCCCTACACGGGTTCAAATCCAGATACATCTTTAAGGTAGTATCTCTTATTTAGTTTGCGACTAAATTATTTATGAGAGCTCAAGATGAAGATGTTTAGCTGTCATATTCTTTTTTGGAACAACATAGTACTTATACAGAAAGCTTTCAGCCTATCCAGGGTATGTTTGCAATAAGATCTAAACTATTTTTGTATTAATCCATCTGTTTGTATACTGGTTTGTTTTGTAGGTAGAGTTGTAGACCGTTACCGTCGCGGTGATTTGATCCGAATCGGTTCGAAACCAATTATAGGCTGCGCGGGAGTTCTTCGCCTATCCTATAGGTACTCGTATACCTACTCAAGAAATCTTGGTTTGTCGATAATAGCGAATAATTGCTCACGATCGAGTATTGTTATTATAAAAAGTAAAAGTCAGGACTAAAGATTTATTTTTAGGAAGCAGCGACAATTTTTGGATATACTTAGGTACAGTCAGCAGCACGTCAGGTTATACAAAGCTGTCAAAAATTTGTAATTTATTTTGAACCTTAATATCCTCGAATTTAACTTTAAAATTGATTGATTATAATTACTATGCCGTGGAAGCCCAGTTTGCCGTTGACTGTAGGTACTTACATAAAAAGTATAACGTATTTTTGTACGTCAATATAGCATCATTTTTTTTCTTAGAAAATAAGAATGATAAAGTGGCTACTAGTAGGTAGAATGCGGTTAAATTGACAATAGACAGTGATCCGCTGCAACTTACTCGAGAATGTACACACGACGGCACCTCAGACTATACATGTTGACCTTGAGACCGCCTTTATGCCCTACGTAATAAAAGCTGTTTTTGCAGTTTAACTGTATAACCTGACGTGCTATCGTGTGTACAAGAATGTATGGCAAAGCGTAAATACAGATTAAAATTGGGCGTTTTGTACCACAAGCATCGAATTATTAGCGTTAGTAATAGTAATTCGATAACCGCAATCGCTCTGAAGTTAGCCACTTCACTTGTACATTGTCAATTTAATCGCATTGTACTAGACAAAATTTCAAAGATTTATTTTTTAAAAGGGTTTAATTTTTTCAATGACACTCGGTGATATGTGACATTTGGTTTGTTTTTTATAGCGTTTTACGGCACTGGGTTCTAGCCTTTTTATCTTTTTATCTAGTCGTGGATGTTCATGCATTTGTGTGGCTAATAAAAAACCTTTTAAAAAGAAAACTCACTTGAAAACGACATGTTTCTCCCAATAATGAGAATACTAAAACCGGCCGTGAGACTTTACTGGCAGACGCAGCACATAAAACCAATTACACACAAAGGGCCTCAGCGAGTGTCTCCATCTAATGCATTCCTACTAAACGTCTTCATTTCATACGGCTTTACGATCATTCGAAGTTCCCAACTTGTTAGGGTTGACAATATTAATTTATTTCTCTAAAATATAACTTAAAGGTATGTGTGGGAAGTTTTTGGCGCCATTTTGTCGAGTTCGGTTTGGTGTCTATTTTAATTATTTTCAAATTGATTCATAGTGGATATTGTGTCTTAAAATTGGTGCAGTTATATGGTACAAGTGTCCACGCAACTGAACAATATGTGGGATAATTGAAATAGGCGCGATCTTGGTTATGTGAAACTGAGACTTTTATTGAAGTGGTGCCTTCCTCGGCAGAACTAACCGAGTAAACTGTCTTGATATACTTGATGCCAAATGCTCCAAGCAGCATTGGAATGCGATGCACCCGCATTCTAATGAAAAATGAAACAATATCTACCACTGAACTATTCAACACTTGACACTGGCAAAAATTACTTCCAAGAGGAAAGTAGATTGTCAAAACAAAAAAAGAAGAAGAAGAAGGTATGTGTGAATTATTCCATAGATCGCATACCTCCAGTTTTTATAATACTTATTTTTTACTGACTGTTGCCGGCGATTTCATTCTTCATTTGAAAGGGAATCGTGTGGCTTGGTATGGGCATGTTATGAGAAGGGATGAAAGGCATGTTACTAGAAGAGTAATGTTGAGGGCTGGAAAGAGGAAGACCCCAGAAAAAATGGATGGATTCTGTGTGTGCGGAATGATTATGAAGGTGAAGTTAGTGGATGAGGAGATGACGAGTGACAGGAAGGAATGGAAGACAAGTACACACTGCACCGACCTCCAAATAAATTGGGGCAAGGGTAGGAGGATGATGATGACTTACGAATTCTAGACATTTTGTTTTAGATTCCACTTTTGTCCCCCAAGGGGGAAATTTCAAGGGGGATTTGTGGCATAACCCGAGCAACAGCAGAAATGTTGTAACCCTTCATAAGAGACACCATTTTTCACCCCATGTCTTAGGGGAAAATATTCAGTTTTGTTAGTAGAACATTCCCGTAAAGGACGCTAAGCTGTTGGGTTTAACCTAGAAAAAACAATATTTAAAAGTGGCAACCCTAGCTTCATCATAAATACGGATACTTTATAATGAGTGGAATACACATAAAATATTAATTTTGCGTTTACCGGGGCGCGTACCTACGGGTATTTTGCTTTCATTCTTCACCAACAAACTATAGATGGTAATATAGAGACGCCTATTTTTGCAACCATGGCTGGCATCAACTAATATATCTTTTTATACTCTCCCCAAATAGGTCATAGATACGCGGGACGAGTTAGTTGACCACTCTATAGTTAACAACAGACAGAATTTCATATTCATTTATTTATAATAGTTGTACATAACACAATGTTAGTGGTTAAAGTTGTTATCCTGCGTTCTGTCTTATTTCGATCGAAAATTAAGTTCATTCACAAGTAGGTACCTACAAAACTCTACATAATACTGATAGGTATTTCTTTGTTTATTTAAGAACGATTAGATTAAAATCACAGGTATTAAACGCGTTTAAACTAAAACATATGTGTTTAAACACCTTCTATCTCGACGTTTCGACCGAGTTGCATCGCCCGTGACTACGGCCGATGCAACTCTGTCGAACTATGTTTAAATTTAGACGCGTTTAATACCTGAGATTTTAATGTAATAAAATGCAACGCGAAAGTTTAAAGTATGTAATTAGAAACTACTTAAATCAATTTCAGACTTTCACATCAAAGAACTACGACACGTCCAAGTGCCTCCAAAACTCTTTTTTTATTTTTTAAAGCAAGTAACACTACTCATCAAACATATCGGAACAATACAATGCACTGTAAGTGGGCCCTGTAATGTGTACCATAATCGCCCCCTATTAAAAATATTGTCCAGTCATCACCATTAATATGAGAAAACGAAAGAATGCCGGAAGTCAAGCTAATAATGTTAATTGCATTATATGGGAATTCTTCTATGAGAGTTTAGATTTTATTATTTAGTGGTTTCTCCTTTCTTTCTATGTTACGTAATACCTTAGATTATTGACATATAAATAATCAAAGCGTAAAACGTGTTTAGCCAATCTGTTTGATATAATATAATATTGCGACACGACAAATAAATGCTCGAGATAAGAGTGAGTGACCAAGACATATGATGGTCACCGTAGCCTATTATAAACTGTTGCGTTACGACAAAAGATGCTTTTTGCAGAGACATAATGAACTATCAAAATATGTATGGGATTAACATAGGTAAGTTTTCACTAGCAAAGTAAAGTAAAGTTTATTTAATATTCCATACATTGCTCCGATTCCAAAGTAAGTAGCTAATGCACTTGTGTTATGAAAATCAGAGACAAGATATATACCTTAAAACTAAGCATATATAGTTTGACACACAATCTCAAAATCACACTGACATTGAAAATGTCAAATTCTTCGAACGCGAAGTTCGTTAGCAAGGAAGACGCTCATCAGACACAGACTCTACCTACTTTTATATGATCTGAACTGAACACCATCAAGATATGCGAAGACTACAGCTCACTCATTACTACAAGCAGCTCGTTACCTAACCTCCGCGCCGATCCTTCATCGTCGCGTCGCGGGCGTTTTCACGTCTTAGCTGCTCGGAAATTATCGCTGCGCCTGCGCCATAATTGTTTAGCATCCATCACGACTAACATGAGAAATTAACGTCCGTTCCCAAGCAAACGCTTGTAACTGAATAAATAACGCTCTGTATTAAATTGTTTTTCACACGTAGAAACTGGAACTCGTGCATGAGGAAAAAACTACCAATAACATAACAGCTTCATTGTTATAGGTTCATACTTAACAACGAGTAGGCATAAAATTTTGTGAACAAGGAGCTTTCGGAGCATGACATTAATTCTCGTACACATACCGGTACAGGTAATAAACTAGACGGGACCAGAGGAACTCGGTGGCGAAGTGGTATAGCGCCTGGCCCATCGATTGCGGAAGTTAAGCAAGTTTCGCAAGGGTCGGTAATGGGATAAGCACGGGATAGGTAACCAAAAATGTATTATCTCGAGTTCCTCCGTGCTTCGGAAGGCACGTTAAGCCGTTGGTCCCGGCTGCATTTGCAGGCGTTAGCACTCACCAATCCGCGTGGTGGGCCATGGCCCATCGTCCTTATCCACACATAAGAAAGGCCTGTGCCCCAGCGATGGGGGCATTAAAATGGCTGATGCTCATAATGACACAATTGACAACTAAATATCACTCCAAAACCGGTGACCAAGAATTTAGAATATGATTAGACATGACTGACAACTAGCTGACCAACGAGCGATAACTCAATAATAGGGCCCCTGTACCATTTCTTGTCAAACTCCTAGAACCTTGTCATCATCAGCCATTGCTTATGGATGGATATATAGGACATAGTTACCAACACACCATAAAAGCCACATCTGCATACCTGCAGTAATTAACACAGTTCAAAAACATCAGTTAAATACGTGTTAACTGTTTCCAGAGATAACCATCTCGGCCGACTTTCACAGTTCCCGCTATCGGCTAACAGATCGGCGCAGACGCCGATTTGCGGAACCATTTCAGTTCATTATACTACTGCAACTAATCCGGAGTATGGTGTGAAGAAATACAAATCAGAGGAATCCACGACATGTTGGAAAAACAAACACCAACAAACTTTGATTTACAAATCTGTATGGTGGTCATTGGAGGACCGATTTGACAATTTTTTCAATTATAAAGTATTCGTAAAATTAGGTTTTAATAGAAAGAAACCTTTTAATTTTATTTCCAGTAAAGTTTAGTTGGAAGCATGGACCATATAACAAATTAAAGTCTGTGGTTGGAAGTAAAGAACATGTAACAAATTAAGTCTGTGGTTGGAAACACAGACCATATAACAAATGCAAGCACATAACAAATGTTGGAAGGCAAGGTTTATAAGGTTTTATGTGAAAGAACATAGGTGTGGTTTTTACAGAGATCTAAAAAATTACAATTGTTTAGCCTACAATCGTTTTTACGAATTTTTTAAAGATCAAGAACTACCATAGAAGAACATAAATAGTACTAAATAATATACAAGAAAAAATAGGACTCGCACCAGATCATGTTCTCGGACGGGAATCGAACCCGCGACCTTTGGATATCCGGTCCAATGCTCTGACCGCTGAGTTACCGAGTCACTAGTGGGAACGTTGAGTTTCTTCTAGTATATCAACTCTTACGCTGCAAGCCAGCGCCATCTCACCAATGTAGAAGGAATTACCTCGACATTCAACTGAACATCTTTCCAGATAATTTTAAACAGTTGATTAAGATGAGAAAGCTATATAACTTTTAAATTTTGAGATTTAAGCATTCACAATGCTATTTTTATATAATACTAAATAATATACAAGAAAAAATAGGACTCGTACCAGATCTTGTATATTATTTAGTATTATATAAAAATAGCATTGTGAATGCTTAAATCTCAAAATGTAAAAAAAAACATAAATAGTGTTATTTTTTTGTCCTGATTCGAGAACATGAACGCCGCTCTCGTGACTCTGCATACTGATGAGTCTATTATAAAAGCCCCATGTGTTAATAACATCACTTTCCACATGGATGGCCATATGATAGCCATAGATGGGAAATTCTACGCCTCATTCAGGGAAGTTTTAGTAAAAAAATCTTTCCCACGAGTTCCTCTCCCAGTAATAGTTTTTATGTTGTTTCAAATCAACAAGTTAACCGGACATGCGGAAAGCATAAAAATATATAGTAATATTATTGCTTTAATTTAAAACAAATAAATAATCAAAATGTCCCTGCTCAGTGCTGTGAAATTTTGCGTTAAACAGCTCAATTTTTGATCCATGTAGAGCCTAATTATAAATTGTTTCTCAAACACCATTACTTAAAAGCTAATTTATATGTTTTTCATGAAAACAAATACCTGATATTCTCAGTTCATGCCTTTCCGGGAACAAACTGACCTCAGTATATTTTATGCTCGGGCTATTTGTGCCTCCAGCATTATGCTTTCTCCCACGAAACCTGCAAAAGTTCCTTCTTACTAAAGTAACAATAACTTTAGTATTTCGCGTCCATTGCTCTCTATAGTATTTCTATATTTGATGTAACGTGAGTTGACTAAGCTTTGAATAAGGCTTTTATAATAATTTCATGTTCGTTATGGTTCTGAGTGCGCGCGCGAGGCTATCGCAGTCACGATCTACGCTTGCGCATGTTACGACTTTATTCGCTTAATGTTTATCTCATTTTGCATTTTATTAGCGCCGATAAGATAAACCTTTGATAAACATAATATGTTTCTTATGTGGATTTTTTTAAAATATTAGTTTTCAAAAACAAAACGTGACTTAGCAGCAGTCCTAGACGATTACCAATTTTATGAGTCCGGAAAAGCATTAGCACATTTTGAGCAAAACAAGTTTTCTAAGATTATGGCGACTTATACAATTCCTATTATAATTAATAGCATTTAATTTACGCTTCGTCTCTACAACATATTAAGTCTTAATTTCCGACTGCAGCCTTAAAAAAGTAAGATCTAGGATGACAAGAAACTGTGATACAAATAAAAGAAACGAAATGCTCATCTTGAAATTGCCTAATTTGGCACTCAACACAAACTTAAAAACATCGGCATACTTAGTTTGCTAAAATTGCTAAATTTTGCTAAAATACAGCGATTTCGGTGACGTAAAGGGGAAAAGCTTAGCAAACATGCTCAATTTAACGAGGTCCAACCAACAACGTTTCTGACAAAATATTAAGCAAACTAAAGATTTCTCAACACAAAGAAAGTGCACACATGATTTTACTTACTTACATTTGAACAGATGTTTAAGTTAATACGCCGCTGTTATAATTCGGCAGCTTGCAGCTTTCTCACCGCTAACAAGATTACTTTCTTCCATTCAACGCAATCGCAACACAAGTACAAATTTCACTCACTTAAAACTGCTTAGACAACACTTTAAATGCGATCGTGATGATTGGTGGCTAATAACACCCACAGTCACTACGATGCAGTATGACATTTTTGTTTCGCACGCGATAAGAAATTACAAAATTAACATTTAGAACATCACCTTCACGATCAGAAGAATTTTTGAAAAACAATCAAAAGAAGTCGCTTTGTGTTTACTATGCTAAATCTTATACAGAGTGTTAACGAATGAACCCAAAATGGGAAAACCGTTTCTTCGGACCATCAATTTTACAATGGGACCAACTCTCAAATTGCGAAAAGAAATCAGCTGATTCATACAAAAATTAATAACAAAAATATCAAAGTGTAAAATGTGAAACGGCTGGTTTTTTTTTCGCGATTTCAGAGTTGGTCCCATAGTAAAAGTTGTTCAGCACTGTCAGAGCTGCAAAGCCCCAAATAATAATAGTATGTGTGGGCTGTATGGACCATCCACCTTATCCCTCCATAAGGAAAGCCTTTATCCCAGCAGTGCGTACTTTAAAAATGGCCGATGACGAAACGTTTTGTCACTGCATCACAAATAGGCGATCAACGAAGAAAAAAAATTTAAAACTTAACAAATGAAAATATGATAAGAGAATTTTTCAACAAAGAGCTATAAACTTCGGAAAACCATAAAGTAATTGATGGTTCTATGCAGTTGGTATACTGTCCTACCACTATATTACTATCGATCGTACAAACCAGTTCACAACATTGTCTAATGAGAATCTGACACCTTTCTCATTTGTCGGACGCCAGACATCGAGTTGGTGTCAGTCATCTGGCCGGTGTCAGACACCGCGCTTTGCAATCTATACCAGCCCGGATATTGCTACTTGGCTGATTTGTGGATAACATTACCTAAGTTTAAAACTGCATTATTATAACTCTTGGCACTTGATGGAGTTGAGGAAGAGCAGTTCAAATGTCTCGTATAAAAAAGTACTTAGGTAAAATTATTTGCAGGAGGCAAGGGTCGCATCGCAACTAGTGCACTTTGGACTTTGTGTGCCTCGTGTTTTGATTTATCACAGGAATTCTCAACAGTTTAGAATATTAAGAAATCCCTTGTGAAAAATAAATGTAAGGAAATTTCTTACTTCTTCTGTTGGAATAACCAACATTTTTCTATTTGTCATCTTAATCAATCAATCAATCAATTCATTTATTCGCAGATATAGGTAAAAAAAAGTTAACAGGTACATAATTTAACTTAGCTGGCAATCTTTAATATGTTTTTCACTGCTTGCAACACTGTTGGTGTCTATGCTGTTGTTCTACGGAAAATATAGTGCGTGTGTCCCAAGGTCTTTTCTTTTACTTTACCAGCCAATAAATAAGTCTACAGTCCGCTTACAATTATATTCATCTTCATTTCTTTGTTTGTAAATATCGTTAGGGCTGAAAAGTTCCTCGCTAATGGCTTTGGTAGGTGGTATTAAAAATTGTTTGTATAAAAATTATTTGAGTTTTTCTTAATTTGAATTATCTCACTCGCTTGCATTAGCAAACTAGTCATTGGACATATCCGACAGTCATATACAAGGTGTTACAAAAATACCCCTAATGCTGAATATGGTATATAGGGACCATCAAACTGATCAACTTTTACTATGGGACCAACTCTGAAATCGCGAAAAAAAAATCAGCTGTTTCATACATTTTGATATTTTCGATTTTAATTTTTGTATGAAATAGCTGATTTTTTTTCGCGATGTCAGTGTTGGCCCCATAGTAAAAGTTGTTTAGTTTGATGGTCCCTATGTACCATATTCGGCATTAGGGGTACTTTTGTAACACGTTGTATAGGTACCAAACGGCGTGAAATCCAATTTAACCCGCTAATGGCAGCGGTCGTCGTGAAACCGACGAGTTCGCAATATGGACGCGATCTCATTAATAAAACTGCCCGTTAACTTTCTAATGCGCCTGCACTGCGACACTGAACTTTACTACAGTAGATACTTTACTCGTGGTATTAAGCAGTCTAGACTAGACATGTATACATAAGTAAGTACGGGTGTTTATGTACTAACTATACAAACCATAGACTTAGAAATATTTTAACAACCTCCGTGGTCAAGTAGCTTTGTACACCGGTTTTCAAGGTGTTGCCATCTCTGAGGTTCGATCCCCGGTTGGTCCAATTTAGAAAACGAACTTTTCTTTATTGGCTCGGGTCGGGGTGTTTGTGATACCACCGTTGTCGCTGATTTCCATAACACAAGTGCTTTAGCTACTACTTTGGAATCGGAGCAATGTATGTGATGTTGTCAAATATTTATAATAAATATAATATCGTTAAAAGGATCCTCTTTTTAATATGAAGTCGTATCTTTAATAGTTACCAGGGTATAATAAAACGTTGAAACGTCATTTCATGCCTTATAGAATATCTATTGAAGATTATCCCTCGTTTAATTATCATGAGCTCAGACTTCTTTGAAGGCGGAAAAAAACTGGAAAAGGAAAATATTTTCCGCTTTTATCTTGGAATGCTTCTGTAATGTAAGGAATAACTTCTACTTATACGGTTAAGTACACCTTTATCACTTTACACGTAACATTGTTATTTAAGCATTCATAAAGTGCTTGTATTACTATCGTAGGGTTGCCACAGAAATTTGGAAACTCCGGACAAAAAGCTTAACACTAAAAAAACATGGAGAAACATGGACACAAAAGGATTTCTTTTAAGTTCGATATTTTTTTTAAAATGCAACATCTAAAGTAAATATCCTAACAAATCAATTAATATTGTAATTATGATTTAACATTTTTTATTTATATATTCATTTCGAGTAAGTATTTATTAAAAAGTACAAAATCCAGACGAAAGACAAAAGTCCAAAGTCGAGACATGTTAGGTCGGTCAAATTGTTACGTTTGGTAACCCTGATTGCATGCTGCATACGGATAATAGCAGTAAGTCCCAAATTATCGCATTCCTGCCTCGCGGCAACAACCCAAGGATAGCTATTTCTGGAATCATTATAATAACCTGCTACTCCAAGTTGGCATCAGTAATGGTAAACGTCAACACGTGAAGTTTCGAAGACCTGATTGAATATATCTATTACAAACACTACATTTAATCTATAAAATATACATAAAAAAAAATAAAAAAAAACATACCGTCGACTTGATAACCTCCTTTTTTGAAGTCGGTTAATAATATTACTTATACTAATTTGCTGATTTTGGCAATATGTATAAACTACATTACAGTCAAGCCTTCGAGCACAAATCCCCTACGAATTTTGCATAATGAACTTCTTTCAGAAGAATGCCTATAGGCATAATACTAAATATTATACTTACTATAAAAAATACGACTCGCACCAGATCGTGTTCTCGGACGGGAATCGAACCCGCGACCTTTGGATATCCGGTCCAATGCTCTGATCGCTGAGCTACCGAGTCACTACACTAGTGGAACATCAAATTTCTTGTAGTATATCAACTCTTACGCTGCAAGCCAGCGCCATCTCACCAATTTACAAGGAATTACCTCGACATTCAATTGAAATATCTTTCCAGATATTTTAAACAATCGATTAAGATGAGAAAGCTATATAATTTTTAAATTTGAGATTTTAGCATTCACAATGCTATTTTTATATAATACTAAATAATATACTAGAAAAAATACGACTCGCACCAGATCATGTTCTGCCTATAGGCACTCTAAAAACATACGTGTATTATGTTAACATTCATCTCTCTTAAACACTGTTACAATGTTACTTAAAGCCAAGGATGTTGATCTCAAAAACAGTATAATTAAAGTCAATTGTGTAACTTATTTATGCTCCGAACGGAACCATACACACGTATCACATATTTCGCGTCGTCTGCACAGAAAATGCGCCTTTTTTTTTCAGTAAACACTGGTTTGTAACAGGTGGATTGGAGATTGAAGTAGATAATTTAATGAATTTAATTATTTGTTACATATATTTTTCTAAAACAAAATAATTAAAAAAATACTAAAACTTAATAATTCTAAAACAACACCTGAATGATTAACATACGCGCTGTAATCCGTAAAAAAGTGTTTTATTTCTAATATATTGTTCTGTTTTATTGATTAGTTTCTTTTATTGCTTTTGTGACCTTACAGAATAATACTTTTGATTTCTCTTTTTAGGCTATTACAACTTAATAGTTAATAAGATTTAATAGATTTTCGAGGAATGTAAGCAGATAAGTACTTATTTGTCGTAGACGAAATGAAATAAGAAAATCATTAGGAGTTCCGCTGTTCCGATTTATTATTTTAAATTTGCAAGCAAATATGTACTCCTGCAAATATTTTAACAAGACAGAAGAGTAGTACAACAACTGTACAACCGGCAAACTGAGTCGGATCAGCTATTTTTTTTTTGTTAGTATTAATTGCACCATCGATTCAACGGCGTGTGTGGCCTGCATCAGGCAACAATACAAACAACCCTCAAAACATTTAAAAGCAAAGTACATCTTCATGAGATCTACGATAGTGTAATAAGGGTCCTTGAGGCCAGCTTTGCCAGCTGTCCTTAAGCGAAGCGGTTTCCCGCGCAAAAACTTGAAAAACTGCCGTAAAGAGCGCGGGCGCAGACTAAAAACGTAGACGTTCCGTTCCATATAAGCGCACAAGTAATTCAAAGTCAACTTGTATTTACTAAGTAGTAAGTTGACAATTTCAATTGCATAATTTAGCTTTTTATTTTATTCTACTGTGTGATGTGATTGATGATGAGTCAAATAGGTTTTATAAAGACAAAATATAGTTTCACATTTTAAATCGGATCCTTCTTTTATCTTTCCTTTTGTGGACTAAGAGCTAGCTACGGAAATACGATTGCAATTTAAAGAGCAACGAAATCCTTTTAGCAATCTAGTCTTTTGTGGACTAAGAGCTAGCTACGGAAATATGATTGCCATTTAAAGAGCAACGAAATCCTTTTAGCAATCTAGTCTTTTATGGACTAAGAGCTAGCTACGGAAATACGATTGCAATTTAAAGAGCAACGAAATCCTTTTAGCAATCTAGTCTTTTGTGGACTAAGAGCTAGCTACGGAAATACGATTGCATTTAAAGAGCAACGAAATCCTTTTAGCAATCTAGTCTTTTGTGGACTAAGAGCTAGCTACGGAAATACGATTGCAATTTAAAGAGCAACGAAATCCTTTTAGCAATCTAGTTAGTGTGCCATTGGTACTATCATCATTATTGATCCGGACGCATAGGAAGCTGTTCAGCAGTGGGGGTGAGAGTGGTTGGGCAGTTGAAGGTGTGCAATTTATAGAGGATTTGGTGTGGTATAGCTAGTTATGTATTTAATTCAAATATAACATTACCAGGCGTTTTGGTTGGGGGAAAGGTAGAGCCAGACAACGTCCAAGGTGCGCTCTGTCCACTTTTGTCCTCCACTGGGGGACATCGGGAAAAAGAACTAATGTAAAAAAAACTTTTTCCCGATATTCCCCAGTGGGGGACAACGGGAATAGGCCGTAGAAACTTTGAGAAAGTAAACTTAAAACTTATGCACACTGGAAGCAATAAAAATTTTGCGTGATCAATTTTATTTTTATAGCCTGTGGCAGTAAGATGGCCGCGCAGGTCGTTGACCCACCACGCGGCACGGCAGATGTCATCGCATCGATGGGTCGCGTATTCGGAACCAGGCTACTAATACCATTTTCAGAATATTGAATATAAAAAAGCATCTAATATCACTAAAGGGTACGTATACGAATAATTATATTATGTAATTTGTTTAATTATCAATCAACCAAACATGCAAGATATATTTAGCACTTCATAAAAGCGAAAATACTCTTGATTTATAGGAGCAGTGGTGGTGACCGACTGGATGTAATGAGAATCTACTTGCAAATCTGACGAAGAATCCAGTTCTGTGAAACCAGACCTAAGTTATTTAACACAGAAATAAATAAAGAGGGATAAATATTAAGAATCTCCATTTATATAAATGGAACATGGAGCATAGTCTCGAAAATGGCAACGCAGTCTAAGCATTACTTAGATAAGTTGTTCAAGACGTCTTCATCATACAGAACTTATAAGGTATCGCTATCAGCTATTAATTCACAAGCTAGACAAGTCCCATATTGATAGCTACACTAGTACTTTTAAATATTCTGTGGCTACACTACAAAATAAAGTGAGCTACACACTCAACAAGACGTGCCGATGCCGTCTCTCGCCGTCCGTTACCGCAATGACACGACGTGCGGTTTCCCGCCAATTAGAACGATATAACTAGTCTGTGGCCGGTGTTAGCACGGCGATCGATCACTATCTGGTGTTTGATGTTAATTGATTTTACAAAAAAGACATCGTACAGTCACAGTCAGCAACACCTTGGGGTCACCACAATATGTCTGATGACACGATCTTTAACCCTTCAACGCCCGGAAAATGAGACACAATTATACACAATATTAAATAAATATTTTACAACATCACATACATTGCTCCACAACATTGGTATCACAAACACCCAGACCTGAGCCAATATAGAAAAAATCGCTTTCTAAATTGACCCAACCGGCGATCGAACCCGGGACCTCAGAGATGGCGACACTTTGAAAACCGGTGTGCAAAGCCACTCGACCATGGAGGTCGTCATTCAATTGCTATCCGGCCTCCTGCGTCCGCTCGGGTGTTGATGAATTTATTCTGAGTTCGGTAATAAGGTTCAAAATCAATTGGAAGATTTTGACAGTTTTGTGTAATCTGATGTGCTGCCGACTGCTATGAAGTCGCAATGTAGAGATTAACCTTTTTCTATGGGTAATTAACCTTTATGCTATATAACATTTTATATCTTAGAATACAAAGACAAAAACAAAAAGTCATATTTATTTTAATATTCGTCTTTAACTGTAATATAAATTTTTGACATCCATTTAAGAGCAATAGTACAGTAAGCAACTGTAATTATATCAGTATGGGGTAATTAATATCTTGATTATGATGTAGAAAAGAAACATTGAGCAATCAAAAAAGAAACCAAGCTAATAAAAACGTGTTAAAAAGGAAAACAGTAACATTTATCTGGCTAAGTATATTTAAACGAGTACCTACAGTTAAACTGAATCATTTTGTATTTATTTTTAGACACCTCTCGACGACATTTTACCTCGATAATGTCAAGGTGGAAGAAATAGCCCAGCAAGTAAGTTAGGTCAAACTATTTCTGTTATAGGTTTACTTACTTGTAACTTAATTGTACAGCCCCAGTCAAAATTTTATAAAAAAAAACTAAACTGGATAAAGTGATTAGGTACCTTACATTGTTCTTTTAAAGTCGGTTTCTGAAGTATTCATATCATATCTTGTAGAAAAAAATATACATTATGGCATCTAGAAGGTTTATACAACGTGTTACAAAAATACCCCTAATGCCAAATATGAACTGATCAACTTTTACTATGGGACCAACTCTGAAATCGCGAAAAAAATACAAAAATCAAAATCGAAAATATCGAAATGTATGAAACAGCCGATTTTTTATTTCGCTATTTCAGAGTTTGTCCCATAGTAAAAGTTGTTCAGTTTGATAGTCCCTGTATACCATATTCGGCATTAGGGGTATTTTTGTAACACGTTGTATAAATATATTGAATTAGCACAGAAGACTTTTTCATTTAACTGTCAAATTATCGCGACAAACAAATCGTTATCTTTCAAAATGGCGGTTTAATGTAGCGCAGCCTTCAAGATGTAATTAACAGCATATGTGGAGCGTTTGAAATTCCTGAATGGATTTATGTCTTCCACAGCATTGGGCAATAATAGGCCGGTGGAACGGGTCTAGTTTCGCCGGCCACATTAAAAGATGGCGAGATAAAGTTTTTGTTCGGTTATTTACGAGTGGGCGATGGAGCGGCCAGCTTTAAGGCTGTAGCACACTGAGCGCGACTGCGTAACGGCTCATTCATTTTCAAAATGCACCTGTCCCACAATGTACCTTCTCAAAATGTACCTACTTAGAACAGATAGAATAACTGATTGGATATATTTTAAATATGTATAAAATTAATTAAAATCATACGGTAAATCAAGTTTTAATAGTAGGTGTTAATGGGTGTTAATGTATGAACCCAAAAATGGGAAAACCGTTTCTTCAGACCATCAAGCTGAACAACTTTTACTGAGAGAAACAACTCTGTAATCGCGAAAAAAATATCAGCTGTTTCATACAAAAATATCAAAATGTAGAAAATGTTCAGTTTGATGGTCCTTATCTGCCATATTCGGCATTGCGGGTTGTTTGTAACATCCTGTATATTTATTTACTAGATTTGTATGTAATGAATGTTTCTAGAAAAATATTTTCTTTAAAGTAACAAAAAAATTTAAGAAATATTATAAAGATACGAGATTCCAGCACACTATTCTGCATTCTGCAATCGCGTGCAGTATGCCGAGGTCTTTACCGTAGAATCAGAACGAACGACACACACAGCCTAGTATAGATGTGTTTATTTAAATTAAATGGCGCAGTATTGTCGGACTCTTGTGAAAATACATCGTAAATACCAAATCCTTAGCATTCCAACGTTTTACAAATAGTCTAACTTTATTGATAGCAAAAGTAAAAAATTAGAGGAATATATTAACGACCTCCGTGGTCGAGTGGCTTTGCACACCGGTTTTCAAGGTGTCGCCATCTCTGAGGTCCCGGGTTCGATCCCCGGTTGGGTCAATTTAGAAAATGGACTTTTCTATATTGGCTCAGGTCAGAGTGTTTGTGATACAACCGTTGTATCTGATTTCCATAACACAAGTGCTTTAGCTACTTACTTTGGGATCGGAGCAATGTATGTGATGTTGTCAAATATTTATTTTATTATTTATTATAATATTATCACTATATAACGATCCTTAAAAGAAGAAGCCATCAAAAAATAAAGAGCCGCGTAAACATATAAAAAAACAACAGATAAACTTACAATACAGTTTAAATTACAGTAACTTAATAGAGTTAAATCTATAGTTGAACATTTGACGACCTCCGTGGTCGAGTGGTTTGTACACCGGTTTTTAAGGTGTCGCCATCTCTGAGGTCCCGGGTTCGATCCCCGGTTGGGTCAATTTAGAAAACGAACTTTTCTATATTGGCTCAGGTCTGGCTGTTTGTGATACCACCGTTGTCTCTAATTTCCATAACACAAGTGCTTTAGCTACTTACTTTGGAATCGGAGCAATGTATGTGATGTTGTCAAATATTAATAGGTCTCTCAATCATGCGCATACGGCTTCCGTCCGTTACATAAAACCAAGTAGGTACAATGCGATTAAATTCACAACAAAGAGGAAAGTAACAATATTGACAATAGACAGTGAACCGCTGCAACTTCATTCGAGATTTACAGATTAAAATACCTCGCTTTGTACCGTAATTTGTTAGTTTGTTTAGTCATCAAGATATTAAAAATAATAATATCTTGGTGACCAAATATAAGAGTAATGACAAATACACTAGAAAAATAAATGTGGACTATATCTTTTCCTAAATTTCCAATGTTTTATAAAAAATACTATTTTACCGCGAAATAAAGGTGGCAAGGCAACCCTAGCTCTATGGTTCAAGCTAAAGATATATAGGTTCATAAACAAACATATTGACTGACACTGATATTCCAATTTTATGGCGGAATCGAAACCGACAGCTTTTTATAGTTTTATAGTGTAACTAAATGTAAATGTTTGTTTGTAACGAACTTGAGTCGAGACGGCCTCGATGTGCTACGAGCACGCGATATCGATTTCCAATCGCCATAATTTGATGGAATTTTAGTAGAAATGCCATAGGTCGGATTTTAGGGTCCGAATAGGAAAGTTTATTAGTTTGATAGGAAATAATAATAATAAGTAGTATGTTTCGTAATTATGTGTGTAAAACCATTTGTTGTATTTTAAAATGGATTATTTCAATAAAGAGTTGGGGAAAAATTATTTACCAAATGGCAAATAGGACAAGTAAAGATAAACAGACTACATACTTAGGTAGCTAAAAATTTAGTTGAAATCAACAAATAAAAATTAAAGAAACGATTCAAGCCTATTCCAACTATAATTTATTGTACTCCATCAGCATCACGCAGGTCGCTCAAATGCGAAAAATTATGGGATTCGGATTTTATTAGAAAAAGAACTTGGCAATAAACGTGGAAAAAATAAGAAATAGTTTTATTGGTAGTAAATCAGTTATTTAAATGCTTAAATATCTAAACGCAAATGCTCAATACGCCCACACTGCACGAAGTTTCGCATAATTATGACGGAAATAAACGTTTGTTGTCCAAATAAGTCTACCGAGGTACGAGACAGCGGGTTACGGTTACGTACGGGTCGTGTCGAATTCCAAACAGGGCAAAATTATCGGTTATAATAAATACAAGCGGGGCGGGGTCTAACAAATGTATTTAGCAGATATAGTCAAATCTATTCGGAAAATCCCTAGGGAACTTTTGACCGGGATAAAAAGTATACTAGGTATGTTTTAATCCAGACTGAAGATCGGTATTAAGTCTGCGGCTCTACTTAATATTAATGCGTTGAGTTGCGACGACGAAGGCAGAAATTGTATGAAACATTTAATGAAAGCAAAGCGCTTAATCGATGAAAAGTTAAACGTCCAAACCTCTTCACGTAGATCGAGAGCACTCTCCAAAGTATACCTGATAATTTGTATAAGGGCAACCGACTCACGCGCACGTCTGAGTGCGGGCGCGCAGTAGCCGCGCCATCTAGCGAGAGTAAACAATAACCGCCGACCGACGGACGTGCGTCCGCACTCCGCCGACCACGCTACGTGCTGCGGTCGAAGCCTTTTAAAAACTACTTGTTGTTCACAGAATTCGTCCACTTATCGAACGAGTAAATATTGGAAAAGTCCGTAACAAGACAACTTTGAAATCGAAAACCGAAATGTGGTTAGAATTGAAGCCCAAGATCAACTTAGGGTAACGTCCTCTCCTTATAATACGTAGGTACTATTTTGTAATGATTCATAAGTAGGTAATAATGGAATTTGGTCCTCGGGTGGAAATACCAAATATATTTTTTTATTAGTTTTTTGTGGCAACAGCACCGGTGAAAAGCTGTATTTTTTATTTATTAGAGGTTTGTCAATTGTGATGTAACAATTATGCTGAAGAATGCTAGAATGATTGTAGTGTAGTGTGCTACGATGGTTACCAGTCCCTCAATTGCGTTGTAAATTCCATGACATTTAAAGTTAACGCACAGTAAGCAAAAAGGACTTTATTAAAATATTAATTATTGTCCTAAGAATGAAAAGAAAAAGGTCATATAATTTTATCTATGATTGCAAACTGTTCAAGTCAATCGACCCTTATTATATGTAATTATACTTTAAATATTGATCAAGGTGTGATCGCTAAAGACAGGAACCTCGTGCCGAGCAAGTACAGGCGCTAGGCGGCCGGCGCGGACGCAGGTCGCGGTGTCAAATTTCCGCGGTCGCATGCGCCGCGGCCCGTCTTGTTACGCGATCTTACGCAGCGATCTAATAACCTGTAATCAACTTTTGCATTTATACGCAATCGCTAGCAAGTGTCGAGTCGATAACGGCCCAAGTTCCCTTTCACACCTGTAAATTATACGAGAATGACTGTTGAAGACACAAGTCTTCAACAGTCATTCTCGTATAATTTACAGGTGGTTGGACACAATGTCCATGATAAAGGATCCAGTTCTGCCTCGGTTGGATTCACATGGGGAACGCAACGAACGCGCGTCAACATATGTCATAACAGGTTCCAGTGTTCCACCACAATCATCGTGCGGGCGACTGTTCCTGTGCGAGTGTAGGGTTGATGATTATTCTGAGATTTTTTTTTATTTGACAACATCACATACATTGCTCCGATTCCAAAGTAAGTAGCTAAAGCACTTGTGTTATGGAAATCGGAGACAACGGTGGTATCACAAACACCCAGACCTGAGCCAATATAGAAAAGTTCGTTTTCTAAATTGACTCAACCGGGGATCGAACCCGGGACCTCAGAGATGGCGACACCTTGAAAACCGGTGTACAAAGCCACTCGACCAAGGAGGTCGTCATTATAAAGGATATTTTAAAGGCTCAATACAAGCATCGTTTCAAAGACCAGAATGAAAATTTCCATAAATTTTACCTCTATTATTGGTTAGCCACTTCCTTCACGTCAGTGTGTTAAGTAAGTTAGGATTCTGAACATGACAATTTGAGATTCTAACAGACATAACATTAAAACTATCATAATTTTATGAAAAAAAAATACAAAAAATAAATACGGGTCGAATTGAGTACCTCCCTCCTTTTGAAGTCGGTAAAAACAATAACCATCTTACTTAACTACTTCCTTCGAAAAATCCCATAGATTACTTAAAATCAACTAGAAAAAGCAAACTGTTTACACATGACGATATTTTGTAAAAAATACTTACAAAAAATTATCTTTCACACAAAAAAAAAACTAAACCAAAATCGGTTCATTCGTTTTTGAGCTACGATACCACAGACAGATACACAGGTACACAGCCACGTTAAACTTATAACACCCCTCTTTTTGCGTGGGGGGTTAAAAAAGGATCTAAGCGTGAGCATGAGCTACTCTGCTCTAAACGTAACCTTCGCATAATACGGCCAGTAATCGTGATGAATCGTCAGAAATAGTAGAAAGGTGGACGGACCGTAACCCATAACGTGTAATTACACCCAGGTATCGGGTGAATCAAGCCGTTTCCACATGGACCCGGGTGACCCAGACGCCCCGGACGCCTCCGGGCCTCGAGCTCACATTATAAACGAGCTTTTGCTTATCGTATGACCTATAGGTTGCATAAAAGTCTTTGAATCCCTATAGTATTACTCAGTGAGTAATACTATAGGGATTCAAAGACTGTATCTATTTCTCCTAGCCTCTATCGTCGAGACTAGCAAGAGCTGGAATTCTGGATGTCTAGGTCTACTTAGGTTCAATAAGTTTTTTTGTATAAGTACATAATTTCAAGCTATGCAATATACTTTCACGTTTAGCAAATGATATTTGGAAAATTATTAAAGTAATGTGAATTTTTATCTACATGGTTCTAAGGCACATTCAGCCATTTTTATGTGTTCACTGCTGGGACCACAGGCTTGTAGATAACGAGGGCTACTGAGCTGCTGTTTATCAAAGTCAACTAATTTTTAAGGTTCGCTAATTTGGTCGGATTCTTCGACATAACATCCACATCGAAACGTGTTAATTCAGAAGTTACCTAGTTACTTTAACTTAAATTCGGTATCTACATATTGAATTATTTTATAACTAAAACATAAGTCAAGTCTGTCAGTGGTTATAAAATAATTGGAGGTCGCCGAAAGCCGGTAGCGGGTTATTAATTACCGCCATAGATCTTTTAAATATTTTGAGTCGGAACTTTTAATATCACTTTGAAAACTGCCATATGATCGATATCGTAAACACCTAATTTACATATGGAAATTGTAAAATATATGTAACTAACTAAGATAGAACTTACCTAAAAACTTGAGTGCATTAAACACATCCTTGTAAGAATAAATCCATCCAATATGTATATCAACGTCTAGAACACATTCAAACACAACATTATGTATTCGGTGACACAACACTAATAAATACACGATTGATTTCAGTTCAATTTTTAAATAAAAATCACCCTGGCTGTGCGACCGTTACGCGCGTGACATATTTACGAAAAAAAAAAGAAAATTCGAAAATTGATTCGTTCGAAGGCACTCGTGCATCCGACGCAACTGCCGCGCTGTAACGCGCCTTCTGCCCGCAGGCGGGACATTTACCCATCTCTTTCACACCTTTAGCAACAGCTTATGTAGACAAAGACGACAACAATTCACAAGCTTGATCGAATGTTCGCAAAAAACGAGCTTTTTCATCGTATTGTTAACAAGTTTTCCTGCCAGTACTGCCAGTTTTATTAATAAGTTTCTACATACCTACGCCATTGCGTGCCATTGTTGTCACGAAGAAAGCTTTTTTTCCCAGACCACCCACTTTTTCAAAATCAGATTCTTTCTGTTGTTAACGGAATGTAGTTTCAATCAATCTATTTCACCTTCATAAAGAGAAAAATATATTTAGAAAAAAGGCATCGTTCGATGACCATTTCTACTCATAGCATTTTCCGGCTTCATGACAATAAAATTATCAAATAAGTAGAAGAATTCTAATGCGCATTGAAAGGACATAGTTTAATTTTATTGTATCGAGAAAATTTTATAATTAAAAGTCTCATTACTTACAGGTTTTATAAACGAGCCTCAACTTTCGATTTCACTAGGTGGACCTTGTGACCGTCTATATGCCCTACGTAATAAAAGCTGTTTTCCCAGTTTCACTGTATAACTTAACCTGACGTGCTGTCGTGTGTACGTAGTTTTGCTAAAGTATTCTGAATCTCTTCAGTCAGAATGTTAAAAAGATTTTCTAATTCGATTTTGCCTGCTACTCTGTTTATTTTTAATGTAAATTAATTACCTATAGACATTATATACATACTAGTGGCCCGCCCCGGCTTCGCACGGGTACAATGTAGTTACTAATGTGGTGAGTGTGAAGTTATTAGACTATACTACAGGATATCTATAAATGGTGGTGGCCACAAAATTAAGGACGCCAATCGATTATCATACAAACGAAGTAACTTTTAAGCATTGCTTCTCCGCCAGGGACTGCCCGAGCGGTGATCTGTTGATGGCCATCCAGGGAGTGAATGGAGGAGATCCAGATTTCTTTACACACCCAAGTGATCTGACCAGCAATTTAAGAGATGTAAGGATATGTTTAAAAAACCGCGAATGTAGTATAGAAATATATGAAAACTTGCAACTGAAAATGCTGACCAGATCAGTTGGGTGTGTATTGCTATCTGAATCTTCTCCATTCACTCCCTGGATGGCCATCATCAGATCACAGCTAGTTCAATCCCTAGCGGAAAACCAAGACTTCAAAATTACCTCGTTTGTATGAAAATCGATTTGTGTTCTTAATTATGTGGCCACCACTATAATGTATATACGACGTACACAACATACGCAAGGGTTGACTTGTGTGTGTCTGTCTGTCTGAGGCAACCTAGCTCCCAAACTTATGGACCGATTTTGATGCGGTTTTTTATGCATAGTTTAAAAGATCTAAGTGTACAGACGACGGCACTCCTAAAAAATTTATCAAACTTTGGTGAATTGTTCTGCTTACGACCGAGTAAGTCCCTGGCTAAAAACGGAGCATTGCAATACGCATGCCGGGTGCAGCTAGTTCTAAATAAAAATATGTTGTGCATTATCAGGATTCTCAATCTCGATCATCCAACACTTCTCTATGATATACAACGTGTTACAAAAATACCCCTTATGCCGAATATGGTATATATTATAGGGACCATCAAACTGAACAACTTTTACTTTGGGACCAACTCTCAAATCGCGAAAAATATACCATATTCGGCATTAGGGGTATTTTTGTAACATGTTGTATACCTACCACATTTCTTGTCATGTTATCCGGTTGCAAAATAAAAAGGCAGGATCTCGAGCAGGCGACATTAGAGCTGGCCATGGGAGAAACAATCACTGCGCAGATCTACACCAGCCTTAAACTTTGTCCCTGTTCTTTATTAATTGTCATAGCATAGGCGACTTGAACGAATATTGTATTCTTTTAAAATTAAACTGATAATTAGATGAAATAATTTTGCACCTTATTACAACGCAATAAGGAAAAAATGACAGCACTGCCAACATAACGCCATAGGTACTATTCAATGAAATGCATTCTACCTACTCTCAGGAGAAATGACCAAAGAGAATGTAATACTACGTTGAGATGACAAATGATATTTATTTTTCTTAATTAATCAATCAAATGCACAAAAAAGTTTAAATTCCGACGTCGAAGTCAATCACAGCTAAAGTAGCTTTATATCACTTTTTAACCCTGTTAGGTAATAAATATTAAAAAAATACGAAACACGTGTTCAATTAATTTTGTGAAAGAATGTCTATGCCAAATTTCAAGTCAATCGGGCCAAGGAATCGCGTTCTCCCATACAAACTTTGCCACCCTGTTTCACCCCTTTAGGGGTTGAATTTCGCAAAATCCCGTCTTAGTGAGCACCTACGTCCTAAAAGGAGCCCCCATGCAAAATTTCAGACTCCTAGCACTTGTAGTTTCTGAGATTTCGTGATCAGTGAGTGAGTGAGTGATTTTCCCTTTTATATATATAGATTAAACAAATTCCCTTAAAATACGCAAAAGAAAAAGACCTGGTAATCTTTACGCATTGTTAGGAAAATTTATCAAGCGGAAAATTGTAATTTCACGAGAAATTAAGCTTTTCGGTATGGATTTTAGCAATAATGGCGGACACAGATGAATAAACTAAATACAAACTGATTTGAAAATGTTGAAAGAAAAATATTGTTATTAACTCATTTTCTCCAAGGACGCAACTGTTAAGTACTTATTTAGTTTCTACTTGACATTATGTTCTTAGGTAGTAGGTAAGTACCAAGTTAAAATTTAAAAACTCTTTCATGAATTATTTCAGTTCCAAGTCTATTTTCGAAGAACAAACTGAATATTAAAAAATAATCATTACTCTTTAAGGGTTCCGTACAAAAATGGTAAAAAGGAACCCTTATGGTGCGACTCAGCTGTCTGTCACAGCTGGATATCTCGAGAACTACTAATGCTTTCAACTTGAAATTTGGAATAGTTTTAGATTACATTTGCCAACTATTTTGCAAATAAGAGAGAAATAAAAATAAATATATATATTTTTAGCAACAAGGACTGAAAGGGGTCTTAAAAATTCCAAGTGAGGCTTTTTAGCCTATTATTATTGCATATATGGGGTATCATATGAAAGAGCACTGCTTGCATATTCTCTCCGAAGTTTGCATAGAGAAAAATCTGAAATTATTTTATGTGATAGAAGTTTATGGAAAGATTACAGGAGAAATAAAACGAAGTCTGTATAATTAAAACGCCGAAAATGTTGAACCGTATAAATTTTTAATGTGACAACCAAAGTTATTGTGGTTTCCAAGGCAACTGCAACTATAATACAAAAACATAGAGTAAATGCTTTAACATACCGCCACCCCAAGGACGATTTAGTTCTTATAAAAATCAAGCAATTTCATTAACCCGTAAAATAAAATAGTAATTCCATTACTGATACTTAATCAAACAATTAACAACAAAAAATTACTTGGGTCTATCTTTAGATTAATAACAAAAAAAAAAAAAAAAAAAAAACTAGAGCCGATCAAGATTCCAAGGGTAGAGGGCACAACTTCACTACAGGTCGTTTAAAAGTTTTGTTCTTATATTGGAGCGTCACGACTCTGGTTACACCATCTACACCTGGATGTTTGTCGATCACTTGACCCAAAAGCCACTTGCCTGGTGGTAATCGATCATCTTTTACTAGAACAATTGTGCCAATTTGGATTTCAGAACATTCTTTGTTCCACTTATATCTATTTTGAAGTGTAACTAAATATTCATTTTGCCAGCGGCGCCAAAAATGTTGCATCATTTGCTGAAGGATTCGCCATCGTTGTAGAGAATTAATTTTAGCATTTTCAAGAGGTTCGTCAGGTACAGTGATTGAAGTCTCTCCAATCAAGAAATGACTAGGAGTAAGTGGAGGTTCATCAAGTGAGGAATTAATTAAGGTTAAAGGACGGGAATTTACACATGACTCAATTTGAGTAAGTAGGGTAGAAAACTCTTCAAAGGTAAGTGAAGTTTGACCTATGACTCTTTTCAAATGAGTTTTAACTGACTTCACTCCTGCTTCCCAGAGACCTCCGAAGTGGGGTGAGTGAGGAGGTATAAAATGCCAATTAGTCTGGTCATTTGCCAACAATTCTGATATTTCCGAAACCACATAAGAATTTGCATGTTTGAAAGCTAACTCCCGCGCAGCCCCAATAAAATTAGTACCACAGTCACTCCACATATCCTTGCAGTGACCACGGCGAGCGGTAAATCTTCTGAAAGCAGCTATAAAGGCAGAAGAAGTTAAGTCACTTACGACTTCCAAGTGAATGGCTTTTGTTACGGTACACACAAAAAGACAAATATATGCTTTACAAAATCTTTTGCATCTACCTGGATACAGTTTAAGACTGAACGGCCCCGCAAAATCTACTCCACTTGTTCGAAACGGACGATCAGGTCGTACTCTGTTACCAGGTAAATTGCCCATAAAAGGAAAGTTTGGTGTAGCGCGTTGCTTAAAACATGGAATACACTTTCTAATAACAGATTTAACTAAATTATTTACGCGAAGTATCCAGTACTTTTGTCGAATAAAACTCAAAGTGAGTTGGTGACCTCCATGCAGTGTCTTAAAATGAGCGTCAACAGTAATTAATTTAGATAATGGACAACTATAACTCAAAACTATAGGTGATTTTTGATAAGAAGGCAAATCTGCATTAATAAGTCGCCCACCTACTCTTACAATTTTATTTTCATCAATGTAAGGATTAAGAGTGTACAGCTTACTTTTCTTGGAAACACATTTTCCTTGTGATAAACATTCAATTTCACTTTGAAAATATTTATATTGAGATAATCTAATACAATGGTTTGTTGCGTTTTTAATTTCAGCTGATGTTAAAAAACTAATATTTCGGTTATCATTCAGTTTGCAGTTTTTTATGAATCTCAGGCAATATGCTGTGACGCGAATTAACACATAAAAATTAGAAAATCTAGATAAGTGGGTATCAGTAAAGTCCTCACTTAAACAAACGTGAGTAACCAGCCTTTTTTTCAACTCCAAAGTTGTTTCAGGAACATGAGTGTAATCTACAATTTCATTTGGTTGCTTCAAAAATAAAGGTCCATTCCACCATAGTTCGCACTGCTGTAATTCAGTTGCATTAATTCCACGCGAAGCTACATCAGCAGAGTTACAAGCCGAAGTGATATGATGCCACTGAGAGCTATTTGTGTGTGTTAAAATTTCAGCAGTTCGATTACCAACAAAAGCGCTCCAGTTACTAGGTGTTTTACGCAGCCAAGCGAGAACAATAGTGGAATCTGTCCAAGCAAATACATTATTTTTATCAATATTGAGTTCACGTTGCAATAAGCTTAGCATCCTGACTAATAATACTGCACCACAAAGTTCAAGACGAGGTAACGATACTTGTTTTACAGGAGCTACCCGAGTTTTGGCAGCAATCAAACGAATATTCACTTCGTTACCATCCCAAACCCTAAGGTACACAACACATGCATAAGCGGCACAAGACGCATCACAAAAGCCATGCAGTTCAACCTTAGTAGTTGAATTCGAAATAAAAAGCCAACGTGGAAACTGAATGGTTTGTGCATTTCTAAAGTTTTCAAGGTAAGTTAACCATTCAGCTTTCAACTCTTGGGTCAATTCACTGTCCCAATCTAAGCCAGTCAACCACAGCTTTTGCATAAATATTTTAAGAGAAATTATCGCAGGGGCTAACCAACCCAGAGGGTCAAAGGTTTGAGCAATAGCAGATAATACATTTCGTTTAGTAATAATCTTATTATCACATTCAAGTTTAAAGTTAAGTTCAAAATTGTCTGTTTGTGAATTCCACACTAAACCTAAAGCTTTAATAGTACCTTCAACTTTAATATGCACTGCACTTTGTAAGTTTTTATCATTACTGGGAATTTTAGACAACACTGATTCACTATTAGACGACCACTTATGGAGTGTAAAGCCACCACGAGAAAGCAACTTTGTCAAGCCACTTTGCAGTCGCGATGCATCTTCTTCAGTAGATGCTCCGGTCATTACGTCATCCATGTAGACACTAGACTTTAGGATTGCAGTTTCTCGCGGAAAATCTACAGCTTCATCGTCAGCAAGTTGCTGCAAGGTACGCATCGCAAGAAATGGCGCAGAGGATGTGCCGTATGTGACAGTAAGCAATCGATATTCTTGTAAAAGATCCTTGTGAGAGTTTCTCCACAAAATTCTTTGATAATCACAATCCTTTCTAGATATCAAAATCTGTCGATACATCTTCACTATATCGCTAACTAAACAGATTTTATGTTGTCTCCATCGTGTAATCAGGTTTCTAATATCTTGTAGAATAGAAGGTCCTATTAATAATTCTTTATTTAATGATTTTCCTTTTTCAGGTGTAGCGCTTCCATCAAACACTACTCGCAATTTAGTGCTAATACTCTCTGGACGAACTACAGCATGGTGAGGTAAGTAGTAACATTGTTTTGTAGATTTAAGTTCTTTTTCAGGTACAAGTTCCATATGACCGTTTGATAAGTATTCATTCATAAACTTTGTGTATTGTTCTTTCAGGTCATTTGAATGAGTAAAACGTTTCTCCATCTGTTGCAAGCGACGAAGAGCTAATGGTCTAGAGTCACCAAGCTCTTTGGGAGGAGTTTCCCGAAAAGGTAAGTCAACAATATATCTTCCATCATCAGAACGAGTGTGAGTTTTCTCAAAGTGTTCCTCGCATTGTATTTCAAGTTTTGACAAAGGCTTGTCATGTGGTAAGTGCTCTTCGATTTCCCAAAATTGTCTTAGTAACTGATCCACCTCAAGCTTTGTGTGATTGACAACTACATCATGTTTTTGTGGTTCAGTTTGTGATACTCTTCCAGATATTAACCAGCCCAAACAAGAATTGAGAGCCACTAGAGATTTGTGTTTGTGCATGCCGTCTTCTATGATTTCAGCATGCACGTCGGCACCCAACAAAACATCAATATGCCCTGGCTTGTGATACTCAGGATCAGCCAGATCTAAAGTCATTGAAAAAGGCCAGGCATCTTGTGTGAATTCTCTTGAAGGTAATAACGAAGTGAGTTTCTTCAGTACGTATGCTTTGACATCAATTTGTTTTGTGAGTTGCTTAGTGGACTGTATTGTGAATGTCACCATAGATTTTGTGGTTACCACTGTTGAATTAGACACTCCAGTAACTTTGCCATTTACAGGAATACGGTCCAACTGTAATAATTGTGTAGCTGCTTCAGTAAGAAATGAGGCTTGAGAGCCTTGATCAATAAGCGCTCGTAATACGTACGTATTTCCGTTTGGTGAAGCTACAGCAATTCGCGCAGTCGCTAAAATTACTTGATCACTTTGTGTTTCAGCTTTCATGCAGATGGTATTGCAAGATGAAGCAGGTTTCTCGTTACTTTCTTCAGTTGAAACTAAGTTATTATTACAGGATGTGTCTGTCTTACTAAGGGATGTGTTATGCAGCAGAGTGTGATGGCGTCGCCCACATTTCTTACAAGTAGTGCTCTGTCTACAGTTAAATACATTATGTCCCTTAATAAAGCAGTTAAAACATATGTTGTTGTTCTTTACAAACTCTTGGCGTTCGGACACTTTTAAATTGGCAAAATCTTTACAGTGGCTCAGATAATGGTTCTGTGAGCAGTATGTGCAAGTGCTATTTATTTCAGTAGCAAAGGATTTTACGTTAGTGACTTTTTGTATCATCATTGGTTTCTTTGTATAATCTCTAGTTTGTGTCGTGCAAATCATTTCCATAGTACGAAATCTTTTCTCTAAGAAACAAGTTAGTTGTTCAAATGTAGGTATATCAGTTGAGTTTTCGAGCGACTGTTCCCAAAGCTTATGTGACTCGATATCCAAATTGCCAACGATTATGTGAACTACTATCGCATCCCAATGAGAAATATCAATATTCAGATTTTTAAGAGAATCGAGGCATTGTGTAGTCGTATCCAACAGTTCTTTTATGCCCTGTGTGGATTCTGTTGTAATTTTCTTCTGATTTAAAAATCTATTAAGTATATTGTTCACAATCACTCTTTTGTTATCATATCTGTCAACCAGCTTTTGCCACGCATCATTGTAATTTGCGTTAGTAAGTGCAAAATTTCTTAATAGTTGTTCGGCTTCGCCGGTCAAGCAGGTTTTTAAATAATGGTGTTTTTCAATATTCGTTAAATTGTTATCGTTATGTATGAGTGATAGATACAAATCTCGAAAACTAATCCAACAGTTATAGTCTCCGTTGAACTTTGGTATCGGAATCGGAGGTAGTCTTGGTCTTAGTTTCGATGATTCAGATGGCTCATTATCATTTTTAGTTGGCGGCGTACAATCATATTCATATAAGTAGTCTTTTATCAAGGTCTTCAAACTCAAGTAAGTATCTTCAATAATAGTGAAGTTATCTTCTGCATCAAATTTACAAGTTTTCAATTCTTCTCCTGAATACTTAGTCTGAATATAATTATATTGCTTATTATATGAATCCCAATATTCAGTCAATGTTTCCAATCGTGTGTCTAAATAACCTCTTGTCATTTTAGATCGGCTACATTTTTTCGTATTTGTATGTAACTTTATAATTTTGTTTGTTAGGTCGCTTAAAACCCCTATTTGCAACTTAATATCCGCCATTTTATGAAATCATAAAGTACAACACTTTTCTATACTGTGACACTTTTTATACTGTGGATTCAAAGTCAACAAAATGATAATTTACTTTACCAAAATTATCACAAAAAAACACAATTATTTAGTCTGTAATAAATAATTTAACGAACACTGAATGTCTACAATACAGTACTCACGATACCGCCTTTGATTATTTGATACCGCATACGATTGCGATCAAAGACGCAATAGAGAAAAAATTTCAAAGTTCCGACACAAATCACGAAACCTTTATAACTTTTGCACTTTTCTTAACATTTGCACATTTTTAATTACTTTCACATTTTATCCGGTAACGTAGGACCAAACAATATGTATAATTAAAACGCCGAAAATGTTGAACCGTATAAATTTTTAATGTGACAACCAAAGTTATTGTGGTTTCCAAGGCAACTGCAACTATAATACAAAAACATAGAGTAAATGCTTTAACAAAGTCTCTAAATAGTAAACTTTTTCAGAATGATGGTACGAAACCCTCGGTGCGCAACTCGCTCTTGACCTTTTTTTTTTATTTGTTTAGGGTTCGACTCGAATAGAGTATAAAATCAAAGCAATCGCATCGCAATACGCAGGTATCGTCGCATCGGGCGGTCGCGAGCCGGCAGCCGCCGCCGCTGCACCGACATATGCCAATTTATTCGACGACGATTGGCATCTGTCGCTGATTACAAAACCCCCTCTTAATTGGTGTTTGTTTATTAAAAGCTCTTTGTATGTATTGTTTGTAATATTTAACAAGGTATTCGGGCTTGCCCTAAGTCAAAGTAACAAATGTTACTTTGTCTAGGCCCTCCCTCTCCTATGGCTTGGTGGGATCACAGAAGGCGGTCGTGGGGGGTAGGGGGGGCTGCAGCACTGAATGCCCCCTCCTGGGGAGCCCCACATACGAACCCCTGCTCACCTACAGTTTTTCTCGGTATAAAAAGGGCCCTCGCCTATAGCCTAGTGGCTTTCCACAATTATATGAATAGAATGGATGTATTAACGTACAATCACGACATTTTGAAATGTTGATACACATAATGTCACTTCTATTCTATTGATATTAGAAAAACGAAGCGTTTTCCGCTTGTCCAAAGTAAGAGTTCAGAGGGCCTATACAAGGTGTTACAAAAATACCCCTAATACATTTTGATATTTTCGATTTTAATTTTTGTATGAAACAGCTGATTTTTTTTTCGCGATTTGAGAGTTGGTCCCATAGTAAAAGTTGATCAGTTTGATGGTCCCTATATACCATATTCGGCATTAGGGGTATTTTTGTAACACCTTGTATAACCTCTGAACTCTTACTTTGGACGCGCTTACACTCAAATTTTATTTCTATGCTGTAATAGTATATCAACTAACCAACAATCAAATCCGACTAATAAGTCCTTGAATACCTACTTTTTAAGTTCCTACAAGGTTCTTATCCATAATTTACTCTTTAAAGAGCATAAAAATTAAATGTAAGATGAATATTAAACACTAGTGGTACTTATACCTACATTATTACGTTACGACCTACCTGCAAACGTGATTGACGTTCAACCTGTCTACAATAAATTGCTGACACAATATAATCCAATCAATTCATTATTTCCCTGCCCGAGACTTTTCAATTATATTCCTGTAGCCTTTTTTGGATATGCAAAACGATGCGCAAGATAAGCGCGCCATTGACGTTAACATGGGTAGCCATTTTGAAATATGGCCGACCGGTACGCGCGCAGTCCGAGTCTGCCCACAAAAGAAATAATGGGGAATGAATTCCGTGCTGGCCGGATGAAAGGTTTCGTTGCCGAAATAAATTATTTCTTATTAAAAAAGCTTGAATGAATACAATAAAGTAATGCAATAAGCTTGTAAACTTTGATTAGTCTTTATGTACACGATGTAAAAATTGCTTTAGAAATCGCTAATATAGAACCAAAAAGTGCTAGAAAATATTAAAATAATACAATTTAAAGCTTTTAGCATTAAGTTTTAAGGCCTAAAGGCCCTAAGAGTGTTTTATATCAATTAAATAAAAAGTAATTTGTTTAAGTAATCATAAATTACACACTTCTTAATAAAAACAGTCCAACAAACATTGTTAATCAGTTTCGAAATACAAGCAGTATAACCCGTCATTGCTCCCACACTCCGAGTGACGTTAATCTGACGCGCGGTCAAACAGACCCACCGATACCATTAACAGGTTAGATTTAAACACGCTATAATGTCGAAACGCCGACTCCACCCCAAATATGTCAATCAAATACTTATATTTTTTACCTTTTTTGTATTAACATATTAATTTTAGACGGTGCCAGTGGTTCGAGTGTTATGACGTCAATGGTAGAGAGAGGTTATATGACCCTAAATCAGTAGCCAAAGCAAATAAACAAGATTTCTAGACATAATACTGACGTTTTGGTACACCAAAAATGATTGCTGAATTGCGATGACGGACGACCAAGTTGCGCAACCTTTACAATAATTGCACGAGTTTGTCGAGATGGGGAGAAAACTTAATTTTAGTTGTAATTTTGCACGACTGCTAAGTACGACCTGCACACAATTGCACAATGGTCACGATCCCGCCTACAGCACCAGAGATCCAAAGGTCGAAATCTGGCTGGAGCAAGTAAGTACAGTCGAGTTCATTAATATGTAAGCACTTTTGACAGATGTTGACTTTGATTGCAAAGGCACAAGGTTGATGAACTGTCAAAGGTGTGTTGCGTACATATTATTGTACTTATGTTAAATGCGGCCTTAATGAAAATTGCAGAACAGTAAGTAAGTAATATACTTACATTTAAAGTTAACGATACCAAACCAGCAATTTGAAACCTATCACAGTTTATTTACGACCCATAAAACTCAGTTTTAGTGGTTTTAGACTTCTAAAGAGGGATTAAGTTCGGGTCCAAAGTACCCACCTACCCCGCCACACGCTGTTAGGTATTTAAGTGTTAACACGTAATCTGTGTTTCATCACAGAATACATAATATGGTTTAATTTCAATGTATCGATCGCATATGAATGAATAGAGGGCAAGGCCACAGTAGAGTACCTGAAGCAGTAATCCACAAAGCATTAACATAACAAATAAGTTTCGAGGCTGCTCCGCTTTGCCGACCGTGGGAGCCGGATGGCTCTCACGTCTACCACAAAAGAACATTCAACTTATTCAGACTCATTGAGTACGAACAAACACTAAAAGTATGCAATGAACTTAATTTCCATCATCTTGAGCTAATTAGAATTAGGTACAGTTAAGAAGCCGACAGTTTGATGTGATGATTTAGTATAGCGATTAAACATAAACAGTCTATTCGTTTCATAAATATGACGACCTCCGTGGTCGAGTGGCTTTGTACACCGGTTTTCAAGGTGTCGCCATCTCTGAGGTCCCGGGTTCGATCCCCGGTTGGGTCAATTTAAAAAACGAACTTTCCTCTCAGCCAAAATATTGGCTCAGGTCTGGGTGTTGGGGTACCACCGTTGTCTTTGATTTCCATAACACAAGTGCTTTAGCTACTTACTTTGGAATCAGAGCAATGTATGTGATGTTGTCAAATATTTATTTATTTATAAAGGAAATTAATGTTACGCATTTCCTCCTTAGGGCATGGAGTTATACCTAAGTGGTTTTCTCTCCTATATGCACCTATCAATCGGAGGAACACACAGGCATACCCACTAAAGACTCAGCGATACTCCACCGGCCGGCATGGGAGCACACTCTGGCCTCCTGATTATTTAACTTTGTTGCAATCAACTCTGACAGAAATTGCAGTTACATTGCTGCTTTAGTAAGAACCAATGAGACAACTATCTTACTTAAAACAGCAATGTAACTTCTGTTTCAATTTATTTCAATCGAGAATTGTTAGCAACAGAGTTACGTAATCAGCCCCCGGGAATTTCAATTCTATAGTATTCCTACAACAGCAAGGCCTTTTCTCAGCGCAACGGCCAAAACGCCCAACCTAACCGCGAGGGAGAAGAAACCGCCTGTTTGATTTACAACTAAAATCAATATCACCATAGAGATCTGCGAAGCGACTGACGTTATGGACTATAAATGAATTTCAAAATATTTTCTTGTTCTTTTATCTTCAGCCTTCAATCTACGATGTTCACTCTAACATTAATACATAACGCAAATTGAGAAAGACCACTTGGAACTGCGTCTTGTCAAATGATAATTACTATTACAATTTATAATTATAACTAAATAAATAAATATTAGACAACACCACAAACATTTCTCCGATTCCAATGTAAGTAGCTAAAGCACTTGTGTTAAGGAAATCGGAGACAACAGTGGAACCATTTTTTGCCCGTGACACTACTGCGTGGCACTACTAGTCATTTTCTAAATCGACCCAGCCGGGGATCGAACCCGGGACCTCAGAGATGACGACACCTTAAAACCGGTGTAAGAGCCACTCAACCACGGAGGTCGTCAATTGAAATCTCAGTGCCTAATTCAATCTAACCTCTGTGTAACTTGTAAAATAAGTAAGTATAATTCAAGTCTTGGTTACCACAAAATTAAGAAAGATATCTCCTCAAAGATACGAGTATGCAAATCTACGGCGATATTAAATTGGTGCCCGTAACTTTTGTGTCAAGGGCTGACGATAAAAATTTGACAAGTTCGATAAATTAACAGTTGTCCACAAGTCAAAAGACTACCTTAATTGATTTGGCCTGCAGCGCGTACTCAGTAAAAGGCCCAATCATCTTATAACGCATAACTAGCGGCCGCTCGCGACTTCGTCTACGTTGACAGTTATTTCTCTATCCCTCAGGAACAGCACTTTTTTGAATGAAAAATACCCTATGTCCTTCTCTGTACCCTTGAAAACGTGTATGAAAAATTTCATGATGATCATTTGAGAAGCTTAGTGAAGGCGCGTAACAAAAAAAATCATAAACAGACTTTCGCATTTATAATAATTCTCTGTACCCTTGAAAACGTGTATGAAAAATTTCATGATGATCGTTTGAGAAGCTTAGTGAAGGCGCGTAACAAAAAATTCATAAACAGACTTTCGCATTTATAATAATAGGGATAAGGATATGAACTTGATGACAATTTGAACAGGATGCTGATATGAAGGTTCTTGTTTATATCTCAATATAAATGCTAATTATATACACTTCTAAGATTTTCGCGCGTAGTAAAAAGTGTTTTATTTCTAATGCTAATTATATAAAAAATGGGACGGTTTGCCAAAATATCGTAACATTCAACACACATAAAAGTCACGAAATTATAAAAATCAACACAGGAAAACGTGAAATTGTAAAATTGAATCATTAAAATCAACAACGATATCCGTCGGCCGTTAATAATGTCTAATGTCTACAACTGTGTTAACATCCAGCGTACAGTGAGTTATGGGCCGTAAACTTGGTGGTCCAAGGGTCCCTACACACGTGCGACAAAGCGTTGGCACAAAATAAAGAGTTGTCAAGATCAGTATATCGTTCGTGGCAGGACATGGTTTTGATATTTCCTTCATTATGAGAGGGAGAAAGAGATACCATAATGATATCATGATGTCATGAAAATATCATTAAGTACCTAACCCCCTGTACCTATTCCCCGTTTAATGGGGACACGGTTTACGTTGACATCGTATTTATAAGAATTATATTTTGTAACGGAACATGGATCACAAAAACACATACATTACATTGAGGAAGATGAAAAGTCGTTGGAAAAGTGTGAAGTTTGCGGAAACACTAAAAACAACTTGTTTGATCATCTGCGTAGTACGATTATACAATTTGCCATTTTTGTGGTTATTAAAAACTTTATAGGTAGAAAATTAGACAATTTCGTAATCAACCAAGTAGGTTCTGTACGTTCTTGATTGATGACGAGGTTTTTTAAACATTTAAAGGTACCTGCCTACTCAACAATTTAAAGTTAGTACTTAGTCATTAATTTCAACCTCATCTTAGCTAGGATTATCACGGAATACGACACGTTTTGTTAACAAATCTACTTTGCATAAGTCCTGAATCAAGGATAGATTTTAGTGGACCAAGGATTAAAGTGGACTTATTAGTGCAAAAAGATCCATCAATGGATCTTTACAATGGATTTTGGTGGATCGAGGGGATAAGGACCGGTTTCACAAGTTCTGGTTAAGTTCCAAGTAACTTATTTGACAGTTCTTTTTATAGATATTTGTTCCAGTTTATAAATCAACCTAGAAGTAATAAATAGTGCGCATGTAAGATAATAATTATTGAATTGTATCTTGGTACTTTTTTAGCTAAATTAATGCCTATTTCAAAACACATAAGTTTACCCATACTAATATTCAAGCTATTTTACACTGTCGTCTGAAAATGGAGCCCGGTATAGGGTCCATGAAACATTTGCCATGTTCATAAAATATTACTAATGCATTAAAAAAATATATTTAACTTGTATGTACTTCATGTTAATTTGTTCTAATGATAACCCGCGAGGTAGAATAGAACCAGTAGGACCCCTGTGGCCAGATATTTTTTATAGGGTTACCTAATTGTGTCATAGAGAAAGGCAAAAAATATCCTTGTGAGCAATGATGACCAATGCCATTATTGCTATTACTTTTTTGAAAGAAAACAAACTGCCAGACTTATCGGTTATTAATTTATTACCTTTACAGTTATGCACAGACGAAAAGTATTTTTTATACTACCTGCTCGTCAATGGCATATTATGTGTCATGCAAACCTTTCCTAAAGTAAGTCATTTTTCCCATGGGGAATAATGTGATTTGAATTTGGAATGCAACCCTTGTAGTCGTGCTTGATCGATGTTGGTTTCAAAAAAGTTTAGGTGCAATGAGATCTTATTCTCAGTTAGGCTGTATGTTATCATGAAAACTTTTTACGAAATTCATTTTCACCCGCGCACCAAGAAGGATTTATTTGAAAGTCGAACTGACCACTACAGAATAGACGACAAAAACATAAACTCTAACCCAACTATAAATGTACCAAAGAATGTAACTTTGTCGTTGCACAATTGGTGTAATGTTTCTAACATAACTTTTAATTTTCAATAAATATTCTTTATTTTTCATATTTTATTATTCTAACTTTAAATAATTACTTAAGTACTTTCTTTAAAACAGTAATTGGTTTCAATTGCCTCGCAGAAAGTATAAAAAGTAGAGTATGCATCGCGGGCTTAAATGTGTATTTGTCATGGGCGATCTTGAACACCTCGTACTCAGGATTCTAGCCTTAACTCCCTCGCTCCGCTCGGGAGTTAACCATAGAATCCCTCGTACTCGGGGTTCAATAATAGCGCCCGGGACACAATACACTACTTTAAGCCCTTAATGCATAATCTACTATAAGTTAAGGTAGTACTAAAAAAAATATATCTTTTCAATTTTTTACTTTATTGTTGAAACTTAATGAAATATTTTATGGGCTTTTGTACGAAAAATCAAAATAAAAAGAATTTAAATTTAACATTTATTGCTTACTTATCATTCTGTACAAACAAAAAAACAATGATTAAACAATAAAGGTTTTCGTCAACATTAATAATTCCTCTAATAATTGGTTTTTTGTATGCAATCTTACAACAATAGATTTACTTTTGAGAATATTAAAATCATTAACTATAATAGCATTTGTTAATAACTTAACCATTTCATTATCTCTTATGTGATCAGAACTAATCTTAGCGACTAATGTCAAAACTTGTTTTTTCGTTAAACATTTAGTAGCTCGCTTAGACATCAAGTTATAAACTTTAACATAATTAACTATGTCATCAACATCTAAACTTTTTGTAAAAGGTAATAAACAGTTAAGTATATTTAAAATTTCATTTTCCACATCCTTATTAATTCTAAATTCTACAAATCTACTTCCGTTTGGAAGGGGTTGATGCTTTACGTACGCGTTCACTATGACACTATGAATCATTGTTTCAATGATGTTGATCAATCCTTTCACCAAGATTCTGTCGTCTTTGCCAAGCTGCCTCACAGCCGCGTGTAACCAAGACACGAGTCCATACCCTTCTAGAAGTATCTCAAACGCTCTTGGAACTGCTACCACGGAATTTATGGCACCCAATATTTTCTCTTTCACTTTCCTGTCACTGAGAACTGATGAGTAAAAGTCCATGATCATTTTCAAACACATGGTTTTGAAAACTACGTTGATGTCGGTGAGGGTTTTAATCCCATCTTTAATCACGTCCAGTATCCAAAGACGTCTTTCTGCTGCTTCTACATCGCTGTCATGGAATAGTGTCAGAAAGTCTGGAACTACAGTCAAATCGACTGTCTGTTTAGCTATAAAGAAGTTGTTTACTGGCTTGTAAAGAGGGTCTGAAGATGCAGTGGACACCACCAGAGCTCTCGCAAGGTATAAAGCGCCTATTGCTGGTAGTCTGGGATTCTTGGTGTTTCCCAAATCTCCGTTCTCATTGGACGATTGATCGATAGCGGTGGATAAACTTTGTCGGAGTGTGTTGATGAAGTCGGTGAGAAACAACTTGTCGTTTTTGTGTCGCCTGTAAACAAGGAAATTATTTTTGTGAATAAGAATATGTTATTATTACACATTATTTATTGATTATGTATCTCTTATCGTGTCACCTTCGCTTTACATAAAAAATCAAAGATAAAATAAGTAGAATACTATATTTTTCGCGCAAACACTAATTTTGTCGTAAAGTAGATAAAATACGGTTACAATTTGGACGGTTTAAAAATGCTTTAAGTTTTATTGTTTAAATATTGTTTTGATTGAATGATAATATTATTCTTACGTTTCTGTCTCCAGCAGCAAGCTGAACCTGTGCAGCACGTGGTAGGCCGCCGCCCTCATCGAGGGGCAGTGCGAGCTCAGCGCCGCCACCGGCACCGACAGCAGCCCCGTCCGCAGCAGCTTGAAGCACGACGCCACCGACCCCGGCGCCAGCAGGTGGCTCAACAGCGGAAATAGGAACACCGGATCGTAGATATTGCAGTCCTCATCTAACACAGAAACACTCGCAATGTCCCCACCCAAATCATTCACCGAATCATACTTCAACCTCGTCAATAAATCTTTGATAGCAGTCTCATTGTCTTTCACTGCTTTTACTTTTGATAAACTCTCCTTCGACATATTGTTCAAATATTGTTTTAAAGAACACGAATTCACACATGGCGCCAATTCGTAATGATACTCTAGTTTCTGTGTCACAGGGAAGTTTCTCACAGTTTTGTCAACTATATCTCTATCGAATAAGTTCAAAACACGATTAGGCGTCGGATGTCCCCATAGAGAAGATGTTCTACTTTTGCGGACTGCGTAATGATTTGCAGCTGAATCCCCGAACACATAGGGTTTGTATTCGTTTACCGGTTGTCCGTTGCTTTCATAAAAATTTAAAATAGCTAAAATTAACCTGTCGCAAGGACTGCGCGTTGCGTGATATGAACTTAAATACACAGGGATCTGCTGCGACTTCATGACCGATTTATTTAACTGGATTAGAACGTAAAGGAATTCTATTAATCTTGATTTTATCTCAGTACTGTGATGACTCAGCATTACATTTAAAAACTCGGAATGTGATGTTACCATATCAAACAGAGTCACAATATCTTCGTGGTTCGGTAGATAGAAAAACTTAACAAGTTTAGTCAATAAGTATAACAGTTGAGGACCAGCTGTGTTTGTTTGCGTGGCAGTTTTTACTTTTAACGAGTCTTTTAATACAGTCTTGCAAAAATTCTGCCACACGCCACTTTCGGTAACTTTCTTGAAATCTTCTTTCTGATCGACGCTAAACGCTTTTATATATTGGCAAACACAAATCACTTCATTAATATTAGCTACTAGTATATCTAAAACTTCCGTTTCTTTATTTTCTTTCAAAGCTAAGGCAGTTATATGCAGCATGGACAAAAGATAGTTGATCAGATATTCTTTTTTATGGTATTTTTCATTCATGCACATCTTTATAAAAACAGCTTGCAACAAGTTGACATGACTTAATTCCACTACTTCAAACTTGTGACTTTTGCCATACAGCTTTTGGCAGTCTTGCACATCCATACATTCTACAACCAGTTTCCTTACGAATTCCCAGCAAGCTATGTATACCTGACCGGCTTTGTGGGGTTTCTCTAACATCTTGTTTATATTTGACTTATATTCTTCGAATACAAGATTCAAAACCTCTTTATTCTCCACAAGAAAATATGTATGATGTACAACTGCATTACCCAAAGGTAATGTTAATTCTCTTTGAGCCAATATTTCGGGACGGCTCATTTGTTCTTTAAACACGTTACACAGTCTGAAATTATGTTTGATAAAAACAGAAGCTAGTTGAGATGTGGACTTTCGAACAGAAACAGCATTGAAAAACTTATTAAAAATCTCTTCATTAACATACGTTGCATGGTGTGGCTTGTTTTCGAAATATTGCAGCAATGCACTTTCAAGTTTAGTTAGGTTCGGATTAATATCTTTGTTTGTCAATAGTTCTGTATACAACTTCACACTCTTCCTAATAACATGTTCGGGAGTATCGACGACTACAGATTTTGAGTATTTCTGTATCAAAGTTTGGAGCACATCCAAGACAAAGCTCGGTTCCTTATCATCTTTCACACAGAAATTAATATCTAATGCAAATATTTTATTGAAAATATGCAAATCATCTTCGTAACTCATGCCCACGATCTCTAAAATTTTCACAGCGTGTCCACCTTCTAGGTTTTTCTTTTTATTAATTTTGATGAAAGCTTTTACTAGTTCAGAATAATTTTTCTGCTGGTAGGATTTCAATATTTTGTATTTATTATTCAAATATCTAACTATGTCGTTGTGAACACTGATAATATCTAGAAGAAATTCTGTTGCCAGTAACGTACTCGTGTTTTCTTTACACATAAGTGGTCGATAAATTTTCAGAACATGAGGGTTCTTGAACAGCGCTGTTATGATCCCACGACATTCGTTTACCAGATGTACTTTTTTTCCAATATTTATAAGGCATTGAAAATAATTTGTTATTTTCTTTTGCTGCACTTCATCTAACCGTTCGATAATTGTCAATCGCACTGTACAAAATACAAGATACTTTGCCCAAATAAACAACTCCGAACTATCAATATGAGAGGCCGCATTAAGTATATGAGGAACTTCATTAACAGTTACATCGCTTTCATTTGATGATTGATTGAGACATGTAAATACTTGTGTGAGGGAAAGTTCTTCGTTGTCTATGATCGATTTCGATATATTAAGTAACGTTTTATCTTTTGTTATTAAATTATCAGGCAACGATGCCGGCTCCGCCACCCACTTCGTAACATAACTTCTAACATCCAATTTAGAGTCTCCAATTAATACCTCTGTCAGTTCAGGTGAATAATTACAATGAAAGAGATTAGCTATGTACAGTGAAAGAAAGTGTTTCAAATTCCTTTTGGCTTCTTTATTATTCTGTACGAATTGCATACAACCTACAATAAATGTAGAAGGCACTTTGTTTTCCAAAAATACACAATCTTCTGTATTTCGGTTTTCCATTAAGTCATTAAATAGTTTACCTAAACATGCCTCACTGCCTTCATCGGATATTTCAAAATGTACAGTCTGATTCCTAACATACATAGCCAATTCTTTAATATTTATTAGTACATACTCAATTATGTCAGCGATCAATGATATCGGGCTTACTTTCGCATTGCGTAGTGAATATAATACCAAATGTATTTCATCGTCATCCGCTTCAAAAATCGAAGTGCTTTTCAAAAAGTTGTAAAGTGTAGTTTTGGCTTCCATCCATGTATCATTTCCATCGCTTGTATAAACTTCCAACATAATAATAAAAAGGTCCTTGAACATTGGATTATTTAGCGAAATCGCAGATCTATCTAAAGTTAACCACAGAGAAACAATTTTGAATTTAAGAAGCGCAATATTGTCGCCTTGAAGACTTGCGGAGAAGTCTAAGATCTGTTTCATATCAATATTTCCTTCTAAAATCTCAAAGAATGTCGGATTAACGTCATTGTACAGCAACAATAAATCTGTGAGAAGTATTAATGCATCAGTGTTTTGAATTTTAGGAAGTTTGTAGTCTTGCGGTTTTTCATCAGAAATGGCTTTAGCAGAAACAACATCTTGAATTAACGAAACGATGACTGTTGGAAGAGGTAGATGCTTTGGTAAAAAATATTCTAGTTTGTTCTTCAACCCCAACAGACGAGATGAAGACTCTTCCATTTCTAAAATTTGCATGTATCTTTTTAAAGTTTGTAGCATTTTTACTAACACTTTAATGCAATACAATGAAATTGTTGGATCTTTCCCAAGGTTTGTTTGAATAAACTTTAACAATGGCACAGGTAAAGTAACAAATCTAACGAAATTCGCCGCTTGAGTCGCACTTAGAGTATTCATTCTAGGTACCACATTTTCTGGTTTCATTTTGTCTAATAATTTAACCATAAATCCAACAGTTCTTTCCCAAATAGGGGAGTGCTGGGGTTCAAAACTCTGTTCCACAATATTCATTACAGCTCTATGTAAATCTGGACATCTATGAACAATCTGCAATATTGTCTCACATTCATTTTCATTCTCCCATGGCCTTTTTAAAGTCAACAAAGCCTTGTACAGGTTTTGGTTTTTATTAACATCAGTTGTGCCTAGGTTACTGTCAACAAAATAGAGACCCAATTTATGGGAAGTAAATAACGTTAGAATAATATCTGATAACAAGCTCATTATTTCAGGGCGCATTTCATTTCTCGCTTCATGGCTCAGTTCTGGAGGTCCTTTCCAAGAAAAAATCTTAAAAATGTTATGAATAACCTGATGACTAAAGGTCTTTAATTTTAAACTTTTAGAAATAAATGCATTATCAATGACATTCTTTTTTAAGATGTTCAAAAACATGAGCACAGCTTCGGCTTCGTCGTGCACCAGACCTGGTATCACTAGAGCGAGCAATCCTTGTTTCTCCAGTAAAGCTTTTATAAGAGGCAAGTGGCCATCGACAAGGAATGAAGTCATGAAGTGAACAAATGCTGTTCTTACATTATCTTTTTCTTTGTAATTAGTCTTTTCCACAATGTACTGAAGATGTTTAGGAGTCAAAGGTGCATGGCTCAAGACCTCCACACCCAGATCTGGGTTGAGAGTAACCATGGAGGTAAGCAGTTTAAGAATTATTTTTCTGTGCCGAGGACCTGAGTTCTCACTGATCATAATTTCTACTGTAGACATGAAGTTGTTTAAAAAGTATCTACAGGCTTCTTCAGTGATAGCAAACATGTGAGGGATAGAGGACTGCACTTTGAGAATGATGAGGTGGAACAGGTGAAAAGCAGGAGTTGTAAGGGTGAGATTCATTTTACTTTCCTGGTTGATCTGGCGGAGGATCTCGTGGGAGTTGCCTCCAGACTTGAGGTACTCCAGTAGATAATCATTTTCATTGTCGGGGTTCAAGCACACTTGCAGGAACTGAGTGAGTACTGGAAAATTTTATTGATTTTTTAAATAAATAAATAATTAAAAGTTAGAATTATCTTGTTTAATATGACTATTATACTACTATTTGTTATTTTTGTCTTAGTATAGTATAATATCTACTAATAATTATTACTTTGTATTCAATAAACCTACTTTTTATTTAACTTACATGTGCACTAGTTATTCCTTGAAATTTTAATATTATTATTAGGGTTGCCTTAACTTTCAGGAACCAATACGGGATGTTTAAAAAAAAGGAGAATGAATATTTTTATTAGAAGTAATATAATTTATATAAGTAACACATACACACTCACTCCTAGTTCGGGCATGCATTTTGTGAAAATATTGAAATACAGGACGAATAAGCAATATGGGATGCAATGTTCAAATAGTAACAGTCTCGTATATACAAGATTAATGGCAACCCTACCTATTATGTATAAATAAACACACTTTCTATCAATCACAGGTGTAAGTACTAAATGAATCATTAGCATTTAATAAAACACACAGACCTGATGTTTACTTATATTTGAATAATAAGAGTGTTTTTGTTTACCTTGCTAGTAGTTAACTTTTAGTGGTAAAAATGATTTTTTTTTCATCAACGTCCAAGCGGCCCACATGAGCCGGATAACAATGGAATATCTTTTGTGTCTCATTTTCCAGGCGTTGAAGGGTTAAGAGTTGTGTTAGGTTAGGTACCTACATACTACATTTCCAGGTCCAGGAAAGAACAACACTCCGACCCACTTTTGATTTTGATGACAAACATATTCCAAGGAATACAAACATGTCTTCACCACGATTAAGAAGATTTTAAGAGATTCAAATAATGTACCAGCACAGAAAAGATTAAACTTTTCAACTCAATGTGAGCTATGTCGAGCGGCTTACTCTAAAAATAAAAAATAAATTAAATCATCGAAACTTACCCATGGTCTGGCCCTGCTTTCCAGCTAACTCCTTGCGGAAATGCTTCACATCAAAGCCTCCAATTATTGCTTTTTTCTCTCTTTTATGCTGGGTTTGAGGTTGTTCTGTATTGACACTTTCATTTCCTTCTGTCGTTGTGAAATTATGTAATTTCTCAGAAGCGTCCTCTTTTCCGCTTTCATATTTACGCTTCCCCATTTTTGGGGCTTCTCTTCTCGTATAATAGTTAAATAAACTTGGTTTCTATTTAGATTCGGCGCAAACAACAACACGTGAAGTCGTGAACGTGAAGTGATTAGTGAATTGAGTTTGACATTGATTGCTGTGATTTTTTTTAATGGGTTTAACGGCACTGGGTTCTTGCCCTTTTATGCCAAACATGACAGTACAAGTCATAAACTTAATGTTGAAAAGAGCCGATTTTTAGCAGGAAAATCTGAAATTGAAAATATGCAATTTTAATAAAAAAAACATAGGTACTTATAAAAGAAAAAAAGATTTACCACACAAATGCATTCCATGATCATGATCATTTGAATAGAGAGAGATTAGCCGAGTACTAGAGCATTTAAACCTGCTCTAAGGCCGAGTAAGACTCGATTAGGAATCAACAGGGTGCTAGGCAAATTCCTTTAGTCCGTTTTTTGTAATATAAGTACTTACGCTTGAGGCTAGATTCTCTAAATTAGTGATTTAGAGTTCCAACTTTGCTCGTGCACGAGTTGTCGCCAAACGCGAATCCTAATTATTATGAAACCGTAAGTAGTCTTTAATAGTGATTATATTTTTATTGTTGTCTCTTACGGTAATTACCGAGAAGATGATTTGTTTATCATTTTTGTGAATAATAGGCACACACACACTATAGGGATGGCAACACTGAGGGGTGAGAGGGCGGTAGGAAAAAAGTGACAGGAGTAAAAGCAGAGGTGCGGAGGTAAAAGGAGAAAAGCATGAGAGAGTGGAACGCCCGATGGATTTATGTGAGTTTTTTACATGTTTTGTCTAACCGACTATAACCACCGTTTTATTAAGTTGATGAAAAGAGGGTTCTACATTATGCGAGGATTGGGGCGGCTATTGGGGAGAAGGGAGGCCGCTGTACACCCCATGATTTTCGTCACCTTGGTAAATGACTAATAGTTAGTAACTGAACGTAATATCACTTTGTTCTAAATAATAAATAAAATCCAGCTATGACAACTTTATGCGAAGCAGATACTTTAATATGTAAGTACATGGAGATTTGTATTTCCATACTATGGTCCATATTTGGTTGAACATGGATCCAGGGTGACGATATGGTGGAGGTGCTGGGATGTATAATAATTTTATAGGAGTACCTACTGATATGATTCTTTTTTTTTATTTTTTTCTAATTATTGCTGCTAAAATTCTGATATTGATGGAAACAAAGGAAATTTTGATATTAAATAAAGAATGTTAATGTATTTTATTTGTGTTTGTTGCGCTGATTATGATCAGTAAATATTACTAATTGCAAAATTATGATACAAGAAGTGCATTACAGTAAAGAAAGGCTCCTTAGTGGGGCCGCAGTGAGGTGCTCTGCACCTGTAGAAAGGCTCCTTAGTGGGGCCGCAGTGAGGTGCTCTGCACCTGTAGAAAGGCTCCTTAGTGGAGCCGCAGTGAGGTGATTATGCACCTGTAGAAAGGCCCCTTAGTGGGGCCGCAGTGAGGTGATTATGCACCTGTAGAAAGGCTCCTTAGTGGAGCCGCAGTGAGGTGATTATGCACCTGTAGAAAGGCCCCTTAGTGGGGCCGCAGTGAGGTGATTATGCACCTGTAGAAAGGCCCCTTAGTGGGGCCGCAGTGAGGTGATTATGCACCTGTAGAAAGGCTCCTTAGTGGAGCCGCAGTGAGGTGATTATGCACCTGTAGAAAGGCCCCTTAGTGGGGCCGCAGTGAGGTGATATGCACCTGTAGAAAGGCTTCTTATTGGGGCCGCAGTGAGGTGATATGCACCTGTAGAAAGGGTTCCTTAGTGGGGCCGCAGTGAGGTGCTCTGCACCTATAGAATGGTTCCTTAGGTTGGACGCAGTCAAGTATTCTACACCTTGTGGTTAGTTGTTGTAGTTAAACTTTAAGCTGTCACGCTTTGAGATAGTGACTTGAAAAGGAGGGGTAAGAGATAAAATAAGTTCTCTCTTATTGTTAATAAGTTAATAGTTTTGATTTGGCGATATTGAGACATGACTGATGACCAGGTCAATATATTGAGTTATTTGGCTAAGCAAGATGGCAGTGTAGGCTTCCACTTGTAAGTAAGATAATGGAGTTTCTTGGTGAGGTGATGTTTCAGTTTATTAATAGAGTATATAACTAGTATAACCCCTTGGTATGATGCGGCACGTTTGATCTCTAAATTCAAAGAACCAAGTAGCAAAGAAATCTGTATCATGCATTAAGTAAGTTGTGAATTCCTGTTGGTTAGGAGTAGATTGAGAATAATGAGTCTGTTAAATGATTACAGCTAAAAGAGAAGAAAGAGATGGGTTACCCTATGATATTCACTGGGCAACCATGTCGCTTGCCAAAATGATTTTTTTTTTGCCTTGTATTCCGAGACTTGAGTAAGTATGAAAGTAATGCAACTTGTAAGTGCGGCGCGATAGATTTGACGATTTAATTCAGAAGTGACCGACTTCGAAGCGCATGCGGCGAGGAGACGGCGTGTTCTGGTCGGTGTAATTTTCTCCTTTCTATGAGTTTTGAATGAATTTGTGGTCGATTTGCGGCGAGTCACTGTCTGTTGTCGATTGGTCGCATTGTATTTACGTATGTAAAAACCTCGAAGTACGCAAACATTCAGACAGATAGGTACCTATATTTGAGTTGACAATTGACGTTGCCATCCATATAGTAGTGTGTATTAGCCTCTAATAGTATGCTCAATGTTTACTCTGTGCAAACGAAAGCACGACTCATTCGTTTCGCCTTGCGCTGACACATGCGGCGAGGCATACGGTGTCATTTTAAGAGCGGCAGGGGAAATTATAAAAGGTATGAGAATATTTTGTGAAAAGGGTAAATAAATACTTAGTCCAATGTTTATTGATTTTTTTTTTTTTTTACTATTTAATGCACTGTAATTTAATTTTTATGTAATTAACTTGCTAGCAATTTGGAGCAATCTGTAAGCTAGTTAAGTAAACTTTTAATATAAATAAATAAATAAATATATTGTTACAAGTGGCTCCTCACTACTGACAATTGCCTTTTGGAGTAGGCTGTAAGAGCCTAGATTTCTTTGCCTTCTCGGTGGTGGGAGAATTTGCATAAAAAAAAATAAGAAATATATTATATGGGGTTTTCTTCCTTCTTTATGGTTTTTTTTTCATGTCGGCACAATTTATAAAATAATACTAATACATTGTGAAGAAAATAAAAAACTATAAAATATTGCACTTAAAGTTGTTCTTTTATGTTGTTGATTGTGTTTAGTGTGAACAACGGTTGGATAAGTAATTTATACCATTATAATGGAGGAGGCTATAAGAGTCCGAATCGACTTGATAAGTGACTCGGTAAAATCATTAATTGCCACAGGGCAAGATGCTATAAAGGGTCTTAAGGAGGAGGGCACACTCTTGAATGAGGCTGTAATAACAGCCTCCAAACTAAAGACCATGAATGACAGATTTATATCTGAAACTTATAACTATTTCCAACTAGTGAGTTCTCCCTCACCTAACGAAGTATCCTCACACACATTGTTGCAAATGCAAGCGGAGGAGATTATCGCAGAAATAGAAGCTCTTACGCGACCAAGCAACCTATCTACAATCTCATCGTTGGGGGGCAACAATATGTCAAGTAAGCTACCTACATTAGAGCTTCCTAAGTTTGACGGAGACGTTCTGCAGTGGCATTCATTTTGGGACCAGTTTTCTTCTAATGTAGATACTAAAAAAATCTCAGAGGTAGACAAATTACTCTACCTCCAATCAGTGTTGGGGGGAGAGGCTAAAGAAGTAATAAACGGCTTAGACATTACCAATAAAAACTACAAAATAGCTGTAGACACGTTAAAAGAAAGGTATGGAAAACCTAGCATAATAATAGATGCCCACTACATGGCCTTATATAGGATAAAGACTGCAGAAAAGAGTATAAAAAGCTGCCGAGCTACTTTAAATGAAATACAAAGACATCTAAGAGTTTTGAAATCTTTAGGTGAGAATGTGGAACACAATCACCTGCGGGTACTGATTTTAGAAAAGTTTCCCGAAGACTTAGTATATGAAGTACGTCTCAAAATAGAAAATGATGAGTCTATAGAAACAATTAGGAAAACTCTAGACACCATAGTTACAGCAAGAGAGACATCTGGCCGTTTGATATCCGACAATAAAGAAAAATTTACGATTGAAACTTTATGTAATGTAACACATAAAAGGAAGGAACCATTCAAAAGGCAGAATACATACACACCAAGCAACGAATGCTCAGTACCTAACAAGAAAATGAGAATAAGTTGTATTTTTTGTAAAAAACCCCATTATAATGATAATTGTGATTTGTCACTTGGAGATAGAAGGGAAACATTAAAAGGGAAGTGTTATTTCTGCTTCCGTGAGGGACACTTGGCGAGATTTTGCCAACTTAAGAAAAATTGTGTACATTGTGGAAAAATGCATAATAGAGCCATGTGCCCAACACATTATAAGAATAAACAAGAGAAAATTTTAAATGATGTTCCTTCATCTGCTACTCCATCTTATGAAAGTACTTCTACTGAAACTACTGTTACTTCCATGGTAAGTCAAAATATGCAACCAATTATAGTATTACAAACAGCCATAACTAAAGTCCGTGGAAACAAAAATGATGCTAATCATACTACATGTAGAACCCTTTTGGATTGCGGAAGCCAAAGAAGCTATGTTTCTACTAGGATCAAAAAACTGTTAAACCTACCCATTGTTGAAGATAATTATTTAATAGTTTATACATTTGGAAATAACTCTCCAAGAGAATTCCATAGCCCAATTGTTGATTTACATATAGAGACAAAGACAAACAAGCATAAACATATTCAAGCTAATGTTATTGATATCATTACAGAGGAAGTAGCAGTAATACACAAGTCTATCCTGCAGTTGATTCCAGAGAATAAGAAGATAATTATTGCAGATGATAACAGTGAAGGAAACAGAATAGACTTATTAATAGGTAATGATTATTATTATTCTTTTGTTCACAATGAAAAGATACAATTACATGACAATTTATATATAGTAAATACTGACTTTGGCTGGGTATTTGCTGGAAAATATGAAAATTCAAAAGGAAATGAAGAAACACTTAGTTTTATTACTTATGCAGAAGAAGTGACACATTCCAATATGTGCAATTATGTAACGCCAGATCCACCATTAAAAGAGGATAATATAAAAAAGCTGTGGGAGCTAGAAGCAATAGGTATAACCGATTCACCCAAAATAAAAAGAGATGAGGAAGCAATACATAACTTTAATCAAACAATCATTTTCCAAAATAAAAGATATTATATAAAATGGCCATGGGTGGAGTATCCACCAGCTTTGCCGGTTAATTTGGGCTTAGCTTATGGAAGACTACAAAGTCTTTTAAAGAGAATAAATAAAACCACTTTAGAGTTATATGACAGAACAGTGAAAGAACAAATTAAATTAGGCATTGTTGAAGAAGTCTCACCATCGATCATTAACAGTAACACACCTATTCACTACCTTCCGCACCACTGTGTGCTTCAAGAAGAGAAATCAACAAAACTTAGAATTGTTTATGATGCATCTGCTAGAAGTAAAGACAACAATAGCCTGAACCAATGCTTGTACAAAGGTCCACTAATGTTAGAAGATTTGACAGGAATACTACTGAGATTTAGACGCTGTAAGTATGGTGTGACTGCAGATATTGAGAAGGCTTTCCTACAAGTTGGTCTACAAAGCGAAGATCGTGATGTCACAAGATTTCTCTGGGTAGAAGACATCAATAAAGATATAACAGATAACAATATAAAACATCTACGATTTTGCAGAGTGCCATTTGGTATAATATCGAGTCCATTTATATTGTCAGCGACAATTAATTTTCATCTCAACAAAAATGACACAGAAATAGCAAAAATGATAGCAAATAATATTTATGTAGACAACCTGATTATCAGTGTTAATACCCCAGATGAGGTCCTAGAGGTGTATGATAAAGCAAGAACTGTCTTCAATGAACTCTCCATGAATATAAGAGAATGGTCTTCCAATTGTATTGAGTTAATGGAGACGCTTCAGGAAGAAGTTCCTACTGACAAGATAAGCGTATTGGGTATGAATTGGAATCCTACAAGTGACACATTATTTATTAAAACAAATATTCAAAAGCTGTTGGATCTTAAGGTAGAAACTAAAAGGGACATTTTAAAGATAATTGCTTCTGTTTATGACCCTTGTGGTTTTATTGCACCTCTTCTATTGTCTACTAAGTTGTTTCTTCAAGATCTGTGGAGATTAAAATGGAAATGGGATGATAAACTGTCATTAGAACTTAAAGAAAAATGGGACGAAATAGTTACAGCTTATGATGAAATAAAAGATTTTGAAATACCACGTTTCTATCTGTCCGATTGTTGTGAAGACACAAAGCTTGAAATGAGCTATGAACTGCATTGCTTTAGTGACGCTTCCATGGTGGCATACAGTGCTGTTGTTTACCTGCGTGCAATAAGTGACAACAAAATCTCAGTGAGTTTTGTAATGTCAAAAACAAGGTTGAAAGCACTGAAAGAAAAAGAAGAACTTAAAATACCGAAAATGGAACTCCTAGGTGCATTAATAGGATGCAGATTATTATTACATGTTAGTAAAATGTTACAAATTAATATTGAGAAACAAATACTATGGACGGATAGCCAAGTTGTATGCAGTTGGATGAAAACTAATAAGCTACTACCACCATTTGTGGCTAGACGAATAAGTGAAATAAAAGAAAATAAAAGCTTACAAATTAAATACATACCTTCTGAAATTAATCCAGCCGATCTAGGGACAAGGCCACTGAAAGTTAAATTAAAAGATACCATTTGGATATCAGGACCCATGTTCTTAAAAGAGAGTCAAATTCCGTACTTCTCAAGTGGAGTCACCACCACTACTAACGCTGTTTGTGTGGAAGGTCTTCCGAATGATGAAGAACAAACAGAATTGGCTGAAAGAAATATACTACAACTAGATCATAATTCGGAAGATAATGGTAATGGAAATAGAGAAAGTGAAAAAGAGATAAAAAATATAACAATATCAGAAGATGAAGGAAATGAAAAAGAAATAACAGAAAGAGAATCAAAAGAAATAAAGAAGATCATACAACTACAAAGAGATCACTTTCCAAATGAGTATCAAAACAACAGCACCAGTTTATCCCGGTCGTTACAACTATTTAAAGATGAGAAGATGATCTTAAGATGCAAAGGTAGATTTCAACACACTAAAGACTGGTCAGCAGATATGAAATATCCAATACTCATTCCAAGAAACACAGATTTTACATTTGATCTAATTAATAAAATTCATTGTGAAAATTATCATGTAGGAGTGTCCCATACACTAGCAATACTAAGAGAAAAGTATTGGGTACCTAAGGGACGATCTCAAGTACAGAAAGTTATCCACAGATGCCCTCAGTGTATTAAATACGGAGGTGGACCCTATAAGCTCCCTCCAATGCCACCGCTACCTGAAGAAAGATCCAATTATAATGCTGCATTTACATATACGGGCATAGATTACATGGGCCCTCTGATAATAACCAATGGAGATAAGCGGTGGATCTGTGTATTTACTTGTTTATCAGTCAGAGCAGTTCACTTAGAGGTGGTATATAACCTTACTACAGAAGAGAGTCTTTTAGCCCTAAGAAGATTTGTGTCTGTTCGAGGGTTACCAATTCAAATGATATCTGATAATGCTCTTTACTTTAAATTATTAGCTGAGGTAATGCAAAGCAAGTATTGTATTGATAATACAATAAAATGGAAGTTTATACCCGAATTGGCGCCATGGTTCGGAGGCTTCTATGAACGACTTATGGGATTAATAAAACATTGCATGAAAAGAACATTAGAAAAGCATTTACTAAATGATCAACAACTTATTACAGTAACAAAGGAAATTGAAGGTATATTGAACTCACGTCCATTAACCTACGTAGGTAGTGAGATTGAGCATGTTTTGACGCCTGCAGACTTTCTTCGCCTTGGTGGTCCATTGGTGATGACAGCCTCCGATGTTGAGGTCCAGAAACCTGTAACAGAAACTAAACAAAAATTAATAGAATGTTGGAAAAGGGGTCAAGTAATATTACAGGAATTTATAAGGATGTTCACAGAGCAATACTTACCTAGTTTGAGGGAAAAGTGTTCAGTACATAAGGAACCACGTGTGAAATGTGAAAGAATCCCAAAGGTAGGAGACTTAGTACAACTCAAAGCTGAAGGAAATAGAGCCACATGGAAGGTTGGGAAAATCAAGGATTTAATAGTCAGCACTGATGGTACCATTAGGGTTGCCAAGGTAGAAACTCGGCCAGGAGAAATACTTAACAGGTCAATATCTCACCTTTATCCACTAGAACTGGAAGACTCTGGTGTAAGTGATGTCAAAGATTTGACTGAGGTAGATCAGTCACAGAGCGGCAGTAATGGCCAGTCATGGTCAGATGATAGCGAGGTAGTCAGTGTCGATGTTGTAACACCTAGTAGCATACCTATTCAAGAATCTGAAACATCTAGACCTAAAAGACGTTCAGCTGAAAGGGCTAAGCAGTTACTTAAAATATGGACTGCGCAACTTGTAGCCAGACAATACTGAAGTGAAGACTCCAGCCTCGTGTTGGGAGTGTCGCCAAACGCGAATCCTAATTATTATGAAACCGTAAGTAGTCTTTAATAGTGATTATATTTTTATTGTTGTCTCTTACGGTAATTACCGAGAAGATGATTTGTTTATCATTTTTGTGAATAATAGGCACACACACACTATAGGGATGGCAACACTGAGGGGTGAGAGGGCGGTAGGAAAAAAGTGACAGGAGTAAAAGCAGAGGTGCGGAGGTAAAAGGAGAAAAGCATGAGAGAGTGGAACGCCCGATGGATTTATGTGAGTTTTTTACATGTTTTGTCTAACCGACTATAACCACCGTTTTATTAAGTTGATGAAAAGAGGGTTCTACATTATGCGAGGATTGGGGCGGCTATTGGGGAGAAGGGAGGCCGCTGTACACCCCATGATTTTCGTCACCTTGGTAAATGACTAATAGTTAGTAACTGAACGTAATATCACTTTGTTCTAAATAATAAATAAAATCCAGCTATGACAACTTTATGCGAAGCAGATACTTTAATATGTAAGTACATGGAGATTTGTATTTCCATACTATGGTCCATATTTGGTTGAACATGGATCCAGGGTGACGATACGAGTCTCGTTCTGTAATACGGGCCATAATTTAGAGGTACACAAAGATTTAAATCGTTGGAGGTACAGTTACGTCAGTACCTACCTACTATTATCAAATATGTGGTAGGTACAGATAGCAACCTTATCTTATAGATTTGTAGTAAAAGTCAAAATCTATCAAAAATGAATACTTTATTAACAGACTAATAGAATTGATCTACTCTACAGCGAATTTAATCCACACATGTTTCATTTTCAACTTAACTAACGAACAAAATTGTTATAGGTACTTAAGTTATACAACGTGTTACAAAAATACCCCTAATGCCGAATATGGTAGATAAGGACTATCAAATTTAACAAATTTTACCTATGGGACCAATTTTGAAATCGCGAAAAGAAAAACAGCTGTTACAAAAATTAATTACGAAAATATCAAAATGTATGAAACAGCAATTTTTTTGCGATTTCAAAGTTCCATAGTAGGAGTTGTTCAGTTTGCTGGTCCCTATCTACCATATTCGGCATTAGGGGTGTTTTTGTAACACGTTGTATATTATTTTCATAAAATGATTTTTAATCAGCATTAGTAAATCTCAACTCTATTGTACTAGATCTAAGGCACAGAACAATAATCTTAGCTGTACCGTAAAATTTAAAATCAAACATACCTACCTACTTACTTAAAACTGTCACATAAAAAATCTACGTTTTCGTAGCAGGACATCTCAAAATACATATTTTGTCGTTAACTGTGAAAACAACTTGTTATCGCAACTTAATTACATTTAACATTTTATACCTTAGTTTACAGTAACTTATTTTTTTATCGCAAAGATTACAATAAGGTCTATACCAGGGGGCTGATTACGTAACTCTGTTGCTAACAACTCTCGATTGAAATTGATTGAAACCGCAGTTACATTGTTAGTTGTCACATTGGTTCTTACTAAAGCAGCAATGTAACTGCAATTTCTTTCAGTTGATTGCAACAAAGTTACATAATCAGGGGGCAAGAGACCTCTTTTCCATAATAACTGATATACCTCAGACCCCCATAGCCAAATATCTTTAAAAATCCTATCAAAATATCAAGTGTGTAATTTTAAACAGATTATTTATGTCGACCCCTGGGGACCACTTTGGGAATCCCTGATCCAAGTAGTTATACCTTTTATAAAATTATCACTGTATTCAGTCTTAATCAAGTAGGTAACTAGATTACCCGTTATTATTATAAATGTAAATATCGTTCCTTATTTTTGTTAAAGCTGATAAGTTTCTTGCGCCTGTTCTTCTTGTCAGTTAAAAAAGTTTGGAACAGTAGTAGTAATTTATATGTCCTAGAAAAATCACATTTCTAAAAGTGATAACAAACTTTGCAAATTAAACATGTATAAAGAATGATCATATTTTTGATAAATTACCTCTTATCAATAACTTAATTATTGTTTTAAAGCATATACTTAGCCTTATATAACACTATCTTACTTATGTCCACATAACTTTGGCATAGTGCTCAAATTAAACTAAAGTAACAGGGCAAAGTAAATGCAAAATAATATATGAAGTAAATGGTCATTCTACTCTCAGGATTCCTCCAAATCTGGACAAAATTATATTTGTGTCAGATATATTATATTTTGGTTTTAGACCTAAATAAATGGACAATCAGCCAAGCTGATTGAGCAGATCTAGAGCCAATCGAAACATAATAATTTAATTATTAATTTAGACAAATAATGTCATAACTTTGGCTCATTGTCAATAAATAACTAAAATAAAGTTTAGCTATTTGAACTTTATAAGAGATTACGAACCTATTAGGCTGGCCCCAGACCTACTGGTTTCATTTCATTGCTTTGCTGATCTAGTAGAACAGGGGGCCGTACCGGCTAACGCAGCGAACTTCGGAAAGTCTGCCGGGCTTCAACTTAAAACAGATAAATCGAAGTAAGAAGTTTTGTATTGTAGTTATTTAGAAGATATCGATGTTCGTGTGACATCATAAATTAGGGTTCGCCATTTTGGCCCAATTGAGGCTCGATTTATCTGTTTTAATTTGAAGCCCGGCAGACTTTCCGAAGTTCGATGCGTTAGCTGGTAGCCCCTGTTCAACTAAAACAGCAAAGCAAAGAAATGAAACCGGTAGGTCTGGGGCCAGACTTATAAGGTGAAATATACCCACCAATTGTGCTTTTCGGTAATATGGAATCATCAGAAGTAAATTTCTAATTTATAAAAAAAATAATGTTTTAATTTTGTATTATTGATTTTAATTTCGTCCTGACGAAATGACTCATGGCAATCGATTAAGCGACATACGGCTGAATACTCAAAGGCTTCTTAGCATAAAATTTTTAGTTAAGGTCTCCTTAACTCTAAGGAAGCTGTCAGTTTCATAGAGTTTCTGTCAAATCTGTCAACTTTTTTGAATTTAAGGTGGCCTTAAGTTTAAGATTCGTTTGAGTATTTGGCGATAATCTCTTAGTGTAAGTAGGTACTTACCTAATCAATACGATAGTAGCTTAACTTCTGTTAGTCTCTTTAATCTATGGTACAATACAATCCTCTCCTTGGCCTTCCGGCCGGGCCTGTGCATGTGGAGGGCCTTAAAGCGCAAGCCACATAGGATCGGGCGTGGGCATCTTTCTATGTACAAAACGCATGACAATCATTCGGTGTGTTCAAACTGCGACTTTATTTCCATGCGTTTTGCACGAAAGGAGATTCAGGCGCCATAAATTTTTGGTATTTCTGAAAGTGCCGCCAACAAAAAATGGTACGTATTGTTAGGACTAGCCATTTGGAGCAATAGTTAATTGTAGCAAAATGTATCATTATTTCATGTTTCCCAGCACTGTCAGAATTCAATAAAATTATTGTTGTATGAAAATGGCGAATTTGAACTTGGATAACTTGGCTCACAGCAAACTTTTGTGCCATATTAACTATTGCTCATTGCTCCAAGTGACTAGTTCTAGAAATGCGTACCATATTTTTTCATTGGCCGGCACTTTCAGAAATAGCCCATATAATTATTTCCTTTGAAAGATGCCGGGCCAGATCGTATGTGGCTTGCGCCTAAGGTTGTCGTAATTATTTGGTATCACAACCGCAGCGATCACATTATCGTTTCATTCGTCCCTTCGCCGGATGATCTCCTCGAAGTTGGGTTCGATCTCTCTGATGCGGTCCAACAAGACCTGAGCCAGGTTCGCTTCCGGTTCGGTGTCTGAGAAATGATATACAGCGTGTCACAAAACAATCCGCAATGCCGAATATGATAGATAGGGATCATCAAACTGAACAACTTTTGCTATGGGACCAACTCTGAAATCGCAAAAAAATATTTGCTGTTATGTTATGTGTGATATATACAAACATTAATAACAACAATATCAAAATGTATGAAACAGCTGTTTTTTTCGCGATTTCAGAGTTGGTCCCATAGTAGAAGTTGTTCAGTTTGATGGTCCCTATCTACCATATTCGGCATTGCGTGCGAGTTGTTTCGAACACCCTGTGTAATTTTCTTAAACTCAAAAAATACTGGCCGGTTTAATATTTTTTTAATTGAAAGCTTATTTTGTAGGCCGTATTGAATGATTCCAAATTTTAAATAAAAATAAAAGATTTGCACGGCATCAATATAGCGAAGTTCGAAGGTTTTAAGAATTGTTGCATTGCATTACCTACACGAAATGTACAGTCAGCAGCACGTCAGGTTATAAAAAACTGACAAACATCTGCAATTTATTTTGAACCTTAAAATCTTCGCATTTAAGTATAAAATATGCCTGCGACCGGTCCACTCGTTGACCACGCGAGGTTCACTGGTTGACCACGCGACGTTCTCAAGTAACAACGCGTCGTCCACTCGTGGACCACCTGTCGACAACGAGTTGACGCCGAAAGACAAGGCGGGGCAAAGCCCGTAGACAATGTCACATTTACAAATTTTTGCTATCGCTTCGCATCGAAAAATGTATGGATTTGACGTTTTAAATTTCGATAACGAAACCTTATGTCAATCCCATATACATGTTTCAAAAGCGAAGCGATAACGAAGATTTGAAAATGTTACTTTGGTTGGCTAGACCCACTGGTCGGGTGCCGGGTGGGTCTAATGAGCTATGACCTTAAATAGACTCACTGTCGAAGTAGACGACCTCGCACTTGCCCTTGACCTCGGGGCTGCGCAGAATAGTGTTCAACATCGAGCAGAAGTCGCCAACAACCACCTCCTTGTTGATGCCTTCCAGTTCTGCGACAACACAACTGCGTGTTTATTTAAAGCAGGGATTCCCAAAGTGGTCGTTGCGACCCCAGGGGGTTTACAACATGTTACAAAAATACCCCTAATGCGAATATGGTATATAGGGACCATCAAACTGAACAACTTTTACTATGGGACCAACTTTGAAATCGCGAAAAAAAATCAGCTGTTTCATACAAAAATTAAAATCGAAAATATCAAAATGTATGAAACAGCTGATTTTTTTTCGCGATTTGAGAGTTGGTCCCGTATTAAAAGTTGTTCAGATTGTTGGTGCCTATATACCATATTCGGCATTAGGGGTATTTTTGTAACATGTTGTTTATTACAATAATAATGATTAATTACACTTGATATTTGATAAGATTTTTAAGTAACTTGGCTATGGGGGCTGAGGTATCAGTTCATTTTGGAAAAGGGGTCTCTTGCCCATAATAGTTTGGGAATCCCAGATTTAATGTATAGAAAAACACAACTCGTCTCTAACCACTCAAATGGAAAAAGGACCCACGACCTGTCACAATCCAGACGTATTCAAATTCAAAACTCATTCAGTCTAGGCTGTTACAAGCACTCGTGAATGTCAAAGAAGCTACGCCATGGTTACGTATGGTTTTAACCAGCGAACTAAAATCTACGGAACAAGCATTATGCTCAAAAAATCGCAAAAAGATTAAACTATACATGTAAACCTTATCATTAATAAATAAAATACGGCCTTACCACAAAAGATTTTAAAACACTGTTTAATTTAGAAACTGTGTAAATGTGATGCCGTCTCTTTCAAACGATACGGTCAAAAAAGTGACTGCATCAGATTCAAACAGTGTCTAAGTTTACACTCGTCGAATAGTGTTTTAAAATATTTTGTGGTAAGGCCGATAGTGTCACACTCACCACACCAGTGTAAGCTACGACCGCAGCGGGTCTCAGGTTCGATTCCCAGACCGCGAGCCCCCCTTGCATCAAAATAATAAGTCGCAATTTTTTTTGTATATTTAGAAACCCTGATTTTTTTAACCTTAATTGTGTCCGCGAACAGTGTACATACCCTTGTATAAGGCTTGCTTTTGCAGCACGAGGTGCACTGTGTGCAGCGGGGTGGCGCACTCGGCGGCGCAGTACACGACGGGTGCGCCGCCGCCGCCGCCGTCGCCCCGGTGGATCTTGTATACAGAGTTTTTGTACACGCGGTTTTGTACGCCTGCCACGCTTTTTATCACACTCTCCAGAGACTAGGGAGTGAATTTTTTTTAGTTGATCATTTAAAATCATGAATTTAAGTACAATTATCATATCTTATTGAGCTGTCTTCATTCTAGGTTGCGAGGACGGGAAGTATAAAAAGGAAAACCAAACAAAAAGAAAACTGATGTGATAGCGACGAATCAAATTAACTAATTCCATAAAAATATAGTTAGTTACCTACGTTTTTTTTTACCCTGTAAGTATTTTTTTTTATCGATTGCCAGGAGTCCCCTCTAACTCTGTCCCCCGGGGTGACAACAGAGATTTTTTTCCCAGTCGTCACGCGCCATTAATCGGACAAAAAAGTCATAAATAAATCTTCTAAGCATAAGTAGCATAACACACAAAATGGTATACTTAACGGCCCCAGTTTCTTAATTGAAGAATGGAAATTTGGTAATCTTCTAAGCACGACTTACCTTACCAGCCTCCAACGACGGTAGATCGGGCCGGTTAACCTTGTTAAAGGCCTTCAAATCCGGCGGGCAATACAAATCTTTAGTGATGATGATAAACAGCCTCCGAACAGGAAACCTCACGGACTCGTTGGCCTCGTACAACCTGATATTCTCCTCGAAGCCCATGTACTTGTGCCCATCGCTGGGCAAGATGTGGGCTAAGTAGCCTTCGTAGAAACTGCACGCCATACCCGTGCCGTACGACACTACGCGCTTCTGCTTCTCCTAGAGACAATGTTGGCGATGGTATAATTCACGTAATAAACAGCCAGTAATAGTAGTTAAACGATGCAGTTTGTATATCAATTAACAGAATTGAAACAAGCATCTATTGAAGAAAAGATAACTCTGTAACTGGAAACAGATAAACATACTTAACATTTTAATAATCATGACTCGGGTACAAACATTAATCATACAAATGATTGCCCCCAGCAGGATTCGAGACCACAACCCTTTGGCAGTCTGGATGCCAGACTGTTCGACAACAGAGTTCGTCGATCATTGAAGTTTATTATGTTCGCATTAGGACAGATTCGCTTTATGCCAGAAGGGTGTGTTGGTGTGACTACGGATCGGGATAAATTACCCTTAGTCATACCGGTGTGACTAGGGATAAATTATTCTTAGTCACACCGGTGTGACTACGGGTAAAAAATGTACGTTTGTCACACCGGTGTGGTAAATTGGTGTGACCACGGGTCGGTTGGGAATAATTTTGTTGTGGTCTGTACATATTCTGTCTTTAAGCGAATCTGACCTTACGCGAATCTGACTTAACGCGAATCTGGCGTAAAGCGAATCAAGGAACAAAGGATCAATAAAGAATCGATTTTAAAATGGCGGCAATTAATGGTACAAAGTGTCGTGCTATCTCAGTTATAGGCTACCGAAAACCTATGATGAAACTGGTGAGATAGCATGAAGCTTCGACGATCACATCAGGATGTGAAGCCGGCAAACTTGTGTCTTGCTTGTGTCAAAACTGCTGGACAGCATTTGGGCTTAGTAGCCATCGCAGAAACTGCACTTCTCCCACAGACAATGTTGGCAATTTCTTTGACAAAATTGGCTGCACGTGTTTTTTATGAGTCATGAAGGTTACAAGACTACTAGACTACCTACAACTTAATTTTAAAGAAAACAAATAAGTAGTTGGGATTTTGCTGGGTCTGTGTCAATAGTCACAACCATCCCAAGTAAATACGTAACTAAGTAAAGTATTTGTTTAAAGGTAATTACTTACCATATCCGGATATTTGACAACCAGGCTAGCTATATAAAAGAGGATAAACTCAGGTTCCAGCAGACTGGTCTGGCGGTATACGAGGAACCCGACAACGGCTGCGAACACGGCGAAGTGCTTCTGGTTGTCTTTGTACAAGCGGGGCAAGTCTCCGACTGACTTCGTGACGAACAGGTTGTAAACTACCAGTATGGCCTCGCTTGAACCTCTTGTAACGTACAGATATACTATGAAGCGAGCTGAAACAAACATAAGTAACTAAAGCACTTGTGTTATGGAAATCAGAGACAACGGTGGTAACACACACACATCTGCCTGACTCAGTCGGGGATCGAACCCGGGACCACAGAGATAGTGACACCATTAAACCCAGCGTGCAACGTGCAAACCACGGAGGTCGAAAAAACAAATAAATACTTTGTTTCATATATTAACTTGCCAAAATATTAATTATTTAAACGCTTAGCATTAAGTCCGCCTCTTGTATTATACATAATGAAATAAAATAAAATACGTATTTATAACTGTTTAAAGTAACATGTTTTCGTAAATAAAAAATATTTATTCCATATTATAAAACTCACCGACTTTCTCTGCCAATTCCGAATTATCGTTATTGAATCCGTGTGATACTGTAACATAAAATGCGAGAACTAATATCAATAACGATTTTAGTACAACACTTTTTTTAAACCCATTTTTTATCAAAAAGCACGAATTCCCAGAATGTAAATAGCATTAAGTAAATACAGGACAATGTAAGTAGCTGCTGCATGCAGTTACAATATGGTACTGACGGACTATGACAACATTGGCGACGGCCAAAGTAAATAATTTAGGAACAGTGGTGGGCTTTTATTGAAGGTTCAAATAATAATGGTTAAAGCGATAAAGTAGGGTTGACAAAACCGTTATTTATTTATTGCTTAAGGGATAACGACAGTCAAGAACTTAGTTACTAGTTTACAATAAAGAAAAATACGTGCTGGTGAGGCCAAATACGTCATCCAGTTTCACAAAAACTACTATCTAATTTACCTACTACTAACTAATTATGTTTTTAGATACCTACCAGGGCCCTATTTATTGAAAATGTAATTAATATTATGATGAAAGAGCGTTGTTTGCACATTTTCAATCATTTTTTAGGCCGCATTGTTTTCGTCTTTTGATGAAAATGTAAAAATACCAATCCCTCCCCCTTATTGTACCTTAAACCTGGGTACCAGTGTCCTCCTTACTGAGCCAGTGTATATTTTAGAAAACTTTTAACACGAAAACAAAATCTTTGTTTACATTACAAGTCACGTTTGTATAGTTCCTGAATGTTATTTATGTTCAAGGATATTGGGGTGTAGAGCTATCGTCAGTTACAAGTCATTTTACTTACAGTAGTACCTAACCTACACATACACACATCCATTCCTCACTTTACTCTTTGTTTGTACAGATTTAGTATGGATGACGACCTCCGTGGTCGAGTGGCTTTGTACACCGGTTTTCGAAGTGTCGCCATCTCTGAGGTCCCGTCTTCGAACCCCGGTTGGGTCAATTTAGAAAGCAAACTTTTCTATATTGGCTCAGGTCTGGACCTTAAGAATGTATTCAGGGGTCATGGGGGTGGGGATATAACCAATCCAACCAAATTATTTAGAAAAGCCATCGGTCATTTATGTATGAAGATTGGCATACCTACCTGTCCGCCATTTTAAAAAAAGTCGGTTTTGGAGGCCTGTGCTAAAAGTGGTATCAATCGATAGAATAAGTAATTACAAACAAAAAGTAATAAGTAAAAAAATCTCGTAAGTGATATACTTTCCGAGATATTTGAGTTTAAAGTTGAAAAATAAAATCTGTCATTTTCTAAATCAATCGATAGAATAAGTCATTACAAACAAAAAGTAATTAGAAAAATATCTCGCAAGTGATATACTTACTGAGATATTCGAGTTTGAATTTCATAAACAAAATCATATTCTGGATTTAGTGGTTATGTCTATGCAGATTGTTTTTAAGCTATTTTATGTATGTAGGAAGCGTCCAATGGCTTAGCTGACGAAGTGTGCTCCAGTTATTCTATCGATTGATCTAAAAAAAATACTTATTTCAGTAAGTATATCACTTACGAGATTTTTTTACTTATTACTTTTTGTTTGTAATAATTTATTCTATCGATTGGCACCACTTTTATCACAGGCCTCCAAAACCTACTTTTTTCAAAATGGCGGACAGGTAGGTATGCCAAAAGCACATGATGCTCTTTATTATCATTTTTAATTGTACTAAAAATCTACCGAATCATACTACAAATAATTATATTTAGTTATCATTACTTATATTATACACTATCTATTGCTTAGAATGTAATCTATTGCCTTATTATGTATGTATAGTCACTTACCTAAGTATATTGACACACCAAACATAATTTGAACAGCATAGACTTGCAGTTCATTCAAATATCGGACGTCTGATGAAAACATCCTAAAAAAACATGATTTCATTTGTATGATGATGTGCTGAACCCAACTTCAATGTAAGTGGGTGGAAGATGCAATTGGTGGGGCACGGCTACGTGCATAGTGGCTAACTTCACAGCTTCTAATAAGTTTTAAATGCATTAAACATGGGTATAGAGGATAGTTTAAGCCTGGATTAACATAAAGGGTATATTTTTTATTCGTCAGTCAGTTGCAGAGTCAAAACTGGTTCGGGACTGTTTCAGTCAATTGGTATGTGGATGAAGTTACGGGCAGAAGCTGGTAAAAAAACTAAGATTATAATGTTTAAAAATTATAATCCACCTATTAAACATATATTTGGGCTACTGTTTTAAAAACAGAGTTCATTTCATTTTCATATTATACAATACTAGCGGCCGCCCGCCACTTCGTGCGCATGGTCTTTGTTCTAAATTATCAAGATAAAACATGCTCCAGATTTTAAGTTAGACTCTCAGAAATATAAATGTTATAACGTAATCTAATGTCGTACAGTAGTTTTTTCATGATACACATACAAATATATGGACACAAACAGATATAAATTCTAATTATTATTATTTTGGCTGCTATTTACTCCATTTAAAGACCCATTATTATATTTTTTCATAAATATCTTCAAAGTACAGACAATGGCCAGTTACAATTTTTAACCAAGCGAACGCAAAGTGCGATCGAAACGCCCGTTTCACCTTAGGCAAAAATTATTTCATATGTAGGTACGTCTTTTCTTATTGTCGATTTATTATAGATATTAATGTTGATTAAGTTTTTCAAAATTTTTCGAAAAGAATACATTTTAGCTTTTTAAAAAATGTCAAAAACACAAATGCTCACATAGCCACAGCGACTTCGTCTGCGTGGAAAGTTTTTTGCTATCCCTCGGGAAAGGTACCCTATGTCCTCCGCAGACGGACGGGGGTAAGGAGGCTTCGCTACGCGAACCTAATTGCCCCCTAAACGGGGCCAAGCGGGCGGTGGGGGGTGACACATCGCCTGAATTGCACGGTCTTAACCGCCGTGGGGAGATGGCCAAACTTGCTCGGCCATCTCCCAACCGCGAGGAGGCCCGGATCCCTCAGGACCAACCGGCGGGCAAGTGCCGGAGTTTTTAGTGGGTATTCCTTCCTCCCGGGATCCCACCGAGCCACTCGGCTGGGTGGGATCACGGGAGGCAGTCGTGGAGGGAGCCGCAACGTTGAAATGTTGCGGTCCTCTGCTGGCGAGTCCCACATACCCCCCTCTCTCGCTCACCTGCTCTGCGGGAGGGGAAGCGCATAAATGCGTTTTCTTCGGCATATAAAATAAAATAAAAAAGGTACCCTATGTCTTTCTCTGTACCCCTGACAACGTGTATGCAAAATTTCATGATGATCGATTTCAGTAAAATTCAGTAGTTAAGACGTGAAGGCGTAACAAACAAACAAACGGACTTTCGCATTTATAATATTAGTAAGAATACTTACACCTGTTGTTTCCAGTGCCACATTACAAACTAAATAGTTTGTTTTGCATTTAGTTAATAAATATTTTGATATGCATTGATTGGTGTAAATTGATTAAATATTTAGGATAAAAAAAACGAGAAGTTCAGTGTCGTAAGAACTCTATCAGGAAAAGTGTTTGAAGATTGGAACAGTCTCTCAGCAGTCTGCTAGAAATTCTTACTGTATGAAATATTCAAATAAAAGCTTGAAAAAAGAGTTTCAGCAAAACAAACTTATTGGTATTATAATAACTTTCTTACCTGCCTTGATCTCTAACGTGATTTTACTGTCACATGCTTGCTTGCTTATCGCATACAATATTCCTTACTTATTTATCTTAATGCTCAAGCTTAATTAGAAAACAATTCAGCAGAAAAAAACAACTTGAACACCAACAAAGTAGTTAACGTATCACTTGATAACGCAGCGAAAATTTTTGTAAGCCTATGCTAGATAACTTGAACTGACTGACTGAACAAAACGTCAAAAAGTCAAAATCAAAAGTCAAAACAAACAACAACGAACGAATGAGACCACTCTGTCAGTCAGAAAAATAGTGGCTTTCTTCCATGGAAGTATTTTCTTCTGAGGTCTGTCATTCACAGGGTTTTCAGATGAGAATTTATATTTTTTTCCCAAATTTGAATTTATTTTTCTCCAAAATGATACTAACATTTCGAGAAATGTCTAGCAAATAGGTGGCCTGTTCGAGTCTTCGAGAGCCGAGTCCGCTCGATAAATTCGAGACGATAAATTGTGTGGTCTAAATTGGCACCTTAGTCGGAGTTCGGTTTGGTGTCTATTTTAATTATTTTCAAATTGATTCATAGTGGATATTGTGTCTTAAAATTGGTGCAGTTATATGGTACAAGTGTCTACGCAACTGAACAATATGTGGGATAATTGAAATAAGCGCGATCTTGGTTGTGTGAAGCTGAGACTTTTATTGAAGTGGTGGCTTCCTCGGCAGAACTAACCGAGTAAACTGTCTTGATATACTTGGTGCCAAATGCTCCAAGCAGCATTGGAATGCGATGCACCCGCATTCTAATGAAAAATTAAACAATATCTACCACTGAACTATTTAACACTTGACACTGGCAAAAATTACTTCCAAGAGGAAAGTAGATTGCCATAACAAAAAAGAAGAAGAATTTAATGCTCTAATTAAACTCTAAGGTTACAATGTACGTCCTCTATGCCCAGAATGCATCCAATGTCAACGTCAGGCAATGTTCAGCGTTGCCAGAATGTTACAAAAGTAACATTTTACGTTACTTTTGACCCTCTCATGTTACCTCCATGTTACACGACTCAATATGTTACTTTATGTTACTTTTTAGATTTTCCAGCAAACAATAAAAATATCGTGAAACAGAACGCATCCAAGAATTTTTTTTGTTCGTCATCTTGGCGCACTTGATTTTGTAAACTACTGAATGCGACATATTCACTCTCCTGTCTATATTTCTCAATTTTCCACCCCGCTTACTGAAGCATCGCAATCGATTTTAAAATTTTAAATGCATAAATAAAATCAAGGCAGGTTGATTGTAAGGCTTTTTTGACCAAACCGTCATCACCGCAAGGCCCGGAGCGCGCGGCGCGCTACGCACGCCGCGACTAGGCTTTTACATTAATGGGTACAAAAATATAGCAATTTTTCAAACACAACTCACCTATGTAGAATTTTAATCTATAAAACTAACTAAAAGTTTGTTTAAATCTGGGGCTCTATCAGCTAAAAACATTGAAGTTCATGTTAACTGTGTTTTGACAGATGTATGTGATACATTGCTACTTCGTCTTGGCACAAATAACAACTTAACAAAGAAAAATAGCAATGTATCACATACATCTGTCAAAACACAGTTAACATGAACTTCAATGTTTTTAGCTGATACCGCCGCTGATACTAATTAGTTTACTAGTAGATAGGGGCCCACATCAGGCATTTTTTAGCATCGCTAGTCGATTATTCGATCAACAATTATTACGATGTTTTCTATGTTTAAAAAATGGGACAGGAAACTTATTTTAGTTTTTGTGTAATAAAATGGCATATTATAGTATTGTGTCGTTTTCCACAAAAAAAAGGTAGGTAATGTTACTTTTCTCGTGAAAATGTTACTTTTTGAGCTATCTCATGTTATATTTGACTATCTGCCACTGGCAACACTGGCAATGTTCTTCTTTCACTTAGAGGTCTTTCAAAAAAAATCAATTTGATTAAATATTTAACTAGGTACTTAAATCCCTTCCCTTTACTTTATTCTCTATTAATAAATGATTGCTCATCAGCACTGAGCAACTAATCAATCACTACGTTTTCTCATCAGTTTGGCTCGTGTGAGGTGTATAAATGGTATAAATTAAATAACAATGGTGGTTTGTAAGTTTTTTCAACAAGGCAACTGCCGTTATGGGCAGAACTGTAGATTTGATCATGTTTATGCATCAAAGTTCTCTTACCATGGTAAATATTCTTAAATTTAGACATGCTCTGATATACCTATCTGTCACGCACATCAAATATGATATTGACTTTTTTAAATTATTTCAGCGCCTCAAATTGGTACTACACAAGAGACGCCTTCCAGTGGAGTCACAGAGGAACAGCTCATTAATCAAGTGCAGTCAGATGTGCAGGCTGCATTGAAGGGAGGACAGTGGCTCCTATCTGGCTACTCTCCATTCAAAGAAAAACCAAATTTCCCTGGCCTGACAGACCTCTCGATGGAGGAGGCTCGATTATTCATTTACGAAGCAAAAGCCAACAATAATTTGGACCAAGCTGTTAGAACACTATTATTTAAATTCTATTACAATATAACTTGAACCCAACCTTACCTTACCTTACCCTTACTGTACTTAAGTTTAGCCTTGAGTGCATATTGATTTATTGTTTATTACACAAAGGATTTAAAATTAATGTTGTTTTGCTTTGATTAATAATTATTTTGTTAAATTTTCAGGTGGCCTATATGAACAATCTATTCAGAGAGAGTCAATACAAATATGAACAACTTCTTCAACCAAATGCCGTAATTACAAGAGTGTTAAAGAGTTTATACAAAGGAGAATCTGTCGCATCACCATTTGGTTCTAACACCCAGAGTTCTATCGGCACAAGTTCTTCTGCTTCTTCAATATTCCGGAGTGCAGTCCATGATGGCAATATGTTTGGTCAAAATCCAGTAAATGCCAGCACACCAATATTTGGCCAAAGCACTTCTAACTCAATTTTTGGCCAAAGTACTGCACCTAGCACAAATGTACCATCAGTCTTTGATCAGACCAGTGGACCCAATGCCAAATCAATATTTGCACAGGCAACTCATAGTGCTTTTGGACAAAATCAAAATACTAACAATGCTTTTGGTGTAAACCAACAGTCAAACAATATTTTCGGACCTAGTCAAACAAGCAACATTTTTGAGAAAACAGACACAGCTGCCAAGTCTATATTTGCACAAGCTAACCAAAGCTTATTTAATTCTAATCAGCCTCAAACTAACCCTGCAGGTATATTTGCTACGGCAGCCCAATCCGTATTTGCACCGTCCCCATTTAATCAGAATCAAGACGGTTTTCCCTTTTCAAATCAGCAGCAAACTCCATTCTCAAATGCTGCCCCAAACATATTCCAAACAGCAAATCAGAATGAAGAAAATAATAATATTTATAGTGAGATGAATGATTTATCTCCTAGTGACATTCAATCATTTAAAGCTGATGATTTCAAACTAGGATTTATTCCTGAAATTCCTCCACCCAGTTCGCTTTGTTTTTAAATCTCAAGGCAAACAATTAGTGTAAGTATTTACGTATCTGTCTGTTGTATTGTAGATGCCAAACAGATGAACTGATTATATTAAGATTATTTATTGTTTGAAATATGATTAGAAATGAAGATTTTTAAATCTCATCCGCTCTTTTTTAGTTGACAACTAATCTATAGGTTCTGATCAATTGGAATATGTGCCGGTTATATTTCAATGATAAATATTGCAAGAATATGGTGAACACTTAATGGCTCCTGTCCTGATATTATACATGAAGGACCTTAAAGTCTCTTTAAAACTTTTTGTTAATAATTTTAATTAAATAAATTCTATAATTAAAGTATACTAAAAATGTGTAGGTATTTATTTCAGTAATACTAACACCCATAGAACACTGACCGACGCATTCGCATACGGAACATTTGCGAGACATTATTAGTAAATTGACATGTCTGAGTAAAGACAATTTCGCAGCTATCTGCGAAACAGGACACAACTCGCTATATAATAGAGTGAGAGACAGAGAGAGACATAGCATAATGCGGAATGCTGCCACAGAACTGACAGATTTTTCGTTTATTTGCTGTAGTGTGTGCTACGGGCGTGTTTACTACCGAGGTGTTTAAGTGCCTGCTACATGGCCAAGGTGACCTTGGTTGGCATGGCAACCGACACAGCTTGTATCAAAATTTGGCTGTAAGCCAAGATCACCTTGGCTTGGACATAATTGGCAGCCGTGTAGAAGGCACTTTAAAAAAACTGGGTTTTCACAAAAATGTGATCCAATAAAAAAAAACAGGGCATTGAAAATAAATCTATATAATATTATTTGGTCAGTGTTCTATCTCTCCTAAGTATATCTGCTTGTCGCTGGAGGCGGAGAGGAGGATGGGCTCGCGCCGGTGGAAGTCGACGGCGTTGACGGAGCCGTGGTGGCCCGGCAGCTTGTACAGCACGCGCCGCGACGTCGTGTCCCACGCGTACACGAACCGGTCCGCCGACCCCGCCGCCACCTGCGGGTGGGGGGACATTATAGCGGGGTCTTTATGAAAATTTTAGTTATGTTAAAAGAAATAAAACCACTGTCTTTTAGTGATATTTTTCAACTCGTACACGATTCACAGAGTTCGTACAGCAGATTTCATGAAAAAACGGCAGCTTTAAACATCCCTGAGCTCGTATTTTAGGTGGCTCTGCTGGAGAGTATGCTCCCTGGCAGAGCTACAATCAATGCTTATTATTTTGTAACCTCGTGCGTGTACGTACAGCGATAACAAGCACATGTACAGCATGTACGTTTAACGAACGTCATTTTAAGATATAAATGATCGATTTCTAAAGTGGTGGCTCTGCGGCAGAGCACCACACATAGCTGTGTTCGTGTCGACACTCAACTGTCAAAATCCATTGTCTTTTGACAGTTAAAAGTGATAAATTGCTATATCATATCACATTTCGGTGGTCATGCTAGGGAAGCAGGCTATGAATTTCTATAGTAACATCTCTATCTCGCTGTATAGCAAATAAAGAGACACATTGATAGCTATTCAGAAAACCAGACAGTTTTAAGAGCTTTTAAGACGAGGCAGAACAATGTCTGAACTAGAGATAAACTACCTATAAGTTTGTGAAAGTACCTTCAAGCCTCATGAAGCAAGGTGGGTGCTTGGATTGCCTTGGATAGACGTCAAATTAATAATTCAAATATGTACGTCAAAGTAATTTGGAGGCGTGTACAGACGACAGCACGTCAGGTTATACAGTTAAACTGCGAAAACAGCTTTTATTATGTAGGGCATAAAGGCGTGCCGTCGTGTGTACGTGCGATGTTATCTCGTATATCGTTATAGTGTCTAGTGTCGCTGTGCGCACGCTGGGCCGGCAGGACAATTCCAGATGCTACACAATTATACAATACAATAGTGTTTCTTATAAAAGTGCTGTAAGCTGACCTTGGAACCGTCCGGCGACCAGGCGCATCGTAACAGATTCTTCTCGAAGTTGTGCGCGTGTCCCGACATGAGCTTGACGCAGCGCTCGGCCGGCGCGAACGGGCGCACGTCCCAGATGCGCAGCGTGCTGTCCATAGAGTTGGATAGCAAGTACGAGCCGTCGTATGACAGCGCCATGCCTGCACATGTTTGTTAACAATCGTACTAAGAGCTCAAACACACATGATGCGTTCCGGTCATGTGATCCAATCTGCAGATAGCTATGATCTATGCGATGTATGGAGTTCTTTTATCCCTTCCACACTGGTTGCGTTCTGATCCCTTATATCACATAGATCGCAGTGATTGAAATCGCATCGCATGACTGGAACGCATCTTGTGTTTGAGCTATCAAAACTAGCATTGACACAGTTTGGATTATTGGTACAGTGGCGGTCATTAACATTTTAATACTTTTGACTAATTTCAACTTTTATTACAAAGCAAAATGTTACAGGTTAGGCATTGATACTATCCATGCTATTGCTTTTCTATTTTTTGTTTTTTCTTGAAACCTCTTAATGATAAAACTCTTGAAAGTGAGTTAACTGATGTGAGGTGCGACTTTCAAAACACAGAGTTTAGAAAATTAAGAGTTTTTAATTCATTGTGTCTCATTTTCCAGGCGTTGAAGGGTTAAGAAAAAGTATTAAATAGAAAAGCAATAGTATGGATAGATAGACGACCTCCATGGTTGAGTGGTTTGCATGCCGGTTTTCAAGGTGTCGCCATCTCTAAGGTCCTGGGCTCGATCCCCGGTTGGGTCAATTAAGAAAACTAACTCGGGTCTGGGTTTGTAGTTCCACTGTTGTCTCTGATTTCCATAACACAAGTGCTTTAGCTACTTACTTTGGAATCGGAGCAATGTTTGTGATGTTGTCTAATATTTATTATTATAAATATCGATGTCCATTAGTAGTATTACACTATTGATAGGTGCTCGGCTTTTCCAAAATCAACTATAGTCCTACTGCGAAATATTAAAGTTACACAAGCATTTTTCGAAAAGAAACTTGATTTTACTTTATGAAAGGAACATAGACACTGACAGTTGTACCAATTGTATTCAACGTCAAACAAGTTTATTACCTATCTACCCTGCCTGATGGATTAAAAATAACTAAGCAAACCCATTCTTACTGAGACAGGTTTTACTGTTCATACCTGTTACTGTGTCTGTATGGCCCTTTATTTTGTATGATATTTGGTTATTCCTTATGTCCCATACTTTGATCACATTGTCAATCCCTGCTGAAATTATTTTCTCTGCTGTATCGTTGAACAAGACTGAAGTGACTGGGTAGGAACTATCAAATGAGCCTATGGGATTTCGTTTTCTTGCATCCCATAACTTTATTGTGTTATCATCTGATGCCGAAACTAAGAGTTCTGGGCCTCTTCTAGCTCCTGGGAGTAAAATAAAAAGGGTTTTTTTAACAAAAATAAAAAGTTAATAATATGTTTTTATCAAGTTTCATTATAGTAGAGGTAAACCTTTGCTGTTATATGAATAAAATTACTTAACTAGTGTTGAAACAGAATTATTGTAAACTTTAGGTATTTTACCCTATTGGCTGTTTTTTGGTGGTTTAAAAATGTGAATTCAAATAATTTTAAAATGAACTTAAAAATTTGAAAGGAAATAAGCTGTCATTTTTGTCTCTTTAATTTTGGTACAAACCTGATACAGAATTGACGAAATTTGAATGGCCTTTCAACTTTTTTATCCGAGTTCCAGTAGGTACATCCCAGACGGCCACTGTGTTGTCTGTGGCACATGTGTAAAGATGGGAGCCATCCGGAGAGAAACACAACTCCATGATAGCTCCTGTGTGACCGGACATCACCATAACATTTTCACATTGTCCATACACATTCCATATAACTGGAAATAGTAAACTGTATCTTAATTTCTTTCAATAAGTGATTTCTACAAAATGTATCATTTATTTGTTTACATTTTACTGACCGAGTATCAATCAGACCTTATGGAGTCACTGAAAGAGGTTTATTTTTTGTAATCATCTTTAGTACTCACATATTTGTCGGTCAAAACCTGCGGATGCTAAATGTTTTCCTTCAGGGTGGAACTTTGCTGTAAATATCTCTCCTTGATGACCTTCCAACAACATGATTGGAGCATATAAATTTGAGGTTCGTGGCACCTGAAATAATATTTTAAAATAAAGAGGAGTTGATCTAAATATTGACATTTGTAACTGTTAACAGTGGCATCTAATATTAATATTACATACGGAAGATGTAACCACAGCCTTTTCTCTGGTGCCCACAACAGATATTTCATGACGCGTTTTTTTTGCCGGTACTACCGAGTAGTCGTCGGCTTTTCGTTTCATTTCTATTTCCGCCATAATCGTTTATTTTTCTTAAATTATTTATAGTGTTATACAGTGGAAGAAATACGTAAATATTAAATTCAATCGGCACGGCGCGGCAGTCAGCTCGCTTTTTTTTATTGGGTTTATTTAACGGCACTGGGTTCTTGGCTTCTTGCCTTTTGTCATTTCAACGGATGAATTTGTCATTTTCTGTAGCAGATGAATCGCTGACCACGAGCATCAGCTAACGGTGATGCTTCAAACGTAACACTTAAACTTAACATGAACTTCAATGTTTTTAGCTGATAGAGCCCCTGGCTTCGAAATACCCGAATCTGAACATAAACCGATAAATACACTAATCGTACTAAACAACGATGGCGATCGGAACAGATACCGATAAATCCTTACCATTTTTCCTACCAGCGTTTTATCAAACACCGATACATCCTACAGTGTTTTATCAAAAACCGATATATCCAGTTGGTTTGGTCAAAAACCGATATATCCATTTTTTTTTATATCTCAACAGGTATTACAGACACGAATGCCGAATTTAGGTTTCCAAACAGTGGTTCTAACACCAATAAAATGATATATTTCGTTTAACTCTAAATTAGAAAACCATGAACTTGGCCAGTTTTTTACATTTGTCCACAAAAAACACAAATGATTTATCGGTTTCTGTTCCGACGCTCCTCAACTATAATAAGGGAGTTTTTGGCGCCATTTTGTCGAGTTCGGTTTGGTGTCTATTTTAATTATTTTCAAATTGATTCATAGTGGATATTGTGTCTTAAAATTGGTGCAGTTATATGGTACTAGTGTCTACGCAACTGAACAATATGTGGGATAATTGAAATAGGCGCGATCTTGGTTGTGTGAAGCTGAGACTTTTATTGAAGTGGTGGCTTCCTCGGCAGAACTAACCGAGTAAACTGTCTTGATATACTTGGTGCCAAATGCTCCAAGCAGCATTAGAATGCGATGCACCCGCATTCTAATGAAAAATTAAACAATATCTACCACTGAACTATTTAACACTTGACACTGGCAAAAATTACTTCCAAGAGGAAAGTAGATTGCCATAACAAAAAAAGAAGAAGAAGAACTATAATAAGCGCGATATCTGAATAGGCCTGTCAGACCCCTTCGGTGTTTGACAGCCAGTGTCATGTCAATGTCAGTGTCAGTTAGCTCGCTCTGTTGTTTTCGTTTGATTATTTACGTAATTTTTCAAGCAAATCTTTAAAATATAAAACTATGAAATGAAAGTTTCATAATATCTAATAAATACACTTATAAGCCAGCTATGCAGAAATTACAATTGACTTTAGCAATCATAAAACCTCACGCTGTCAAGAATCCAGTTGCACTTTCCTACATACGACAGGTTATAAAGAATAGGTTTATCGTAATCAAAACGAAAAGAATTTCTTTAGATATAGACACTGCTAGCAAATTTTACAAGGAGCATGTTGGAAAGTTTTTTTATAACCGCTTGGTTACTTTTATGGCCAGGTAATTATTTTTCTTTCGCCCTGTCTTCACACAGTTGGATTATCATATCACACAATGATTTTATTGTGCATGTTGTCAATTGCACCAGTTTCCATGTTCTATTTTAGAGCTATCTGATGAGGAAGCCTTAAAGGTATAATGTTTTAGTGGCTCCGTTGATCTTCATGTGATGGGGCATACAAATGCCATTGATCTCTGGCGGTGCCTGTTGGGACCAACAAGTGTGTACAAAGGACAGTTTCAAAAGCCCTACTGTTTGCGAGGCATGTTTGGTATCTCAGACACAAGGAATGTGGCACATGGGTCAGGTGATTTATTCATGCATCTGTTGTAAATCTATCAATCAACAATGAGTCCATTTTATTTTATTTATGAAGTAGTGTGCCTAGTATGAGTTGGTGTTTTCACTTTAGGAATAGTTAACTATCGTTTTGTCTCTTTCACTCACTCACATTGAGTATGAGCAATCCCATAGTTAACTATGCGAGAAGTGAAAGAAAATACAACTCATACTAGGCCCTCAGTTTTTAACAGTTGTAGTTTAAGAAACAAACCTTAATCCTCCAAATAGGCAGTCAACTGACGTTTCATTTCACAACTTTGTATTAACTTCAATCGTTATTAAAAAATATATTGTTCTATTATATTCAATTGTTATTAATAAATATTAACTTCTTTCGTAATCTGTGTGTGGAAAACCATTTGTTGTATTTTAAAAATGAATGTTTCATAAGGAGTTGGGTGAAGGGTAAACAGACTATAACATGTCCTGTAGTGATCTTAATAATAATAATAGACTTTTGCATCAGACATTGTTAGATGAGTATTTGGGCTTTGTTTGTAGGTCCGATTGGCCAGTCAACAAGGGCCTTTTCCATTTCCACCGGTTTTCCGCCCACTCTGTTCCAAGTAACTCCTGCCACTTTTCTTATGTCGTCGTCCCATCTCTTTTGTGGTTGACCTCTCCTTGTATGATCCTCTCTGGGGTTGTTTCTGATATGGTGGTTGTGTAGTCTGTCCAATTTCTTTATATTCAGCATACTTCTTTCCATTGCATGTTGGCATGTTGCTAGTTTCTTTGTATTGTTTTGTGTTAGAGCCCAAGTTTGACTGCCATACTTTAGTATAGGTGGTAGTATGCAAGGATTAAATAGTCTACTTTTTAAATGTATCTTTTCCAGCCGTAAGCTATCCTTCTGTCGACTTCCTTGTTTATGCAATCGTTTTGTGTCATTAATTGTCCCAAATAGATGATTGTATTCGTCTGTGTATTCGATTTGTGTAGTTCCAACTTTTATGGTGTTCTTTTCTCCATTCGTTAATATGTCGTGATCTTACGAATGATAAATAATTGATATAGATAAATGCAAGTTTAGTATTAGAACTACACTATGGTGGTGCGGTTACCAAAAAATTTTGTAAACAAGACCAAGTGTTGTCCAGTGGTATTATATTATATTATACACGCTAGTGAGACACATATTTAAAGTTCCAATATAGTGATGAAAGCTGTAATCTCTCAGTAGAACCATTGTGCAATGATGGATATAGTTTTTGTTCATTTACACCTGTTTTATTTAGTTATTCTCTATTATTATTTTTACCGTTTCATTAACTTATGAAAAGGCCCCTTATTTAACAACACACCATTTTTGTTACACAATATGTAGTACTGTCACTCAGAGCTGTTGTTTGTGACCTTCACTTTAAGTCAAGATTTCAATGAAATCTAGTAGGCTATGTGCTGTAATAGTAGGCTATGTGCTGTAATTACTTTGTAAAGTCTTTTCCAATTTGTTTCAGATTCATTAGCATCTGCAGAGAGGGAAATCAAATTCTTCTTTCCAGACTTCTCTTTTTATGAATGGCACAACTCAGATGAAGCCTTTTACAGAAAAGGACCAATTATCTTTAACAACCATCTCTTTCAACATGTCAGAAAACTTTAACTGTTATTTTTTTGTTTAGGTAAATTGTTACAAATTTTGATTGTATTTTAATAAATTATTCACTTCCCTAAAGAACTTTTTAAACACGTTGGCAAACATGAGCATCACCGGTTCAATCACGTTTTCTTCTGTGAGGCCATGACCATCACTGGTGGGACCAAAAACCAGGGTATTGTTTTGAGGATTTTCTTGGGGGCCAGATACAAACTGTGAATGCTATTTTGTAGAGGATACTCTATAGTTATTTACAAATAATCATTTCATATCAGCTATTTTATTCAAGAATACTGTGAATGCATCAACTGAGGGTAGTGTTTAAAACTGAGTGTAGCCATGTAGTGTGTACTAGTGTGTTACGTTAATGTGTCATGGTAATGCTCATGGCACCTAAGCAATAAAGCAATGCTTTGAGTATCACTAGTGGGATCAGTAAATTTGTGTGGGGCGTGGGAGCAATACAATAGGTGTAGTAGTATAGTGGGCAGCCAACGTGTCACATCTATAAATATGTATACATTTTAGAACTTTGTCACTCTATAAAAGCTATTACTTTTTTGAATAGAAATCAATGAAAAATGACAAGTACAACAAAGTGACAAAGTTTTCAACTGTATAGGTACATATTTTTAGACGTGACTGTACAGTGGTTTTGCAAGAGACCTATTCTGTTATATTGGAACCTGTATTTTAATACCTGTAATTTAGGATTAACACTAGATTGACACACCTAATCGAATTAGTGTTGCTCATTATGGCAGGCCAAAGAGTTATGGATGTTTAGTATTAAAATAAAGCATTAAAATAAAATCCTACAGATCATTTTCATTGAGAAATTATTTAATTGACCGATGAGAGCGCGAAGCGTCTTTGCTTCAGCTTAGTAAATTTTTTTCTGGCGAGACAGTTTTTCGTACATATAGAAAAAGAAACGCCCATTTCGAAAAATGATCAAAATTAGAAGTGCTAACTAGCTTCAATTATATTACAAATAATATACCAAACAGCACATAGTACTGCTGTTGCTACTGCTGAAAACCTCGTGGCGACATCTATTAGCTTAATTTTACAGTTGCACAAACGCGAGGTCTACAGCTCACAGTACAATCCGCGCAGATAAAGAATGGGATTAGAAATGCCACTATTTATCTGCGCGGGTAAAGAAATTCATTCCCATCTCTAGTAGTTTAGTCCTCATCATTAAAAATGTAACCAAGTTATAACCTTGTGTATTTATTCCATTAAACAGTCAAATCAACTGAAAAGCAGTATATTTAAATTTTCAAAAAGTTATAGAAACACTGTAAACCATACAAAATATACCATTATATTAATTACAACAATTCAGTACATAACATACAACATTAATTAATTAAACTAACATACAAGAGAATTAACTTACTCATAAGATCACAAAAATTTGCATTTAGTGTCACTAATCTGTATCTTTAACGTAAAATTTTGATGTAGCTTATTGGCTTTACATAGCTACTAGATATTTCCTAAACAGCAAAAATTATTCTCCTATCTTGACAAAGACCTTTGGTCGAGAAAACACTTTGATGCCTTCTTCAAGTTTTGAAAGTTGTTTCTCCAACTCCATCTTTCTATTTCGCATCCTCAATGTATCTGTTTTCACTGGCATTTTGTTTAGTTCACTTACTAACTCAGCAAAACCTGAAAGATACCAAAAAAAAAAAAAAAAAACGTAATTAGTCCCTGTGCCACCGTTGTTATCATTGTATTCTACCAACAAACAGATTTAATATTAATGATGAACTTACTATTTCTAAGCATACGTAATGTCTCTTTCCTTTCAGTGTCTGGCAAAGTCACATGACCTGGTGGGCACATGGCCTGGTCATCATCTGCTCTGGCACCATCAGCTTCTTTAGGGCCATGCTCTTTACGTTCCCGCAAGTACTTTGGTACAACACCTTTTTGATAACCTGCATAAGTAAATAGAATCAAAAACAAGAATAAAAAATGTACAGACTATAGAATTATCCAAAAGTGAAACTTACCTGATGGCAAATATGGGTCTCTATTATCTTTCCTCTCTAGAATTGAATTGAGCCTACTGCGATTTCGCTCAAACTCAATAATTTCTTCAGTAGTACGATGTTGCATGGTAGGAGATGAAGGTGTGAGACACTCTGCATCTCCACTAGCTTTTAACTTTGCATCTTCAATTTCTTTTTTGGGATACAGCATCGTTAGTTTCGCACTCTCTGTTAATTTTTGAGCCAGATTAGACTCAACTGTTTGGCAACCGATATCTCGTGCCCTACCAGATGATTCGGATGATTTCGCATCTTCATCATGTGAACCTGCAGATGCAGGTTTAGCTAATTGTCGCTGTTGTTTTCTTTTTAAAAACTCTGCCATATCACCTTTTTTAATTTTTACATCTGGACATTTCTTACGGGAATATCCCATGTTAGTCTTGCCAACGTTTAGACAAACTTTTCCACTTTTGTTTGATGGTGAAGATTTCACTTGACCCAAAGTGTTACCTGTGGTCACTGTGCTAGTCAATCGAGGTGGAGGGATATTTTTCAATGAGTAATTCGGCTCTTTCGGCAACTTGCTTTGAATATATTTTAATTGTTTCATATTTTCTTTGATAAAATTCTTTTTGTGTTCCTTTTCTGGAAAAGAGGAAAGATACTTAATAAATAAATAAATATAAACTTAAAAATATTTGACATCACATACATTTCTCCGATTCCAAAGTAAGTAGCTAAAGCACTTGTGTTATGGAAATCAGAGACAGCAGTGGTATCACAAACACCCAGACCCAAACCAAAATAGAAAAGATGGTTTTCTGAATTGACCCAACCGGCGATCGAACCCGGGACCTCAGAGATGGCATCACCTTGCAAACCGGTGTACAAAGCCACTCGACCACGGAGGTCGTCGCAATAATAAAAGTGAAACTTTATGTTTACTAGGTTACCTAGCCAACCCAGTATCATAATAAAAGCCTGTTGCTTGGTGATAGACATAATATCTTTGGTGATCTTGACAACGTAAACTCAAATGTAAGAATGTAACGAAGTTTACTTACTGGGTTCTGGAAATATACCCTTCAGTGTATACATCTTTATTATCAAATCACAAAAGTCAAACACAGGAAATATACACTCATTATTTAGAGAACATTCGAAACCGTGCACTCCTAAAGAAACATATTAATATTAATATCTGCACTTTTGATTATTTTAGGTTTAAAATTTCAGAGATAATTTGTAATTTACGCTCGGTTTTTGTCACCTTTTTATTTTCAAACAACTGTCAACTGACCGTTGGTCTATGGTCAAATGTCAAATGACGCTACTGGCCAATTTCCTTTTTTTTTTAAGCCGGTGCACAAGTTTTATTTATTATGTCATTGTCCATGCCCCAGGGTAAAAATATGCTCTAACTGAAACCACGTGCTATACAACTGTATATTAAATATCCATGGAATAGCATTTACGCCTAATTTCCCCTTGAGTTCCTATGTAGGTATTGATTTGTAAAATATTACCTTGGTGAATAATCCGTTATTGATAAAAGTGGATAAAAGGTACTCTGTAAACTTAGAGCATTAAGAACGGGAGATGCCAACAGCACTCTTCTACACTAGATTTTGTTCACCGATTTTGGAGGGGGACGAGGTAAACACGCACAGCACACAACTTCATATTCACGCACACTCTTGTACAAAAAAGTCTTGTTGTTACACACGCACACAAAAACAAAATCCCACACAGTTATAATTGTGGGTGGTCAAATTTGGAACTAACAATCTTAGTACAAATTCTGACAGATCACGCTACGGCAGCGCCAAACTTAACAACAACAGCTAGTGATGTGCCGTCAAAAGACCGATGAAATTGAATGATTGGAAGATGAGTGATTGATTACGAACAAGATTATGTTAAATGGTTTTCATTTGATTTTGTGATATACACCAACAATCACTAAAATGCGCTTATAATTAAATGTTCAACATAAATATTTTATTTATTTATTTATTTATTAAACAAAGTAAAACATACAATTTATAGAAAAACCCAGCGACTAAAACGTAAAACCCGATTAGGTTTGTCCAGTCACTACGTATTCGTCAAAATAGATAGTCGGTATACAACTAAGCAGTATTGAAAAGAAAAAACAAATTGCTTCATTCTTATGAATAAAAAAAAATATGTATACACCATGTTACAAAATACCCCTAATGCCGAATATGGTATATAGGGATCATCAAACTAAACTCTCAAATCGCGAAATAAAAAAACAGCTGTTTCATACATTTTGATCTGATTTGATTTCGCGATTTCAGTTTGATAGTCCCTATCTACCATATTCGGCATTAGAGGTACTTTTGTAACACGTTGTATACATATATATATTATTTTTAGGTCTTAAAAAATACTTAATAAACACAATATTTGATCGTAAATGTGTGTGCACAGGATGATGTTAAGAAAAAGCTGACTATTGTTTAAATACGAGAAATTCTAAAGCAAATTTTTGGTAGAACAATAAATTTTGAGTTTTTGCTTCACACTTTTGTGTTTGAGGTCATCCAGAATAACCTATAATTCTTTAGGTAGATTGTTAATTATGACAGGAAGAAGAGAAGTAAATTTTCTCTTTCCGTAAAAGTTATTTGAGCGGCTCTTGAGAAGTTTCTTCTGCGTAATCTGTCTTGTTTGTATTCTATGATTAATCCTCGGCAAAGAAGCAACGTTATCGAGTTGTTCAGTTATAATCGCGTAACTCACTTTATCATGAACCGATATGACCTTGCATTACCTAAAGAGTTCGTCATACTTATCTTTATAGATACGATTTACTTTCTTTCTAACTATAAGCTTTAATATTCGTAATTGTAGATTATACATTTTCTCTAAGTAGGTTGAAATGTGCGTCCATAGCTTGAAATTCCATATGATATTATAGGATCTACCAAGGATTTGTACAGGATTAATAGAACTTGGAACGGTATTTTATTTTTGATTATGACAATTTTAACTAACGGAGCACGAAGTTTTTGGCACACAGTTTCGATATGAGGACCCCAGTTGTGGCGGTTGTCAATTGATAGGCCTAAATATTTTTGTTGTTGCGCCGTTTCTATTGGTTTGCATTGGCAAGATGATACTTTATTGTGCATACAATCGTGATTGTGTATTACTATTGAAACGTCGTGGTCTCTACAATACGAGTTGTTTATAAAACATAATAGTACAAAAAAGTGAAATAAAATAATAAATGCTTGGAAAACAAGTGATTTGTGTTTCATTTTTATTAGGTATTATTAAATTTTTGTATACATGTTCTGCCAAAACATGATTAGTTCGTTCCGATGCCAAGGTAGGCTTTATCCAGAAGCCTTGTGTAGATGTGCTGGAAGGCTCACAGCTCCGCTTTTCAAGCCAAAATATAAGCAGTAGTGAATGCTTGCAGCCACCTTAAAATGAAAAAGTTGGTATGATAATATGTTAATACCTATAATCTACAAATAAATATGTATTGGTTGAATTGAAAATCTCCTTTTTGGTAGTTAGTAACTTTTTTGCAAGGAAAGTTTAAGTAAACAAAAGTTTTGAAATTTCTTACCTGCAGAAGCTGCACAATCGGAACAATTTGACTTGAGGATCTCGGCATCAGTTTCCTTTATTTTGGTTAATGATTTTGGTGTCCTATGCTCGGGCTTTGACAGGACTGATTTATAAGATTCTCTCCACTTCTACATAACCGACAGACAGCCGAGGACTAGTAACTATCCCGGGATGACCTAAAAGAAAGAGAAGATTAAAAAAGGAGAACATCACACCCGTAAAACAGTGTCTCCAATTAATACTATGTATAGATTTTGCAAAAAAGTCAATACCTACCTATTACATATTAAATATAAAAAATAATATTTGACAATTTATGTGCTGGTCTGATCACATCAAAATAATAGTTAAAACTCATTCACTTGATCATTCATTCGTTCTTAGAGCATAAGCATTCGTTCTCTTTGTCGCAGCACTACGACTTTTATTATGGTATTCGACATGTGTTTGGTATCGTTTTGCTATCGCAATGTCGTCATTATCTTACACAAACAAAGTGCGTTTTCTTCGTAATTATATTATAGTTTGGTAATAAAATTATACTTACGTGTGATAGAAAATCCCGTTCTTAGTAAAATTTGAATTTTCAGATCGTCTTTTGCACGAAAACCTGCACAATTCACCATTTTTGCGGAGCTGCGATCGGTGACATGTGTTCTTACAAAATGACGGGTGTTCGAGACCAACTAGTTTTTATAAACTGTCACGATCAAATTGGTCATGTACTTTGGTGAAAGGGGAACGTGTATTTGCCATCTCCCGTTCTTAATGCTCTAAGTCTGTAAAGCAAAGCTTGTTTATACGGTTACTAAATTACTGTAGAAGACTTTCATTTTAAGTGCATAAGCTGTTGAGATTGTTGTGAACTGTTAATAGTGGTAGGAGAATCAATAAGATTGTAACACAAACTATATAGTTATTTTTACAAAGCATTTGAGGGGATCCCCATTGTCAGTGGACAGTCTACACCTCAGAAGAATTTTTCTGAGGTCGACACGCCGCGCCGCCGGCGCCGCCGAGGCTCTACCTACCGCCTAACTATATTGATATGAAGTTCATGTAAATGTTGTCACTTAAAGTCTTTAAATTCTAAATTTTTATAGATTTTTTGTTGATTTGTTTTTTTTTGCAATAAAGCTGGTCTTGTTATAACGCACGTCGTTAAAAAGAACAAAAAAAATGCATAATAGCCTTATAAATAGGGACTTGTATTGAATAATCAACAACAATCAACTTTAAAACTTAACAATTTAACATTATTTCTGTTGAAACTTCATTTTTAATTTGTACATCCTCCTGATTTTCGGTTTCATTAGTATTTTTAAAATCATACATTATGATAAGCATTATGATTATTAAATTTCTTTAGATGGTCATTACTTCTAAATCTAAATCTGACTCATTATCACTGCATTCACTGCTATATACTATTACGTATGCCGTTAATGCCGTACCGTAGACTTTACTAAAACCGAGTTGATATGGATTACGCAGCGTATGAAATAGATAGCGCTAGTACAATAAAGAAAAAACTGTAGATTTGGATGTCTAAACTAAAAACTGTGACGATATCGAAAAAACTGTAGATCTACAGTTAAAACTGTAGAGCTGGCTACACTGTGTGTGTGATTTGTGTGAGTGTGAAGCTGTGAAGTGTATCTCAAGTTGAGATTCTCAACCTAGTATAAATAAGTATATGATCTCAACATGATCTCAACTGCACTGCAAGCCAACTTGATTTACGTGCCAAAATTATTTTTTTATTAGACAATTTTATTAGAAATTTTATTAGACCTAATTACGTAACTAACTTTTGTTTTGGTTGTCATTCCTGAATGAGCGATAATTTTATGATGATCGATGGCGCTATTCAACTTGGTAGTTTATTTATTTATTTGTGCATTGCATGGTGTACCTAAAGACGGAGTGGGAGGAAATCTTAATGCTCTAAGGAGGAAATAGTAAAAGCACGCGTCAATAAGTAGGTACTTCCTTTTTTGCTGACTGTGACTTGTGACTTTTACGTTTCTTTTTCGGGACCATTTTTTATGACTGAGTGACCACGACCCATAGACTGTACAACAACGTAATTGTAAAGTAAAAAAAGTACTTAAATACGTCTTAAACTGGCTTTGATTTCTTGGCCTTTTTCTTAAAAACCTACCTACTTAGTTGTTCAATGACATCTATCGGTTTTTTATGTAGGTATGTACTGTTGCCAAACACGCTACTTAGCGCCATCTATTCGTCAGTAATGTAAATAGCGCCACCCATTTGTCAGTAATCTGCTTTAATTCCTTGCTTTTAGAATCTTGGCTTAGAGCATTTAAGAATCTTGGTATGAAAATAGTACTCTGCTTCAAGAATAGATGGCTCAGTTTTAGTTAGTTTTTCCTTGACGGAAGTTTTTGACTTGTACACCTACTTAGGGTTGCCCACTTTTTTGCATCAAATATAGTATTTTCCAGATGATTAAATGTCAAAATATAGTAGCTATATATGTATAGTAGATGGCGAAAATGTTTTAAAAAATATAGTAGGTTTAAAATAATTTGTATTAGAATTCTCTAAGACGTAACATTTTCCAAGGTAAATTTTTTGAATTTATTTAACAACCATGAACGGTAGGTAATGTTCTAATTTTTTTATGCACATGTCTAAACACTATGCTAAGTAATTTGATAAAAATAAGTATCAACTAGGGCTTACTAGGGTACAATTAATGAAGTTGTCATTTCTGTTAACAAAAAAGGAGTCTCTTAAAACCAGCTTTAAAATCTGAATATTATGATTGTTGAGCCGTCATGTCATGATCATAACTCGAAATAATAACAAGCAACTGAAGCATCTTTAACATCATAGAAGATTATTATGTGATGAAGGTTAAAATCGGCAATAGATATCTAATTCTATGCTGAAACCACTATTTAGTATTTATGATTTTTTGCTGGTTTGGTATGTCTTTTTCACTTGATAAAATATAGTAATTTTGCCTACTAGATAATTATTTTCCCAAAAAATATAGTAGGCGAGTCCTTGATATAGTAGGGTTCACAATCCTGCTTGTAACTACTATTTGCAGTCTGTGGTTTTTAACCCTCGACGCAAAATGAGGGGTGTTTTTATTATTATAAGTTTGACGTGTATTTACCTCAGTGACTTATACCTCAGTGTATTTGTGTATAATCCTCGCGTATAAAATTATGATGGGACCTTGTCAAAGTAAAAAAAAAATGACAGTTAAGTAGTCAAGTAGCGCTAGCAAAAAAGTTCTAAATCTATTTAAATAAAAAAGTTTTTTTTTATTGTTTTAAGTAAGTACCCCTTTTTCCACTCATTATTAATTAATCACTAAAATAATCACACAATAATTGAACTTGAGCAAAAAATCCACGCGCACAGTTCTACACAACAACTAGCATTAATGCGAGGATTCAAATGTATTTCAAATGTATGCGACGTCCTTAATACAAGTAATCAGAAGCAGACCCATTCCCACTGGCAGCACCCGTTCATGCGTCATGCTCGTGAACGGGTGCTGCCAGTGGGAATGGGTCTGCTTCTGATTACTTGTATTAAGGACGTCGCATACATATATATATATATAAATGTTTAATATTATCTATATGTATGGTACTTCTTACCCAAAAGATAAAATTCATAACTACTACCTTGTTTTGGAATTTTTTTTTTATTGCAATCTTTCACTTTCTATAGGCCTATGAAAAGCTTTTGGATATTAGTTTTCAATTCGATGCCTTAACACGGGTAGCCTAAGTATGTCATGCTCTCTTTAATCATTTCTATGGTGGTGTCGTGTGAGGCGGGTCGTTACGTTCCCTCAAATATGGTTGAGCGAAGCGATGGCTGGTTCATGCGTCATGCTCGTGAACGGGTGCTGCCAGTGGGAATGGGTCTGCTTCTGCCTACTTGTCTTAACGTTTATTGAATTGTATGAATAGATATATATATAATTTTTTTGTAATAGCCTAGGCTAAGCCTTAAATTTTGAATTAAGCTTGACACCTGTAATTTGATTCAGTAGAAATGAGCTAATTAAATAATGTTATTTATTTATGAATCTATGTTAATGGTAACATGTATGAAAACTTTGAATGTAATGTCTGGAAACGATATACATATTTGTAAATATCGTTCCTTCTAATAAAGCTGATAAGTTTTTTGCGCCCATTTTTCTTGTCAGCTAAAAGACGTCATAATGGGTGGTAGGATAAAAGAATTGACGATTTAAAAATGCTTGTTATGTGAGCTTATTTGAATAAAGAATTTTTCAATTTCAATTTCAATTTCGAGGTGTGCGAGCATCTACGCGAGTTTGCCGACGCTACCCAACCGACACTTCTTTCGGGGTAATTTGTTCTCTATACTTTATGAGGAAAATAAAGTACGTGAAAAAACTTTATTTCACATGGCTTGTTATTTCTCTAGGATAAATTGCCAAAAGTAATAAAAAGTATATAGTTACGTGTACTTTTTTTACCTTTAGCAACCAAATACTTTATTAGTCCAAAAAAAAGGTGGCAACCCTAACCGACACGGACCGTGCGCGACTCAGTTCCAATATACAACATTGTTACAAAAATACCCCTAATGCCGAATATGGTATTATAGGGACCATGAACAACTTTTACTATGGGACCAACTCTGAAATTACGAAAAAAAATCTGCTGTTTCCTACAAAAATTAAAATCGAATATATCAAAACGTATGAAACAGCAGTTTTATTTCGCGATTTGAGAATTGGTCCCATAGTAAAACTTGTTCAGTTTGATGGTCCCTATACGGCATTAGGGGTATTTTTGTAACATGTTATGTTATTTAACTTTATTGAAACTTAATATTTTTGCCAAAGAAACATGGGTCGAAATACGACAAAAAAAATTACTCTTCCATACTACTAATGCAATGTTTTAGCTGTCTAGTAAGGGAGGAAATTTTTTGTCGTTATTCGGTCCATGTTCTTTTTGAAAAAATATAATTTAACTAGGTACAGCCAGCAGTTATACGAAACTGACAAAATCTGCAATTTATTCTGAACCTTATCACCGTATTCACAAACGTTACAATGAGGTCTCACTGTGCCCGCGGAGGCACAGCGTCCCACGAGCTAATCACACAGAAAACAAACGAACCAATCCAAATCACAGAGCTTTATTTCAATTTCAACGCAGTGCGTCCGCGGGTCGGGTGAGTGTTATTCGTGAATATAGATGTAATGTCTTCGCATTAAGTATAACATTTATTGAATTTGATTAACGTTCGTGGAAACCCAGCGAGCCGTTGACTGCACTTAAGGGGGCACTTAAGGGAGTACAACGCTGGAAATTTTCAAAGTAGGAATTATTGAAAACATTACCATCGTTTTTAAATGGATTACTAATTATTTATTTCTTATTTTGGAAAACTGACAATCACAAAACAACAAACAAACGACAAATTGTGTGGTTTGAATAGCTACTAAAAATGCCGGCTACATTCATAGGACCTATAAATAGTTGTATGAGTTATTATCAGTGCACCCCAACAGGTTTGCGAGCGGAGGCGTGCAGGGGGGGGGGGGGGGGGGGGGCAAGGCCGCTTGATGGGAGATCGCATCGATCCGAAACAGCTGTGCGCAGGGTGAACGAAACGCCGGCTAACCCAAATATCTATTGAAATACAACTTTTTATAACAAAATCTTTCTCCAACGTACTTACATTGACAAAGTTTATAATATTTTATAAGTTTTTAATGTATTTGTGGCGTAAATACGAATATATTTGAACAAAGACCGGGAGACAACATGTTGTTGGAGAGAGATGGCATGTGTGCTTCGACGAGTGCGAGAGGGACAGTCGTTCGCGTTGCGCAATGTTCGTCAAGCCAGCTGATTTTGACTGTTGCCAACCGGGCTGAGCCGGAGGGCGTGTGAAGGGCTTCGGTGTTGCATCCCTCATGAATATGCAAGTACCTACCTAGCTGTACTAGGTATATGATGCTCAAGAAAGTACTGAAAAAAGAAAATGATACCTACCTCCCTCTACTCAGGATCTGACGTCACCTTGATAAGTTACCTAGTACACACGACAGCACGTCTGCTTATACAGTTAAACTGAGAAAACAGCTTTTTTTACGTAGGGCATAAAGGCGGTCTCAAGGTCAACATGTATAGTCAGAGGTGCCGTCGTGTGTACGTACATATGTCGTGGGCCAATCGTTGAACTGGGCCGATCGAGATCTGCCTGGTCAGATTGTACGTACATATGTCGTGGGCCAAACGTTAAACTGGGCCGATCGAGATCTGCCTGGTCAGATTACGATGTGCCGGCATTTCATGATCTGGCCAATAATTTACAATTTATAATTTACTAGTACTTGGGCACATCGAGATATGGCTGGGCGCATCATAATATAATTCCGTTTCGCGCCGCTTGTGGCGCTCTAACGCTGTTTGCGCTCTGTCAGCTGTGTGTTTACGTGCGAACAAGATACTTTGGTCACCCTACAGACTATTTATCCTAGCATGGCTGGTTAAATCTTTATTATCTAGTAAAATATTTTTTATCAAACTTCATTTTATTTGCTTGTACTTTGGTCACCCTACAGAATCGACTTGCCCAAGCATGGCCGGGCAAATCGTCAAACGTTATGCTTTGAACGATATGGCGGGTTTGTAAAGGCAAATCAAGAAATGCCGGCGTATCGTGATCTGACCAGGCAATTCTCGATCGGCCCAGTTCAACGATTGGCCCACGACATATACACAAAGTAAGGGCCTATTATAACACCAATGTAAGAAGAAAATACAAGTTAGGCGCCTCCACTATTTGTAACATCTGGGCGCGTAGATAATTTCAAATAACTTTTTAAATTGATAGTTAATCGTTATTTTTAGATTTATTACAGTTTTTTCAATTACAAAATCAATATCAGCGACCATCCATACCTACGCACGAAGTAAATAATTCATATGAACTTCATCCAGCAACGGCAGTGATAGCCAGGGGCTCTATCAGCTAAAAACATTGAAGTTCATGTTAATTGTGTTTTGACAGATGTATGTGATACATTGCTACTTCGTCTTGGCGCAAATAAAAACTTACCATAAAAAATAGCAATGTATCACATACATCTGTCAAAACACAGTTAACATGAACTTCAATGTTTTTAGCCGATACCGCCGCAGCTCGCAGTGCGGAATCAATACGAACTCTACATTTCCAAATTTGAAAAATATTTTTAGCCGAGAAAGTGACTGCATCTGATATAAACTGCCTGAGAATATCAACGCTATCAATAATTAATAATTAATAGATTTACTTAACACTAATAATTTATCACATAAGATAAACGTGAGGCCAACCGCCAAACGTCAATGCAATGCAATTCCAAAAACACAAAATTTCCTTAACGAATTTATTAAGTTCAAGACCAGAATCAAATTTAATAAAGTTGAAAATACATTTTGAAGCTCGCCTAGTTGGTGATTGATTAGATCGGATACCTGAATTGAAACAAGAAATTGCCTTTAGAATCTGATAAAGGAAGGAGGGGAGAGGGAGGCCTGAAAATAAACTACTCCGAGTCCAGTGGAGTGGAGTCCCGCGTTTCCAATTCGATGGGAAAATATCGCGATCCAATTTCCTATCGACTCCGCAGCAAAATATCGTTTCTCGTCGGAATTCTAATTACTGTAGGTACATACCATATCGAGTAAAATGGAAGTCTATTTCAGACTGCTGAAGATTAAATATATATTTGACAACATCACGTACATTGCTCCGATTCCAAAGTAAGTAGCTAAAGCACTTGTGTTATAAAAATCAGAGACAACGGTTGCTTCATACTTTTACTCAAGGCATAATTTAGTGAGTCTACAACTAAAACTCAATGACTTCTATGTTTTAGGTATACTCCAGCCGGACTTGATCACATAAACGATATTCACACAGCTTTTTACAAAAAATAGCTTTATGAATTTTGATCGGCGAGTGGTGAATATTGGAAAAGGGCTGTTTTGCGAGTGCCTTACATCGCCTGCACTGGGAACCGCAAACGGCACCCGCTCCCATGCGGCTTCCAGATTGCTTACACGGATGTACCTACTTGCCACCTACCACAGGAAGCACTCGGCCACTAATTAGCAACCCGCAAAAACGAAACACCAAACCTATCAGCTGTTGGAGCTAGGGTTGCCTTTATTTTGGACTAATAAAGTACATTGGTTGCTAATGGTAGTAAAAAGTACATTGTATGGAAACAAAGTATTATTTATTTTTACTTTATAAAAATATGCTTTTTATTACTTTTGGCAATTTATCCTAGAGAAATAACAAGCCATGTGCAATAAAGTATTTTCACGAATGGCTCGTGTCGTAGACAGGTTTTTACATTTCTGATAGTTTGATAATTTTATCAGAGCATTTAAATGTAGCGCAACAAAATAGTTTAAAATGATCCACAGCATTATTAAGAAGAAACACCACGGTGTCAAGGGATCGAAAAATTCCTATAGAAAGTTGACAAAATCAACGTTTCGTAGTCCCCTGTTTCCTCCTCCAAAACTATGCGGATTTAAATACTTTTTCATTAAAATTTAAAGAAAGGATTAGGCTGTGTTCCTGTTTTGCTTTTTTATATAATCTCGTCAAATTTGATTGCTGGATGTCTAAACAATGGCAATTCTTTTTAGGTTTTTGGAGATTAATATGTCTTTTAATAATTATTTTATGAAAAAAAAACATAGGAACACAGCCAATCCAGTCCTTTAAATTTTAATGAAAAAAATATTTGAATCGGTCTAGTTTTTGAGGAGGAAACAGGGGACTACCATACGTTAATTTAGTCAACTTATTATAGGAATTTTTCAATTCTCTCGATCGTGGTGTTGCTTTAAAAGTAAGCGTAGCGTTTAAACGTATGGAATGTAGGTAATTTTATTTGTAATTATATAGTTAATTGAGCGGGGGGCAGGCATTTAGAAGTTATGGACTATGGTAGTATACAGAAACTCACTTACAAACATACATGAACCCTGAACACAATACACTCTTCTTTTTTAGGCAGTCGTGTTAAAAATAAAACCTATTTTCCTTTGTGCGCGAGCGCGACTTAGTCGCGTGCAGAATGGGGCATAATTTGCATTCGTACAATGTAGACATAACCCTTTCCAACTATGTAAATAGGGTCTTTGTAGAGCAACAAAGTAAACTTCAGCAAACCATGTGCGACTGCGACCTCATAAATCTGAAATAGTCACTCATAAAATTTGGTGCGCAGGAGACGTGGATGTTTGCAAGTTCGCTACAAGAGAGTTCAGAAATATCTTAACGTTTGAAGAAATATAAAAAAAAAATGTTCCATCGGAAATTAAACTTCCTGGTGCTGCCTTCGCCCGGGCGTTTGCCGGGTCCCGGGTAATGGGGAAACTTGCCTGCAACAAAGAGCCGGGCCAATAAATTTTACTTTTCTACAACTTGCTCCATATAAGGGAACAGGAGAAGTAATTGATTTAAGTAGGACGCAGTTTGGCGCATTGATTACTCTTTCTAACTCATTGTTTAGCAGTAATTATTCTATTTAACACCTCCCCAGCACGAAAAGGGCGCTTTTGGCGCTAAAAGCAAAATCGATTTTTGCTGCGAGTGTGAGGCAAAGTGTTTTTTTAATTTCTAGCATCACCTTTTGAAATAATAAAGCATAAATAAATAGAGTAAAAAGGATGAGACTTGTAAAATTGTTATGTGAGAAAAGGATAGATAGAATGCTTTATGCTGTCGGACATGGTTTAAAAATAAAATACACGGATATACCAAGGAGTTTTACACAAGGGTTGTTAAAAAAGAAGGTTGATAATTCGAAATAAAAGAGTATAGACGAAATGAGGTCGCATGTATGAAATGAATATAAAATAAGAAAAATTAAAAAAATATAATAACAAAAAAACGGGTCGTTACATCCTTTTGAAATCGGTCGGTAGTAATTAACACTAATGTGTTTTATGATTGTAAATAAATAACATGGGATATTAATAAATAGGAGAAGTTGTGTGCTATTTAACATTTTATTATTCAAATATATTCTGTTTCCAATCCCTATAACACAACTTTTGTTGTAGTATCAAGGAATATTTTTCAATATTTTCAATCACTTAAGTCTCCAAAGTACAGGATCACATAAATATGAAGAAGGTTATACAGCTTATATTATTTTTCAAAAACAGTTTTTTTATATTTTTTGTTTTTTTAATTACATTTTCAATCAATCAATCAAATACATTTATTGTGAAACACAGGTAAATAAGGTTATTTTAAAAAGATATAAGATGTTCAGCTGGTTTCCGCCGTTATGACATACATTAAATCAGTTTTGATATTTTTTTATATTTTCAATCACTTTTAAATACTTTTCGCATTTAGTTTTTGAGATATAGTTGATTTTATGATAAAATACCCTTAAAAAATTATCGTTTTTTTCACATTTTTGCGGTTTCAAAAAAGTTTTTGACTTTTTCGTTTTTTTTCACCATATTGTAGCCCTTGTCGATATGCGTCTTTTGAGACCATTCATATGCAGCCCTAAAACTTAATCACCAAGGTGATGTCACACTCTGAGCAAAAAAAACGGTCAAGAGCGAGTCGGACACCGAGGAATTCGTCCTTTCCATCATCATTCTGAAAAAGTTTACTATTTAGAGACATCGTTTTATTTTTCTTGTTGATAGGATTAGTAGTTCTAGATATCCTACGACAGCTGTGACAGACAGACAGACTGAGTCGCACCATAAGGGTTCCTTCTTACCATTTTAAGAATAGGGGCTATACTAAAGTGCTGAAGTGATCGAAAAAACATTTTCAATGTTATAATCTAGCCGGATTTCGCATTCCATACAACTTTGTTTTGGATTTGATTCAATGTTATTCTTATGCATGTTTGAAGAAATTGAGTTTCTGTAGTTATTTGAAATGCTTATTTAAAAGATTAAAATTTGGTCTATTCATCGACATAAAAGTCATCGCAGTGATACATGTACTTTTTTATTTATGAGAATGTGAAGTGAACATGTTTGTTTGAAAATCACACAGTGGCTCCATATTTTTGGTCTTAAGTGTATTATTCCCTTGTTTTTATATTGTAGTCGGTAATTGCAGTTGCAGCCGGCCGGCGGCGGCGCGTCACGCGCAGTGGGCCCCGAGCCCCTGAGCCCGACCCTGGGGCGCTCGGGCCCCAAGCAACGCCCCTCAGATGCTTCTTTTACTATACAGGGTCATAAGTACAAACGATTATTACGAAAAGTAATTGTTTATTATTATTATCAAAACCATTAAACTCCTTTTCACAATGTTTTTTGGTGAGTCCTTTAAAACTGGTATAGCATCAAACTTTATAAGGAATTTATGATAATACAATATAAAGGGTTTCCACAGGGCAGCGTTATTAGTAAAGTAAAGATTTCTGGCTTTGGCATCTAGAATGTAACCCCGTAAACGACTTTTAGAAGCAAAATAAAGTCTGTCAAAATAATCTCGTCTTGGAGATGTAGGTTTTTATAGGCATAATGATAAAATGTCTTAAGCTAACAATTTAATGTAAGTACCTAGTACCTATAGTAGGAAAGGAATTTTAAAATGTTCAGTTTTGAGCTTGAGCAAGCCAATAATGTCAAGAGCTTGGTTGCAGTGCAGATTGTTGTAAGTAATTTATGAGAAATGTGGTGTCCGGGCGCGTCAATCAGAAAATTATGATGCGCCTATTTTATTCGTTGCGGTTTCGGGCGTCGTCGGCGTCTCGTGGGGATTTTATAATCGGCTGTGCATTTTTGGAGTGTGCGCGGTCGGCAGGTAGAACTAGCGAACCCGGCGGAAGGGAGTGGAGGGCGAGGGGCGTCATGCGGCGGCGAGCGGCGGCGAGCTGCGGCAGCGGCGGCGGCGGCGGCCGGTGGGCTCAGTACGCCGCGCGAGCCCGCCACGCCGTCCCGCGCCGAGCTGTGCCATGGAGCACTTCATCGAGACCGTCCGCAAGTACCCCTGCCTCTGGAACACTACAGCCATTGAATACAGGGACCAGGAGCTGAAGGATGCGGCTTGGGCGGAGGTGATGAAGGAGACGGACTTGTCGTCAGGTGAGCTAAGCTGCGTAGCGTTGTGTGGCGGTGCGCGGCGTCCCCGGTGCCCCCCTCCCGCCGCGCCGCCGCCGCCGCCGCCGGCGTCCGGCGTGGCACGCACACAGCGCCGGATAGGCCGCCTCGCCCGACCACGCGTCACCGCGCCCGCCGCGCGCCGCCGCACCGCCGCCGCCGCCGACAGCTTCGTTGTATACGTACGTATACATTGTTTGTTCATGTTATAAGTAAACAGCGGCAGCGTGGTGTGATATTATCGCTCTGAATGCTCGGCCGGAGCCGCTGGGCAGCTGGAAACAAAATGTTTGATTCAATCTGTTCGAAAATCATTGGCAGAGAAGATTATAATTTTGTATGTTATTGCACAGGGTATGAAACTGAGCTAAAGTGGACTGAGGCAGTTACCTGATGAATGAGCTAGAGTCGATATGGGTTTAAATGTAGTTTTAATTATTGTTAAAAGTGATAGCGACAACTTGACATAAGCAATAAAAACACAGAGTAAAAAACCAAAGGAAAATATGTTATAGTATAAAAAGAACGAAAATTCAAAAATATAAATTAAAAGTCCATAAACTAGTAAAAAAGAGGCCGGCTCTCAATCAAACCTAAGCAAAATAACATGACCACTAATACGGTTTTGGCAGTTTGAAAAGAAATAAACAGCCAAATAATTTTTCAGAAAAGTGCCAAGTCTACTTAGGCAATATAAAAACACCTTAACAACACCGATTGTAATAAAATTAATACTTAAGTAGGTATTCATTATACATTGTTATAGGCGATACTTACCGCCCTATTCACTCATCGAAGGTCAGGTAAAATAAAGAACTGAACCAAATATAGCAGCTGGGACCAACGGATTGACATAATGAATTGTTAACTTCCTTGCCTGTGTACTATTTTAGTTTATTTTATTCTCAAGCGTAGGAATGAAAAACAAAATACTTACATTAGAAGACATATACCATAGAATACATAATAGTACAAGTCCTATACTAAGTGTATAGTTAGACCAATCTATAAAAAGTACGGTAGGTATGTACATAAGTGAAATTTTATAGCACGAGACTGCTTTTACCTGAAGTTGGGTTACATAAACCAACCCTCATATATTTTCAGTAAAAGAAGTGAAGCTGAAATGGAAGAAGCTGCGGGACAGCTACCGCGACGCGCTGAAGCGGCAGAACGAGATGTTGGCCAAGGAGCCCGGCACCACGGCCAAGAAGAACTACCCCTGGAAGTATATGGGGCTGATGCAGTTCCTCCAGCCCTACATGAGCAATAGGTATGGAAAGTGACACCTTACTTTAAATGCCAGGGCAATTTTAAAGGATACCCGGCTTTTATGGTAAAGTTGTATACTTTTTTTTATTATCTGTGATTCGTAATCTGTTGTAGTTTTTCACTTATTAGTCTGGGATATCTGTCATCTAAATGACTTTCGTTTTATTAATTTCGAAAAAGGAAAAGAATCATGGCTTATGCAGCCACGCACGCTTTTACTTTTTATAGTGACTTCTGCTCCTTTGAAAATTGAATGTGGATGAACGTTTTTCAATGACTCGTTGTTTCTGTATTGTTTCTATATAAAAAATATTCTAATTATTTAATAACTTTTTTTCTATATGCGCTAAAAATAAAACAGAACTTGATCAATGTAGCAAATATTACTGGCTTTATTTTAAGACCGAATTCAATCGTAAACAAGTTAAGCATTTTTTCTATGGCGAGTGCCACTTCGCCTTTGACGACTCTGTACGAAATAAAACAGGGAGAAAAAGCAGCACTTAACGAGTTTCTTGCCGGTTCTTTTCGTTACAAGGTCTCCCGCTTGCTTAGGACTTGCGAACCGGTGTCGTAGTTCTTTTGTCATTACAAGTGCTTGTAACTGAATAAATGAATTTGAATTGAATTTGAACAGGAAGAAGCCAGCAGAGACCGCCCCGCCGGTGCCGAACGGCACTGCCGCCGGGTCTAGCGATTCTTCAGACTCCGAAGCTGATTCTTCGCCAAAGAGAAAGAGCTGCGAAAGACTGACGGTGATTGACCGGAAGCTGGACTACCTCTGTAAGGCCCAGCAGAACAAACGGGCCTGCTTGGAGACCGGCAGAAGAGAACCGCCAGCACCGGATCCACTCGATATATTTTTTAACAGGTAAAACTTTAGCTGAAACTTAAACTTAACTGGAAGGAGGATAAGTTTAAAGAAACAGAAGCAGTTTGCTTTGAACTCAAAACTCAAATTTCATTTAAATTTCAAATCGTAGTTATTTTCACTGTCTTTTTTATGACCTATGTAAGGATTATTGGCTCTAACTTGAAGAAAGTGATTGCATTCCATTTAAGAGTTCGTGTGACAAAAATTATGTAAAACTTTTTTATACGACAACATCAAAAACATTATTCTGATTCCAAAAGTAAGTAGCTAAAGCACTTGGGTTATGGAAATCAGAGACAACGGTGGAACTACAAACAAACATACAGACCTGGGCCAATATAGAAAAGTTCAATTTCTAATTTGACCAAGCCGTAGATCGAACCGGGGTCTCGGAGATGGCGACTTCTAGAAAACCGGCGTACAAACCACTTGACCACGGAGGTCGTCAAACAGTTTAGAATCAAAATAGGTCAACGGACGGACTAAAGTCACAAAGGACATGTCTTTTCCCGACAGACGGTCTCTGTAGTGGTATAAAAACTGTATTGTTTCAGCATGTGCCAATCAACGAAGAGATTCCCCTTCCCCACGCAAATCCGGATCAAGCGCAGACTTTTCGAGGCTGTCATGGAGGCTGAAGAAGCTCTTGTCGCTGAGCAGCAGAGTTACGCAAGTCTCTGGGCGCGTGCCCCGGCCTCGTCCTCCAGCAGTGATGATGAGAAGGAGGAGGACAAGCCCTCCTGAGCCTCGTACCTCCAGTGGTTGTACTTCTACTACAACTGCAATCAGACCACTGGGGCTGAGACGTAAGAGCTTAGATCTTGACTAGAGGGTTTACACTAATCTTAATTAAGAAGTTTTGTCCGATTGTTCATGTACTTCGGAAGAAGTATCAAACCAGTTGTAAAAGCGAGCTTCACTGATTTAATACTGTTTAGACTTTATGATAAGGTCAAAACATTTTTTTTTTGCGTAGTACGTAGCACAATTTATGAGTGTGATGATGTTACGCGTACAAGTTCTGAGAATTAATCTTGAAATCGCCAAGCGTGATAGCCAAATTTAGTGTATTTTCCATTAGAGTTTACAAACTAAATTGTTTCAAATTCCTCAGGAAAAGGTTTAAGTTACAAACATAAAAATACGAGTTAATACACCGAATTACTGTTGATTAAATGTTTTTAGCTTTTGCACTTATTTAGGTTACAAACACAAACAAATCCTTGACTATGACTACTTGACTTGATACTAGAAATGTGTTAAATTGGTTATTCTACTTGAGAAGGGGTATTACTTTTAAGATATATAAAAGGGAAGCAAAATAAACCCCTACCCGAAATTTTGGCTCGATTTGACGAACATGATTCCTAACCTAAGACTCCAAAATTGGTAAAAAATCATAAAAAATCAAAATGCTCCAGTGTCAAAATACCTGGTGTTGATTATTACAACCCACACGTAATAAAAAATGTTATGGAAACACTATAGCAAAAACATTTTTGCGCAATTTGGCATTTTCTTGGCAAAATTCTAGCACTATCATTTATTTATTGCATTTTAAATCTGCATTTGTTTTTTTACAGATTTTGTTATTAAATTTGAGGCATTCACAATGCTATTTTTAACACCCGACGCATACAGAGGGTGTTATAAGTTTAATTATGTAATACTAAATAATATATTTGAAAAAATTCGACTCGGGAGCTAAGTTGGAAGAGCAGAGCATTGGACCGGACTTTCTAAGGTCGCGGGTTTGATTCCTGCCCGAGAATATGATTTGGTGACGAGTAAAATGTTTGCTTATACAATTATTTAGCATTTGTTTTTATTTTATTGGAGAATAACTTTTAAATTGGAATATTTTGTAGTGCAGAAAATACATATTCTTCTGTTTTGTACAAACCATAAATACCAATGATCTTTTATAGTTTTTTTATTGTAATTGAATAAAGGTATAAGTACTCCCCTAAGGGATACAAAAAAGTGTAATTTCGGAAAAAATACCGATGTGTTTTTGTAAAAATATTTGGAAGTGAAGCGGTATTACTGTGTAAGTAAATGTTTATTGGCTAAGTTTTTTTTAAGTAGGGTGACCATATCAGATGACTAATTTTAAGTAAGTATTCTAAATGTATCTTTTTAACCTCGAAAACAGAGTAAGTATAATTCTTTATGAAAATAAAAAATAAATAAAATAAAATAAAATAAAATACTGTGAATCTGGTCACTTTAGTTGTAAGACTTGTGAGGTAAGTACAGTGACCATCATTTAAGTGTGGCACGACGTACATTTTATTGCCAAATATAGAATTTAATGTTGTGAATATGATAGTATACAGCGAAAATAAATGCTTGAGTATTATTTTATATCAAACAGAGTTTCCGTTCTTCAATTTCATTAAATCATTAATTGAATGCAAGAAAGTTATTTAAGCACGGTAGTTATTTTAATCAAATTGACTTCTAAGAATTGCTTTTTACCACTTTTAAGTACCTAAATAAATAAATTTGGACTTGACTTGAAAAATCGCACTTAAGTAAGTAAATAAGACTAATTAAGGGTTTCTATCACGCATTGAGTACGTACACACGACGGCACCTCAGACTATACATGTTGACTTTGAGGCTGCCTTTATGCCCTACGTAATAAAAGCTGTTTTCGCAGTTTAACTGTTTTAACCTGACGTTCGTGTGTAAATGTAAGTTAGGTATAGACGGTAAAGTAAAGCTTTTTTGTAAAGTAAAAAAATTACATTTACTAAAAAGTCTGAATTATACTAAAGGTTGCCAGCATTTGATTGAAACAATTTGATTTAGATAAACACCAAGTATTGCCATACTAATGTGAGACTATTTAGGTATTGATAAATTAGTTTATAGTAGGTTGGTATGTTAATTACTTACTTACATGTAAAATTAAAAATAGATCTCGAAATTATGTTAAATAAAGAATTTGCACAAACACATCTGCAGGCCTATTACATAAAAACAATCGCGATAAGCGGAAGATGTTTTGCACTCGTGAACGAATTACATTGAACGACGAATGCGTCCGATTATCGCGATTCTTTTTATGTTGCCGGCTAAGCTGTTATTTTATTATTATCTATCACAAAATAGACCCACATTGAGAAGCGCTATTTGGATCCTGACATAATAAACAGAAAAAAATTGATTTCGATCTAAGTCTGGAATGGAACTTACTTATTACCGGGGTATGTGCATTATGAGATTATTATGTCTTGCTATTATGATGTTTTGAGAATATCATATACTGCGACGGAGAGGTATAAACTATTAGTGGCTGTTTGTAGACCTCGCGTTAAAAAGTAGCTCTCTGTCACAACCTTATTAATTTCAAATTTAGAATATTGACTAAAAATGTTTTAATTGATTTTGAACTTTGAACTTATTTAAAATTTGCTTTGCACCGCTAACAAAAAAGGTTTGTGTTATTTTTGAAAAATTTTCAAAACGACTGAAATATGTTTTTTTACATATCTTCGCCATTTTGAAAAAAAAACGAAAAACTGTATCGACAAAATAATTCTATATAATTATCGAACCTGTTCACTAAATTTCACGAGAATCAGTTGAGAAATGCGACCTGTAGAGGAGAACAAACGGACATCCGGACACCGGAAGGACATACGAATATTTTTGGCCCAAGCTGGCCCAAAGACTGGCGCTCGCTCGGTAAATAAATACTTAAAATATATCACAAAAAAGCTATTAAAGATTTCTTTCATAACTCGTTACACGTTTCTTTCTGAATTCAACAACCTTTGATTACTCGATGGCCAGCCTAGTATCGACTATAAACAGAGAAATAAAAAAGCACCTGCATCACACCATTCCAGAATTAGTAAATGATTCAAGTTCACTTTGAGACGATGCCGGCGCGGCGCCCCATCAGCTGACAACCAATAAATCCAACCCCTCCCTTCCCCTCTCTTTCCTGCATCCTGTTTACGCGCTTTTAACACCAACACGATCAGCTGATCAAGGGAACCTCCGCCACAGGAAACACGACCTTAAAGTTCAAACAGTAAAGGTCCCCAAAGCAATTAAGTCTAGCCGTTGCATTCCCAGAATAGGCAACAGCTGTTTTCTGTCAAAGGAAACATATGTTTCGGCGCATGCGCGTCCTAATTCTAAACATGAGGGATTCGCAGAAAGCGTCAGGACTGTTTTTACGTCACTATTAATAGGATTCTTGGGAACATCCGCAGTTATGGTTATTGCATTAGCGTGACGGACGCATAAACATCATTTTTTAAAAGCCCATTACTGAGACACAGCGTAGAGTTTAGAAAAACCAGCCTTCAAAAATGAAATGAAAGTGCAATAAACAACATGTTACAAAAATACCCCTGTTCTGTTTCATACAAAAATTAAAATCAAAAATATCAAAATGTATGTGATAAAAACAGATTTTTTTTTCGCGATTTCAGAGTTGGTCTCATAGTAAAAGTTGTTCAGTTTGATGGTCCCTATATACCATATACGGCATTAGGGGTATTTTTGTAACATGTTGTATACATTTTTCCATTTCTCACTTTTTCTTTCAACAATTTCATCCATCTCACTGAGGAAGTACCTCAGGGAAATCTATTGAAAAACCCTTTTCTTAGGAAAAGGTGAAGCGATCAAGTTAAAACAAACATTCAAATCTCTAAAACATACCAAAGCTTTAACAAAAAGGAAACAGGTACAAGATTATTTATTCAGGTGGGTATGTGATTTTTGTAAAAAGAACATTCTAAAGTTACTGAAGATCTTAATAAAGTATAAAACACTTAACGGAAAACTTAAAATATTTATTAATAATCAATCTTACGTATAGCGGAAACACCCCTACATACACCTAAGCTTATCCCATAGAGCGTTGCCGCCGTAGCATCTGCACCGTTAAGCCACAGTATACTAGGTGTTACAAAAGTACCCCTAATGCCGAATATGGTAGATAGGGACCATCAAATTGAACAACTTTTACTATGGGACCAACTCTGAAATCGCGAAAAATATATCAGCTGTTTCATACAATTTGATATTTTCGATTTTAATTTTTGTATGAAACAGCTGTTTTTTTTCGCGATTTCAGAGTTAGTCCCATAGTAAAAGTTGTTCAGTTTGATGGTCCCTATATACCATATTCGGCATTAGGGGTACTTTTGTAACATGTTTTATAGGGACCATCAAACCGATCAACTTTTACTATGGGACTAACTCTGAAATCGCGAAAAAAAATCAGCTGTTTCATACAAAAATTAAAATCGAAAATATCAAAATGTATGAAACAGCTGTTTTTTTTTCGCGATTTTAGTGTTGGTCCCATAGTAAAAGTTGTTCAGTTTGATGGTCCCTGTATACCATATTCTGTATAAGGGGTATTTTTGTAACATGTTGTGTACATATATTTCTTTTTTCAGAACGGATTGGGACTTCCGCCAAGTGACGCCTAATTCAATCAAATGAACAGTTAAACGCATTAAAAAATACTCGAAATATTATGTAACATTATAAACGGCAAGCCCGAGGTCAATTTTAACTTTTTCAATAGTTCTGTTAATTTATGATACGAAAAAATGGCAACGTTATATTTTCGCGAGTTCCTTCGCTATGAATGGTCGTTCGTGACTGGCAACACAACAGCTGCGATTATTCATCTCGTAATTGAGGCGACTAGCGACTGGGCGTTAACGAACTCACAGGAATAACGACGTGAAAGGATAACCTGACTAATAACCGCAATTTGTCATGTCAAACTGGTGCATTAACGCTACGATAACCTAAACTCGCCTTTTTTAAATTAACCACATTTTCATTTAAACATGAGCACTGACATAGAACGAAGTTGTAGGTTTAGAAATTGTTCAAAGAAAAACAATAAGTAAGTACAAGCATTATTTTGTTTGGCTTCTAAAACATCAGAACTTTTTATTGGCAAAATATTACGAATTAAAAGAAAACCCGAAAACTTTAGTTATTCTTGAGCATGGTGGTGGCACAGAAAAGTTTAAAGTTTTTTAGTTTCGGCAATAACCCCGGTATTGTATTGTATGCGTTTTAGGTAAGTCTATCTAGTAACCGTACAAAAACCGCCCAAGTGCGTGTCGGGACACGCGCAGTAGGGTTCTGTAGTCACTTTATAGCATAACATATGGCTAGAAACTTGTATTCACTCCCTGTTTTACACTAACGATTATATGTACTACTGTCCTCTTTTTTACGTATCCAATAGACACTTGACTCTAACAAAATTATTTTGCAAACGAATTCTTAATTCGAAAAGTGGTCTTCACAAACCTACAATATTTTTGTAACACTACGCACTATCAGATTGATGAAAAATCATTTTTTCATCCCCACTATGTAGGGGAGGCTTACAAGATTTTATTGTATGTACCTACTACTTTTTCGGCGTAATTAATATACATATTTATGCTAAACTACAGCTTTCTAGTAGGTACTTAGGGCCTCTGAGCTAAGCCGCGGACGGACGGACGGACAGACGGCGACGGACATGGCGAAACTATAAGGGTTCCTTGTAGACTTCACTACGAAACCCTAAAAAGTATTCTATGCACCAGCCAGATGTATAAGACAGTCGTTGCGTCTACTTATGATTTTATTGTACAATTTAAAAAAAGGATGCTATACAGATGCAGAGACGTAGGTACTGTCAAGTTCAATAATATGTACGCACCTTTGATACTTACCTTTGTAATAAAAGTCAACAACTGTCAAAAAAGTACTTACATATTTATGAACTCGACTGTACATACGTCACGCGCGATCTTTTGCATTTGTATACATTGTACCTCCTACAATTGAAACCATCAATTATTGTAAGCAGATGAAGTCCAAAAATGGTTCAGGTGTGACAGCAATGCCGAACCCTTTATGGCACGCGTTCGTGACGTCGTCACCGTCATAGTACGTCACAACAGATGTTGCGAGTTCGATTCCTGGAAGATGTGCGGATGTTGGTCGTTACTTACAAGATGTTTCCGGTACACAATAGCTAATTGACTCTCAGGTAAGGTAAGGTGTTTATGGCCAATTGTGGAGGTAAATAATAGGGAGCTCCAGATCAAAAAACTAAAATAAAAAATACCGAAATTTTTACCACTGCCCAAAAAAAAAGTGTATTGTGTTGAGTCAGGGTTCATGTATGTTTGTGCAATGCGATTAAATTGACAATAGGTAGTAATCCGCTGCAACTTCAGAGCGCTTGCGGTACAAAACGACGTATTTTAATCTGTAAAATTTAGTCTTAGCCTAGTCATACATTCTCAGTGAAGTTGCAGCGGATCACTGTCTATTATGTCAATTTAATCGTAGTATGAGTTTCTTTATTCCACCATAACTTCTGAATGCCTGAACAGATTTGGATGTGTGAGGTATTTACAAGAACATTTTTAACAAAATTTTAATACAGTCATTTAATTTAACTTAAGAATAAGAATAAAAATGTTAAGTAGGTAGGTACTTGAACTCTGTTACAAAAATGTTCAATAGTGACGATTACTTATTTGTAAAATTGTAACTCTCCTTATAACTTAAGACCTGAAGAGTTCGTTTAAAAATCATCTATGTATTCTTTATATTATGTTTATGACAAATTATTGCCATTTCAGATTCAGTCATGAAATTATACTACTTTTTGCGTAAGCTGTCAAAAAATTCTGAACAATAATGATTTTTTAAATGTTTGAATTAACCTTCCGTACCTACTTTTCAGATCAGCTGGGTGGGTAATTAAAAAATATATTTATATTCAATCAAGGGTGCGAGCAAATTCAAATCCGGCGAAGTCGGGCCGGCGCTCGTAAAAATGATGCCAATTTGCGATAAAAACTTGATTCCAGTGGAAATCTGCGAGATCGCGCCATGTCAGTTTAACTGCCCCCCTCGGGTGGCAACCCTGATATGATTTGCTACTACATGAAACTGTAGTTTGGCGGAACTACTGCTACGTGATTTTTCAGGTGAAGCGGAAAAATGAGATTCAAGGGTTTAGTTAGGTCATGATGCCAAAAAAAAGATTTCACCAAAAAGTTTAAAAATTACGTCAGGCGCTACATTTTCTACTTTGGAAAAAGTGTGCTTAAGTGCACAGACTCAAAATTTAATTCATTCTACTACGTCCATTAAAAAAACTCTTGAAATCACCAATGATTTTGCTCGTTTGATTCATGGATTCAGTAAGATCTATAGGTACTTAAAATGCACAATACATAAACACATAATTGTGTCATGCATTATTATTAAATATTATTATAATATTTAAAACCATAGTAAATTCAGGTTATCAATGTCGAATCAATAGAGAAAAGTCTTTATGTCTATGATTTTTTAATTGCATAGTATTTTTTTCCTAAAAATCTCATTTCGGAACAAACCTAAACTTGTTTAACTTCAGTAGTGAACTAAGAATATTGTGTCTAAAACGGTCACGTCACAGGAAGTCGTAAAATTAATTAGTGATGTTCCCATTTATTTCAAATTTCTTATGAAGAAAGAAATAACGTGTTCGTAGGTCCTCTGCCGTGTGTATAATTTTTAATATAAATTGCTAAGTTTAGCTATCATTACAATAATTTATAAAAATTGACAATCATCAAGAAAACAATTTCAAAAGTCTCTGAACGTCAAGATTGCCTGAAATCAATATCATACTTAGAAGATGCCGAATATCTGGAACACGTACAATTCCGTTTGTTTCTAAGGTCCAATCTTTCAATCAATCTTTCAATTAAGTATAATTTCTTTTCCATTTTCCAATAGCTAAAGATCTAAAAACTTATTGCTAAAGATTTTACAATACACTTTTAAGTGATAAGTATTAAACAAAACAAACTATTTGTAAAACCGAAAAACCAATAAGGACCTGCAAACTAAACGATAAAGTGAACATTTCTAATGTTTTGAATATAATCTACCATTATTATTTCAATGGCTACACTGTTACATCCACTCGTTCACGGCAGCGAATTTATAGCGCAAGTTTTTGAATGGCGGAGCTAAAAGCTTCAAAAGTACCACCTTCAAAGCGCAGGTGCAACGCTCAGGTAAGTGCTACACTTTAATTAAAAATTTTAGAACATCCTCCATGTAACATAGAGAAAAGGTAAATTAATTATTTTGAATGTTTAAACTGTGAAAAGTTTAAATTATTATTTATAATAGAAAAATTGCAAGCCGGAAAATATTTAGGTGTATGAATGGTTTGAAAATCTATTTCACGGATTTCCATTTAACTTAAAACACACACCCGTGTGTGTTGTGACACAGGAAAAAGTTTGGTTTTCGGATTAAATCCTGAATTTTTAAGTGAGCTTTGTGATTTTTCTCTCTTTTTCGTATCGTAACTGCTGTCGAGTAATAATCTCTGTATTATTTGAAGGACTGTTAATAATTTAGTAGCTAATACAGTAAGTATTTTTGTGTAAACCACCAACTAATCACCAAATCGCATGTCCATTTCGACATTTTGTTGTTATGATGTGATATAATGCCCGAGTTATTCATTGTTTTGATGGCATAACAAAACAATGAAATGCGTTTGTGATTATCGGTTCATTTGCTATAAAGTACCAATTCCTCTACGCTTTTAATGTATGGTAAAAAAACTGTAGAAAAGACAAAATATTTTGTTAACTTTTATCATTCTGTTTTTTAACCTATTATTTGTATGATCAAATCATGATTATATTGCGTTCAAATGTGAATGGGTTTAACTTCTTGACTGTTTGAAAAAATACGAATAAATGTTCCATACAAAATTTTAATTCTTATTTAAAACAAAATGCATGGAAAGCCGATTTTCAGGAATTGGCAGCCCTTGTCTTGAATCAAGACCTTTTGATTCAACCTTTTCGTCATTGAAAAGTGTTGCTAGCAACAAAGATCGTTGTTAACTTAAAGCTATGCCACCCTCAGTGTTTATTTTCTCAGTCCCTGAATGATACCAGAGGGCTGGGGTGAGAGAGGCGTCAGTTTTACTGCTTCATAAGGACGGCAGTAAAAAAGAATTGCTTAGAAATCCTAGGCTTTACCGTTTGTTGGCAATCGCCCGAGTGCGCTGTGATATCTACTGATGTTCGTCGTTAAAACAAATCGAGGAGGCGATCGTAAAAGCTAAGCAATGGACGCTAAGGTCAGCCATATGATGGGGAGCTGAAAACAAACGGAAAGTGAAAGATTATCGGTTTTAGAAAGCTCTAAAACTCATCATAGTATCGTAACTGTTACACGAAAGTTACGATCTATTTTGGAAGACATTGCGAAAAATGACGAATTTTCGTATCTTTTGTTTTAATCAAAAACAAAAGAATTTTCAAATACTTATAAATAACATAAGCAAGATTTGGTTCGAAAAGGTTATTTTTAAAACTAATACCGTTTATTTATGTAAATTGAGCTTTTATGTCGTTACTAACTTAGCTGGTTATATGGCCCAATAATAATATCATTGGCTGGTCCTCGAATAAAGAGAGGCGACAGCTACAATCTTCACTTTAAATTCAATTACTGTTAGCTTTCTTTCCCATTTACGACAGCGATATCTTACAAAATAATCTCAATACATAAGTAATGTACATTATATAGGAGTTGAATGGGCAGTGTTTTACCAATAGATTGTGCAGATAAAATGAAGGAGAAAAAAGGTGGAAAAATAGCGTAGCCGGACCGGACCCGGCCGGCCGCCCGCCGGCACCCGAATCGATACTCGCTGTGGAATTTATAAAAGTAGCCACGCGAACGGCCGAGCGTCTGCGCTCTTGCTTTTTCACGTGTTTCGCTATCTGTCTCACTCGCACGCGTGGCTGGCGCGAACGAGTGAGTGCGATGATGGTGTTTGCGCGCTTGCTTCTCGTTGCGCGTGTCTGTTTGCCGCTATGCGCGTCGGCGTGTCTGTTTCTCGAGCTCGCGCGGGAATGACGTAGTTCGCGCGATGTCGGAGATATCGGAATTTGAAGATAGTGTGTCGCGTAATGATGTGGGGAGGATGGTGGATTCCAGTCAGGCTGATGATCGGAAAATGATCCGTTTGGTGCGCGAGCGGCGGCTATTGTACGCGCGGAACAATATGCCAGTAGCTAGTTATTACACCCGCGTGAAGGGGCTGTGGAACGAAGTGGCGCGTCACATGGGATGGACTGGTAAGCGGGGCGGGGTAGCGGCGCTACGATGCATGGGCCTCGATTGTAATTGTACTGTCGGTAAAAGTAGACGAGCGCTTTGGAACCTTTTCAAGTCAATTATCGCGTTCAATATACCTAGTTATTGAACAAGTGTGACAATGACAAAGTATTAGAAAAGGTTAGCTACTCTGAAATTAGTTGGTCGTAAAACGCCACAGCGAATTTTATATCACTTTTGCTGTTTATTTTCGCTAGGCAGATAAGGTAATTTGCTACAAAAATACAAAGGGTTATAAATAATTTGTAGAGTTGATAACGTTATCTATTAGCTTTGTTCTGATAATAGAATACAATCAACAGTATAATATGTTGGTACTTGTATTTTTTTGTTTAAAAACAACATTGTTTATTTCATCTAAGTAAAAAATATCTAGTTTATCTATTTGTTTATGCAAGAGCAGGAGATGATCGTAAACCGGCCTGAGTTAAAAATAGCTCGCACTCTTGTGCAGCCGATATTCAATCTTAACGCTTTATTGAAGCCAAGCAAAAATAGACCTTATTGTGTGCACTGGAGCACCAAAATTAATAATAACACCTTCTATTAATAAAGTTGGTATTTAAATGACGGCTAGGTAATTTTATTGTCAGGGGTCCACAAGTTAATATTTTACAGAAGAATGTTCACGAATATTTGTTTTATTAGAGTTCCGTACCAAAATGGTAAAAAGGAACCCTTTTGGTGCCATACAGTCTGTCTGTCTGTCTGTCACAGCTTGATAATTCTCGAGAACTACTAATGCTATCAGGAACACTTTTAGATGACGTTTGCCCAACTATTTTGCAAATAAGAGAGAAATAAAAATATTTATATTTTTTTGAAACACGGACTGAAAGGTCTTAAAAATTCGAAGTGAGGCTACTATGCCCATGCCTATACCATATGCCCTATATGCCCTATCATAAGAAAGAGCGCTGCTTGCACATTTTCAAACATTTTTTTAGGGCCAAATGGGTTTTGATGAAAAATGTAAAAAAATAATACCGTCCCCCTTATCTCCAAAGTTGCATCGAGAAAAATCTGAAATTATTTTATGTGATAGAAGTTTATGTAAAGATTACAGGCAAAATAAAACGATGTCTCGAAATAGTAAATATTTTCAGAATAATGGTACGGAACTGTGGGTGGGCGAGTCCGAATCACTCTTGACCGTTTTTTTGTTCATGAATTTTGTGTTTCGTGAAATATTATTTCATTCACAACTAACTTAATTATGATATAATTTTTATTGAGAAAAAGCTAGAGTATAAAGTATTTTACAGTTTATAATATCTGTCTTGTTGATGGCTTTGGCATGGCGCTCATTGATGAATGAGAATATCACTTTTTTGTATGATAACTATGGTCGAGTGACTTGTACGCCGGTTTTCAAGGTATCCATTTCTGAGATCCCGGGTTCTAACCCCGGCTGGGTCAATTTAAAATAAAAATAGTTTTTTTTTATTTTATTACAAAAAATGTTTGAGGTGAGACAACCCCAGTAAGTAATGGAATACTTAATAATTTATATTTAATAATTTAGAAAATGAACTTTTCTATTTGTCTCAGGTTTGGGTGTTTGTGGCATATACCGTTGTCTTTCTGATTACCATAACACAACACAAGTGGTTACTTAATGAATAAAAGCAATGTCAATATATTTTTTTGATGTAGTATTTCCTATAGCCAGTTTTATTTCATAACAAAAAATCCTACAGTTGCAGACGTGCGCAGAAAATGGTCTCACATAAGGAACTCCTATTCACGGCACCTGCGCAACGAGATGCACGGAGCGCGCACTGGCAAGGGGCGCATGGTCTCCAGGTGGTACCTGGCTGACGAGCTGGAGTTCCTGCGGGAGCACATGGCCACCGACATGTAAGTTAACTAGAAAACAGCATTAGCTTTTTTATGTCCCCACTGCTGGGGCCCGGCCCGGGCCTTCCTTATAAATGGATGAGAAAGAGAGCCTAAACGACCACATTAGTCTGATATGGATTGATGGGCATTAACGTCTCCAAATGCAGCAGTGAACAGCGGCTTAACGTAAGGTGCCTTAGTTCGAACCATGGAGCAGCTCGAAAATATAAGCGCGAAGCATATATGTCGATGATATTCCACGTAATATGTAATTTCCTTATCATCTATCTATATTAATACGCACAGCTAAGGAGTGGAATTCTCTGCCTGCGTCTACTGCAATCACAGACCAATTATCATAAAAATGCAATCACAAATCATATAACAAATAATACGTATCTAAACCTATGACTGCAATTTAACTTTAATGAATAAAAATTTGCATTTCACAATGCTTTTTTTATATCAAGATAAGTAAATAAGTACCGAAAAATCAACTCATCCGTAGCACCTCAGAAGGGACTCGAACCCGCACCCTTGGGATTTCGCCTCAATGCACTGACCAATTATGCTACCGAGTAGTTCTTTATTCCACTAGCTAGTGGGATCGGCAAAATTTTCTAATACTTTTTAGTTTTTCGCTGTAAGATAGCGTTATTTCATAAATGTGAGGAAACACCTTTTATTGATGGAATTATTCTGATCAAGTTCGTTTCATTGTTGGCGTGTTGTATGGGATTAGCTAGAATAATATCTATTTGTCACCAGACGGCCACCGTCGTTCTCAACATACGTACCAACGATGGTAGAGGTGGAAGTGGCTAACAGCAGTGACCAGGACTCGAAGTCTGACACCAAGGAGGTGAGCGCGCCCTTCATCAACCCCTGGTTCGCCCTCAACACGCAGACCAAGGTGGAACCGAAGCGGGAGCCGTTCTCCAACGACGACAGCTGCTCCTCCGCCTTTGAACCTAACGAGAACAGTTCCTACTTCCAATTCTTCCGTGGCATCCACGGCGACTTCCAAGAACTCCCTCCAAAGAAGCAAAGGCTGTTTAAAAGAAAATGTCTGGACTTCCTTCACGAGTTACTCGACGAAGATGACGTCCCAGCTTCCATGGTGTACCAGAGTGATGCCATAAATTTGACCAGGTTTTCCCGCCCTGGTAGTGATGATGAGCGTGATCAGACGCCTTTTTGTGTAGTGGAAAAAGTGGTCTCTTGTCCTGAAAGTCCAACTTTGTAAAAAGACAAAAGTTTTGTAGTGTTAAATTATACTAAGACGGTGATAGTGTTGCATTTCTAACTTAAATACTATTAATAAATGTTTACGAATGAATGTTCTTTCGAATTTAATTTGATGTTATTTGCAATGTAAAAAAATTACAAGGGGCGAATAAGTAGATGCTTATTATCATTGGTTTTTGTACAAGTTACAAGTACTACCACTTACTAAACAGTGGCGATTATTTCGAAATAGATAGTTAATTGTTTCTAAAAGTAACTAAAGAGAAAGAGAGCCATTAAATGCAAGAAAAGGCTATTATAATCTGCATTGAAAACGGAATGAATTTAGTAACTGTATTCGATACTGATTTAACGACGCGCCGGCTCAGGAAGTATAGTTCGGAAGTATAATGATTGCGAAACAGAATCTCATGTTATTGAAGCATTATATAACCAACACTACGATTAGCAATGTTGCTATGACGATATCAGGTTTTTATCCTTTCAGATCTCACACTCAGTAGATTTAACTGCCTGTGTCTTGTGATTTGGGTGTTTGACAAAGACATGGGGTCCAAATGTTGATTGATATTTGTGTTGGGTAGCTTCTTACCACCATTTTACACAGTCTATCTCTATAGCAACCGTGTTTAATTACATCATTCACTATCATTGAACTTTTAGCACAACTGCTTGCTAATTAGTTAAAAGCGTCAGCCATGTTGATTACGTATACCCGGTGCACTTGACAACCAGCACGTGAAGGGTGTCCAGGCCACGCAAGGTGACACCGGCCGCAAACCGCGACCCCACAGACCGACGCACTCGCAGACATGCGGGCTCGACCGTTGGTGTATGGTAATTGGTAACCTGTATACTCACAGATATTTTTTATACTTAAACGAAAAAATATTTGTCTTAAGTATGATACGTTATCACTGCATCTTTTTTCTGCATTCTCTGCGTCTTTTAGACCATTTAACTACACAGGACGTCATTTATAATAAACTCTCTCTTTTCTTTATGATACAAACTGCAATTACTGTATGGCGGGGCGCGTGGCTGGCCTGACTAAATAAGTGCCAAGTGGACTTCAAGTATATCGAGGTGTTGAGGTACTTATACGAAAATGCTACCATGACGGTCCGAGTACAGAACCAGAGCACAAGCCCCATCCAACTGCAGCGAGGTGTGAGACAGGGAGATGTTATTTCTCCAAAACTGTTCACAGCTGCGTTGGAGGACATCTTTAAGCGCTTGGTCTGGAAACGACTCGGCATCAACATTAATGGCCAGTACCTAACACATCTTCGTTTTGCCGATGATATAGTTCTTATGGCTGAGACCTTGGAAGACCTGAACACAATGCTCAAAGATCTCCATAGTGCCTCTCAAAGAGTGGATCTTAGGGTGAACATGAAAATCAGATATAAGAGATAAGATGAAAATCATGTTGTACTCCAGCTCATGTTGGGAACACTACACTCGAAGTTGTTGACCATTAGGTATACCTAGTACAGACAGTCTGGTTAGGTAAATCCTAATTCGAGAAAGATCTCTCGTCGAATCCAACTCGAAGAAAGAACCGAAGGCCGTTGGGGTGCTAAGGTTCTAGAATGGCGACCGCGTAGCGGACGACGCTCCGTGGGTAGCCTTGAAATACCTCATAATTGTCCTAGAATTTTATTTTCAGAGATGGTGTAGGTGGTACTTTAATTAATATACAGTTTAACTAAAATGCTAACACTATTTTACGATTGTGTTACACAAGTTTATAAATAAATAAATAAGTTAGTTGTTTTAAAATATGTTAATGTTGCTAACACCTTGTTTGGTCTATGGCATGCAGCGACCCGCGTCACCCGCGTGTCGCCGACTGGTCTGCAAATACGATCTCAAGTAGAAGTTACAAGCTCCATATAGGAACACATGTGTTATACATATTATATGTATGTCATGCACTCGGTATTGTTCCTAGCACTGGTCCTTCACTCTCACTTATCCACAAGCTGTTTTTAAATGGATACAAATGTTTTTTGTTATTTGCATTTATGTTAATCACTTCTTGCATATCGAACACAATGCTAATGTCTTTGTATTGTAAGAGATTGATTCTTGTTTTTTTCGTTTCCATTATTGTCAGTCACTCCAAGTCCCCACACCCGTTGCCAGGCATAGGCTTCCTCCAAATCCATTCGGTCCTGAGTTCTCTGAATACTCGTTTACTTGATTGGAACTTAGTATCTGCTGGCGTGGCTTTGTAAGCACCCCTTTGACTCGCTGGATTACCAACAACCATTATCATTGATCAAATGACTTGTTTTTTGAATAAAAATAATTAAGCATTTTCAATGTTATAAGTATGTGTGGTAAGGTATTATGGTCTCTCAAATAAGTACTAAGTCCTAAAAAATCCTGCCCTCAGAACCTGGTAATTTAGGACATTACAAAAATGGTTGATGGTAATAACTGCTATTTTTTTTACTGATCCTAAGTAGCTATTTACTCGGGATCGTGGCTTAGGCCCCCAGTGGTCAACGATAATTACTTCAGATGTTTTTTGGGCAGCACCTCATTAACATTTATTCCCACAATATAAGCACCACATTCGCTTGGCACTCTTTCTTTTACTCGAAAGGGCAACTTGTGACGTAATTCCATTAATAAAACCGCCCTACTTCCTTGCCCTAGTTCTGCTCTCGACAGGATTCACACCGAGGATATACCTATTTTTATATATTACTAGCGACCGCCCGCGACTTCGTCCGCCTGGATCCTTGGGTAATACCTTTGACCAGGATAAAAAGTATTATTTTGCGAACAAAAGGGTGAGTGAACATACAGCCTATTTCAAAATTATTATTTTAAGTGATAAAATGCAAATATTTTAATATTTTATAACAAATTATTGTGAATAATGAATAATTTGATAGTGATAAATGTTTGTTTGGCTTAATTAAGGACGCACACATTTATTTATTCCAAAAATGTAAATGGATTTTCAGCGGCATAAAACCTCTTTGTTGTTACTAAATAATAACTGTATAACCCGGTTAAATTGAGAATGCTCTTTTTACTCGCATATAACTTGCAGTAAAGTGTTAATTTAATTTTGTAGTGATAATTCTATTACGCACTAATGTGTAATGTTATTAAGCACGTGCGTGTTATAGCTCGGTTTATGGCCCTAAAAGTGATTAAGGCTCACTTTACGGACAAGTGTGTTGAAAAATATACAGTATTCCACTGAGTACTGAAAGTCTCGAAAATAGTTATGCGTTTGAATGTGAGTTCAAAAAGTTCTTAGTTAGTAAAGGCTATTATAATTTAGAAATTATTTAAGGATAAGCTTCAGCTATCCAATCAAAATTGCAGTGCCCTAACGGGGCGTCACAAATAGTCACAATTTTCTTACTATAAATTGTAATACCTATATAAGTCATGCGACTTGCAAATAAATACTATAATAATACGTCCTAGGTTTTGAGAACATCCACAATTTTCCAACATCCACGGTTTAGCATAAGTAGGTATAATCTCAAAATTTAAAAAGTTATATAGCTTTCTCATCTTAATCAACTGTTTAAAAATATCTGGAAAGATGTTCAGTTGAATGTCGAGGTTAATTCCTTCTACATTGGTGAGATGGCGCTGGCTTGCAGCGTAAGAGTTGATATACTAGAAGAAATTCGACGTTCCCACTAGTGACTCGGTAGCTCAGCGGTCAGACGATGAGGACATTCCAGCTTCACCTGCGGTTCCGCGAGGTCGCCCCTGTGCTCCGAGTCTCCGCGCAGCGCCATCTACCGGATCATCCGTGTCAAGGTACGCTAACTAGTTGCAATTTTCATTGCGACTAGTTGCGTGTTTCCGATTTTTAGGACTCACGCTCGATTGTGAGTGCTTCGGGAACTCTTTGTTTGTATTAAAATAAAAAGTTCTCGTTCCTCATTCGCGTAGCGTCGGTTGATACTTACTGTGCCAACGAAGCCGACGAGAGCGATCCCGGTACGCTCGCTAAGGCCTCCTGGCCTTAGCAATACCGAAGACCCGATCCCACTGCACTTGGGCCTAGTCCCAAGGGTGAAGGTACGAGCGGCTATCCACTAGGGATACCTGCTCACTCGTCGTCCCCCCTCTCCCCTCTGCCTCTGGCAGAGGGAGTCTTTTTTTTCCGCGCGTTTGCTCGGCCATGGAGTCCCCTGGCTCCATGCTCGCCGAGCTTATCAAGCAGCTTAGTGCTGCCCCCGAGGAAGTTGTGGCCGCTCTGGCGCACTTTCTCAACTCCCAACTGGCGTCTCGCCAAACCACCACCCCCATCGTCCGTTCTGCTCCGGCGTCCCCTGACGCATCCCCCATCCCGTCCCAGATGGAGTTCGAGCCTCAGGCTCTGGCCTCCACAAAGAGGTCCGCTTCTCAGCGGTCCTCATCGTCGTCATCCGACGACACTTCGGACACCCTCACAGACGGGTTCACCGTCTACGAGGGAAGAAAGAAGTGTCGCCGCACTAAGCGCAAGCTGCGCGCTAGTGCCTCCCCACCCGCGACCCCTGAGACGGCTATCCCGCTGTCGCAGGTGACTCAAACTGCCCCCGTCCCCCTGATGTCTCTAGACATCTCATGCCCCCCTGCTCTGTCGCAGGTGTCTAACGCTCGCGCAGCGTCCCCGACACCGACCCCGACCCCCTCTCGCTCACACACTAGGTGCGATCGCCCGCACACTAGGTGCGAGCCAACGCTCGCTAGAGCGAAAGCCCCGCCCCCCGTCTTCCTTCGAGAGAAGGAAAAATGGACAGAGGTCTCACGCCTCTGTACCACCAATAAGGTCCACTACACCCGTGCACACAACACGGGTGTGGCGGTCCGTATTGAAACCCCGACCAGTGACGACTTCCGTGCACTGGTCAAACTCCTGACTGCCCACAAAGTGGGCTATCACACCTATGCCCTCCCCGAGGAGCGCAAGGTTCGTGCCGTACTCCGTGGAGTACCGCACGAGATCCCCACCGACGAGATCCACAAGGATCTCGTCGCCCAAGGTTTCCCGGTGGAGGCCGTGCATCATATGCACAGCCGATCTGGGAAACAATTTCCCCTATTCTTAGTCGTAATGACTAATGCCCCGTCCTCTAGGGACATCTTCAAGGCCAAAGACCTCGTGGTCTGCGGCCTCTCTGGCTGCAAAGCCGAACAGCCCCACCGGCGTGGCACTCCCGGGCAGTGCCACCGCTGCCAACTGTACGGGCACGCGGCAGCTAATTGCTCCGCTACGCCCAGGTGCGTAAAGTGCCTCCTCCCTCACCCAACTAGTGAGTGTACTCGCACGCGAGACACTCCAACCCCTCCCGGTTGCGTGCTGTGCGGTCAGTTAGGCCATACGGCTAACTATAAAGGCTGCCCACGCGCCCCGCGTCCCCCCAAGCCCTCCAGGGCTAAAGCGACCCCCCAAAAGAAGGCGCCGCCTGCTGGCCCTTCCCCTCCCACCCCCGCTGACTTCCCCGCACTTCCTAAGTCGGGCGGAGTGGCCCCAGCAAAGGCTCCCGTGCCGGCCTGGGGTCCCCCCAAGGCAAAACCGCCGACGGTTCCTGCCTCGATCCCCGCCCCTTTCGCTCCACCCAAGGCGGCCTCCCTCGTCGACGACGTGAACCTCATCTTTGATGCGATTCGCGGCGTCAACGTGGCGGAGATATCCGCTTTGGCGGGGAAGCTGCGCAATGCGCGCAATGCTCAAGAGCGCCTTATTGCGCTCTGTGAGCACGAATCTCTCTTGCGTACTTTATAAGTATGCTTCCAGCTATATCCCAAACGCGTGTCGCCAACGGTCGCGACAGACCTGCTAGCGTCTCGCTTGTCTCTTTCAACTGTCGCTCTTTGCGCAACAATTTACCTGAAATAAGGGAATTTTTGCGCGAAAGAAGCGTCGACCTCCTTCTCCTTCAGGAGACGTGGCTAAAACCCGCGATCAAAAAAGGGCTGTCTATTAGATCGTATGCGCTCGTGCGCAACGATAGGCCCCCCCCCGCCCCCTCTGCGGACCATTCTGTTAGTAGTAGTACGAGAGGTGGTTGCGCTATCTATTTCAGAAAGGCGCTCCACTGCTCGCCCATCCCCACTCCTCCACTCTTAAGTATGGAAGCGACGGTGTGTAGATTGGCTATGACGGGTCATCGAACTCTAATCATAGCGTCAGTCTACATTCCGGCGCACGTACTTCCCGTTCAAAGCGATTTCGAAACGCTACTCTCTTTAGGCGATTCTATAATTCTTTTCGGAGATTTTAACTCCAAACACACCGATTGGACGTGTATCAACACTAATACCAACGGTCGTAAGTTATTAGAAATTGTCGAAGCTCTCGAGCTTGACGTAATTTCGCCTTACGCTCCCACCCATTACCCGGATAGGGTCGATCACACCCCCGATGTACTAGACTTTGCGCTAGTGAAGGGAGTGTCGCTCGATCTAAGATCGATCGAAACTCTCGACGATCTCGGTTCCGACCACCGACCGGTCTCCCTCATTTTAGGTGACCATAACCCACCCCCCCCTCTTCTAAAAACCGTCACCAACTGGGACGGTTTTAAATCCTCACTCTCGTCGGCCATGAGTGCCGACAACTCACCGTACGCTATTGGACCCGACTATTTCGATAGCTCGGCGAAAATAGACAGTGCGGTGGGCTCTCTAACCCAATTAGTCCAATCGACCCTAACGGCGAACGCGAAGGAGGTGCCTGTCAAGTCTGACAGACCACTTCCGGCGGACGTCCGTAATCTGGTCAGGGCTAAGCGGGCAGCCCATAGAAGGGCGGCCAAGTATCCGACCCCCGAGTATAGAGCCGCAGCGAATCGCCTCAGGCGACAAGTTAGCTCCCAACTCTCAGACCTGAGGAACGACCGTTTCGGCGACCTCATGGCTGAGATCTCTCCCTCCCACCAGGCCTACTATAGAGTGGCTAAAGCTCTTCGTAGCGATGCCACTACCCACCTCCCCCCCCTTCTCCGTCCCGATGGCTCTTTGGCCTTCGACGACGACGAGAAGGCGGAATGCTTCGCTGACAGCATTGCTTCTCAATGCTCAGTCAGCACACAGGAATGCGATCCTGTCCATTTGCGGGAAGTCGAGGAGGAGTTGGCCACTCTGGACTCCTCCCCCTTGACCCCCGACACTGACCCCGTTTCGATTTCTACCGATGAAATCAAAACCCTCATTAAAGAACTCGTCGTCAAAAAGGCGCCCGGCGCCGACGGCATTTCTAATATGGCCCTTAAGTACTTTCCCATACAAGTACTAACTTTCATCTCTCTCATTTTCAATGCCTGTTTCGATCTATGCTACTTTCCAGCCGCCTGGAAGGACGCAATCGTAATAGGCATCCCCAAACCGGGTAAGCCCATCAATATCCCCTCTAGTCACAGACCCATTAGCCTCCTCAAGGCGTTAGGCAAGCTCCTCGAAAAGTGCATACTCGCTCGTGTGAAGGAGCATCTTTTCGGGGAAGACTTGATAATCCCCCACCAATACGGCTTCCGAGCCAAACACTCTTGTCCCCAACAAGTTCACCGCATAGTCGAGTACGTCTCGAGCGGCTTTTTCCCCCGCAAATACAAGACTGTAGCGGTCTTTTTCGATGTAGCCAAAGCCTTCGACAAGGTTTGGCACACCGGACTAATAGTCAAACTGTACAGGCTCAAACTGTCGGTTCGGCTGGTCCGGCTGATAGCATCGTTTCTCCACCATCGCACCTTTCGTTTCAAACACGAAGGTACGCTCTCCTCCCCCCGATCTATCACAGCGGGCGTGCCGCAAGGCTCAGTCCTCGCTCCGTTGCTATATCTCGTTTATACCAACGATATCCCAATCCCGACCAATGGTGTCGAACTGGCCCTATTCGCTGACGACACGGCTCTATACAGAAAGGGCAGGTCTCTTGACCGCCACATACTTCCGAAGCTACAGGCTTCTATCAATAAGTTAGGTGAATGGTTCCGCAAATGGCGCATCGAAGTAAACCCGGAAAAATCTTCCGCGGTTTGCTTCGATACAAAGCGCCGACCCCCCAAACATCGCCCCCCCACCTTGCTAGGAAAATCCATCCCCTGGCAAAGGTCCGCCAAATACCTCGGTGTCACCCTGGACCGGGGGCTCACTTTTAGGCCCCACGTCCAGAGAGTGACCCGCAATGCGCGGTTCTACATGGGTCGGCTCAGCGCTATGCTGGGCCGACACAGTAGAATGTCCCTCCGCAACAAGCGAACGCTATACAAGGTTTGCGTGCGGCCGGTGATGACATATGCGTCCCCGGCTTTCGCCCACGCCTCCCCCACTGTCTTGCACCAGTTGCAAGTAGTGCAAAACCTTTTCTGCCGCAGAGCGGTTAACGCCCCATACTACGTCCGCAACGCGGACTTGCATAGGGACCTCGAACTCCAGACCATCCAACAATTCCTCCTCCAGATCTCTGAGCGATTCTTCGAATCAGCTGCAGATCATACCAATCCACTAATCCGAAGCGCGGCGGGGTACGACCCCCCCGTTTCATCCTCCAACCTGTTATCCCGCAGACCCAAATCCGTCCTAACCGACCCCCCCAACCAACTCTCGGCCGACCTGGACCGCCTACTGGAGGCCCAGGAGGCTGCAAACGCCCCCACCCCACCGACCCCTCAGGTCACACCCGACCCCTCAGGTCACCCCCAACTCTCTACGGCTGGCCTCCCGTCTGGTAGTCAGTCGTCATAGTATAGTATTTTTTGTCATAACGGCCGGTGACCCCTCTGGTTGTCGGTCGTCCTCTAAGCGCATGCTCGCCTAGGTGAGTGACGCTCGCGCCACCCTCCCCTCGGGGGGCGGTCGCATTAGACGAAGGTTTCGAGGCTCTTCACAGCTGTCGGGTCGAAACCAACCTCAAAGGCGGTTTTAGTCAGTAGAAGTCTGACATGCCCCCCCATAGACCGTCTATGGGGGAAGTCCAATGAGGATTTCCGCCTCCTTCCCCTCGCGTGTCCGGGAAGGTTGCTCCGAGCCCTTCTGGTTGAGAGTGCAAAAAAAAAAAAAAAAAAAAAAAAAAAGCGGTCAGAGCATTGGACCGGTTATCCAAAGGTCGCGGGTTCGATTCCCGTCCGAGAACATGATCTGGTGCAATTCCTATTTTTTCTAGTATATTATTTAGTATTGTATAAAAATAGCATTGTGAATGCTTAAATCTCAAAATTAAAAAAAAAAAATAGGTATAACCTCCTTCGCATGAGGAGCCCTATACAGAACTATCGTCTTCGATCAAGTCTTCGAGATCAATGGCTAAATATCAGAATCAGAAATTATATAATCGAAATTATTGGAGTCCGAAATGTTGAAGACACAAAAATTCCCTTTGTACGAAGCGACGCAACATTCAAGGGATAAATTGAAACGTGACGTCACCGGGCTGTTTAAAGAATCCATTGTGCTGAGACCTCCGTCCCGAAGTCCCGAGGGACAACACGGGACGAAACTCACTTATGCCCAAGAAATACCTCGTCGCTTACCATTCGCGATTCATAAGCGAATGCTATCAAACTCTCAGCCGTATTCCAACTCAATAAGGTCAATTTTCATGAAAGTTTTTCCGGGAAATATGTTAAACGATAATAATAGAAGGAGGTGGCGTGAGGGGGAGTGACCCGATAAATCAAATAGAAACCTTTCCAATAGTGTCTTCAAATGTAAGGCCTGGAGAGTGTTGTGTTGGCACGTGTGGCGCTGTATCACCGTAGCTACGGTTTATTGTATTACTGTAAATAACTATGAGACAGGAAAATATGTTGGGAAAATTCGCAGGATGGAACTGCCTTAGTTTTGTCAATACGACTACAGAGCATGATATTTTATTTCTCAAATCAAAATAACCCTATCTGCGGCGGTAACAGCTAAAAACATTGAAGTTAATGTTAACTGTGTTTTGACAGATGAATGTGATACATTGCTACTTTTCTTTGGTAAGTTTTTATTTGTGCCAAAACGAAGTAGCAATTAGTAGTCTAGAATTGAATCCCTCGCTATTTTCATATATGTATTGGCCAGCCAAGCGTTGTTTAGCTATGCGAAATTTAATTTATTGGTTTTTTATCATCTCCAGGTTGTATAGGAGGTATAGGTATTAACAATATGGTTGGCGGTGCATCACGCATGTGCAGAGCAGCGGTCAGCGCGGTATATTTTGGGAGTGGGTCGCGTGACGTCACTGCGTGCGCGCAGACTTCGAGACTGCATCTAACCCACTCAAACCACAGAATACATGATAGTACACTCAAACTAGCAAATGAAACTATTACTAAATAATATACTAGAAAAAATAAGACTCGCACCAGATCATGTTCTCGGACGGGAATCGAACCCGCGACCTTTGGATATCCGGTCCAATATGCTCTCCGATGCTTACCGAGTCACTCGGTAAGTGACTCGGTAGCTCGAGCATTGGACCGGATATTATTTCTAGTATATTATTTATATTTTTTCTAGTATATTATTTAGTATTATATAAAAATAGCATTGTGAATGCTTAAATGTCAAAATTTCAAATAAATGAAACTAAAATAATAATTGGGCTGTCACAGATTCGGAAGCATCATGTGAATTTATATATTATATTGTTGATACTTTATAATATATATATATCAGGAAAAAAAATTAAACGATTCAAATGAGTTTCATTCGAAGTTTTTTGAATAAATTTTTATGAGAGTTTCCTTTTGGTTAAATTCCCTTAGCGGTTAGATAGTGTTACATTTCTTCAACTCACTACTCAAATCTTTGTGAGTATGTTCACAGCTGATCTAAGTTAGTCCCTCACATAAATGGGTATATTACAGTTACTATCAAGACTTTAAAGCCGTTAACATTAACTCTGCACTTCCATTTCTCCAAACTTCAGCCATCAACATAAATCAACGTGCGTGCGACGAAATTCATAAGAAAAGTGATTTGATTTAATCGGCGCAATTTATGAGCAACGCAGGGGAAAGTCTTAATTTAAAGCATTAAGTGTCCGAAGTGTTACTCAGCCGGGAATCGAACGGGCTAATGGCGCTGATAAAACTCGACGATGGCGGGAATTAAGGGAAGAAACTGTGACTCGGATCTTTGAAACTTAAATAAAAACAAGGGGCTCGCCGATTGAGCGAATAATGAGTAAAGGTAGGGCTGATAGTTGGCGGGAAAAACCTAATTACTACATTAAAAACAATCTTTAAGCGGATTGAAAAATGAGTAATCACAATAGATATAGGTATACGCCTAAGAAAACGCAATAGTTTAACGGAATTTCAAAAGCCGAACATCAGTTGATGACATTTTGACAAAACTGATATCACATATCATTTAATTATGAGCAATTTCAAATGCAACCGGTTGCTTGAGGACGAATGGTGTTACGAAAAAATAAAAACAACAATATTACCAGCAGAAAAGTTCGTGGCAGCCCTGAGGAGCTTTGGAGGGCGGCGCGGGCGGGCGGGGAGTGGGTAATTTATGACGTTGTTTCATTTTCATTTTCAGCCGCTGAGCGTCCGTCTCGCTCTCACTCAAGCTGCCATGAAGCGCTCACGAATCATGAAAAATATATCTTGCAAGGAGTTTCGCTCTTTAAGGTCACTACTTAGTTACTAGTTTCTGGAAATGGTGTTCGCGGCTTTTCTAAAAGGTGGATAGTTAGTTATTAAAGCTTTAATATTTTCCGATACATGCAGTAAACCTTTCTTGTAAAAGTGGAAGTTTTGATTTGTGCCATTTATGTTTACAGGGTTATTTGTTTAACACCAACCACCTCGCAGGAGGGTTTGTTCTGCGACTTTCCGAAAAAATCAAATAAAATCTACTTTTCATACAAAACTCGACATTTGTATGGAAAGTCGTTTTTGTTGTCTGCGAAGTTGTTGGTGTTTTACAAATAACCTTGTATATTTTTGATTATGTTAGAAAATGTGAAATCAAGGATATACAAGGTGTTACAAAAGTACTCCTAATGCCGAATATGGTATATAGGGACCATCAAACTGAACAACTTTTACTATGGGGCCAACTCTGAAATCGCGAAAAAAAAATCAGCTGTTTCATACAAAAATTAAAATCGAAAATATCAAAATGTATGGAACAGCTGTTTTTTTTTTCGCGATTTCAGAGTGGGTCCCATAGTAAAAGTTGTTCAGTTTGATGGTCCCTATATGCCATTTTCGGCATTAGAGGTACTTTTGTAACACCTTGTATTATAGATACATTATTATACAATTAGCAGGTAGATAAGTATTAGGTAAGATGTGAGTAATAGTTTTCTTTCCATCTACTGAAACTTCTTCCAACAGTAAATAATTTTCAAAATGCCCAATGTTACTGTTCAAGCAGCCATATTGTTTTTCGAGCTTCGTTATTAAATCTAGCCGATTAATATTCGGCTGCAAGCGGCGGGATCTATTAATGTTATTGTGCGGAACCATAGCGGATTGATTTATGGGTGCAGCGCGAATAAGAATTATATTCGCATTCACCAGTTTAAATATAAACTTTATATTTTAGAAGATTTAAAAATATTATAGATTGTTAAAGTTAGAAAAGGCCTCGTGAATGTGGACCATGACCATCAGACATTTTTAATGTCCCCACTGCTGGGGCACAGGCCTTCCTTATGTATAAGGAGGATGGGCCATAAACCACCACGCGGGCCCAATGCGGATTGGTGGGTGTTAACGATTGTTTTAGATTTTGGATAGGAAACGGATTTATTATTATGATTACAAGCTAATGGGTAGAAAAAGTGGGTAGAATACGGAACACATCGGTTTTAAACCATAATCTGGTTTTAAACCGGTTTATTTGGAACTATACTCCGTGAGAAGATGACGTAGCTTCTTTGACATTCACATATGCTTGCACAGCCTAGAATTTATGATTTAAATTTTATGACTTTTGAGTGGTTACTTTTTGTTGTTAAATTGGAAGATTCAGCGTAAGTATAGTTGTAAAAAGAGGTAAGTATGTGAAGCAGAATTTCCCCCCAGCAACATGCAGTGTTCAATACACAACCAGGCATACATCGTCAGTTGTCTGTGTTGCGTCCGTAACCCGATACCTGCCGGTGGAATTACGGAGTCGCTCCAAACCGAATTATCCCCCCATATGCACCCCCCACCTGCCTAATGGACGCCATGTTGACACCAACATCAGTCATCTGGACAACTGTAATTAATGTAGGTACAGATCATGTGGGAAATGTTGTGAACGTTACGAGAAAACACACAAGGTAAACATTTGCCTTATATAAGGTAATTAAAAACCACATCAAACTTGGTCCATTAGTTTGGGAGCTACGTCGCATCAGACAAACAGACAGATTTTTGCGTCGGAGGTAGAAAATTAACAAAAACTTTATCGATTTAAAAAAGTTTATCTCACCAACTTTTATGTTTATGTACCTATTCTATCAGATTTTTCATAACTTAACAATTTTAACAGTCAAATTGTTTAATTAGATAAAAAAAAACATTAATAATCGTAGGGGCAGCATACTGAGTTGACTTAGCTTTTCCGTAAGTTTAAAACTGTTTAAGTAGTTATTATTCTTCTTACCTATTAAAACTGATAGGTACTTTTCTCTCGAACATAAAAAAGATAATTATTCTTGGATTCGAGCACCGCTCTCCGATGCCAGTAGGCACATTTTATACCGATTTTGGCATCACGAATTCAATTTCGTTCATATTACCAATTTTGGAGCGAACCCGAGTTACCCGACACGATTGTGGATCGGAGATAAAATATGATGTTGTCAGAGCGGGTGAGGGGGCGGGATAATAGAATTTTGACTTTTTGACATATTATAAGAGTTCAGTTTTCGAACGGAAGCTGTGAAGGTTAATGATAGATGAAGGTCATGTTTTGCGCGTCGAAGGCCGAAATAATATTTATTTATTAAGAAGATATAATAATGTATTATCTTCTTTAATATTTACAAGAATTGTTCATTATTATTCAGGTTTTAAGTGAGACTTCCACTTCTAGTCCAGGCAGTAGATTACTGTGAAAACCGCACCCAATTTCGTGAAGTTTTTGGTTTGATGCGCGTAGATAAAGACAGACTGACAGACAAATAAACAAAAACCGAAACAAAAATTTTAAAAATATTCTTTCGATCAGTTTTTTTGGGGTTTTCTTATTATTATTTTTTAGTACTAAAGCGAACAAATAAAAAATATAATTATTCCTTTTATATTCAGCATGCCGTTTTTAGTTTTAGTCAGAATAACGTGAAGCAATTTTTTTTTTTAAAAAGCGGACTTACAAAATACAATAGATATTTCTACATATCCTTGTTAAAATAATGTTTTTCTACTGTTTTTCAGCCAAACGAGAAACAGATGAGATACCAAACGCGTACAAAATTAATAAGCCAAACAACATTTTTTTTTTATTGTCTTTGACCCCATTTGTCATATAAATGCCATGTTTAATTAAATACCTCCCCAGTAACCTTTACAAGTTGCACTCACAAATCACAGCAGTAAAATTTTAATTTTGTTCCCTTGTGGTATTAACCCTGGGCATGCCTGTTAGTGTCCCTCAGACCCGGCACCTCAAAGAAGTGATGATATTTTTTTTCAAGTTTTTAACCAAACCTGCTGTGCTCCTAAGTAGCTAAGCTATATCGACTAGACATCATTTTGCCACTTCTCCCGCAGCTCGCAACGCACTCCGAAAAAGGAAGGGTTTTTCTGCGCTCAGGTCTCAGAGACCCGACCAGGCACTAACCAGGAAGACCAGCCCAGACGCGGCGTAACTTTTTAATAGATAACTGATTATTATTGTATTTATGTTTTGTGTGGGAAAATATTTATTTAAATATCTTGTATCTCTTGTAGAAGTACATTTGCCTAGAATACGCAATTTTTTTATTCCAAAATTGGTGCAAAAATTCTACAATATCCTCCTATCAATAATATTACTAATGGGAAAGCTTGTTATCTTTGTTACTCAATTAGGCAAAAACGACTAAACGGATTTAGATGAAATTTGGAATGCAGAAAGTTTATAACCTAGATTAACAAATTTTAAAACTCTTTTGTCTGGGTTAAAGATTCAGTAGAGATTTTTCGAATATCCACGCGGACGAAATCACGGACAGTAGCTAGTTCTGAAAAATTGTAAGCCTTATCATTATTTTAGCCAAAGATAAGTTGATTTTTCTGTGCCTTAAATTTACGTGATACCTGAGTTTTTATCTTAATTCTTTGTCAATAATTGTCACCTGATATTTCAACATATTTAATTACAAACTGACAAACTCACCAGGCACGCCGTGAGACTTTTACCCACTAGGAATATCAAGGGTTAAAAGTGGTTCACGATAGGAAATTCAAATGTTATTTTTCCAGTTAACCGCTGGTTTACATATTAAAATAAATACCCAAATGATTTTTCATTTAAAAATTTTGATTTATATAAATATTAACCCGACATTAAGTGCATCATAAATGAACTGTCTACATAGCTATAACCATCAAACCAACATTAAGGATTTTCACAATCATTATTTGCATTTTCCAATCGCTCAGTAGAATTTACTTATTTGAATGTAATGTAATTGCTATGTACAGTCTTTAGTCACGTGCATGATGGATTAATGTTAAAGTATTTTTGTATTTTTTTATAGGGTAGGTAGGTACCTAGTCTTGCTTCAAAGAGTTTTCGATTTTTGACGACTCTGTATGAAATATACAGGGAAAAAAAGCAGCCCTTGACGAGTTTCTTGCCGGTTCTTACAAGGTCTCCCGCTTAGCTTTGCGAATATGGCGTAGCTTCTTTGACATTCACAAGTGCTTGTAACAACCTAGACTGAATAAATGAGTTTTGAATTTTGAATTAAGTAAACTTTTATCAAAGAACGACCAGACAAGCAATTCTTTAAGTAGGTCTCAACCTATATAAATATTTTAGCAACCCTAAAAGCTGTAAATGCAAGTCTATGATGTCAATTTCAAGCGGCCTGAATCTACACTTTCTAATCACCACGTCATAAGGTTTACATTTACGTGGCAAAACGCACTGTTAACGGTGCAGGGAGGTCATTGACCGGCGAGGTCAGCCGCGGTCACAAGGCCCGCTAATTTGTGGTTAGCCAATACTAGTAATAGCTTATAGCTGTTGCGAAGGAGCTATACTGAAAATACTGTAATTTTTTAGGTAACTTTTGCACGAGTTTTAACGGATCTTCATACATAACTTCTTTGTTTATAAACCGATTTAGATGATTCTTGTTTCGTTAGAAAGGGGATACTTTAAGGATGTTTTCATTCAAATTTCCTTCACATTGGACCTTGGACTTCGAAGATACACAAGAGAACTCTTCAAAATCAAATATGATAGTGTATTTATTGTTTGTGTGATTATGTATTGAAAATGGAAAAAAAGTCGAGCGTGCGTTGCGTTCAGAACAATAATTGGAGTGCCTAGTGTCATTAGCATTAATTCCATATTATCTCACTGACTTGTAGCATTTAGTATAATAATCTTGTCGCTACTGCGTGTAAGCAAAGCAAATCAAAATAAATTGATTTCTTTACCGTGTGAAGTTGACATCAAACCATCATCAAGCGAATCGAAATGCACCTCATTTCACCAATTTTTCCCTTATTTGTCTATTATGATATTAGGTATGTTAAATGCTTCTTTATACTGCAATTTAAACTATAGGCACAGAATAATATAGTAGTAGGTACTAAAAATGTCTAAAGGCGTAAATATGTACACAGACTGAACAAGTCAGTTTCTCAATAGGTGAATAACTTATAACTTTCACTTATTTGGTAGCAAACAGCTAAGTAGCCATTTTAATCACAGAATAAATAAGTTTAATGTCTTACGTTAAGGTATTTAAATAAAGATTTAGTAACACAATAGAGGTAAGTACATACTTAGGTATATAGAACCAATGTCAGTAAACTTACAACAATTATAATTCTTTCATATTATAGGTAAGCATGTTTATAAAACCTATCTTATGAATCGACACGATTTTAAAATAACATCGGACTGTAATACATAGGTAGTAGAAAACTGCGTTACCGAGAAAATAATCAAAACTTGAACATGCTTCTGCGATAAACATTTGTTACAAAAATGTAAAGTAGGTAGTCACGCACACAACATCACAATGTTTACAATTATATTGTTCGCCAACAGTGCGCCTTTGTCAACAAACTTGGAGTTAGAACCGCGCATCATTTTACTAAATAGGTTGGAACAACACGCGCGCCATGTTTACAAAAGTTATATAACATTCGCTCGCTCAGTTTACTTTCTCTATGCCTCAGTCGCCCGCCCCCCTCCGAGGCGCTCGCACGTCACTACCGCGCCAAAATGTCGCAAAACTTCATGTGGACCCACGAGATGATGATTAACTTAATAGAATTATTCCGCGAGAAAACTCTACTATGGGATACCAGCTGTGAAGATTATAAATTTAGGCATAAGAAGTATGAAGCGTGGCAGGAGATCGCCGATACTTTGGGTCTGGAAAGGCACATAGTGGAGAAGAAGATGAGGATGTTGACGGGGCAGTATAAACGAGAGCTGGTGAAGGAAGGAGGAGGGGTCTCTAGCAAGTGGTTCGCTTTCCAGAGGTTAAGGTTCCTGGGAAACGCTCAATATGCCTCGCAATCCTCGCAAAATAGCTCTGTCAATGAACAGGTAATTTTGATTTTGTTAATAATGCTAATAATTTTTGATCTCTGTATTTGTAATGATGATATATTATAAAAAAGAAATTTATTTTTACTTGTGTTTTACGAAATAATTGTAACTTTTGTTATGCAAACAACCGTTACGAAGTTAGGTCTGTTTTGTCACAAGGTCATAGATTAGACATTACTACCTACCTAGGGTGTCCCTTTCTCTTGATTGATTTTTAAAGATGTATAAAAATGTGACTGTGTTGTACACCTCAGTAATATAGAAGTGAACTTATTTTGTTTTAGTGTGTGCAATAAATGAAATGTAAAAGAAATTAATTATATTCTAGACATTACAATATCATGTTTTCACTAATTGTTTAGGATATTATAATGTATAACTATGAAAAACTTAATTTAGAATCTAAGAGCAATATTAGATAATAAATTCTCCACTATGTTTTAATAAGAAATCCGCACTCTCAGTTAATTGTTATTACAGCCTCATCAAGAACCCATTTATATCGACACAAGATCTGAAGGGAGTAACATGGAAGATACTTCCAGTTTCGAAATCCATGAGGATTTATTGCAGAAGAGACCAATACTTATCCACGAACAAAGACTTAAGCGCCATGTGGTACATGCGAGGGTGAGTATATGTTGCTATTGTTTTGTTTCAATCATCATATAATTTTGCATACACGTTGTCACAGATAGGACATAGGGTAACTTTCACCAAGAAAGTACTGTATAAAAATAAAAGAAAAAGATTGAAAAATAACTGTCCGCGCAGGCCGCTAGTGTTTATATACCTACTAGCCTTTTTTTGTTGACGCAGGGGTACCTACTTGTACGGAGGAGAGCCCTGAACTCGCCGGATTGGCTCCCGCTATCGAGAAGCCTATAATACTAGCCTAGAAAAAGTTCGCTTTCTTCGCAATTAGAATTAAAGAGGAAAATAATACATTATGCCTGACTTAAAAAAAAACAAAGTTATTTATAAAACAACAACAACCTCGAACGTGATTACTGACATCGTAAACAACAACGTTTGTTCTACGCATTTTCCGAAAAATCAAAGAAAATCTACTTTCCGTACAAATGTCCAAACAGGTGATCCAGTTTTGTATAAAACTCGACTTTTTTGTTTTTAAAAAAAAAAAACGTTCGTCTTTTTCGGAAAAGTCGTAGAACAAATGTTGTTGTTTATGATGTTAGTACTCTACTCCTGCGAGGTTGTTGGTGTTGCTAACTACAGCAAGGAGTTACTCTTTCAAAATTAACCGTTTTTGCAGCCTCAACAAGAATTTATCGACACAAGATCTGACGGGAGCAACATGGACGATAGTTACGACACCCACGAGGCCTTACCTCCTAAGAAACCAAGATTTATCAAGCGCCATGAGGCTAATACCAACGAGAATACATCCGACCTGGTCGCCCTATTCAGAGAAGAAAAACTGTCTAGAGACGAATTCACTGTATTCGGTGAACACATAGCTCACAAGCTGAGGAAAATTACAAACCATAAAGCAAAAGCAACGACGCAATACCTTATTAACCAAATACTTTATAATGCCGAGATGGGGAAATATGACAAGACTGATGATAGAAACAGGGCTACCAGCAGCACAGGATGTGTGGTGAATCTAACTGAGACTGACCCAGTAGCTGTTGACAACCCTGAATCGGTTGTGTTAAAACTGGAAAGCGAAACTTGGGAATAAACAACATAAAATATTAATCTCCTTTCTCTTTCATAATCGTCCAAATCTAAATAAAGTTGGGAAATAAACAAACCTATAAATTTTTATTTCTCATTTTATATATTGTTAAGTTCCGGATATTTGAATCAGCCCCACTAGCATGACCACCGAAACGCGTTATGATATAGCGATTTATCACGTTTAACTGTCAAAAGACAATGAATTTTGACAGTTGAGTGTCGATAAAACTCTATATCACACGATATACAACGTGTTACAAAAGTACCCCTAATGCCGAATATGGTAGATAGGGACCACATAGGGACCATCAAACTGAACAACTTTTACTATGGGACCAACTCTGAAAACGCAAAAAAAAACCGCTGTTTCATATATTTTGATATTTTCGTAATTATTTTTTGTATGAAACAGCTGATTTTTTTTCGCGTATTCAGAGTTGGTCCCATAGTAATAATGTTAAGTTTGATGGTCCCTATATACCATATTCGGCATTAGGGGTACTTTTGTAACACGTTGTATATCGTGTTTCGGTGGTCATGCTAAAAAAATTTCTATCAAGTAAATTAATCGGATCTTTTCCGGAAACTCTCCCAACAATATGATAATTACTTACCTCAATAATAAAAGTAATTTGATAGAAAGACTAGTCGCAATTACTGTTGGCCCATCTAACCAGACGCAACAGTATAGCAACGATCCCTTACTTATGATTATTATATTACACCGACTGACACTTTTACGATTATTAACTAGTAATAATAGTCCACAACATGCAATATAGAAACACCCGGCTAGTTTGCGAGAAATAATACAAATTCTTATTAAGAAGGCAATTTCCTCGTCCATAAAGTATCCGCAACATTACGCAGCGTTTACGAAACGTAGCGAAACGTATTACGTAGTGGTGGGGTATTAGTGGACCTCGCTTCATTTATTTCCGAATGGACAGACGAGATAACGACTACACGCAGATTTATTATTTGGGAATCATTGTATCAATATTATAGGTAGAAACATTATTTGAATACAAATCTCTTACATTATTATCATTTTAAATAAAATAGGACAAGCAACACTATATGACTGAATAAATAAAAATCTGATAAATAGTTGAGATAAGTAACATTTATATTAATAATAAAAATAAAGAAACTGATTTATTTTCCAGACCGTTGCTAGCTATACTATTTGCTGCGATGACATCGTAGATGATTGGGACAAAACGATGACGTGTTCATTTCCATAAAGAAAATAGATTTCACTCCAGGGGATCCGGTCAATTTGCCATCGGAAGATCTCCCTATTTGGGCCAGCCTTGGGCTCCCTTATAAATGAAAGGAACCTAAATAAAATATTATCATTTCCGCACCGCCAGACTCGCAAGGGATTTTTAAAAATTCATCAGCATACGAATTGTTACCTTGGCGATACCTGATAAGATTCACAATGAATTCTTATGCCTCATTAGGAGAAATTGGAGCATTTCTCCCGATAATAGAGTTGAGAATGAAATGAAGGCAATGCAGCCCCATTCGTTGATATGACAAAGGGCTTCTTTAGGGGCTTTGCATTTTTAATGCTAATGTAACGGTTAGAAAAGGCGTTTTCAAATTGATTTAATATTTGCTATGAAATTTTCGGCAAATGTCTTGGGATTGTGAATGCCAGCATTATTGAGAAAACGAAACAAAGCATACTTTCTTGAAGGTAAATTAATTTGTTATAAATCTATATTAAATTCTACCTACATAATATATAGAAAAACCTTGTTATTATTCCTTAGTTAAAAACTCGACCAGGCTTTTAGTGAGTGTTTTGCTTTTCTGATCGATAACTGTGGGATTTGCCTTAATTTTTAACATCGTCATATCCAGATTAGCATTTCCCCATAGTCTTCCTGTATCACCCTCGTCCACTAAGACCCCCAACCGTTGTCAGCCATGATGTGTCGCATATAACAATGGGCCATCATCCTGCTCGCTCCTGCCTCCTTTGTGTGCACGCAATTATGACGAAAAAGGCCGAATTATACCGGAATTTTTGGTGTCATGTGCTTATTTTAAGATCGTCTTTTGACGTTTTTATTAACGATACTTAAAGCCTCTTCAAGCTAAATTATTTAAATTTCCCGAGAGCAGTGAACGAATGACTATAATAATTTTCATTTTTTTTTTCGAAGAGCGCTTCTTTTGTTCTTGAATTAGATTTATAAGTGCCTGCTAAACGGCTGCCAACCGCGTCCCAACCAAGGTGACCTTGGTTGTTAACCGACACAGCTTGTTTCGTTTGATTGTAAAGTGTCTGCTATCTGCTACATAGCTGCCAACCCCATCCTAGCCAACGTGGCCTCGGTGGTTTAGCAGTGTAGCAGGCATTAAAGTGTTAGAATACTTGTGTAGTAATAGCAATCGGCTGGAAGATACTTTTAGTTTGAGGTGCATGTTGCCATTGGCATGACAAAGAATATAGAGCTTTAGAAACTATGAAAAATTAAGCGACCTTGATCTTGGTACCTTAATTTTATATTCTCATAAAAAAGTCACTCCTAAACAAAACATAATGGGCGACTCGTCGTAACTCAAAATCCATATCAAATCCAATCTCGTAAATCAAAATCCATATCAATATGAGGTAAATCATAATCATTAATCGTTTCTAATAAAAAATCCAATTACACGCCTCAAAAGTTTGACTGAAAAAGCAATTGATTTATTGTAAGTTTGTTAAACGTGAATTGAATTTGAAGCAATAATGGCATGAGTGTAGGTAGGGCTACCATACCGTATTGAAAAGTCCGGACAAAATGTTACAAAGCCCGTAATTCGGACATCTGAAAAAATTATCATTTAGTTAGATATTTCATTTTTAAGTAGCTAATTAAGTGCGAAAACTAGGTGGGTACTTTAAATATGTAAGTACAATTATGTACCTACCTAAGTATATGAAAAGTTAAAAAAAAAAATGGCGCAAAGTCCGAATAGGGAGTAAGTGCATCTGGAGAGAATGCCAAGAGTCCGGACATGTCCGGACAAATCTGGACGTTATGGTAACCCCCTACATGAGTGGTGGTGGAGCCCACGCGTGCTCCGTCCCATTGTGGGTTCAGTCACTGGAACGTACACAGCGATCCGATATTCAACCCTATGACGCTTAGAATAAAGGTGATAATGTGCTATGGTCTGTTGAAATCGTCAATGCTCATACACAATACTGTGGTTGGCTGCGTATCGATTAGAGATAATTTTCAGTTGGAAAGTGCAATTCGATTCTGACGCTCTGTTGATTTACTAAGAAGCTTCTTGACGATGAGTTAAAATACCGGTCAAGAGCGAGTCGGACTCGCGCACCGAGGGTTCCAAACCATCATGTATAATTACAATGCGGTATAGAATATTCCAGTTTTAGGTCAGCGCCATAATCTCTTTACCGACAGTGAAACTAATGTAATTTTTGTTGATGATTTCTAAAAAAGTAAGGTAGTAAGAGACATCGTTTTATTTTTCCTGTACTCTTACTTAAACTTCTATCACAAAGAATAATTTCAGATTTTTCTCTATGCAAACTTCGGAGATAATTGGGGGAACGGGATGTTTTTTACATTTTGCATCAAATGTCGTAAACTATTCAGCCTAAAAAAATCTTCGAGAATGTTCGAACGCCTCACTTCGAATTTTTTAGACGCCCTTTCAGTCCCTGTTGTTTTCATTTCTTTCTTATTTGCAAAATAGTTGGGCATACGTCATCTAAAACTAACCCAAATTTCAAGTTGATAGCATTACTAGTTCTTGAGATATACAGCTGTGACTGAGAGACAGACAGACAGAGTCGCACCAAACAAAAAACTTTTGATTTTTCATACACTTTTCAAAATACAAAACTCTTTCAGCTGATCACATTTGTATGGTAAGTCGTTTTTTTTCTTTTTTTTCGGAAAGTCGTAAAACAGACGTTGTTTATGATGCTAGCAATCTACTCCTGCGATGCGAGATTGTTGGTGTTGTATAAATAACCCTATAATTATATTGTTGATCAAAGCATTCATCCGGATAGCGAAAAGCCGTGGCTTCGATTCTTATCTCAGAGTAAGAGTCGAGTTCTTTTTAGGCTTCCATAACAAAATGGTGAAAAGGAACCCTTATGATGCGACTCAGTCTGTCTGTCTGTTGTTGTTTTACAAATAACAGTATTTCTATTTTTTTACGAATGTCAAGCCTCATCACATTGATGAAATACCGCTGGTTTATAATAAAAATTACTAGAAAAGATTCTTCCGACTTGGCGGCTCAGCGGTCAGAGCATTCGCCCGAATTGCGAATTTAACTTACAAAGAAATTAAAACCGTGGTACAAAAATAGCACTGTGAATGCAAAATCTAATTTATTTTCGCATTTTAAGTGTAACTTTATACTTACTAGCAAAAAATGACTTAAGAGTTATTATCTCAAGGATTATCTCAAGATAGCTCTCAACCACAGAATATAATAGTTGTAGTAAATAATATACTAGAAAAAATACGACATGATCTGGTGCGAGTCGTATTTTTTCTAGTATATTAAACTAGCATTGTGAACGCTAAAATCTCAAAATTCATAAATTATATAGCTTTCTCATCTTAATCAATTGTTTAAAAATATCTGGAAAGATATTTAATTGAATGTCGAAGTAATTCCTTGTACATTAGTGAGATGGCGCTGGCTTGCAGCGTAAGAGTTGATATACGAGAAGAAATTCGACGTTCCCACTAGTGACTGGGTAGCTCAGCGGTCAGAGCATTGGACCGGATATCCAAAGGTCGCGGGTTCGATTTCCGCCCGAGAATATGATCTGGTGCGAGTCGTATTTTTTCTAGTATTATATAAAAATAGCATTGTGAATGCTAAAATCTCAAAATTCATAAAATATAATAGTTGTCGACGTTGAGAGCGATCTATAAAACGGGCCTTAGATGCGCTCTTCAACGTACCTACCAAGTTTCCATTTCAAGTTTTTATCAGAATCAGTTTCTTTTCCATTTTTAGCCTCGCGTCGCGAGTATAATCTGTTAAGTCCTTTAGCAGTTCCATTCCATATAACTTGTTCTCAACTTGTCGAATGGTTACAAATTCTACATTCCCTTATTTAAATCTATAGATTTCAAATCTTGCAGTGGTAATCTTGCCATAATTTTGATATTTATTTTCTCACTGAACACGTTCAGAATGGGGATTGAAAGTTTAATATGTAATCATGCCAATTACGGAATAATATTTACATGAACTATCGATAAATACAATGTTTTGCCGATAAACTATATGGCTCAGCGATAAAAATTACTGACAAAAATGTTCCATAGAAACACGTGAATAAATAGTCTAAAAAGTCGTTAAAATTGTTTAGATATACACTTTTTCCAGAACATGTAGTCAAGTTTAGTAAACATAAGTGCCCTATGTGGTACTTTATGTTCCTTGAAAGGTCTTGACTGAATTAAAAGAACACCATTATTCAGTTTTCTCAACGTTTTCTTAAAAGGAAAGTCACTGCAATGTTAAAAGTATTGTAATTCTAGTTTAAACGTCTAAGTATCTTTAAAATTACCATTTTGGAAAGGAACCCTAAAAAGCTCTACTAAACTACCTCTGTATCATATAGACTATAAATAATATGGTTTGTTACACGACTGTCCAAAAGAAGAAGTGTATTGTGTTCAGAATTATTCATGTATGTTTGTATGTTTACTGAACCTGCTTCTGCCTCTGTAGCTTAGTTTACTGTTGTTGCTATGATATGGTTTTACGAACACACCCAATCCTAATTTAATCTGTGCCTAAAGAGTACTTGGAACCGCTTCTGGCCAACAAGAACTTGTTGTTTATCCTAGCTTCTTTCGCAAAACAGATACATTTTTAAGTGAATTTAATTTCTCCTAATATTTTGCCATTTCTCAAGTTTTGGTAAACTGCGTCGTTCCATCAGGTTAAAACATGTTTGTAGCCCAACACAACGATTCACAAGGACGTAGGATCCGCGATGTATCATACAGGCGTCCCGTGGGAGTCGTCCCGCCATTCCTGGAAATGCATCGACCCCGCGAGGACTACTGGGAAGGTAACAAGCTAAAAACCAGTATTTTTTCAATTAACCTAAAAACGCATGAATGATTAGAATAAAGAAAAGTTATGTGTAATGTCAGAGAATGAAAATCGACGTTTGTGTACAGGGAATTCATCAAGAAGGAAAAGTAAGTATTTAACCCCCGACGCAAAAAGAGGGATGTTATAAGTTTAACGTGTATGTATACAAGGTGTTACAAAAGTACCCGTAATGCCGAATATGGTAGATAGGGACCATCAAACTGAACAACTTTTACTATGGGACCAACTCTGAAATCGCGAAAAAAAATCAGCTGTTTCATACATTTTGATATTTTCGATTTTAATTTTTGTATGAAACAGCTGTTTTTTTTTTCGCGATTTCAGAGTAGGTCCCATAGTAAAAGTTGTTCAGTTTGATGGTCCCTAATATCTACCATATTCGGCATTACGAGTACTTTTGTAACACCTTGTATATGTACCTATATCTTTGACGACCTCCGTGGTCGAGTGGCTTTGTACACCAGTTTTTAAAGATCGCATTCTCCTCTTGTTATAACAAAAAAAAAGGTGTCGCCATCTCTGAGGTCCCGGGTTCGATCCCCGGTTGGGTCAATTTAGAAAACGAACTTTTCTATATTGGCTCAGGTCTGGGTGTTTGTGATACCACCGTTGTCTCTGATTTCTATAACACAAGTGCTTTAGCTACTTACTTTGGAATCGGAGCAATGTATGTGATGTTGTCAAAAATTTATTTAAAATTATTTATTTATATGTGTGTATCTGTCTGTATGAACCGATTTTGGTTTAGTTTTTTAAGTGTTCATAACTAATTAATCTTGTAGAGACATATAGTTAAATGAAACGTTGTTTGTTTATGACATTTTTTCGATTGCGGATTTGGTTTTATAGCGACAGGTTGTTTATTTCGTTACGTATACCTAGTATGATTCCTTTTATACCACTGTTACCTAATCTGTAAGGTCAGTCACCCATTCATTACTCTATAATTTTACTTATTATAGTGTTGTAGGACAGTATGTACACTACATACTGTACAATATGTATTCTGTGGTACAGATGTATCAAATTGATTCGTAGGCACCAAATCAGCCCAAGGTCCTTTCGTTAACCGACCATTCACCTAGCCAAAATGACTCTAATTGCTCCAACGATCGTATTACAAGCGAATAAGGCATAATTTCCAATATCGCTTTGACTAGATAATAGTAGCAATGATTATATAATGTGGTTGTGATGGATCGAGCTGGATAATTTGTGGTCATTAGAGATTGTTAATGTTAACAGTTGTTCACGAGATGCTTTGAGGTTTAATGAATTGGAAACAATTGGCGGTGCGGTGAGGTAACCGGACAAGTCGCGAAAGCTGCGTAGGTATGTACAACAGCACGGTAAGTTAAACAGTTGAACTACGAAAACAGCTTTTATTATGTACGTCATAAAGACGGTCTCAAGGTCAACATGTATAGTCTGACGTGCCGCTGACTGTACACTTACTGGTATTAGTACTGGAAGTACTGGAACTATTTAGTTATCTGTGGTAAGTACTTGTATACTTATAATAGTAATACGACCTAGAGTTTGTGAAGTCCAGTTTCCTTGTGAACAAGGCTTTGGTAAATCCTTGACTCTCTTCGAATTCGAAAAGTTTTCAGTCATTTACATATAAGAATTATCATTTAATACTTATATTAAAATTGTAAAATCAGAGCACATATCACTATGATATTAAAAATGAAAAAAAAACATACTATCGTACTATTATTATAATATTAAGTAATTTTATCTACTTCTGTAAAAAATACAATAGCGGGCCTGTCCTAACCTAAGACACCTCGTGAAAATTCGTCATTTTAGTACAATTTTAATAAAATTAGCCCAGGACAGGGGCCCTACCAGCTAACTTTTCGAACTTCGGCGGGTCTGCCGAGCTTCAATTTGAAACAGATAAATCGAAGTAAGGAGTTTCGTATTGTACTATTCGCCGAAGTTATTTAGAAGATATCGATGTTTATGAGACATCATGAATTAGGGTTCGCCATTTTGGCCCGATTGGGGCTCGATTTATCTGTTTTAATTTGAAGATCAGCAGACGCCAGGTCCACTTATTTCCAGTTACACAACTACCTAGGGTTGCCACCTTTTTTTGGACTAATCTTTTTTTTGGACCAAAATTACAGGTTGCTAAAGGTAGAAAAAAAGTACATTGTATAGAAATAAAGTATGTATTATTTATTTTTTCCTTTAAAAGCATACTTGTTACTACTTTTCGCAATTTATTCTAGAGAAATATAACAAACTATGTGAAATAAAGTATTTTCACGTACTTCATTTTCCTCATAAAGTATAGGGTACAATTACCCGAAATAAAGTATTTGTACTTTATTATAAATTACGGGTGGGAACCCTACACAACACACACAAAAGATACAACGGAAAATTAGTAAGGCGTTGTTATGGATGCAATATTATTTTAATAAATTGAAGTTAAACAAGAAATGATTGTACCTCGAGTGCAGATTAACCGCGATTCAAGATGGTTCTTCAGAGAATGTTAACCCTCATCCAATTTTTTCGGTTATACTTCGAAGCAATAAAGCGATAAGCGAAAACAGTAAAGAAAGCAGAAACGACTTTAAATTGAGCCATTAAGTTTGGTAGACAATAATGAGGTTCAGTATCATCAGAATATGGTTGAGAAGCACATCACTAATATGAATAGGTATAATCTGCGCACGATGAGAATGGGATGGTACTATAAGGAAAGTTAATTTGTAGGCTGCGGACTGTGATGAGCTGATAATAAATATTTACTCTGTAAGTAGCTAAGCCTTTTTAGAATAGATAATGATTATTTGAAAAGTAAATTAAGGATGCGATGTACTTTTTGACAGAGTCGACAGGCATCGAGCCAGGTCATGCGAGATCAATATGGAATATTATAAAAGATAAAGTGAAATACAATAAATCCGGTTTTATCCTATCTTCTGTTTAATTTAATAGGGAGACCTAATAAAGGCTTCCACAGTATCTTGTCAAACTAAGACGCGTTGGTTCGCCGGCCAGCCACAGGAATATCCAAAAACACGGTGTCGTCACGCATCCGAGGTAAGTAACTTTTGCTGCAGCAACTTTAAATAAGATAAACAATTAGTTGATTAATTAAATTAAAATTGACCAATTGGTCACTTTTCGATTTACTTTGACATGGTTCCATCCCATTCTCATTGCGCGCGGATTATATGTGATATGAATGGTCGTAGAAAAAATAATGATTGTAGAAGAGACATCTCAGATTTTTTCGTACCCGGTTAATATGCCTATGCCTTTGCCTTTCTTGGGCCCGAACCCAAACTTTTCGAGTCATTTCTCCACTCTCATTATTCACATTATTATAATTATGCTCTATGTTATTATTATGTTTCATAATAACTTACAGACTGGTTCCTGCTTGCGTTTTATCCTTATTTTGAATTACAAAAAAAATATATATTTAAGCTCTTAACTCTTTACAAGTTTTAAAAATAGGCGTAGTTTTTTAAAACCTGAGGCTAACTTTATTGATATGAAGTTCATGTATTCACTTAAAGTCCCTATTTTTATGGCTTTTTTGTTGATTTTAGTGCAACAAAGATGGTCTCGTTATTACGGACGTTAAAAAAGTCAAAAAAAATTGCCAAAAAACCAAATAAATAGGGACTTAAAATGTCAACACTTACATGAACTTCATGTCAATTTTCTTACGTGGTAGGGGGCAGGTCCTTTGCCATAGCAACAGCACGCATTACCAATATTTTTTCAGCTATATGCACTCAAAGGTTGTAAAAAGCAAATAGCGAATGATTCCGTCGAAGCGCCGTGTTTATATTCCGTGATGGCCGTAATTCCGGCTCCGGATACGGCGACATTAGCCGGAGCGACCGGAGATTGGGGCCTTAATAAATAAAAAATAATGCGCGCAAATAATTGCTCCTATTGGCTGATGTTTACGTAACGCCATTTTAGTTTTTGTGCTATGGTTGCGGGAAGTAAAAGATATCTACTGGAAACATTTCACAAATACAAGGGAGCAAATATTTTAGTAACCTACATAATGATGTTCGTATAGACTTTTCATGAAAACAGTATTTAGAAATGTTTTAACTACTATTATACAACGTGTTACAAAAATACCCCTAATGCCGATTATGGTAGATAGGGACCATCAAACCGAACAACTTTTACTATAAGACCAACTTTGAAATCGCGGAAAAAAATCAGCTGTTTCATACTAAAATTAATTACGAAAATATAAAATTGTATATGAAACAGCTGATTTTTTTTCGCGATTTCAGAGTTGGTCCCATAGTGAAAGTTGTTCAGTTTGATGGTCCCTATCTACCATATTCGGCATTAGGGATATTTTTGTAACACGTTGTATAAGTTATAACTTACCAGTGATGTGATAAGCATTAACATTAGAATTCCGATTGACAGACGCAAATGACAATGGTCGGACTATGTTGCTATTTCGTATCATAGATCAATAGATGCACAAATCTATAGCTCTCTTTATACAAGAATAGGTAGGTACGTACCTAGTGTATGATTTCCTAGCCAACATGCGAGCGAGCTATGAAAACAGTGGTTGTAAATTAAACATGATCGAGGCAGAGGTGCTTAAGTATTAAACATTCGGGTCGCTTTTAAAATAAAAATAATGTAATTATGGATGTTTATCAAGAAGAATGACCTACCTTAGTTCTGAAGCTAAAAGATTAGTTCATTTTACACCGGTGATGGTAATAATATACAATGTGTTACAAAATAACCCCTAATGCCGAATACGGTGGATAGGGACCATCAAACTGAACAACTTTTACTATGGGACCAACTCTGAAATCGCGAAAAAAAAGTCAACTGTTTCATACATTTTGATATTTTCATAATTAATTTTTGTATGAAACAGCTGATTTTTTTTCGCGATTTCAAACGTTGCGATTAAAGTTGTTCAGATTGATGGTCCCTATTTAGGGGTATTTTTGTAACACGTATATACAAATAAATTTTACTTATAAAAAAATTCGAAAAAGTGCAAGTGGCAAAAAATATTCTCGTCTTGTGTACCGAACTTAATAAACATTTTAATTAGGTTCGTATTTGGAGTTTTAATTGCATTTTAGGGTCCAATACGAGGGTATTTCAAGTTTTAGTTTACTAGGCTTTAAACATGGCATCTCTAATTAAGCAGCCCTGCAGCAGCAGTTTGAACAATGGCCAGTTGCGGTAGGCTACCAGCTCATCAGTTTACTATTACCGGCGTCTGCGCAAGCAACCCGACTGTTTGAAGTAGTTGTTTTGTACAGCAATGTTTGTTTATCAAACTTAGCTGATGACGCGATTTAAAGGAAGTTAGGTAATAAGATACTTAATCCTTAAAATATTTGTGATTTAACAACAATAACTAGTGTTGTTATGTTCACATAATTGCTGACCCAATGTTTAAACTAAGTACTTAAGAGCCCGGCGCACAGTGAGCTTCCCATACAAACGTAATACCAAAATGATTTACAATTTGAGCACAATTAACTCTTTTAATGATGTTATTTGGATTAAGACAGTATTTGTTCTATGAAATAAAAAATCTAAAATACTAAACCAAATAAATGTTAATGCGATTTATAGTTTTGTATGAAAAATAATAATAATTTGGCATTTATTTTGAATTGGGTTTGTATTTTGTATTTTTTATTTAATAGAACCCTAGACAAATACTGTCTTAATCCAAATAACATCGCAAGAAGAGTTAATTATGCTATTTCATGTAGCAAAATAGCCAAGCCACATTTTTGACTAAGTTTGTGAAATTAGGGCTTGTCTCAGACCAAATAAAAAAGAGTTGGAAGCTTGCACGGTGGCTTGGCTCTACATGAGGTACCCTTAGCACGAACAGCTATCGACACAAATAACGCGTGTAAAAACATTCGATAGAGTAATTTTGTATGGAAAATTTGTACAGCACCATCTACCGCCGAAGAGCGAAATAAAATTTTCCATAGATAATTACTCTATCGAGTACTTTTACGTGCGTTTTATTTTTAGTTCGTGCGAAGGGCACTGATAACTTTTTGACAGTGCAAGCCTTAATGGTCTACTCTAGTCTTGGCAACATAATACACGAAAAGGTTTTTGGTGGGATATTTATGACAAGAATGCACATCGTTATGATTTGGTAGCTTATTATGATGCTCCCTTTCCCTCAAAAAGTAAACTCGTTCGATATTCGGTGTAAATAATAATACCTGTACTTGTCGATTTTATGTGTGTGTACGCTTTCTCGTATAATGAAAAGGGGAGGTTCTTTGTAAATTGAAATTGAAAATGTGATCGCAATATTGAAAGCAAAATATCAGCCGAAGATATTATTCACGGCAACAAGAAAATTGAAAAAAATAAGGTTAAAATACGTGTCCTATCGAAAAAGAGCAAAATATATTATTTATTGGTGCCCATAAATTAAATTTTGTTGCGGTGTATTGCTTGCAAAAAAGAGTAAAAAGTAATTTTTATTTCGAGCAGAAAAAAGTTTTTTTTACGGTGATCAACGCATTTTTTTTTTTTTTTCAAAATATTAGGTACTTACCTACTTACTTACATGTAGTGTTTCCGTTAGGGTATGATAAAACCAATTCCTTTTAAATATTGTACTTTGCTCTTTTCTTTAGTTTAATATTATTTTCATTAAAGAAAACCAAGACTCGGTTTTCTCAAATTGATTTATCGAGGCGCATCTAGGTAAGGGTTGATAGTATACTTTTAGTTGCTAGAAATTAAACACGTAGCAAAGTTGCAACGAGTCTTTGAGAGATGGCGCTACTTGTATCATAAATTATTATTCGCAGTTCATACCGCACCTTTTTCACTGCCCACTAGGATTGAAAATTAGAATTAATTTTATGAATATAGAATATCCTAAAAATTCCTCTTTTAAGTTCCAGAAATATTTTTAATATAGCATGGTCTTACATTTGTAATGCAGCGCAACAAGTTTACTTTCAAAGAAAAGAAATTCTATTTTGAATGCCACCTTTTATCTTCAAATCAATGGCTTTAAATCTAACAAGAAATGCAAATAAAAAGAAAACGGCCATCATTGTTTGAAGAATAAACAACCGCCTGGCAACAGCCGGGGTCACAGACCTACACACTCAGGCGCTCACTCATTAGATCAAAACAACATTCGAACAAACACTCCGAAGTTTGCGAAAGCAAAAAACAAGGCCTTATCAAAAATTTTGAAGCAATTCCAAACTTTGAAGCTATAGAAACAAGAATGTTTTTCCATTCTAATGTTTTTGATCTAAGATGACGTGAAATCCACCCAACATCTAAGATTGCCCGAAGTCAAAATGTCAATTCGATAGTATTAAACTCATCTACGTAATGTAATGATACATCTGTGAATAGGGTTGTCTCACATCCGGTTATAGTTGGTATTATGTCTTAACATTTCCGATCAATGTTCTTTTTTTAATAAAACTGGAAATTGCGCTGGCTTGCAGCAAAGAAGTAAAAAGTACTGGAAAATTTCGCCGTTCCCACTAGCGACTCGGTAGCATAATTGGTCAGTGCATTGGGCCGGATTCTCAAGGGTGCGCGTTTGAGTCCCGTCTGAAGTGTTTCGGGTGAGTCGATTTTTTCTAGTATTTTTCTAATATTATTTATCTTAAAACGGAAAAAATCATAAACTCTTAACATTTGCAACAATAATATTTTTTCCAATTAATGAGAATTACATTTAGGTACTTCTACCAGGGTATTGTGCAGTTAGGTATCTCGAATAGGCGAAAGCTTCAAATTGGACGACAAAACAGGGCAAGGTCAAGACCTTAGATTTAGTGTTTATTTTCTTTTCCTAATAAAAAATTGTTCAGAAGTAGATACATAGCTCAATTGACAAGATAGTAATAAGTTCCAATCTTTGGCAACCAGAATTTGCAATTTTGGATCTGACAACCCTACCCACAAATCATTTCGTGCCTTTACGAAGATTGATTGTGAAAATTAAGCCTTAATTACTTCGGATAGAGTTCATCTGTGTTGATGCCGCGCGCGAAGTCGATGACCTGAAGCAGCAGTCAGTGTCGTCACTAATTGTTTTTTTTGGCAAGCGGTAGGCAGACTTTCTCGATTTTTCTTGATTTGGGAAATTATGTAATGTGAATGCGGCTATGTCGTTTTGGCTAGTAGTTTACCAATTATTTTTCTCCTACTTGCTTGGAAATCTGCATCCGCAACATCCCTGGTACCTGCGTACTATTATTTTGTGTCTATACTATATTCTGTGTTGTTAGGTACACCACCAGTAGGCGCATTATGAGTTTAAGCTTACTATACTCTATATCGACTGTCGTTGACATTTGTATGACAACTTTTAGTTTAGTGTAGTTGCCGCCAGAGGCGCTGTGCCAAATTACATACAAAATTGCTTACTACAGTTCGGCTCCACACGTTAGCCACGATATTAGCAAATTCATCGTACGTTGCCGGTTTTATAACAAATGCTTCAAAGAGTTTCTTTCAAAAGCATCAACGAACTATACATTGGCCAATGTTTGGGCCAACATGTGGAGCCGACATAACTGTGCAATCTCATAATACAGGCACTTGAAAAAAATTCCCGTCGTCACTTGTTTTGTCACGCTGACGCTAGGAACTGCTTGGTAAACTGTTATAGTTCTGTAACCCGGTTTGGTCTGAGAATGCCTGTACTTTACGTTCGTGAGTGTGCACGGAAAACCGCGAGACCGAGCTGTTTTTCTGTCCTACTTTTCGTGTCTGTTGCAAGCCAAGTCTATTGAATTTGCGACTGGCAGCGCAGAATAAAGTGACAGATATGGCCTGTCCTCCTGTCACCCCGGGTGGCTGTCAGGCGCAGGCGGCTTGCTGTCCTATCAACGTCAGTCGCAACACCGCAAGGCAACATGTTAGGGTCTGTTTTATTTAGATATTATAGCAATTTTGCGGAGTGGTCTTGTAAATAAAAAGTATTTATTTTAATTCACACTGCGCTTTGAAGTTGATAGTGAAGTCATACTTGGTTTGTATGGTCTATGACCTTGTTCTCAAATTATACTTTAAGTTTAAGTGTGTCTAGTGGCTAATGACATAAGTTTAGCATGGTGTCCATGGATTCCCGATGTCCCGGTTTCGATTCCCGAATATGTCAATATATAAATATAATGATTTCCCTTGGGTTGAGGTATTTAATTTAATATTAATTTGAATTCTAGAGACAGAGATTGGCTGAGCAGTATCTATTATAAATGCGTTATTGCAGCAAGTTGTAATGCATCGTAAAATATAAACATTGTATTATTTTAATCACAATACGCTAATAATGTTTTCATAATACCTATTATTCACAATGAGACGGGATTATAAGGAAAGTTAAAGCGTTTTGTTCTAAATTGTGTTAACTTTCCATTTTATAATAGGATGAGATCGCAACTTAAACAATGAACAAGCGAAGAAAGGTCACTCACTAACTTACGACAAAAAAAAATTTAGATCATTTTCATAAATAATAATTTGTTATTAAGTATTAATTAACAATTCTAATAATTAAAGTGTGTTTTTGTGAAAAAATACATTAGTTTAATTTTTATACATTCATTTAGTTTTCACATATTTTAGGAAGAGTATCTTTCCAACTACTGTTACTTAGTTGAAAAATTAAAATTACCTACTTATACGCATTTCAAGTAATTTGTTTTTAATAGTATTTCCTTTTTAAATTCTATATTTCTTTCACATTATTTCAGTTCTTGAAAATTTTGCTTCATTTTCTACCCATCCATTCACTTCACTTACTTTGGATCCGCAACTTAACATACATACGTTACAGCATCAGACAACTTGAAAAAAGATGTTCAAAGTCGACAAAACTTTTCAACACTCGTATCCGAAGTCGACAATGCTCGGGGACCCTAAAGTTACGAGTCGAACAAAGTAACAAACTCGCCGGCGGGTTGTTTGAAGAAGAGGACCTTGTCGTATGAAACGGCGTGAGTCGCCTTCCGACTTGGGCACTTTCAACAGAATTAACTCTGAAACTCACAGTTACTGGGCAGGGCGTCTCACCACGCCCGACGCGCGACCATAACAACTTGGGGATAATTCTTTGAAAGAAAAAACATTTCCCATAGATAGCCAAAATTGTAAAAGCCGTATCGAACTTCGTTTTCGAACACATGAAATTTTCAAAATGGTTAGCGAAAACTTAAGATCATTAACTCTATTACGAACACGACGTAAAGACCACAAAAATATGAATATCATTATTAAATTGTATTTTTTTTGCATTCAAATTCTATTTTTACATTAAGGTAAATAATATATTAGAAAAAATACTAGAATAAATCGACTCACCCGTAGCACCTCAGACGGGACACGAACCCGTACACATGGGATTCCGGCCCAAAGCACTGACCAATTATGCTGCCAAGTCCCGTCTGAGGTGCTACGGGTGAGTCGATTTTTTCTAGTATTTTTTCTAATATATTATTTGTCCTAATATGAATATCATGTTAACCATTTAAGCCAAGTGCGATAGGTACTAAGTTTTAAAATCCAGTGTAGTTATATTCAAATTGTCAATTTTTAGAAAAAAGGTAATTAAATTTAACTCGTTACAAATCTGATTGTAGTAACATAATTTCTCTCCGAAGCGAGGCTTTGCAAATTGTGATAATTATCTTTGATGTTGATTCTGAGCTAGAGTAGCTTTGAAGCATCATCGTTTAAGGTAGACCTTCTTCCCAAAACAAAATATTGTAGCAAAACCATTTACGATATTTTCGTTAAAATCTTTATTTGATTGCGAGGAGTGGGGATGGCCCAGTAGCGGCCGCCATTTGAGGAGTAATGGTGCGAGAATAATGACGTCTTTTTTGCTGCGCTCGCGAAACAATTACACTTCGCGCCTCGGTCCATTACGCCGCTCCTTTTATTTAAATTTTTCTGCTCCTCTGTTGTTGGATGCTACTCGTGTCTTTCTTGACGACTGTTGTTTTCTCGAATGGAAATAATTAGTCTTCGTGAGGAATTTGTATACGATGTCTTTTAAGTTTTTTTTGTATTTAGAAAATTGAAATATTTATGAGCCAGACGCTTTTAGATCGGAATACCTACTTAGAAATATACGGCCTTACCACAAAAGATTTTAAAACACTGTTCAACTTAGACACTGTTTAAATGTGATGCGGTCACTTTTTGACAGTATTGTTTGAAAGAGACGACATCGCATTTAAACAATTTCTAAATTAAACAATGTTTTGTGGTAAGGCCGATAATGTGTTTTGTAGTTTTCAAGGCCATTATCGAATATAATTATCACTATTGTGAAAAGAGAAATATATGTAGCTTACTCCCGCAAAAAACCTTTTTTTGTGGGAGTAACATATATTTCTCTTTTCACAATGGTTTGGGACTTCCGCCAAGTAATGCCTGATTCAATCAAATAATTATCACTGCCTAGTGTGTTTCAATTATTGATTATAAATAGCTTTTGCCTTTTTTTAATTCTGTTTGAAATTAGATAAAACCCATAGTTCATTTTAAAAATGTAATTTTTTCGGTCTTTGTACTCTGACCCTTAAAGTATAGAAAATATTTATAAACACGCCTCAGAAAGTGCTATCAGTTCCTTGACAGCTTTCATCTCGTTCGCTTTGAACAGAATGTTTGCTGAAAACGTAACAAAGGAAAATTCATCTGAACAAATAGACTCGGGCGGCACTTTGAAGGGGCGATAACTGGACGGAAATTTGGAGCGTTCAATATGAGTCCCATCTTTGACGTGGGTAAAAATGACCGACAGGAGTGAGCCAGGGCTGTCACTCATAATGCTTTAACGTCGCCACACACAAGTCACTTGGGTTGGGACAGCAACGCTGCCACAAAATGGCGGATGCGAGCAGCAGGCTTACTGAGCTTAGGAGTCTGTAGGCGAAACAAAAATAATTGTTATACTACGATGCATACTAATTTGCAACGTGATCAACTATTTGTTAGATCCTAACTTTGTATTACTATGTTGTCATTTATCATCCAACGAGACTGAAGCTTACATAACGTATCCACAAATCTATAATTATATGAAGGAAGTACATACACTCAAAAAGTAGACAGGTACTAAAACAACGGAGAAATGCGGTTGGCAACCCTACGCAACTGAGGCGGGCGGGGCGGGCGGGGCGGCCGGCGACGTCCGGCGAATGGTACAGAAATGAATTACGCCCGCCGGTCGCCGCCGCTGATGGCTGGGCTTCCGCCGCCCGCCCAATTTCCGCGCCACTCCATATCCCCAACACTAGGGGCACAAAATACAAAGAAGTCGAGCCGCTCTGAACAAATCGCGAAACAGCATTCTCTCTACTCAAAAAATAATAATAATGCAATCCGAGGCCAAGTCAGCGTACATACATTTGTAAAGCGCTTCGAGGAAAGGGTGTGCGGCCGTGCTTGTCTGCTCGCCGTGCTTGTCTGCTCGACTTGCTCCCTGATACAGTATTTTATAACATAATTCCGTGCGAGCACTGGCTGTCTAAGTTGTCTAACTATTCACTTGCTATCTACCATGATTAGTAATGAGTTAACTCTGAAAATATTAAAAACAGATTAACAAATGAGTAATACTTAACTAAATCAAACACCATTATTATCATTTTATATTAATGGTAACAGCAGTTCATTAGCCACATAAATCTGTAATGGTTTTACAGCGACAAACCGCGTAACCATGAATATTACATTTAAAACGTCGGTTCGCGTGTCGGTCTGACTGTCATACTTACCTGATCAACTATTCATATGCGTCATTTTCCAGTACAAATATTTTTGCCGTATGATTAGGAAACGAAAGAGAGCGTTATACATAATATAATATTTTTCTTATTCATAATTCTTATTGTCTTCAACAGATTGTGGTTGAACGATCTTTGAGACTAGGTAACTCTTTGAATATTATAGTGTTTTTTATTACCGAGTATATGAGACCAAACCAGTCATAAACCGATTATCAAGAAACAAGAACTGTACTGCTGAAAATATTTTCAGATTATTTCAGATCATACATCTGAAAATATTATACAAATGGCCAGTATGTTTTAGTTTGATATTGGTTCTCCGAATGTGGTTTGAAAAATACCTCTTGAACGTAAAAATCTCAAAAGAGATTTAAGCGAAATTTTTGATCCCCATAATTTAAGCCATGATGTAACCGCTACGTAACTTTAGTTACATGCGACCGTTTTTTACAACTAACGACCAATTACACTAACTGCCAGTTATATTGTTAGCAGCTCATAGTTAATGACACTGCCCGCTGACATGAAATCAAATGATTCTCAGAAATCATTACAAATATCAGATGGTCATATCATATTGAGGAAAACTATAGCAAAAATTGGGAAAAATTTTAACAGGAAAAAATATTTTAGAATGAAACTTACTGAAGAAAATAATCCTGATCTTGGGTCGTGTACACAAAGATAGTTTCTATAATCAGTTTTTTTTTATAAGTTACCTAAAAACCGATTAAATAATCTGCTAGCAGATTAGATCTAGCTGGATGATATAAAATTTTACATAATATTGCCCCTACTAATAAAGATTGTATGGCAGATGTATAGTTACACAGTGTTTTGTCCCTTTCTTTTTAGTGTCAAACTAAAATAGTTTGACAGAGAGTAACCATTGTGTCTATACATCTGCTATAGAATCTTTATTAGTAAGGGGGTATATATTTAAGCGTATATATTTAAATGAATAATAATAATTTCAGAGAAAAACAGCTATAAGTTGCAAAAGATAAAATTTAACGATGATAACAATAAGCAATCTCTAAAAGCAATCTCTACTTGAATACCTACCAAATGTTGTTTCTAAATAATTTTAAACTTAAATTTTATGAGGTATTTTTAAAATTAAAATGTATCGAGCCAATATCATTGAAACGTGTTCCTGGTTCAATACATGTCTGGATAAAGATGTAGCGATCTTTTAGCAACCTTTGGTATTACATAAAAAAGTGTTAATTTTCTTTAAACCTCGCCTTGAAAATACATTTAAAACAAACTTAAATACACACATTAAGTATGATAACTTTGATTATAATGTATGTTGATGGAATACCTCGCGTGTTGTAAACCGGTATAATGTTTCATGACATAATTGCTTTAACAATACACTGGCAACATTGAACATTAACAGGTAATAAATATAATCTTTGTATTGTTTTAGTAAACCATGTTGTATGAACTGTCTGGTTATGTATTTATCCATCTTAATTGAACTAATGAAGTTAGCTAACCATGAGATACACTTAAAACTCAAACTCAATATCTTTGATTCAGTCTAGGCTTACAAGCACTTGTAAATGTCAAAGAAGCTACGCCATCGGTTCGCGCGCCCTAAGCGGGAGACCTTGCATCGAGAAGATCCGGCAAGAAACTCGTCAAGGGCTGCTTTTTTCTCCCTGTATATTTTATACAGAGAAGTCAAATTGAAAAACCAGCCAAGTGCGACTCGGACACGTGCACGAAGGGTTCCGTAAAAATCACGTTTGTTGTATTGTATGGGAGCCTCCCTTAAATATTTCTTTTATTTTAATTTAATTATTTATTTTAAAGTGAATATGTAACTTAATATTCAGTGAATATTTTAAGTGTCTATCTGATGCCGTTATCAATATCGAGCAAGAAAAATCATGTTTGTTTCATGGGAGCACCTTAAATATTTATTGTATTCTATTTTTTAGTGTTTGTTGTTATAGCGGCAACAGAAATACATCATCTGTGAAAATTTCAACTGTGTAACTATCACGGTTCATGAGATACAGCCTGGTGACAGACGGACAGACAGACAGACGGACGGATAGCGGAATCTTAGTAATAGGGCCTCGTTTTACCATTTGGGTACGGAACCCTAAAAATGACCTCAGCATTTAAAGTCATTTTCCATCACAAGTTTGTTTCAAATGTTCATTTTTTCAACAAAGCAGAAGAAGATAATGCAGTCTTTTTTTCCACTTGGCTTTCATGTCTTCATGTATTCTCTGATTTCCATAATACAAGTACTTTAGCTACTTACTTTGGAATCGGAGAAATGTATGTGATGTTGTCAAATATTTATTTATTTATTTATTTGTCTCTGTGTTCCTATGTCAGTCAATATTTTTGTTTATTCGTCCCAAACTAAATAAATGTTCACAAAAACTATGACATTAATTTTGAAGCACTGTTCACTGCACATTTGGGCAGTCAAAAGATCCGGCTATTAACAATTACAATGTAGGCACTGATATAAATTACCGTCACGGTCTCGGCCCGTCCCGAATCCGAGCGGAATACTAATGCCGCTTTCCCATTGAGCGGAGTTAGATCCCAATTCAATTGTATGATCATCCGATTACGATCAGTGGTAGTTAAATGTTACACAATTCAGAATAATTGGAGACTTAGGCTTAGAAAGAAAAAGTTTATTCTCATAGAACAAACATCTGAAAATTCAATAAAATAAGAAAATACTGAAATTATTCTATGTGATAGAAGTTTGTGTAAAGATTACAGGAAAAGTGAAACGATTCTCTGAATAGCACACTTTTTCAGAAATCATCAACATTAATTACATTAGTTCCACTATCGGCCAAGAGATGGTGCTGACCTAAAACTGAAATTTTCTACACCGCAGTGAAATTATATATGATGGTACGGAACTCTCGGTGCGCTAGTCCGACTCGCTCTTGACCGGTTTTTTTAACATTTCACATTGTAAAATTCTTTTCAAATATGTAATTGTATGAATATGTATCTCTTCTTTACAATTTTTATCATTTGACATCTCAAGTGTGAACAATCTAGTTATTTAATATAAAATCTAAAGTTAATCGTATTCTTTAATCGCTAAAGGTTACTAGCCGAATGTGAAGACACGTTATGCTCTTAAACACCACAGAATAATTCTACCCGGAATCAGTTTAAAGCAATTATTGAATGTGTTGAAAAGGCCCACAAATCTAACTGACGCATTATCCAAATACCAACTGAACAGTTCGAAGCTGTTCGGAACAACAAGACATTTATCTTGCGCCGCTAACTCGAGGCGAAGTAGGAACACGCTATTTCGGTCCAGGAAGCTGTTTGATATATTCTGGACATCACAATATGAGACAGCTGTGACGCCAGTCCAGAAAACACCGCGACTACTTTGAATAAAACTTTTATTTGACGTTTTACTACATCGTTACTAGGTATGAGAACACAAAACATCGAATTAGTTACTTTGGAATCGGAGCAATGTTCAATGTTAAAAAAAATATGTGTAAGTATGGAGTTTTTATCACCATCGCTACTTTATGTTTCCTGGAACCGATCATTGCATTTGCATCGGGCAGAGGGACCGATCGTTAAGGAAATTCTTACCTACGTCATCGACATCTCACTTTTCGTTGTGACACTAGATAACAAAAAAATATTATCGTGACTTAGGTCTGAAATAATCACGTTGATACTCCAGAAAGATTATAAAAATGCGGTTCATAAATTAATTACGTGACACTCTCGGAAGAAGTAGAACTGTAAAAATTGTTCTACGTTTGAAATAATGAAAAATGAAACGATGTATTTTAAAACTGCGCAGGATTCAAACAACATAGCCATGTGTATAAAAAATGTACTCAGTTGAAGTTCGAGACTTGTCACATTATTGCATTAAGCTGTCTCGTTGTAACGCCAAAAAATTTCACCTGTCCGACCCATCATCCATTTCTCAACATACTTAATATCATTTTGCTTCTCCTCAATTTCTCAGAAAAACTGTAAATCAACTGTGCCAAGATCTCACAAGATCAAGGTCTCCCTAAATCATCTCAGCCAAATTTTAAAACTATTACCGAGATTGTCTTTTGGCATGATGACGCAATCGTTACAAAAGAAACATGAAGAAGACGCTCAAACAATACACCGCTCCATCCAACAGTCTTAAGATTCATAATGGTTTGACAAAAAAATCAAGCAATAATTCATGTTAAATAAATCATAAATGATAAATTGTATATCTCGCTATCTTAAATTAGACGAAGGGCCCCTAGTTCGCTCGCATAATCATTATTGATGAGCTTAAAACTGCGTATAAGATTTTGCACGAGAAAAAATTTAAGATTTCAAAAATAACGTTATCATGAAAAATATCGTAACAGTACGTAGATATAACGAGACTTCGATGGATAAAGAGTGAAGAAATAAGGCTTTCGTTGAAGCAATCCCTCATACAAATACGTTTCCGGGAACGCCTCCCCGCACGTCCTACGGTGTGAATAATAACAAATTGGACCCTCCTAATCCTTCTTTCGGGAATTCGGGCTCGTTCAATAAAGGAGTCGCAGGATCACCGGGAGCGGAGCATTCGTCTCCCAATATCGAAGGATTTACCTCGATCGTCGACTAATCTGGATTATCTTAAGGGCCCCTATGTTGTTCCAGAACACTACTATTTTACGATAGAACCATTTTCCTTTAGCAGTGTGCCCCAATAATTATCTCCCACTGCCTTATTAATACAGCTTTATTCAACTCGGGGAGTTTGCTTCGAGGCTATTTTATGCTGAGAATTATCTGGCTTGTTACTCGACTTATTTCAATGAAACATTTCGTTAATTAAATTTAATTTCAATGGCTTTGGGAAATTGTGTTAATTAAAAGGTTCGGTTAAGGCGGCAGAGTTCCCGTGGTCTTCTGCGTTTTCGAATATAAAGAGGGATCATTTGGTGGCCGTTCGTTTGGTGCTTAATTGGACATAACTTGAGGGCACGAGGCCTTTTCAATCCTTAAGAAAGTTCAACATTTATGAGTACCTACGGTTACAGATTTCTTATATCCTAATTATACCCTTGTATATCGATTTTTAATATGTTCCTGTTTTACTTCCCAATCAAAACAAAACAGCACAGAGTTATTGTTTTCTCGCAGTAAAGAGATAGACAAATGCTTGTTGGCTCTTAATTATTTTGTTACCCTGAGCCATATCTCATAGGTATTTGATTGTTACATTGTATCAAAATGTAAAGGACTTAAAAATCAACTTAGGTTCGCGAATCTCCGTGCTCCACGTGTACGTGTGCGAACCTCGGTGCGCGCTCCGCATTTTGCGATCCGATGCGAACGAACACAAAGGGAGAGCAAGTAAAAGTTCGCAATAGCGACCACATTAGGTGGGCTCCGCAAACCTGCAACATACATAGGTTCGCGGAGCACGAGGTTCGCGATCCTAAGTGAGTACCCACCCACACTCCTATTCTTTCTTTACTTTTTACGTCGATTGAAAACTGTTCTTACATAATTATCTCAAACATGCTATTATCTAAATCTTTCGTGTCACTGGCTCCATATTAGTCTTCCTCGTGGATTGATCCGTTTTCATCTGAGAGACGGCGTCATGATGACTGCTCCTATTGACTGAGCGGTTAATCCGACACATAATGACGTAATCCCCGAGGGTCATCTGTCAGCCAACACGTGGACCACTTAATCGAAATGAATGCCTACTTGGAAACGTTCGTCTTCATCTTTTCAATCTACGTAATACTTATTATGATAGTACTTACTATTACTAATGGAAGAATTTTTGACAATGTGTAGAAAGAAACACTTTTAATCAAATTCAGGCAACACAATTTATAGTTATTTCTTATTTTTTATAAAACAATGCGAAATAATGGAGGTTCAGTGTATGTATATAACGTTTTATATTTGAAGACACAACGAAAATATAACAAATCTTATATTTAACTACATATAACCTACTAACATTAAGTTTCACATAACATATATATTTGTGTAACCTTGGAGGAGCGGTGCATATCAAGTACTTACTGATTTATACAGACACATTTATTTTGTACACGTAGGCGATAAAAACGAGGAATTCCTTCATTTTGATAAAACGTCTGACATTGAAATAGAACCTACATATAGAGTGACCATATACAAATAAACGTTTTTTATAATATGCTGTAGACATTATTATCTAAACGTAGCCATGTAGCTCTCCTTTTGTGGAAAAATGTATTTCATGGCATTGGTAAGTTTACACTCTAGCATATGTGACGTAAGAACAATTTTTTATTCTTTTGATAATTGTTATACGTACTACTGAATTGAATTAAAACTATAGGGTAATTTCTGAATTAAAACATGCACCCCAAATAAGTAAAAAAACTCGGCATATTCTATTCTGAAACGTAGCTTTAAAACCAGATTTAACTTTTCTACACGTTTTTTAATAAAGGGGACATAGTTTTACACATAGGAAAAACATAAGCCTACGCCCACATTATTTAATTAAAGCATCGTCTCTACAATTGGTTTTTGTTTTAATCACGATGCCCGTTCCAATTGTAAGCGTTTAACTAAATTGGTTAACTTTGCGTTGAAGCAAACTTGTTCGCCGGAAGATGCTGCAAACTCTGAGGATAGTGGTGAGGCCAATGTCAACTATTGCCAACTTTGACAAAGCGACTGGCGACCACAAACGCAAATTAAATTTAGAGATGTCTGAAATTAATTTACATACTTCCTCAAGGTATTTTTCGGTTGTAAAAATACTACCTCTATTGTATCTAAAAACATGTGCAGAAAAAACCTAGAAGGGATGCCTAATTTTCTCTTCAAATTCTTCTAAATCATAGAAAATGTTTTGCTTCATCATGTGGAGTAGATTTGTATTACTTACAACAAATTACAAATACATAGCCAAAGATCTTAAGTACAGAAACATTACCCGCAATCCTTTCATCAAAATGCTTGCGGCAGCACTAGCCAAAGCAAACTTCGCACTAACTTCTCCTCAAATATACCCCTCGAAATGCTCAAGAAGGTTCAACTGCTTCTACAGTTTTGAACCTTATCATATCCGCGTTAAGACAAACTTTAGCTGCATTCAAATCTGAAGTACTTTCTGTGCAGAATTGATCTGAGCAATTTAGATAGGTATTTAGCGAAGTTCCGACGCCGCCGGTAGTGGCTCCTCGTCAGATTAATTCCGAGGCAGCTATTTGTTTATCTCGCTATTGTTTATCGCGGTTGCTGAGCCATTACTCACGATAAGCTCGATCGTTAAATAAATCCTTGAGGCCAGATACACACTAAGTTTCAGTAGAAATATTGTTCCAAAATCTATAAGGTTTTGAAAGCCATTGTCTTGGCTCCTAATTATTCCCCACTGCTTTGGGATTACCGGTGAATAGTTTATCCACGCATTAGATAATGTTTAGAATTGATGTTCTCTTAAAAACTTAAGTGTTTTTTTTAGTTGATACTTAGCAAACTTTGTAAATAATCGTCAGGAGTACAGTGTCAGAACACGTGAGGACGCTTTTAGACAAATTGCTTTGAGCTCCACTACCGAGATTATCGTCAAATATTGAATTACTGGGACATCCTTAAATTGCTGCGAGCGTCATATTTTATTTATGTTCCTCCTGACGGGGGCACATCAGAGTGGCGGAGAAGGATAAGCTGCCTTATTGCTAGGGGATGTAGGGTGTTTTTGGCAGGCTCGCGGTTGATGGCCAACTTGATGCTGGTCCAATTTTCCGAGCAGACTCGCTGGCGCGAGGCTGGCTGACGTAAAAGGCACCTTTCCAATTGCTATGTGGAAATTACTGGTAAGTTGAGAATGACATTTGCTGATGTGGCCTGTTGCGAGATGTTGAACTGGAGGTATTAATAGGCAATGTAAAGCGTACACCTGCTAGTGAGATCATTATTATTGCTGTCAGTTTGTGCACTACATTTTCGTAAGACAGTGTAAACAGTGTTAACTTCTCAAAAGGATTTATGTACTTGGTAAAATAAAACTGTAACTATTTTATTTTATATTCATGGTAGCACAGTTGGTGGAATTAATCACCAGAATAAAACCAAAACAAAATAAAAATTAATAATAAATATCAAATTAATTAATAAAACCAAATAAAAATTAATGGGATTTACAGTTTTGTATGAAAAAATGTAATTGGCATTTATTTTGAATTGGTTTAGTATTTAGTATTTTTTTGTTTAATAGAAACCTAGACAAATACTGTCTTAATCCTAATAACATCACAAGAAGAGTTAGTTAGGCTCAAATTGCAAACCATTTTGGTATTACCTTTGTATGGGAAGCTCACTGTTCGCCGGACTCTTAAGTATTGGACATTTATCATTATCACTTATTATCTTTATTGAAATGGATTTAGGTAATTTAATATACCTGTTTGAAGCTTGATTGAAAAAACTTTTAAGTCATATTCTTTATCATCAGTCACCCAATTATCTACCAACCTATTTTAAAAAAAAAACCACTTATTATGTTAACACCGGTGCGTCCGCGTGGCGGGTGTGCCTCAACCCACGCCGGGAATGTAACGGCGGCCCTGACACCGTACTCGACAGTGACAGGCCGTGAACCCGTGTGCTCGGTACACTGTCACAGCTATCTTTGGCTTGGCCTAACGATACTTACAGTAGCGTAGCAAAGATTTACCTTCATATTATTTTACTTTTTTCGATGTACGTACCGACGTGGGTAAGCTAGCATTATAAAGCAGTTAATTTTCTATGGGGTAAAACAAGGGTAATTTTGTATTTACTACGCATGAATCGTTAGAAAACAAGGAATAATCATTGATAATCAGGCTAGGTAGGTACGAAGATTTAATTAGTAACTTTCATGAAAGTTCGAGATTGATTTATTGTTTACGATCTATACATAAAGTTAAAGATAACGAAGCAATCAATATTGCTGCCTATAATAAACCCATCTAGAAAACCATAGTCACCGTAAAGTGAACACTATTGTTAATGAACAAGCAACGTTATATTACGTTAGAAATAAAACACTTTTTACGGATTACAGCGCGTATATTATTAATTCAGGTGTTGTTTTGGAATTATTTAGTTTGTATTTATTGGTTTTTTTAGAACTTGAATACATTTTTATAAAATTTCGAGCGGGTAATTTCATAAAAATATGAGCAGCCTATTTTGCTTTAGTCCTCCCGTGACCACGGCCCCTGGAAAGGTGTCGAAACGTCGGGAATTCTAAAAAAAAACCAATAAATACAAACTAAATAATTCCAAAACAACACCTGAATTAATAATATACGCGCTGTAATCCGTAAAAAGTGTTTTATTTCTAATGAACTGTACGCGCGAAAGTCTTAGAAGTGTAATATTACGTTCTCTCGATTGTAGTTGCTTTCCAGTGATTTATGGTGCAATAAGAGATACAAAATTCTCGATTGATACCAATTTAGCTACGATTGTGAGCAAACACTGCAGCACAAATCGATTATTACAGTTTAATTGAGCAGTTTTATAACCACCGTGAAACATCGGATAGGCTCGTCATACTGCTTCGGCGAAATTGCTCTAAAAACAATTATTATAGATATAAAAAGTTCACTAATGAACGTAAATACCACGCGCGAAACAAATTGTTGAAGAACATTGACTTTCTCTAAAAGCGGTTTAGAATTACTTCCAATCCGACACACCGAATATGACATTGAATAAACACCCGTAAGGTTTAAGCAATAAAGTCCACAGATTCATTAACCTAACGACGGTAATTATGAACCGAAAAAGCCATTGAAGCTCCTGCAAATGTATCGCATTTTAGAATCGAGTCTAAAAGGAGGAACAAACAACTAATAACTTTGGTCATTTGAAGCACTTTGGAGCGTGTATCTAGCGAACTAGAAAAGTTAGGGTTGCTACTAGCAAAATTTATAAGGTAGAAAATGCTTGCAGGAAAGTAAAAATTACATATTGGTATAGCGAATAATCGTGAATCATCATCAAAGTGATGAGTAAGTAAAATATGGCAATCGACATGGTATTAAGAATTAGTTCTATCGAATTAAAGTAGCGGGATAGTTCTATAATAAATAATTAAATAAATAGTTTCACACAGCGTCATCTAGCCCCAAACTAAGCAAAGCTTGTAATATGGGTGCTAGACAACTAATATTATATTACTCTATAATTTTTAAATATACACTTATTATACGTAGTAACACCCAGACCCGTCACAGAAATTAAAATTCATCATCTCAATTTCTGCCCAACCGGGAATCGAACCCGGGACCTCTTGCGTGTTAGACCGGCATGTTGACCACTGCACCACTCAGGTCGTCAAAGTGTATAAATTAAATTGTTTTAGACACAAAAGACAGCCATAAAAGCAATAACATAAATTATTATTATTAAGAAACATTAAGTCGATAAAAACTAACCAAGACGGTTCACGAAGCTTGTTTTGAAAACGCTTCGAAGGTAAAAGCGTCTATAATTTATGCCCTGTAAGACATATTCTATAAATTATCCCGGTCATTAAAAGGTAGGAAAAGAGAAATAATACCTAAACATCTGTTTGCCCATAAATTACTTCCATGCTGATTGCTTTCAGCGAAAGAGGCGTAATGTGTCCGCCGCTACATCCCGCGACTCGTAAACGTCTGCCGTTGATGGGTTTTATGTTGTATGCAAGTAAGTGCACTACCTACGTTGGATCTCACTCTACCACGGCTCGCGTTGTATAGTATCATGCGTTAAAACTACTTAGTTTGTATAGTAATCCCGCATAGTCTAATTTAACGCAACTTTCACGCACTTATGCGATATTTTTTCTTTCTAAAATCTTCATAACGTCAGTTTGTGATTCGTGAAAAATTGCTTTATTCAAATAAGCTTAGTAAATAAGCGCTTTTGAATCGTCTAAATTTTTCTACCACCCGTTCCAGACTTTTTTAACTGACAAGAAGAACAGGCGCAAGAAACTTATCAGCTTTAACAGAAATAAGTAACGACATTTACATACTTAAATATACGATGATTTTGTATCAAAAACTTCCCAAATTCGTCGAATGTTAGGTAGTGTAAAAGGAATTTATATCTTTGTGGGGATATGTAATGCTTTTCAGAATAAATTAAACTACGTTCACAGTCCAGTAAATTAAAACAATAAAGACTCGAAAACAACAAGCGATGCAGAAATAAGAACTCGAAAAATCGTTTATCTTTTGGAGAGCTCGAAACATTCGGGTTATTTCTGTTTCGGCAGATTGCTGAAATAATTCTTACGCCCCCTTAAATTCACTTGTGTTAAAGGAATTTTCATGAAGTTATTTTTATTGGGAGTTGTGAAAAACATTTTTGGCATTATTGGCAGTGTGAAAGACATCGAAAGTATCGAAACTCTGAAAACAAAAAGAGATGGATTAATATCTGATGATTTTAGTTTCTAGTTATCTAGCCAAGACATCTTGTTTGGATACCTAGTTGGCTCATGATTTAGTGTTCAATATCAGCTACTGATCTTACATAGAAGATCAGGCACGCTAGCACTATTGATTAAATTTTCAGGAGTTTAGAGATTTTAGCTATCTAGATTTTAAAATTATTATTATAAAATGTTATAATCGATACTTATGCCCTTACTAATAAAGATTGTATAGCAGTGACACAGTGTTTTGTCCCTTTCTTTTTAATGTCAAACTTAAATAGATCGACAGAGAGTAACCATTGTGGCTATTAGTTATAATAATAACTATACATCTGCTATACAATCTTTATTAGTAAGGGGGTTACATTTACTATATTATGGTTTTAATATCTTTACTGAAGTTTGCAAATGAGTGCCAGCTTAATTCAGTATCAGATAATCTTAACCTAATTTAGGATTTCAGATTATGCTAAACATTTTATATTTAAACAAAATATTCTTCACGCCTGAACCAATCTTGATAAATTGATTTGTATTGTAGGATAGAGATTAGATTGGACTGGGGAAGAACCTTGGCTTTTTAACCGTTTGTCACAAAAAAAATTTGGAGGGAGTGAAATAGGAGATACAAGTTTGTAGGGAGACATGAAACAAAGTCTTTGTGGAAGTAATCGCGGGCGACCTCCAATTTTGTAATAAATTAGTTATAATTACGCCATGTTACCGTAAGTGTATCGTGTAATCACCATTTTGGTGGATGACTACACTTCGCACAATGGCCTCTTTGTTTCTATTTGGAGACATGAGATGAGCCGTCGCTAAATCTCAAGAAGTGCTGCCAGATCTGGCAAACGAAATTCAGATATTACATTGATAAATTTGTCTCTAAATTAGTGGGTCTTAAACTGGATTCGAAGTTTCATTCGACAAAATGACGATAAGTAGGTACTTACACAAATAACTAAAGAAAATTTGCAAATATTTGTAAAGTCAGTCTAATTAGAATATGCAAATGGATTATGTATGGTTATTGATTAGAACGCCTCAATATTCTGTCGCCATGTCAATTATCGCGTATTTGTTGATGATACGGACTCAAATTGTAAAAAACTTTTAAAAATTAAAAAGAAAAACCTCCTTCAAAAAACCTTAAAAAATTTGATATAAAAAAACAGCTTTAAAAAACAGCAGCTCTAAAAAGCAAGAAATAATATTCAATATGGCATAATAACTATTCAAGTACCTACGCATATCTGATATTAAAAAAACGTCTTTTGAAGTCGGGTGGGGCTAAAGATATTTTTCTTTTTTAATCATAATAACATTTATCGTGGTTTCTCTTTCTCAATTTGATTTTTTAATTCTTAAAGCCCCACCCGACTTCATAAGACGTTTTTTTAATATCAGATATGCGTAGGTACTTGAATAGTTATTATGCCAATTTGAATATTATTTCTTGCTTTTTAGAGCTGCTGTTTTTTAAAGCTGTTTTTTTATATCAAATTTTTTAAGGTTTTTTGAAGGAGGTTTTTCTTTTTAATTTTTAAAAGTTTTTTATTTTTAACTTTTTTGTGGTAGGTATGTATAAGTAAATGTAAGCGATGATATAAATATATTTTATTTATATTTCACACATTTCAATGGTATAATACGCCTAATAACTCAATATCCACTTTTCGCACTGTTAATTTTAGCAAGGGTCAGACATGGGGTAGGTGACCAAAGTGTATTATCTCGAGCTCCTCCGTGCTTCAGAAGACACGTTAAGCCGTTAGTTCCAGTTACATTTGCACATTAACACCCACCAATCCGCATTGGGCCCGCGCGGTGGGTTATGGTCCATCCCATTCATCAGCCCATAAGTAAGGCTTGTATCCCAGCCCCAGTAGTGACAATAAAAATGGCTGATGCGAAACCTTTCAATACCGTAGAGTAATCACTAATACACTATCATATTTGATTTTGAAGAGTTCTCTTGTGTATCTTCGAAGTCCAAGGTCCAATGTGAAGGAAATTTGAATGAAAACATCCTTAAAGTATCCCCTTTCTAACGAAACAAGAATCATCTAAATCGGTTTATAAACAAAGAAGTTATGTCTGAAGATCCGTTAAAACTCGTGCAAAAGTTACCTAAAAAATTACAGTATTTTCAGGATTACTCAAAAACTACTGAACCGATTTAAAATTTTCAAAAAATGGGACCAACTGGGGAGCAAACCTGATGAAGTGGCTTTTGAATCATGTCAATCGGTTCAGCCGTTTTCGAGTTATCGGTGGACATACATAAAAAAAAAAAAAAAACAAATAAACAGTCGAACATAGAACCTCCTCCTTTTTTTGAAGTCGGTTAACAAATAAGAAAACATGAGGGGAGAGTATTGATTTCATGTTGTATTTAAACAGGTAGTGCAATCAAATATTACTTGAAAAATTGAAACAAGTTACGTGGTTATTGAAACAAGTTACAAATGCTGCGTAGTTGTGAAATCGGCTGGGTTATTTAGGCGCAGGCACCTAGAGATAGAAAATCTTCGCTTCATCTGGCAACACCGAGTGCCACGTGCGCTTGCGCTTGGCACGTCACCAGGATTCATCTTTGTGACACCGGTATAACCGTCGCTTGCATCACCGGATTCACCAGCCAACACACAAATGAAAATCTACTTTAAAGTAATGCATGTACAGTGGGAAATGCTCCATCTACATTTAATGAAGTCTCGTTTAGGCCTCTTCTTATTTGGAAAAGTCATTTATCACATTAATTTTAGTGTCATTAGTCTTGCAGTTTGTTGTAATCTTTCCGAATATGAAAGTGACTTTGAGCTCCTCAATGTAGACTAAATCGTTTGCAATAAATAACTAACGTCAACAAAGAGTTTCTAAATTAATTTTGTTTTGACATTGATGTTAAAGATAGGATGTGTTGTAAGCAATTGACTTTAATTTTAATAGTCATATCGAAACAGTGTTTTATTGCCTGAGTTATGTCGGTTTGTTCTTTCAGGAATATAAGCGAGTTTATGGCTTCTACCCACGATCCTGTTTGTATGTCGGGCGCTCGGGCGGGTGTGCCCCGTGGGTGTCAGCCGGGCACAGACAGCGCGGCGCTTCTCATTACATACATACGTATACACGCCACGCCGTGCACAAACGCTCTTATCAAATAGGAGTTCAACAGAGCTTTGTGCTATGCATGGTAATTAAAGCCGTTACGGTACCTAAAATATTGGACGATATGAGACAAACAGTAAATCTTTGCGTCTGTTGTGGCAGAACATCGAAATTTCGAAAGTTTCCATTTCCAATTCTTCTGAGGCCACTTTCTTAATTGTTTTGTAATCGAACCTTGCAGTTGTATGTCCTTTTTCTATTTGCCAACATCGACACTAACTGTTAACATTAAAAAACTGGGTACAAAAAACTTGTTAGCATACTCACATTATCTTCATGCTTGTATTTCATGGAAATGGAGACATATCGAATATCAAGCAAAAAGTAATGGCGAATTTCTAACAAGTTTTATTCTGACATTATATTTTCGTCGACGTCAACTTTAATAATAATCACAATGTCTCTCAACTCGTCATATTCGGAGTTCACGACGACATATTTTTCCCGGAGATATTCTCGTCCATGTAACATCTCTTTACGCTGTCAAGGCGAAACTTCGTAGAAACGCTTTTGAAGTCAGAAATATTTTGGAACGCACAAAAATAAAGCTCCCTTCAATCGATAGTCGCAAAGGGTTCAAACTGGCAGCTGTAATGTTTACCGACCGTTTTATAAACCACAACTTTCAGAGGCTCGATTAAATTGTGAATTAATGCTGCAGTTAATTTGGCTTTATAGCTGGATAACGTAATCTAATCTCTTTATCCTAATTTAGAGCTGAGTATATCCTGCGCGCGACAGTCGATGGAGCGAGAGCATGAAATTAAGGGTGAAATTTGCATAATTGTGTAGGAGGAGGTGCCCCCTAAGTAACTTCCACAATCCCATTACAACTGAGAACTACATTTCGTCCTTCATTAACACTGAAAGTCGGTATTCCATTACATCTGAGTACAAAGTCAACACCGAAAAACTTAAGCCTTGGTCACACCGAATGCTTGTGCGTTGCAGCACAGCGCGTTGCGTTAGCATGTAATACTGCTCATCAGTCACGCGTTCGGTGTGACATATACCATAGCATTTCATACATTACAACGTCGTTTGCCGTCACGCTACGCAACGCTACGCGCTGTGCTGCATTCGGTTTGACCCAAGCTTTATTGTTGAATCGACTTGGTCTCAATTTGTACGGTTTATTTATAAAGGAAAGTAATTTTGGCGCGATGTTTGACATCCAAGGGTTTGAAGAGTCTTTTTTGTTTAGTCTCGTGATTTCCGAAGATTGAGGTCTCCAATATTGCAGATTATGCCGTCCTCGAACGTTCATATCTCGCGATTGAATTCGCCGATAACACCGAGTGAATGTTACGTTCTATCGAACGCGACGTGTCGTGCGCGGGAAGCCGTCCCGGATCCCGTTGGAGTGCTGCCAAAGAAAGCCTTTGTCTCAAACTGGTTTGGAAACATTGTAAGACTTGCCATGGATAATGAACTCAATGTACTTCTTATCTTAAAGGGCATGGGTCTATAAACAATTATTATCAACCAAAAGTAACATAGAATTCAAATGGAAGAGACAAATTCTATGAAGATCATTACGTATCGTTTCATAGCTTTACGTTGACGACTTCATTTCTCCGTGTAATTTAGTGTTTCCACACCGAATACATTTTTATTATGAGAGCCATTGTCACTTCGCAGCTGCCAGCTCCCCCGACGTCATTATCTCCCTTGACGGGTCGTTAGCGGCTCCCGGCGTAATTAGCTGGTTCAGTCAGTACTATACTATCCTCTTGAACTGGCAACTTGGCAACAGCGAGCCAGCTTTTATTTATAATGGTTTCCTAGAAGCGAGTGACGGTGGTTGACATGTAACGTTGGTAAGTTCAGGGCCAGTTCAGCTGGCAACCAATCGAGGATCGCCGGACTTTATACCTTATTCCATAGCATTAGCAACTGAGGTAATTGTCACGGATGAACAGACGGAGACATGAAAAAAATAGACGAATAACGGTCAGGGCAACCTTGGCATTCGGGCTAAACCTTGACATTGGAAAAGGCTCATAACTCACAGGCTCATTACTGTTATACAATTTTACTATCGTCTCCTAATTGATAATTGAGGAGCTCGATGGCGCAGTGGTTTAGCGCCTGGCCCAGCGATTGCGGACGTTAAGCAACTTTCGCAAGGGTCGGTCATGGGATGGGTGACCAAAAATTTATTATCTCGAGCTCCTCCGTGCTTCGGAAGGTACGTTAAGCCGTTGGTCCCGACTGCATTTGCAGTCGGCAACATCCACCAATTAGCATTGGACCCGCGTGGTGGGTTATGGCCCATCCTCCTTATCCACCCATAAAGAAGGCCAGTACCCCAGCAGTGGGGATATTGAAAAATGGCTGATGGTCATTCCACAACGCGAAATTGTGTTGTGAACTTGTTGCTCTTCTAAAAACGACCATGACGCGTTGTGGCAATCACAGACCACAAAACGAAAGCGTAACGACCACAACGCGTTGTGGCAATAAAGAAAAGCCATGACGAGTGTAGCGTCGCGATCATACCGCTACATAAGCAAATCGACGAATGACGAAGAAATGCAGGATCAGCGAAAAGTACAATAATATGTAAACATTACGCAGACGTGACGTCGCACTACGTCAAGCTAACACCAAGGCAAAAATATATGAAGACCTGACTCACGATATCGAAGTTTTCTAAGCACTTTGCATAAATACAAATTCCAACATCGAACAGTTGGACCGCGGTCCCCGAGCAAAGACACCTAGCTCGGCGGAAGTACTTCCCTTTTCGCTGAATATATGGCGAAGCGATCCTGCCTCAACATTGGTGACCACCGACACTGGACAGCAGCAACCTTCTGGAGCATCAAACAAGGTATACCACCCCTCATAAGATCGAGATTGGAGAAGCCTACAAGGTCCACGATCAGCAGAAAATGCGACTTGGTCCTGCGGCCGCGACTTGGTGACTGGCGGACGACGGCATCACGGCAGCCCACGGCCGGACTAACTGGGGTCTACACCGGCTTGGCAGTTCTGCACACGAAGCCATACCGCCCATGAAACAGCCAGCAGCACACGCTCGTCTTGATGGGAAACTGGAGCGTCACTGGTCTATGAACGAGTTAACGGAGTTTTCGAAGAAGAGGGGGAGTGATGTAGCGTCGCGATCATACCGCTACATAAGCAAATCGACGAATGACGAAGAAATGCAGGATCAGCGAAAAGTACAATAATATGTAAACATTACGCAGACGTGACGTCGCACTACGTCAAGCTAACACCAAGGCAAAAATATATGAAGACCTGACTCACGATATCGAAGTTTTCTAAGCACTTTGCATAAATACAAATTCCAACATCGAACAGTTGGACCGCGGTCCCCGAGCAAAGACACCTAGCTCGGCGGAAGTACTTCCCTTTTCGCTGAATATATGGCGAAGCGATCCTGCCTCAACAACGAGCTTTGAGCACTAGTTGGTGCAACCATAACACGACGGCCAGGTAATTGTGATTTCCAATGACAATAATTTGCGTATAAGTATTTTTTAATTAGTAAGTAGAGTATTTTTGATAAAGTAATATTTTGAATTATTATAAAAAACCGCTATAACACGAATTTCGCGTTGTGGATTTTCGGCAGTGACCACAATGTCCACAATGCGTTGTGGGCGGTTTTTCGCTCAATAAGCGATTTCGGTCTCTGAGTCTAACATATACATATTTTTATATGTTTTGTTGATTTACTGTTCTGGCTGACACCTGTTTTGTACATCTGAATTAAAAATAAACCTAAAATATTCCCTACTGGTGAATCGTTTCATTCATTTTGTATCGATGAACTCTAGGTCATTAGAAATAACTGTGGTCACATTTTTTAAAAACCCTAAAGTTTAGGGGTAAAAGAACCTAGCCAGCATTTCTTAACGAAGAAGTTATCTTTTGGCAAAGATAACAAGTATATTTCCAACTCTTAAAATACTCATAAAAGTCTAAGAAATCGTATGAAAATAAAAAGTTATTGAAGAGCTACATGTAATTGGGGTGACCTTCAGCAAAAAAGAGGTTTATATTACTGTAGAATCCTCTGAGGATTATAAAAAGAACAACTTTCATATTCGGTGCCTGAAAACGGTTTATATTCTCGTAAAATTAAGAGGTTGAAATATTGAATGAATATTTCTTAAAATAACAAGGACTTGCATGCTAACAGATTATTCTTATTGGAAACATCACATACATTGCTCTGATTCCAAAGTAAGTAGCTAAAGCACTTGTGTTATGGAAATCAGAGACAACGGTGGTTTCACAAACACCAGACCTGAGCCAATATAGAAAAGTTATCTTTCTGAATTTAACCAGCCGGGGTCGACCGGGACCTCAGAGATGTCGACACTATGAAAACCGGCGTACAAACCACTCGACCACGGAGGTCGTCAATAAAATATATTGCCATACATTTAGGTACAATGATGATGTCGCATTTACAACTAACAAGAAATAACGAACAAAGAAATATTATATTCTTGTAATTGAGTATAAGTTACCAGTTACCATGTAGACAGTAACAGTTGTGTTGTGTCACAGTCTATGTTGTGTTTTGTAGTTTATAAATAGGATAGGATAGGATAGGATAGGATAGGACATAATTTTAAGATATATTTCTCGGAATTTTAAGGGGAAAGGAAATACGAGTGATATATGAAATAGTGTAGGATTTTTTATAGGAGTCATTATGTGTCTCATATTTATGTCCGAAGAAATAAATTAATATGTTTATTCGCTTTTCTCAATGAATTGTTATTGGTTGTTGATAAGATAATAAAAAGTTTATCCAATGTCATAGGACAATTGGAGATTTTTGAAAAAAATGCATCTGAATAATATTTTAGGTTACTTGGCATTTGCTTTAGTAATATGTAAGTAAACCCAAAAGCACTTTAGCCCACTAGTTTTATAGCCCAACCTTCCATTGGTTTAATTTGACGGCAAGATACTAAATTCGTTTGATGAATAATTAATAAACTAATATTAAAGTGTCAGCCGAGCACACGTAACTGTAAAGCTTACTTTAGCTCATAGGAATAGAAGATAAACGGAGCTGGTAGATTATGTTTGTACCGGAGACAATATTAATTACCCATGCCTACCTCTGGTATACCTTATGAAGGGTATATTGCTAAAGATACTATTACCTTCCTTATTACAGAGGCATACGGTTTAAGTTTCTTTAAAACGTTGTCAGGGTTGTCATTGGATGAGGATTCGTCGAAACTTTACACATACGATTTTGAGCCTTATCCATTAAAAAATGAAGTTGAATGTTGATTAAAATTTCTGCTAGCTAGGGAGTCAATACTGGGACCATGCGCAGTAGAGTTGCGTAAATTGTGAGATTAGTTTGGCGATCGGTTGAGCGATTTGAGCGGGTAGCAACCGATCAGCTGATCAGGGTTGCTTTGTTCTGTCACTATTGATTTGAGCTGTGAAGTCTATTCAATTAGACACGATATGTTTGGTTTCATCGTCGACTCTTCGTTGTGGTTGGAAATCGTCCTACTTGTGTAGGTAGTTTACGATTTTCCAACCACAGTCAACCACAATCTGAAAATAATTTCAGAGTGATGTACATACCTATGGCTAATGAAAGTCATTTTGTGAAATTGGTAAATCTTTTTTGTGACAAACATAACGAGGTTTATTGATTGGTGCTGCTAAGGAAAATATCGTTTATACTTTACAAATTTAACGAAAAGTGGTAAATTTTCTCTCTCTATCTCTCTCTTTGTAGAGTCTCTCTTTCTCATAAGTTCATTTACCCAAAAAAAACAATGTCATAATAAATAGAAAAAAATTACTTAAGTGTAGTTTTCTATTTGTATTAGCTACGTGAGCGTGGACTAAGGATAAAGAAATGCTTTTTACTAATAAATAATAATATATTTCTATGTGTCGGTTGCAATGACATTTTATGAACAGTAAAAACAAACTGACACTTAGCTAATAAAGAGCATAAGTGCTCTATGGCGACCAGCCAGTTTCCAACAATTTGTATGAACTTAAGTTGATCAGCTAAAATGATGACCAATGTCTACTGTTTTAGCTGGCAGATGGTTGTTTGTTTTTTTACCATGCGTGGTGGTTTATAGACACCTTAAACTTTATTTTTGTTGCATAATACTTATTTATCATTGTTTTAATACGTTCGATGTAGTCCCTAAAATATGAAGGCAATTACGCAAGTATAGGTGGCCCCCTCTGCTGCTTGCATGCAACCCCATTCATACTGATTACTCCACATTGATGTCAGTGGTATTCGCCCCTAGCCTGTTCACCATAGGGGTGTCATCACATCCACCCGATATCGATTGATGAGAACCGGTTGATGTAAAAGCTGATCTAAGGATACCGGTTGATGAAAATACTCGTATTCATAGGAAATTGCACTGAACATTGAACATGCATTTGCCGATTCTGCCAAGCAAGACTGTTTCTCCTGTTCCGGCCGGATTTTTTTTTTAAATCGACTCGGCTTTGGGTTGTTATATCGAACGTTTGGGTTTCCATAACAAAGTGTTTCAACTGCCTTGGTATTTTCCTTTATTTCCGTCTCGACAGATTTTAATTTCTTCAGATTTTAGTTTCGCCAGATTTGAACATCACAGAATACATAATAGTACAAAGACGCTGTGCTACCACTAGAGAAATGAGAAATATTATGTTCATGACATTTTGTTATCAAAAAATTTTGAATTACCGAAGAAAGAACTACTATAAAAGTTGTCATTGTAAGAATTCTTGAGAAACGCAAAGTTGTCTCATCTTATTCTCTTCTAATGACGACCACGCGGATGTGTTCATAATATCCTTAGATCATCAACTTATCAGTAAGTATCGAAGTGTTTTCAGATTACATAGGTCATAGGTACATGTAGTCAGAATATGCGTATTAGACTCAGTGTGCAAATAAAAAGTTTTAACCCATCAAGGCCCGGAAAAAGAGACACAATAGATATTATATTGTTCGTTGCTCGGGCATTGATGAATTAAAAAGCGTTTCAGAATATGCATCTATATAATTACAAATAATATCTGAGCCACGTCATCCCTTCTCTTAGTATAATCAGGCTTAAACCTTAATCTACCACGTAACATGTAATATAAGATATAATTTACAGTCGACAATCACCGTTTCGAAGCGGACGTTACATCAGATTGGGAGGAGGGGTGTGCATCGATCGGCGGCGACCTTGGCAGTGAGAGAGGTTGCCTATTTATACCCCCTCCTCGCCCCACGAGGGTGGGGGTAGTTGCTAGCCAACTTCTACTACCTAGCCAGTGGAAATAAAAAGTTTAAGTATACTATACATATCTGTACTTTTGTAGTTTTAGCAAATTATTTTTTTTAATAGATTTAGTAAGGCAATTTTTTTGGAGCATTGTATTTTGAATGTTTGATAGGGACAACTTTTATTAAATTTTATTCTCTACCGCTTCCTGAATGAACTGGCTAATTATTTTTATATCAATCAACGAAAAAAAGAGGCTACAACACAATCTCGGATACAAGCCCAAAAATTTCGAGAACACTTCCGACTTTTGTCAAAATCGTTACCAACAATTTTACCAATGAGCTCATCGCTAGCACTACAACATGCACATAACTTAAGCGATAAGCATGTACATGAGGCATGTGTTGCTAGGACGGAGCGATCGATGCGGGCGGGCGGGGCGGCCGGTTTATTTTTAATTTGGTTGGTGAGGAGCTGAGGACCACTCCTGCGATTAAGCACAGATTTTGAGAGGCCTCTGGAACCTGCCTGTGCCTGATGGGCCCTCCGCTGAAGTACATCCAGGTAAACTGGTGAAATAAAATCGTAATGGAAAACAGGCTTTATTTATATCTTCTCTCTGCTTAATTCGTAAATTATCAGTATTTTTCATGCTGATCTGAGGGCAATTAGTTTAAAAGTGTAGTGTTAAACGACGACTTCCGTGGTCGAGTGGCTTTGTACGCAGATTTTCGTGGTGTCGATCTTTGAGGTCCCGGGTTCGATTCCCGGTTGGGTCAATTTAGATAAACGAACTTTTCTAAATTGGCTCTGGTGGTCTGGGTGTTTGTGATACCACTGTTGTCTCTGATTTCCATAACACAAGTGCTTTAGCTACTTACTTTGGAGTCAGAGCAATGTATGTGATGTTGTCAAATATTTTTATAAAAAATTTAACCCTTAAATTTCATGTAGGTTCTTTTTGCACTGAGATTAAGTAGAACAAAAGTTCAACTTAATAACAAGCAGTCGGAGACATGCAAGTGACATTATATGGATGATTAATTTGACTTATCATTAATGCTTCCGACTGCAAGTTATTATGTTGGAACAAAAGTTCTAATCACTATTATCAATATATTTTAAATTTGCCTTCAACATTTGAGCTTGTTTCTTGTTTCCATCTTTTCAGTTGATTTGTCTTTTGATGCAGGCGGGTGTCTTTTAAGTTTTTTTAATTTTATTTTTTATTTAAGTATGTCTTTTTAGTTATTATATATATTACGGTCATGCGGTTTTTTCATTTCAAATAATAGCACCTCACAGTCACATTGTGGGTTTTTTCAAACGCCACGAACACTTGGGCTGGCAAGACAAATCTAACGATCTCTGAATAATAGAAATCCGTTTATCTATTTGAAAGATATGACGTATTGAGGTAATGAATATTACACACACAAACAAGATACGCGCGAAAAACATAACACTTTCCTTGCAGTTGGGTAAAAACAGGATACATAAGCGGATAGTTCGAATCACTTTTTGCTGACGACAACTGAATATCCATAGAAGATCAATCAATAGAAAACCGACGCAAAACATACCGTTTTTAAATAATACCTAATAATAATAAATGTTTTTATTAACATAAATCATACATTAATAACATATAATGAAACAACCCCCGTAAGTAATTCTAAAATACTTGTGTTGGGGCGCTTCGCTCCGTGCCCTTGCAACTTAATATAACATATGTTAACAAAAACTAATATAAAGAAATGGAAAACTATTTAAAAGTAACATTTTATATTTTTGTGAAGGTAAGTGTGTGTATGTATGTGTGTGTGTGTGTGTGTGTGTGTGTGTGTGTGTGTGTGTGAGTGAAATATACTAGAAAAAATTCGACTTGTCACCAGAACTGTCTCAAGCGGGAATCGATTCCCGATTTTTTTCTAGTATATTATTTAGTATTGTATAAAAATACCATGGTGAATGCTAAAATCTCAAATTTAAAGGTTAAAGAGAGTTGTTCTAAGCTTATCCTTGTTTATAACGCTACGTGTTATACAACGTGTCCGCTCCCAACCGACCAACATAAAAGTCCAGATAATGGCCTTAATACCGATTACTCATAATAATATATCGTTCGTGGTACTTCCTATCCTAACCTTGCGCTGATTGCGCCCCACTCCGTTATTTATGACGTAATCATGGTCCCCCTACTCCACGATATATCAAACATCGAACACATTTTTATCTTTGTGTTTTTCCGTATGAATTTATGTAACAGTTACTATTGATTATGACAAAAGCTTTTGTACCCAATACCGATATAGAAAAATACGATATAATTTCATATAGAAAAATAAAAAATTGCTTGTTAGGTACGTACCTAGTAGTGCGCCTATAGACACAGTTATTCATTAACAGCGGCTGCCCATAAACTGTCTCGCGAGCAGCCTGCGCGCGACTTCGTCCGTCCGCGTGGACCCTAGACCTTTGACCTAATCTGTCTACTAACCTAATTTCATCCAAATCCGTCCAGTCGTTTAGGCGTGAAGAGGTAACAAACACACATACACAAACCACGGTACAAGCTTTTTACCGACTTCAAAAGGAGGGAGGTACTCAATTCGACCCGTATTTTTTTTTTGTTTTTTGTATGTACATACACCGATTACTCTGGCGTTGGTGTGCCGATTTCAATAGTTGTTTTTTTGTTCGATTGGGTATACTTTCAATTTGATCCCATATAAGTTTCATTGAGATCCGACGATAATCTTCGGAGATATGTGACCTTATGGCACGGGAGTCACGAATAATTAGAACAAAATAATAAGTAAGATTAATTACGTTAACGTTTACTTTTTGTTCTAGCTGAAGAGTTTTATAATAAGTATACTTTTAGTAGGATTTACAGGAATATTTTTTTTTCTGTATGTTTTAACTTCACCAATTGTTAAACGATTTCAATTATCTTTTTTTTTTGAAAGAAAATAGTTTGTGTGTGGTCCCATAAAAAAATTACAGAGATCTGGCTAGTAGTTTTTTCATAATCCTGAAAAATATCAATTATTTAGCTTACCATCGCACGAGTTTTTACGGATTTTTAGGTATAACTTCTTTGTTCATGAACCGATTTCGATGATTCTTTTTTTGTTTGAAAGGGTATACTTCAAGAGTGGTCATATTTTAATTTCATTGGTATTGGACCTCGAACTTCGAAAATACACAAGGGAACTCCTCAAAGTCAAATAGGATATGTATAGTGATTGAGATATTGGTAGGTTTATGACAATCCAAAACAAACCGAGCTATGGTCTGCGACGTTTTAGACTAGACTTGGACTACGAAGTACGAAGGCTCAACGGAACTCCTTAAAAACAAACAGCGTGTTCAAATATTATTAATTCATGTTATCTATCTATTTATATCATTGTTATTTTCTGATCATGAAAAAAATGTTTGTCTATTCAAGTACTAAGTTTATTCTATTTTATTGTGAGACCATTTCTGTCGCGGCGTGCAAGCAATTTCGACCTTAGGAGTGGTAAAGCGCCAGTGTTGTCGATTGTACATATATTATTCTATCAAAAGGTAAGTAGTTATTTTAATATTGGTGTTCAATATTACTTTTATTATTCACACAGAGTGTATCGCATCTACAACCCCTGTGCTTTCGAAAGTATTGAATGGGGTGTGGGGTTCGTGATTTGCTACTTCCGGTGGAGTTGTCCTGACAGAATGGGGCTTATTTATGGTCACTCTCAGTTATGGCTCGGAAATAATCGGCGATTGTTGTTTTGCATTGTGAATATTGACCGAGTGAGCGAAGCGTCTACGTTTCAGCTTGGGCAAAAATGCTTTCGTATGTCCGGATGTCCGGCTATTCTCCTCTTCCTGTGCCTAGTTTATAAAAAACTTACAAGTCTACATGTCCACATATACACAAGTTTAGACAAGTTCGTGTAAATGTTCATAAAACTACAAGACTTGTAAGCTTTAAACTTTGAATTCTTGTAAATAAATACTTGTTAAGTTCCGAAACCGAAATTCTATGGAGCCATTTTCTTTGACCTTCAATTTTTAAATGCATTTAAGTATTTGTAAAACAGATACTTAATAAAATAATTCTTTCACAATTGATTTTTGAGATTGACTAAGGATAAAAAACAGAAGATTTCAACATTATAGGCTAATTTAACCGTTTATAATGCCGCGGTTATCTGTCAGTTTTTTTAAATTTATTTTGGACCTCAATTTCTTTGCATTTAAGCTTAAAATTTATTTAAGTAGATTAGCCTGTTGTGGTAGCCCAGCGAGCCGATGACTGATCAAAGTAAATTCTTTAAAAAAATTTTGGATAGTTGAATAATTTTCTCTTATTTATTTATTTTGCCTTATACTTACGTATTAAACATAATGCGGAATAAAAAACTTTAAACTTGACAAGGGTGGTAAGAATGGTAAGTAACCCTACCATAATGAAAACGAATTCCAAATTGGGGACATCGTTTCCAATCTGAGATGATCGTAAATTGGATAATGTTATAATTGCTTTAAACCTGGGGCCCTACCGGCTAATTTTTCGAACTTCGGCGGGTCTGCCGAGCTTCAACTTAAAACAGACAAATCGAAGTAAGGAGTTTCGTATTGTACTATTCGCCGAAGTTATTTAGAAGATATCGATGTTCGTGTGACATCATGAATCGAAGTTCGCCATTTTGGCCAGATTTGGGCTCGATTTATATCTGTTTTAATTTGAAGCCCGGCAGACTTTCCGAAGTTCGATGCGTTATCCGGTACGGCCCCTGGCCTGGGATCGAACACCAGACTTCAGATATTGTGACGTTAACTCATTAGCTATTATTTGTTTTTCGACTGTTTTTTTATTAGCTAGGTTAATAAATACACAAGAACTAAAACGACTCAACCCTTGGATAACCGGTCGAATGCTCTTCCTAATGTGTTACCTTCTTGCTGATCCAATTAAAACTTTTAGTAGTAGCACTGTAATGGTATCTATACAGTATTGCAATTGCAACTCGGCCCTGTCCTTGAAATAATTACCTACAGCCGAGTCGTACGTCAACACGCGATAGCACCTTAAACTGCGAAAACAGCTTTTATTACGTAGAGCATAAAGGCGGTCTCAAGGTCAACATGTATAGTCTGAGGTGCCGTCGTGTGTACTTTCGTATCTTTCTAGTTTTGTGATTGTACGTTTTTCCTATTTAAGATTCCATATTTAGAGAGTCTACCTTCACCGAGAAATCTATTTCCAAGCAATAAAATTAAAAATTAAAAAAGCGCAATACCTGCATATTATAGGAAGAAACAAATTAGTTCAAATAGTTCAATTAGTCCTATATAACAAAAAATATTTTATAATCTTACTTTTCCGACTTTCCAGGTGATTTATAAAGTGTTATCTCTGGATTAATTGGTTAATTAAATATAATAAAAACAGCACAATATACACAATATGCACTTTGCCATAGTAAGTACTTGTATTTCAATCAATCGTACATAAATCTTTCGTTCGTAACGCGGCGCATAAATTCGCGACTGTTTGTGTACCGAGTGCAGACCGAACTCGAGGCGCATAAGTATGGCTCGCATTTCAACCATTTGTATAAAGTTGGAATACTGTATATATTATTATCGTTGTAGTAGCTACGTGTTATTTCTTAACTAACAAAATGAAATCACATACAACAGAGTTAACAACTTTTTATATATTCTTCAGTTACAGCAGATACGCTGCATAATATTAATATTATATCCTGATACGAGATACAGCGATATCGCCGCCTGATTTTGAAAACTCAATTGTCGTATCTACTAATAACAAGAGAACTAGCAACTTACTTACTCCAGAGATTTTATCTTATGGAAGTAGAAAAAAGAACTACTTGGAAATGCACACCTTGCTATGAAAATAATTTATCAAATGATAAAATGAGATCTCATATCATAAAAAATAATAACCACAACTTGTCACCAAACATAGAATCGCCGAACCGTGTCACAGTTAGAAAGAAGCTCCAAGTAAATATACCGTTGTCCAATTCTTTTGAGTCCCTAAGTGACACGTTTTGTGATATTGAAGAAGATGATGTAGACAATATTACTGAGTTAAAAAGTATTATAAATTCTTTACAAGGAAAATTACTGGAAACTGAATGTAAAATTGATAATTTGTTGGAAGAAAATATAAGGTTAAAAAGGCAAATTAATGAACGTAAAAAATCCCCTGAAATTGCAAAAAATAATGAAAATATAGGACTTCAATCTACACCCAAAAATACTTTGTCAAAAAATATCAGCGGCAGCGGTAGTGAAGTCCCGATAATCCCGATCATTTCACCGGTTCACCTAGCGCCATCTAGCTACGAAGGAAAGCAGAAAAGTGGAAGTTTACCATCACTTCCTAAAAATGGACACAAAAATAAAATAATGATTATTGGTGACCAACAGGTCAAGGATATTTCGTCTTTGCTAACTCAAATCAGATCACACTATAAGACTCCAAGGGAATACATAATCTGTGGAAATATATACCCTAACGCACCTACAAGTTACATACTTGAGAAGTCAAATTTGATGAATCTAGATCTGAATGAAGATGACTGGTTAGTGTTGAGTATCGGTGCTAATGATGTTAATCCTACGCAGTTACTTGCTGAAATAAGTGCTTCTCTGAAACTTATTAAAAAACCCAAAATTATTGTTATGAATGTTTTGTATAACTCAAGTTTAAACACTGTCACTTTAAATTCTCAGTTGCGAACATTTGTATCTTGTTTTGACAACTGCATGTTTCTAGAAACTAATTTCAATACAATTATGACCAATAGTAAATTATATATAAAAAAGGTTGCATCCAGAATAAACATTTCTATAGATAAAAAAGACTATGATACCCATTATTTACACATTGCAAAGAAGAAACAATATAACTCCAGCTGTATATTGCCAAAACCTGGTACAATTCCATATTTTTTCAATAAAATTAACTCCAGAAATGAAAATAAGATTTCATCTCTTAATAACTTATGTGACATTACTAAGTCAGTAAATCAATGTCCAAACATTTCTATAAAAAAGGGAACAATACCCTATTACTTTGTAAATAAAAAACAGCACAGTGTGGATAATGCCACAACAGATAAGTTTTTTCTCTAATAATAAGAATTGTTTATTAAAAATTCTGCATCAAAATACACAAGGTGTTAGATCAAAGCTAGGCCAATTGGAAGTAATTCTAAGTACCAATCAATATGATCTATTATGTTTTAGTGAAACTTTCCTTAAGAGAGATAATGTGAATATATTACAGATACCAGGTTATCAGTTAGCTACATCTTCATTGCGAAACAAGTCAAGGGGTGGAGTATGTATATATATTAAAAATGGAATTAACTATAAAAAACTTGATTGTGTAGATTCATTATCAATGGAATTGAATTTTGAATGTTGTGGCATTCTACTTTCTGAGTTGAACCTTGTAGTTGTATGTGCCTATAGTATTCCGAAATCTAGTTTTGACATATTTATAAAAACACTAGAATTATTATTACAAAGACTAACACTAAGGAGTAGGTATCAAAAAAGGAAAATAGTTTTAGTTGGTGATTTTAATATTGATACTCTAGTAAATAGTAGAAATAGTGAAACATTTAAAAATACTCTTTCAAAATATAATGTCAAATTAACAATTAATGAACCTACTAGAATAACACCAACATCAAAGACCTGCTTAGACAACATAACAAACGTTAAGTCTTATAAATCAAAAGTGGAGCACTTTGACATTTCGGATCATTCAGCACAATCAATAGAAATACCCTGCAGTAAAAGTTTTCAATTAAAATATTGGTACACATACAAAAGAAATATTGATAAATATTTAAATCTGTTCTTATTTCACATTTCTAAACTTAGTTTTGCCGAGGTTTACTTACATTGTAATGTAAATAATGCTTACAAAGCTTTTATAGAACTATTTAAATTAATATACGATTTATGTGTTCCTATAGAAAAGACTAAAATTACATATAGAAAAAAAATTAAGTGGCAAACTAAAGGTATACGTAGCGCATGTAAAAACAAAAGAGCAATTTATAATAAAACAAATAAAGGTAGTAGGAATACATATATTGTTTCATATTATATAAAATATTGTAAAACATTAAAGTCTGTTATTCGTCTAGCAAAAAGAAACTATAATAGTAGGTTTATACAGCAGAGTACAAACAGAGTAAAATCTACATGGACTTTGATTAACAGACAAACGTCCTCTGTAAATGATCTAAAACCAACCATTAACCAAATTTGTGTTAACGATACCATAATAAATGATCCAAAAGTCATAGCCGAGACATTTGATAAACACTTTTTAATGAATAGTAGCACACAAAATGACATTAAAGAAAAACATCAACCTTCTGCTTTACTAAACTGTAATAGTATATATCTAAAGCCCGTAGATGCTGATGAGTTAATTAAAATCGTACAAAGCTTAAAACCCAAGAGGAGCAGTGGCCTCGATGGTATCCCGATGCATGTCATTAAGAAATCTATTAATTCAATATGTGAACCCCTTTTATATATCATAAATTTAATGTTAGAGACGGGTGTTTTCCCAGATGAACTAAAAAAGGCGATAATTAAGCCATTATTTAAAAAAGGATCGAAATTCAATGTGGGTGATTATCGGCCTATTGCTCTGCTTTCCTCGTTTTCAAAGATTTTTGAGAAAGTATTATATAACAGGCTTTATGATTTCTTAGTGTCTTTCAATTTACTTAATCCTAATCAATTTGGATTTCAAAGGAAAAAATGTACCATATCAGCTATATTTAGGGTTCTTATGATGGTATGGGAAGCAATTAATAAAAAAGCGCCCTGTGTGGGATTATTTATAGATATGTCAAAAGCTTTTGACTGTGTGGTTCATGATATACTCCTCACCCAACTTGAAAATAAGGGAGTACGTGGTATTGCTTTAAAATTATTTGAAAGTTATTTAAAAAACAGGGAACAATGTACCGTAATTGAAACTTTTAATAATGATAATAGAGCTGTTAAAGAAGTTTTTTCTGAATATGGTAAAGTAACTCTTGGTGTGCCACAGGGAAGCGTGTTGGGTCCACTTCTTTTCTTGGTCTACGTAAATGAGCTTCCTAAAGCAATAAATCATTTGTGTGTTATGTTTGCTGATGATGCCACAGTTTTTATTTCTGGAGAAAATAAAGATAAAAGTGAACTCGAAAAAGAAATAAATACATCTTTGAAAGATATAGTTGATTGGCTTAAAAAACTAAATCTTATAGTTAATCCCACGAAGACCAAATTCATTCAATTTCGAAACTATAAAACAGACTCGTTGAACTTAAAAGTATATGAATCGAAGTCCGAAATAAAAGAGGTTAATGAAAGTGGTTTTCTTGGAGTATCAATAGATGCTAATTTGAATTGGAAATCTCACATTCAAAATATCAATAAAAGGATCTCAAGTTATTGTTACGCTTTATCTATTTTAGCTGAAAATTGCTCTTATGAAGTTGTCAGGACTGCTTATTTTGGTAATGTGTATCCGCTTCTAACTTATGGAATTATACTCTGGGGTAATTCTGTAAATTCAAATAGTACATTCTTGTTACAGAAAAAGTGCATACGCATTATTTATAATATGTATTATGATGAAACGCTTAGGGAGATTTTCAAAGACAAGAAACTCCTTACTCTAACCAATATCTATATACTGAAAATTTGCACATTTATAAAAAATAATATGGAATACTTCAATTCTTTAAAATCTGTTCGCAATCAACGTGATATATATAAATACAATTTTAACTTACCAAATGTAGCCAATGACATATACTATAAGAGTGCTTTTATAAGTGGTATCAAGGTGTTTAATCATTTGCCCACTGATATCAAAGCTTTAACTGGTCATTTATTCAAACTTAAGTTAAAAAAATGGTTGTTAGTTAATGTTTTTTATACGTTAAATGAATATTATGATTGTAAAACTTTTTAAGGATTATGAATGTATGTTATTAATGTGAAATGTAATATTGCTTCTTTATTCTATTTAAAATTTTATGTTGCATGCCTGATATGGTAACTGTTGATACTTACTAAAAGTTATTGTTATTACCAACTTGTAACACAGTATCTGCAATAAATTATTCTGATTCTGATTCTTGCGGACTATAATGTTGATTCCATATTGTAGGTTTTGGATAAAGATAAATACGTTCCGAAACTGAACTTTATATCTTTATAAATATACAAGTTATGATATTTTTAAATTTATTTCGGCCTTAGATACTTGCATTTTCGAGATATAGCAATTACGCTTTCCACCGTCGATGCAATGATATACCTACTCAAAATTGTCTTATTATCAAGAAAGTCGCTGTTCTTTGTAGTTTACAAGAAAAAGGTTAGTAGGTAAATAGCATGTTTATTGTTGTGCCTGTGGCATATCTAGAAAAAAAGTGACCAGGTGAAATGGATTCACAGGAGAATCAACCTTCCATCATATTATTAGGACTTCCTTTCGGTTCGTGTTAAGGTCGCTTCGATTGCTCTGTTTTATTACCTGAGCCACCTTGTTTTTCTTTTTTTTGGTTTTCTTTTTGCCTTTCGATCCGCTGATGATCAGAGTGTATTTCAATTAAGTATTCAACTATATATGTGACATCATGGTTGTGCTTCAGGAAGTAAGCGTAGTAAATTAAGTGTTTGTAGAAAGACGTCTTTTCAATTATATAATTATTTGTCGATAAGGTATTGTTCACGACCGAGTATATGATTCTCATATCGCGAATAATAGAGTCGAGTCGTGCGAAAATAAAGGCGATGCGGAACCTGCAAAATAAAAGAGTTGATTAAAAACATGTCTTCGCAGCGGAACCTTGGGCAACTCTGAGGTTTGTTTGTACTCGTATAAACAATCGCAATAATTGTACAATGTTCGCTGTTTTAATCAGGAATTAAGTAAAAAACGTAATAAGATTATCGTAGTTTGGTTTTCAGAGTAGGTCTTCTAATTGCGAATCATTGTAGCGGGTTCGTTCTTGTTTCAAGCACGCTATTGGTTTCTTTCAAAATTCTGTTAACAAAAGACTCGATGTCACCTGAAGTCTGCCTTGTACACGTTTATGATTCGTTGAAGGTCCCTCAAGCGGTACTGCGTGTGATAGACGGCGTGTTGCATCAAGTCCACCGCCCTATATACCAAGTTCAGGTCCGCAGTTTTGTCCTGGTCTCGATGTCTATGTTCTCTTCTGCCGCCTGGAATAATTACTTTTTAGGGTTTCGTATCCGAAGGTGCCAAAACGGAGCCCTATTGCTGTCACTCATGTGTCCGTCTGTCCATCCGTCGTCTGTCACAAAGCTCTATCAGCTAAACCGTTTAAGCTACAGTCTTCATATTTGCACCAAAGATGTGTCTTGCCGACACAAAGCCAGTTGAAGTATAAACAAATATTTTAAAATATTTTAGAAGGGGGCTCCCATACGAGTGAAGGGGGGCGTGAAACAAATATTTTTGTACCCGAACGTGTTGGGTTTCATTGTTTAGAGTTTGTTATGTGGACAAAGACTTTTTTTTAAATAATAGAAAACAAAGGCATGCGAAGCCGCAACCTTTTTCCAAAATTTTGTTAAGTACGATGTGTTTATTAACTTCCCATTGGTCATGAACTTATGGTGATAATGTTTAATACATCGTATATTTGACAAACATTATACCAATATTAATCTGATTATATCTTTTAAATCCCTCATTTTCCTATTACAAACCAATTTAATTTTGCGGTCGGGTAAAATTCTATGCAATATTATAACCAGAAAGTTATTACCTAAAGTTATTACCAGATGGCGCTGAGCAGATGTGAATCGCGGTATCGTTGTACATATTTATTTATTCCAAAAATGCATATGGATTTTTAGCGATATAAAACCTCTTTGTTGTTAAACTAAAAGTAACTGTATGGTGATTGCATTCTCTTTGAACTGTATTACCCAGTTAAATTGAGAATGCTCTATGTCTGATTACTCGCATATAACTTGCAGTAAGGTACTAATATTTAACGTTGTAGAGATAATTCTATAACGCACTAGTGTGTAATGTTATTACGGACGAGTGTGTTATATATGGCTTGTTTTATGGCCCTAAAAGCGATGTAATAAGGCTCACTTTATGAGCAAGTGTGATGAAAAAGGCCATAATGAAACTGTATGTATTACTACACGTAATACTACAAAAATATGTCACTATACAAGGTGTTACAAAAGTACCCCTAATGCCGAATATGGTAGATAGGGACCATCAGACTGAACAACTTTTACTATGGGAACAACTCTGAAATCGCGAAAAAAAATTAGCTGTTTCATACATTTTGATATTTTCGTAATTAATTTTTGTATGAAACAGCTGATTTTTTTTTTCGCGATTTCAAAGTTGGTCCCATAGTAAAAGTTGTTCAGTTTGATGGTCCCTATCTACCATATTCGGCATTAGGGGTACTTTTGTAACACCTTGTATAAACACAGACGTTGAAGTAATTTACATTGTTACAGCAATGGTTTTACAGTAAATGATATAAAAGTAAAAGGTTACTTTGATTGTAGAGAGCTAGACTCATCTCGATCAACTGCTGGTTCTCGTAGTACTGGCGCGGCAGCTTCAAGGGCTGCAGCTGCAGGTTCTTGTGGCCTATTCGCTCCTTCAGGAGCCTCGTCAGTTTCTGATCTTCCCCCACCAGAACCTTCTCGCCGACTTGGATGTAGTCCGAGCAATGGCAGCTCATAAATACACCTTTAGAAAGAATATATATTACTATTCCTCGGTATTGGTGTGGTTGTTTCAATTGTTAGTGAAAAGAACTTAAATACCTGAAGGGAATGGAGTCTGAATTTCGAAGATAGTAATATTGACAAATGTACATAGTTACTCCTAAATATTTTTACCCTTGAGGAACAAACTGAACAAACGTAATCGAATGTTTGAATATGCTATCCTACTTATATAATGTTACCACCAGCGCCGCCGCAATTTGCCGCCAGCGATTTCGCCCGCGTGGAACCTTAGGAACTTTTGAGCAGGATAAAAAGTATTCTGATTTAATCCACAACTATATGTGTGCCACCTAAATCCGTCCAGCCGTTTAGGCGTGAGAAGGTAACCAACGCGCACACAATTTTTTGCATTTATAATATTAGTTTAGTAGGACAGGATAAAGGTAAACATGTTAATCAAATAATTTATAAGACTCACAGAATGCTGTGATGAGCCGCATGGTATAGCTCGATACGTCCGCTCCTTGTAATTACTCGTTTTACTGCCCGTAAACACTCAGCGATATTATCGTACTTTAACAACGCTGTTATATAACATCAGCTTACAGCGAATTAAAACCAAGCATTCATTACAATAAAAGTTCTGCGATAGTAATGTAGACGATGCGCTTCGATGCGATTGCGAAACCCAACAGATAAAGAGCTCTAATTTCGATAGGAGTTCCGAGGGATTATGTATTGGTATTGGTATTGGTGATGGGCACTTTTCTCCGCATTTAGACCTATTTGGTCCATTATGCGAGGAATTATGTATGATTATACGAAACTTTTATAATCATGACGTCATTAAACTTCCTTTCATAGTCTTGTAAGAAGTTCACTGGAGTCTAGCTCTTGCATATGCATATTCAATCCTTATGAAGCCAAGTACAGGCTAATGTTGGAAAAGGTACAGAAGGCTTTTCTTAGATATATTATTACAAAAGAATTTATGGTTATTATCCCTTTCTGTACCCTACAATATCTTGTTAGGAATGTTGCGGGTGAACTCGTTGGAGGTTAAAAGATCGCGATCTAAAGTTGTTACACCTGAGTGTGGTGAGCAGTTGTCCCGCTTGTATGTGCCAGATAAATATTTGCGTGTTCGTTCCAATCGTAGACACCGGTGTCGCACAGTGGCACGGGCTCAGTCTCCTTTGTCGTATGCAAAACGCACTTAACACACTCTTGTCAGCTTATCCTGATTTCAATGTATTTGTAGACGATGCGAATTTATTTCTATCTCAATTTGATGTTGTTAATTTTGAATAGTAAGCATAATTATGTTATCGGGCCTATGCCCATAAAATAAAAAAAGTTCGGTATAATCTCCCTATTCCCAATTCATCCGAGATCGGCGTTAGGGTACGAAATAGAGGACAATACTTTATTTTTTTAGAGTACGGGTCAGCGTAGTCATTGCAGTGCCATAAACTTATCTGACCCAGTGACGGACATGGCTGTCGTTTACGTAGTGCTTGATACGTTATTCATTATATTTAACACTTACCTAGTGCCAGCTGTAGCCATCAGGTCATATAAGTTTGTGGCACTCATTGTACATCCTGCTCTTCCATTCTTTCCTGCCGTCATCTTCTCATTAACTTCATTCATATTTTTCTCATTCTGCACACCATTCATCCAAACTTTTAGCTACGATCATTATTTTGCTCTTCATCCATCAACGTTCGTCCATTACTAAATTACATATACATAACAATCAATAAGTTCTAACCAACATGGCTTTTTGAAAAGTCGTTGTACCGTCTCAAACCTTGCACTTTAGCAATTGATGGTGGCACCCAGGTTGATGTCGATTACAGAGATTACAGTAAAGCTTTTGACCGAATCCACATAATCTCTTAATTACAAAGCTATCAGCGATTTGAATCGGCGGCGATCTGCTCGGGTGGTTCGCTTCATATTTGGATAACCGAACTCAAGCTGTGGTTATTAATAACTACACTTCTAGTTGGGTAGACATTCCTAGCGGAATTCCGCAAGGATCGCTGCTCGGACCATTGCTGTTTTTACCCGACTGCAAGGAAAGTGTTAAGTTTTTCGCGCGTGTATTACATCACACAAAAAAACTTTTTAACATAAAACAAAATTCTCTCGTAAATTTATTCGTCGACATGAAACCGATGGCGTAGCTTCTTTGACATTCACAAGTGCTTGTAAGAGTCTAGAGAGTCTAGACTAAATAAATGAGTTTTGAATTTTGAATTTGAATTCAAAGTCTTAGTTGTTTTATAAGCTTGTATCGATTTTTGTAGGATTATATGCGAGGACCTGTAAATGACTTCCTAATGTTATTACTAGTGCCATTTGTTTAAAGCTAGTCGTTGGTTGGAAGAAATCTTAAGGAATTAAGATTAAATAAATAGATAAATTACTAGGCTTAGAATAACACCTAGAAGCCAAGTTCTTGTATGTAATGTGAGGCAAAAATTCATAGATTTCGTGTCTCACACGACTATCGAGCACATTGGAAATGAATCTACGGAATTCGAAATTGTCGCTGAATCGAACACAGCGGCGGTACGCCGATCACTTTCGGATACTCGAAACCGTTCACCGTTGACAAGGCGTTTGTCTGCGCCGGAGATCATTCATGCAGGTTCCGCATACCTTGAAATTGTCCAATGTCGGATCGTATCCAAGTTTGATAGCACACTTCAACGCCATCGAATCCTTCATCAGCACTCGCAGCTTGTTGCTCCACCAAATTCTTACGCACTCGTAGCAATAAGAGTTCAGAGAGTAAGCGAAGAAATTATTTTGCATATACTTGCTGAAATTATTATTTTTTCACTATTTCAGCTATAACTTTTTTCGATTTTGACTTTCTCGAATAGTTCTTTTTAAACCTTACAGCTCTCGTAAATACGCGTTTATTGAGTCTTTTTTGAATATCATATATTCACAACTTTCTGAGATGTAAAGGAATCGCACTATTTCGTGAAATCGGTGCCTATACTGGAGCGAACGAAAAGAAATTTCCAAAGTCAAAAAATAATGAGCCAAAATGGCTTAGTTTTCAGATTTATATCCATCATACGTAACTAACCTACCTAATCGTAACCAAAATGCAATAAAATAGTAACTAATCCCCTAATGGTAGGGAAATTGAAACTATTTCCTTCTTAAAGGTACTATTAAGTAACGTTTGAAGGATAAAAATCTGAAAACTAAGCCAGTATTTTTTGCCTCACTTTTGTCAGTGCGCTTTGTAGGGAACTATTGTTTTAGGTTGTTATTATTCTAAGTTACTAGGGGCTTCATTTTTCAGTGTAAACAACTGTGTTCTAAAATATACATAAGTAAGCCCATCATTTCCATTACAAGATATCCAAAATAAATGAATAGTGATTGGTGGAGCCAAAATTACTGCCACAGCGAGCAAGAGAAAGTACTGTCCCTTCCGGTGAACATTGTCGTGGAAGTAACTGTTATGGTTCAAGTCAAGTATTTACTATTATTGATAAACCCTGGCGCAATAATGTCATGTCCTGCCCTTTCAAGCCCTTTGCTTGTGATTATGATTTGTAAATGTTCTGTTTTACCAAATTTCATTGGTGTCGGCAATTTTATAGGAAAAGTTATGGAAAATAATGTTGCCACAAATATTATAGACTACCTACCTACTATCTGTACCTATGTAAGAAATTTGAGGTTAAAAGAAATTAAAGATCGCTGTGTTTCATTCTTATTTAAATAGGACTATTTATTATTTCCATTGTTTATATCTAATTTAATTGTTAAGAAATACTACAAGTACTTCCCCCATGCACCTCCCATGTATTTCTATTCTTGATTGAGTAAGTATTAAAAAATCTACGTGCTGCATTTTTCATTTTCCGATTAGGTATAGTTTAGAAATTCAATATAGTATCTGCCTGCTTAATCACACACGTTTAGTACTACCTATCTAGCTATCTACTTACTCACACACGTTTAGTACTATACCTATCTTCTTACTCACACACGTTTAGTACTATACCTAGATAGGTATAGTAGTAGAGTAAATAAATACTTACTCAAACACGTTTAGTACTATACCTAGATAGGTATAGTAGTAGAGTAAATAGATACTTACTCAAACACGTTTAGTACTATACCTATCTACTCACTCACGCACGTTTAGTACTATACCTATCTACTTACTCACACACGTTTAGTACTATACCTAGATAGGTATAGTAGTAGAGTAAATAGATACTTACTCAAACACGTTTAGTACTATACCTATCTACTCACTCACGCACGTTTAGTACTATACCTATCTACTTACTCACACACGTTTAGTACTATACCTATCTTCTTACTCACACACGTTTAGTACTATACCTAGATAGGTATAGTAGTAGAGTAAGTAGATACTTACTCAAACACGTTTAGTACTATACCTATCTACTCACTCACGCACGTTTAGTACTATACCTATCTACTTACTCACACACGTTTAGTACTATACCTATCTTCTTACTCACACACGTTTAGTACTATACCTAGATAGGTATAGTAGTAGAGTAAGTAGATACTTACTCAAACACGTTTAGTACTATACCTATCTACTCACTCACACACGTTTAGTACTATACCTATCTACTTATCCACACACGTTTAGTACTATTGTATATTCTGATTTCTGTGCTTACACGAAAGATCGTTACCGAGGATTTCATGAGTTCACTTCAATCATAGAATAGATGCTTCAATATTGACCCGTATTATCAGCTGACAAGGCACATTTTCCAGTCACGATGACTTGCACGACCTTGGCAGTGAGCGAGGTCGGATATTTATAGCGAGGGAGGTGGGTTGGAGGAGGGTTAGGGGGTTAGGGGTGTCACGAAGGGGAATATCGCGTGTTTTAATGTGCTTTAGGATTTTCGATATTGTGATGTTGATAATAGGGGAACTTTCATAATAACGTGTGTGAATAAAAAAATGCTAAGAGTGACTAAGTACTGTCGCTTTCTTTTCAGCCATCACATAATATGCATGGTACATGTTGGACTAGTGCAGGGAGATGTGGTCGTGAACCATGCGGTTGTGATTTATAGGTAAGGTGGTAGTTTAAGTTTCAATAAAACTCATGTCGAATCGATATTTTTGGTTACTGTCTGTCTAATTTTTAGGCTGTTACAAGAATATATTGTGTGAACGTGAAAGCAGCTCATCATAAGTTAAATTAATATTAGAGGTGTGTTTAAAATATGTTTTTTTAATTTTTTTTTCTTTTTGTTATGTACTTGTTGTGTGATGTGTGCCAATAAAAAAGTTTAAATTCAATTGAATGGTACGCACGGCGGGCGGTGGGAGACTGAACCGAGAAGAACCGTTAAAGAAACTTGTCACTTGTCAAAGTGAGCCAACTCTGATCACATTTTCCTGATCCTAGCAACCCTACTTACACCAAGACTGCCCATCCCTTGTCAGAAACAAGGTTTTTATATAACACACTATCTAGCGTACGCAGGTTAATGTCAGCCACTCTGAATTGGATTGGAGGCCACCAACATGAGAATGGGGACCAGCCTTTCTATTGTCTTATTTCAAAATCTATCGCAATCGCTTTCAGGATGAAACTCATTGATGCTTCTTTTAGGCACAAATAAAAACTTACCAAAGAAATGCAGTAATGTGTCGGATCCAACTGTCAAATGAAAGCAATTGCGATAGATTTTTAAATTAGACAATTAGCCCCCTGGAGCCACTGAATTAAGTATTATTAATTCAGTGGCTGGAGCCCAATTTTTTAAATCATCCGTTTGAAATCGTTTATGTGACGTCATTATGCGACAAGGGTTGCCACATTTTCAGTATTTCTTTTAAAACATTGCTTTCTTTCAAAAGTACTTTATGTACGCACGACAGCACGTCAGATTATACAGTTAAACTACGAAAACAGCTTTTATTACGTAGGGCATAAAGACGGTCTCAAGGTCAACATGTATAGTCTGAGGTGCCTTTGTGTGTACTTTTGGAAAATTCAGGAAAAAAAATAGTACGCACGCTCAACCTCAAAAATTGGTCGGAATTCATCGACAAATTGCCTGACATTGAATGTCTGACATGACAGTGACACAAAGTAGACGTTTACTTGCCGTGACGTGAATGCGTTTCGTACTGATAGTCCCAACCCAATGTTGCGTTGCGGGACTTGCGGGTGCGTTCCAGTCACAGTTATAGATAAAAAGCGGGACAACTGAATCACCGATGATGAAAATATAGTATATTCGTACTATACATATATATTTTCTATAACACAATATAGTACAATTGACTGAAATAGAGCACGATACTATAATTATAGTATGGGTGGTATGGCAACCCTATATGCGACGTAATGTCACATCACAAATTGACACTCGAATTGTATAATACTACACTGACAACTACCGACCAACTAGCGTTCATAAATACGGATTTTAGCATAGGAATGAAAATGAGTACCTAATAAACAGAAATAAGTAACGATATTTAGAAACTTAAAGTTGTGCAATTGGCTGATTGCTCGCATCCCTTACTGCCTTTCTGAATATTTCAATAGTACCTAGGTATGTAATGTAATGAAATGTTATTAAACTGTTTGCTAAGTAAACTACATAGGTATGTAATTAAATGTTCAATAATTGTAGTATGTACGCACAACAGCACGGTAAAACGGAAAACAGCTTTTATTACGTACGGCATTAAGATGGTCTCAAGGTCAACATGTATCGTCTGACGTGCTGCTGACTGTACAATGATATTAAAAAAAGTAAGTATTATTTTTTATATAATATCATTGATTGTAGCATAATTTTGCATGCTAGCAACAGCTAATTTTATTGTGTGATTCCAACTGATCTACAGAACATCTTGTAATGTAACCACAATTAACGCAAATAATGTGGAACCAAATTAAGTAATAACACTGAAACAGGTGATAGTGTTGCTTAAACTGAACAACTTTCTTCAAGGAACATGGGTTGAAATACGCTGATCCACCTTATATTTCTATTTCTGATAAAATCTTGGAGGCTTGGTTCACAGAATGGTAAGTACTAGCGCCTTGGAACTCTTGGAGCAAGAATGAAAAGTCACTTATCTTGTGATGTTTAAGCACAATTATTGAATCGGATTAATAGTATAGAATAGGTACCCACTATACGGGCGGTACCTTGGGCGGTAAGGTACGCGCGGCGGGTAAGCGAGGCGGGGGAGGGAGGGGATCGTCCGTCGGCCGACTGCCACCCCGCCACCCCGCGCGCGTCTCGCATTCTCTCTCGCTCGCTCGCCAACAGTCGCCCCGCGGATATTACGGAGAGCTGTACTGCGTGCCGCTACCGCCACAGATTATCTAAGCACGCCGCTAGATAAAACATGACGCGCTGCTCTTGCGCGGTTAAGCACTGCTCAAACACCTCCTACAACACGAAACCCGCCTTCGTCTTCTTCAAGTTTTCGAAGGATCTTAAAAGGTATTATTATTTATTATTTTTTATAATTTTTGACCACTGACTGAAGCAATGGTAGGTATAATCTGCGCGCAGGTACTACGGACGAGATGCGAATTGCGGCGACCTTTTGGATGAAACCGAGACACAAAGCCGACAAGCGCGACGCGAGACTCAGTTGCTTTTATGTACCGTTGACAAACTACTGGCGAGATAGTCTCGTCTTGCACCATAAATTAAATATTGTTCTTAAACACAATTTCGTATAAATTTAATTCATAGTGCAAGTCGCCTTTAGTATTATCACAGAATATTATTGGCAAAATGTTAGGTGATGTATAAAGTTCGCTATTTTGGTAAGTACGCACGACGACAGTGGCACCTCAGACTATTCAATGTTGACTAATTACAAGACGTCCCATTTGGGACGCATTTGAATCTTCACAGCGCGCGCGCTTTGCCGCTTATAACATATCTGCTTCTTGTTTTATACAATATCATTGATACAATACAAATCTTTGGACCTACCTGCCACCTACCACATACTGCATTAGTTTTCTGTTCGAAATGTTCTTATGTTTTATCTTCCGAATCGATATTCGGTTTCGGAATTCCGAATGATTCCTGTATGGGGCGGGCGGGCCTAAAACAAACAATACAGTCAGCAATTGCATCACAGGGTAAAAAAAATATATTTGGTTCATTATTTTCTGTGATAGCACTCACTATACTTGATGCGATATAACGACAGCGTCTCTATCTGCACACGACACGTATTTTACGGAGCAATGTAGGCAGAAAATGCGTTGTTGGTTTGGTTGAGACCTTGACTTAATGTTTTAATTTTCGATAATACAACAATTCGACAAAATTATGTCCAACTTTCGAGTGGTATAATCGTTCCAAATAGTTTTAGATTTTCAAATACTTTGACTTGCTTATCCAAATTACTTAACTACTCGTAGGTACTTACACGCTTGTGAATTTTTACATCAATTATCCATCATTTTTTATTAAAATTATTTAAGTAACGTGCTGTCCTGTCGGTGAAATTATTTTCATTCTGTAAATAAGAATCAATAAACTGTTGTCTACTAGAGTAAACAGAGTATTTGATTGTTTTATTTGCAATCGCTTCTCTTCGATTTTTAGTGCGAACATTCATGTTTCCATTTATTACCACACATACAGTACTTACTTAGGCGCCGTTTTTATTCTTGGTAAATAAAAAATAAAATACTGATTTTCTTACAGGTTTTTACAATGGGCTGATGCCTGCAAACGAGACGATATTAAGAATAATATCAGTGGCAGCTATTACATCTGTGAGTCGCATTTTGAGGAGCACTATTTTATAGAAAGTGAGGGAAAAAAAGTCCTCAAGTGTGATGCTTACCCAAGTCTCAACATGACCCCTAGAAACCCACACGAGAACATGATCGCCAAAAGAAAAGCCAAATTCCGTCAATGTCGCATGAAATTCGTCAAATATAATTTTCCCAAAGCTAGCACTAGCAAAGAAACAATAGAAGACAAAGTAAATAGCAAAGAAACAATAGAAAACAAAGACAAAGTAAATGGAGGAGACGCCAATTCTAAAGAAACACAAATTTTAAATCAGATAGCATTTGAGAAACTTTGCGACGAATTCCTGCCTTCTAAAATAGCTCACTTTGTCAAAAAACAGGCGGCATTAAAATCCCATATTAACTTGCACAAATACGAACCTAATAATTTAAGTCTTTATCTGAAGTTGTACCACACCAACCCGCAAGTGTATGCGGCCCTAAAAGATACGTTAGGTTTCCCGAACAAAACCGAACTGGCTAGTTACTACGCGCCTCTTTTCACTAAAGATCTAGTTACCTTGATTGAGACCCTTAAAGTGAAAGTTCAGTGCATGGGAGAATCTGAGAAAATTTGTTCAGTGTTAATCCGCCGCGTACCACTAAGACCGTTTTTGTTTTACAATAAAAAACAAGACAAGATATATGGCTTTCATGAAATCAATGGACAGCAAACTACTCAGGTGGCCCAGTACGCCGTAGTTGTAGCGGTGCGTGGTATTTACAAGGACTGGCATATACCCGTAGAGATTGCGCTGCTGTCTGAGAAGAATCATCCGGACATAGCTCCGTGGTTCAGGTCAGTTTTGACACGCTTATTCAACTTGGGTCTCTACGTGATTGTTTGTATCTCAAATATAATTCCACAGCTAGTTAATTTAACTAATTCGCTTAAACCGTACTTAATTTACGATGACCGAAAAATATTTTTCATGTACAATCCCGATTACTTGATTTATCAAGCTAAAAGACTATTAATGAGATTTCAGCTACAGTTTAAAGGGTTAGAGACAAATTGGGAGCACGTTTTGAAATTCTACGAGACTGACAGCAAGAAACAGTTTAAACTTGCGCCGCAACTTACAGACGATCACATGGTAGCAGAAAACAAGCCACAAGCAAAGAAAATAACGAAACAGCTTCTCAGTGAGGAAGTGGCGTCTGGAATATCAGCGTACGTGGACTTCGGCCAGATAGAGGAATCCGCCCGAGGCACGGTTCAATATATATCCAGGTTGGCGAAATTGAGAGCCTTTTTGCATTCAATGCCGACACGCAGTAAAGAGAAACGAAATTATAAAAGCAAAGAAGATATTGTAAGTGAAGTATACCACTTATTCCATGACTTAAAAGTTTTCAAACATGGCAATATTATTACCCCCCAAGTGAAACTTATCGAAAAAATCCTTTTATCTCTAAATGCCATTGAAACTCTAAGCATGAATTTAAGAGAGGCTGGCTCAGAATCTGACTACCCAATGAAGTTCTTGAGTATGAATATTTTAAATAAATATATTTTAAATCTGCAAAAGAAAAGTAATTCAAGGCGATTCACATGTTTAAGTCTTATAAGAGCGTTTAGGAAAAAGTTCTATTATGAAGTAATGAAGCCAAAAGAAAACGAAAGTGCTAAGGATTTAGCTAAGATCATAGCAAACTTTTTCCGCAAAAGATCCCTTCTCAATGATAAAGTAGTTATACCAATGCCAATGCAACCCCATCCATTTGTGGAGTTTGATAACAAAAGTTTTGTTATGCCAAAGAAACACCAGTTGTTGTATGTGTGTGGGTTTGTTCTTAGGGAGACTTGCGAACGCCACCAGGATTGCGCTGACACGATGAGATACGTTACCTTCGACGAGTCTGACGAAGATAACTTTAGTATATATTTAGAGTACAGGGAGGTGTGTTCCGACCAGCTGCCTATGATTCCGCCGGACTCCCTGGTTGTTTTCGTTCAAAAACTTGACGCTGAAGTCCAGAAATTTTTCAGATCTGAAATCTTGGTAAATGGGGAGGCGTACAATTTTATGCCTCGTCTAAGAACCAAATTAGAGAACATAAAATTTAAATCACCGTGTGGCTGCTTCCCTGAATATTATTTGAAAGTATTGTTCATCAAAATAAAGTTATTTCATTTGATTTCCATGAATAACAAGGATTATAGGACACAACCTTCAGAGAAACCTGTATTTAGAGTTCAATACTTCGTTTGATTTCGGATTTAAAACACTCACAATAGTTGATTATTTACTTACATTTAAATAATAAAAGTTTTGCATGGAACCTTATTATATTTTTTGTGACGACTTTCTTTAGAACCTATATTTAGGGAGTAATAATTACATGACTGGGGTCAAAGTGAGTGATTCCGATTAGATACATCTCATAATACCAGCAGGCAGGATTAGCATGCACACCACGACAAAATTTTGTCGACATTTTTGTCACGTTTTGCGCGATGTCTGGACCTGTCCCGCTTACTCACACGCACTAAGGAGAACGGATACTTGGACCGATAGGGTAGTTAGATAAAAGAAGTTACTTTGTGGTCGACCCCGAAGTGAAAGTGTCCGTTCACATACTTATTATAGAACTATCTACGACCTGCGTACGTACCTTTAAATATGATATTATGCTTATACATGCTAAAAATAAAGAGACACAAACAACTGGCCAGGATTGGGCGAGTATTCCTGTCAGTGGTCGGTTGGCGACGAGAATCGATGCGTCCTCCCACCGGTGGCGAGGGTGGTGTTGGGGTGGTGGGTATAGCTTGAATGAGAACAGATTTAAGTATTTTTAATTTTGTGGGACACAAAGAGAGTTTAATCACTGCGTTGGAAAGGGCCTCAATCTGTATCTAGCCTTTTTATGAATGCCTTTACATTATTTTAGCATAATAATTTTTAAGAAATTAAATATTAAAAACTGCTGAGAGACAGTTGTATTAAAAGAGTCTATTGCAATGGCGAAGGGTCCATACAAGCAGATTCCCATCGGCTTACTTTTTAAAAATGGCACCCCACCGATCCCCTATGCAGATCTTAATATTTTTGTAGAACGGTTTTCCTTCGCCATAATTTCACCCCTCGCCACCTGTTGGGTTTACGTAGTAACTATTATCTAATCTGTGTTTGGGTCTAGCTAGAGTCTAGATTAATGTTCAACAAAAGAGTTCATCGCTGCGGCACGGCACGGCAGCGGTGCTTTCTGACAGGTCTCAAACAAAAAATACTCGCTTTAATTTTGTTTGACATGTTGAAAGCTTTGCCTAGCTAGGGAGCTTAGGATGCCAATCTTGGACAATTTGAATGAGAGTTCATAAGCTAAACCAAAGATTTTTAGATAAATATAACATATATGACAACGTAAAGGTTTTGGTTTTATCGTTAGGAATCAGCGTGATTGGGGCCTTACAGTCAAACCATTTGTACTGTGAAATGGTGAAAAATAGAACTACAATTCAGCTAAGAAGCATAAGAATACATACATTTTGATACTAATGATATTTTCACTTTCATTAATGTTCACCAACAGCGACCTCCGCTCAGCCATTTTTCACAGTTTATTAACCCCCGACCGACGCAGCGCAAAGAGGGGTGTTATAAGTTTAAAGCCTATGTTTGTGTGTCTTATAAATAAGTCTATGGTCAGTGTACGTATATTCACCGTACATTCGTAGTGCCTAAACGGATCAAGCGATTTCAATGATTTTTTTTAATTGAAAGCTAATCTAATCGAGATGGTTCTTAGCCACGTTTGATAGAAATCCATTTAGCCATTCCATTTAGTCAACTGCCTGCCGAAACGGTAAAAGATACAGAGATGGCACTTTGACTAAAATAATGTACACCTTGGGCAAATTTAGGTGCAAGAAAAAAAAACAAAATGGCGGCGAAAATAATGGCCCCAACAAAAAAAAAAATATTGCATAAGTATACATTTTGTTGGTTCGACTGTACTTAAACTGGATATATTCAGTTGACTTTTGTCTAATGCCGGTGACTTGACTATTAACATTCGTCAGAAAATCGATGATTGGATGGCAATTTAAGTTAATTTCTCGATACGCTATTCGTTGTACGTACGACAACACGTCAGTTAAACTGCAAAAACAGCTTTTATTACGTAGGGCATAAAGGCGGTCTCAAGGTCAACATGTGTAGTCTGAGGCGCCGTCGTGTGTACTTAGCAGTAGATTTTTTCCAAGATTTCCAAATACTGGTCGCAATCGGTCGCATTAGGAGATGTTTATACTATATGAGACGAACCGGCGAATTGTTTTATAAACTAGCAACCAAGCAGTAGCCGCGATTACGCAACGTGCGTCGCTCAGAATAAACTTATTGTTTTGAAACAATCCACCATTTGACAAACACAGGCATTTGTCGCCCCTGTCAGGTGCAAGAGCGTGTTTTGAACGCACAATAAATAAATAAAATAATTGCTCTCTCCTTTATTCAGATTTTGGAAATAAATCTTCGAAACAAACACAAGTTCGTTTCATGAAGAGTTCAAAATTTCATTAAGTCTAATAAATTTGAGAACTTTTTTCTCGTAAATCAAAATATACAAATAAATCAACTCTTAATTGAGTTGGGAAAGCACTGAGGGCCGTTCAAATTAACACCCCTACCCCTTAAATCTGCCTTGGAACAACCCTTTGAAACTTCCCCCTAAAGGCACTCACACGGCCCAATCACGACAGTTGGTCGGTTGGTTTTAAGGTCTAACTAGAGAATGTTGAGCTCTTCGTTGTGGACTGTAATCGATGCGATGGTAAATCAACAAAACACTAGATTAAACAGGAATTTATGTTTATTTGCACACTCAATACCTAATTATTTATAACACGACACATAAACAGCCATCGTATTTGCTGCCGGGGGCAGGGAGGGATTCGGAAGTACCATATTTTTCTTTTAAATAAATGTTGCCAGCAACAGAGAATACTATAAAATAACTTTCATGACATTCACCCAGTGTTCGACAATTTTGGACTTTGATCACAGTGCTTAAACTTAGATACATACCTGCTTATCTACATATACTTATCCTTTTAGATAGCATGATACGCACACAGGTAAGTAGTTAATATGTAACTACCTATGAAAACTAAAAGTGACACTTGGCACTCTTGGCAGTCTTGCTTGACCACCAATTGTCAGTGGTTCGTGTGCAAGTGCATCAGTTTCTGGGACAAGTAGGTACAAAAGAATACCTACCTAAATAATTGTTCAACCGTTTCCTTTTACTGTATTTTTTATCCCTCAAATCTCAACGTACGTACTAATAAATTTAGAAGTTTTTGCTGTCACCCAGTTTCGTTGAAACATGTTCGCTTTCAAATTCCTCCTCTACCCTCAAAAGGACATCTAAGACTTGTCTCTTGATTGAGTTCTGGAATTTCTTTGGAAGACGCTTCGTGCTTTGGCAGACACTCGCGAAAAATAAGTCGAGGGAGTCGTGGTCTGCGCTGGAGTGTCCTGTGCCCGTGTCCCACACCTCGGATTCCTCCTCTGATTGGTGTGTCGTCTCCTCCCCTCCCTCGTCCATCTTTATGTCTATGTCGTTGCTTTTAACTTGTCTGTGACTTCTAGAAAAAACATATTATTAGGTGTAATAAAACATGCATGGCAGCCATTATAAAAGATTTAATATGATGAGGTGTATCACTCAAAACTTTTGTAGATGGCGCTTTCGGCAATGGTACCTTTTTACAAATTATGACATTTGTGTTTTGTGAATTTGTTTATAATCCTATGATACCTCTTAGTAATGTTTGTACGGATACGGATGTTAGTCTGTGATATTGACGTTCAATAGAGCGCGAACCATGAGGGCATCCGGCCTCTGGCACATGCGTAATTTTTTTGGAGACCGTTACGGTCTTTCGGCACTCGGGTGGTTAATATTCTTAAGAAAACTAAACCTTATTTAAACTGTGTTAACAGCCACAGGCCGCTTTCTGGGCTAGCTTAGCTAGTACTCAGTATCCAGCCGTGAAGTTCTTTGAAAGGCGGCCGGTCCACTGGAGACAGGATGGCTGGAAATAGGAACAGGGGGGCCGGACACTGGGCAAAGCATACTTTTTTGGAAAATAATTTCCAATGACAAAACCGACTTATCTTAAATTGAAAAAAAAATATTAAGCTAATTCTTAATGATATATCCAACCACATAAAAATATTTGGAGTCATTACCATTTGTTAAATTTAAGTTATAAGAGTTCAAAGTCAACATCTTCCTTAAAAGGCCGGGTACTGGGCAAGTCACCCTACCTACCTACAATATGTAAGTAGTTGTGGATCGTGGTGCGCTTTCTAGGCAGACTGTTCCTACCTTCTCATGGTCATGTACGGCAATATGAAGGCCATGCGGTTCTCGAAACGCCACTTTTTGCACGGGACTCCCGCCTTGGTGGTCATACCCCGCTTAGTCCGCTTCAGCGCCTGCCGCATCGAGTCCCTCAGGATCTTCCATTCCCGCTTCAGGACTTCACCTGCAAGTTTTAAAATTTACAACAACTTATGACAAAAAAAGATGTCATAATCATAATGGACTGTACGTAGGTACCTACCCTCAAAGACCCTCAAAATATTTCTATGCTGTTAAAGATGCTAAAGTTGCTTGTTATTATTTCGAATTTATGTTCATCATGACGGCCAACTACCTATCAGCAATAAAAATATATCTGATTTTCTTTCCTTAACGCCAAAAAATATATTTTATGAAACTTCGTTTTTGGTAGCAGAAATGAGACCACATACTTAATTCGTTGTAACTTAGCCGTTGTGGCACTTAACACAATGTGGCATTTAAAACATTTGTGCTTAAATTTAGATCATTGGCGTTCAGGCAAATGTATAGTATATAGATAGTATAGAAAATGCAACTTCTTCAAAATTTATACAAAATGGCAATTTCATTCTCAACAAACCCCTAATTATTTTAAAACTACTAGGTAGGTACTTATTTTTTTTAACTTTTTATCATTTAAGTACCTACTTAAGAAGTTGGCAATCCTAGTTATAATAAAAAACCGTTAAAATTGTAATTTTATCAATAACCAACCCAAACCTATTTATTAAATAGATAAGTATACAACCCGCGCAGATAAAGAATGGGATTCGAAATGGCGTCGTTCGTATTTACATCTCGCTCGCACACTAAACGCCACACCTAATCGTTGACACCTTTCTCAGTCACACTCGTTGTGGTAAGCGCGGTGAGCCGCAATTTTCCATCTCATTCTTTATCTGCGCGGGTTGTATTGTATAATCTGTGCGCGATGAGAAATTGACAATGGGATGGATCCTTATCAAACCAGGGATGTTAGACGGCCACTCAGAAATCCTTGTGCCGAGCTGTCTGAAAGCTGGTATTGAGAACGAAAAACTGGTACGCCTGTGCTCCGCTGCGGCGCTGCCAACACTGGTATATAAACTATGTCGGAAATAGCATCCTAGTGAAAAAAAATTATATTTCAATTTCAGTACGATGCGAAGATGGCGCAGTAATCGACTAGCCATAGCCAAGCCAAGCAGTTTCACCAACCGTACAGTGACAAAAAACTGACAGCTGACTGCGATTTTCTGTCCGTGTTATATTTAATTTCGTGTTCAAAAAGAAAAGTTGACAATACATCATTTTTAGTTAATTATCGCCATTGTCGGTGTATGTTAGTCGGTTAACGGCCAATCTTGGTATTTTTGCGTACAAGGACCGAGTAGTCTTGGTACGGACGGCAGCACGTCAGGTTATACAGTCAAACTGCGAAAACAGCTTTTATTACGTAGGGCATAAAGGCGGTCTCAAGGTCAACATGTATAGTCTGAGGTGCCGTCGTGTGTACATGGTACGTGACGCTAAAAACTAGTATGTTTGCCAAGAAGTTGGTACGTCTGACATCCCTGTCAAACTAAGACGCGCACGGTACCTACGCCGGCCAGCCACAGGAGTATCCAAAAACACGGTGTCACGCATCCAAGATGAGAGAACTTTTGCTGCAGCAACTTGAAGTAAGATAAGAAGTAAACAACTAGTTGATTAGGTACTTAAATTAACGAATTAGTCATTTTTTGATTTAATTTGACCAGGTTCCATGGTTCCATCCCATCCCATTCTCATCGATTAGGTATACCTTTCGTATCGCATCGAATAAACGAGGAACGAACGAGTTATTGAATGCTACGTTGCCGTATTGGCTCGGAGCACACACACAACAACAGCTTATATTACGCAACCAACAAGGTTCAAACACGGTCAAGTTCACCACGAATGCAAACAACTTTATACTTTATTTTATATAGTACTAAAGTGAAAGTTCTATTGCAACTGCTGACGAACAGAGGTATAGAATATCTACTCACTGTTTGCACCAAGCTTTTCAGATATCTCCAACCAGCAGCGATCTCTTACGTCGATATCTCTATGGTTTTCATGTCTCGTGTCGTATAAAACTGGATATTTTTTCACTTCGTCTATTAACTTTTCTCTGTATTGTCTACCCGTCATGGCCATAATATAAGAGAGCGACGCGGCCTCCCCAAGCTACGACGATGCGATACTGAGCGAGAGGAAGCTATATTGCGAGGTTGCCCGACCGCATCGCCATAGCGCTCGGTGGGTGAGGTGGCTTATCATAGAGTAGTCAAACTGTGCAGTGCAGATAGGACCTAATGTTAAAATAGGTAGGTAAGTAGTTAAATAAAAGTTGAATTAAAAAATGTAAGACCCTGAACTACTATGCGAGTGAGATGCGTAAAATCTGTAACTTTGTTTTAAGTGAAATATGTGTGTTTTTCTGTGTGTGTGTGTGTGTGTGTGTGTGTGTGTGTGTGTGTGTGTGTGTGTGTGTGTGTGTGTGTGTGTGTGTGTGTGTAGTAGTAGTAGTAGTAGGTACATGTATTACTACGCGTTCTTAAAATCGAACTTTTACACAAGACAATATTTTATTGTCAAGTACAGGTGGCAATTCGACGATGCCACTAGTGACTCGGTAGCTCAGTGGTAAGAGCATTGGACCGGACATCAAAAAGTCGCAGGTTCGATTCCCGTCCGAGAATATTATTTGGTGTGATGCGAGATGCGAGTTGTATTTTTTCTAGTATAGTACCTATTTAGAATTGTATAAAAATAACATTGTGAATTCTTAAATCTACCTACTTAATTTACAACGTGTTACAAAATAATCTCTAATGCCGAATAAAGTAGATGGGACCATCAAACTGAATAACTTTTACTATAGGACCAACTTTGAAATCGCGAAAAAAAAATCAGCTGTTTCATACAAAAATATCAAAATGTATGAAACAGCTGACTTTTTTTAGCGTTTTTAGAGTTGGTCCCATTATAAAATTTATTCAGTTTAATGGTCCCTATCTACCATGCAGGTAGAGAAGAGAATACAGAAGCTGTGATAAAAAATAAAAAATCATTTAGGGGTCCAGGGGGTATTATATTACAAGCTTTTAAAACTTGCTAGGTTTATGAATTACTATAGTTACATCTCTTTCTCGCTGTATAGCAAATAAAAGAGACGCATTGATAGTTTGATAGCCATTCTGAAAAACTGACAAGTTTTAAGAGATTGTAATACGGGGCTTGTCGGGCCTTTAGTACTGACCTACCTACCTACATCGCGCAATTCGCCTCTGTGCTGTGTGTAACTATTAATCTTTGACGCGCAGTTGTCAGCTCGCTACTCGGGCCGGCCGGCCGCCCTGCCACCGCACCGCTGCCCGCCGCGCCGCCGCCGCCGTCGTCGCCGCCGTCGCCGCCGCGCCCCGGCCGGCTTCGCTCATCCACGTTAACACAGTTTATAATACTCTGGTGTGAGTGTGACGGTAATGTCACAGAAACTGTGTTACCGTGGCACATATAGGTACTCTAAACCGTGGCTGGCCGTGGCTCATCGCTGTTCGTTCGTGGTTCGGTTCACGTGTTCTATTCACGTTCGTAGTTTCTGATTCTGACTACAATGCAATACTGAATCGAGCTAATTAGTAACTACCTACGCTGTCATTTAGCTTATATTTAAATAAGTATTATAAGATTTAAGAATTCACAATGCTATTTTTATACAATTCTAAATAGGTAGTATACTAGGAAAAATACGACTCGCATCTCGCATCGCACCTAATAATATTCTCGGACGGGAATCGAACCTGCGAATTCTTGATGTCCGGTCCAATGTTCTTACCACTGAGCTACCGAGTCACTAGAGTGGCATCGTCAAATTGCCACCCGTACCTACTTGACAATAAAATATTGTCAAGTAGGCACACAAAAATATTCAGTCAAATTGTTTTTTTTCAGATTCCCCATTGATTCTGTGCTCAAAAAGATTGAGAGAAACTTAGCTGAGTAGGTTCATAAAGAATGATTCCAACATGCTTTTTAACCCGGCGTCGTGTGGGTTGGGTCAAAATTACCAACCATTTGGTTTTCCTACAGCTTGAAAACTAAATCTGTTACATTGCCATTTTTCTCAATAGCTGGAGTTGTTAAATTTCTTATTCATATTTTTGACAAGAAATCAGTCCGGTAGTAACTGTGCTTGGTGCTACAGTTGAACAAAGTTTAAAAAGGTAAGGACCCTACCCGTGTAACAGTTTGTTTTATTTACACAAACAAATATTTGACTTTTGATATATTCAAAACATAAGAACTGATTAATCGATTATAAGTATTTAGGCAGGAGAAAATCATTTGTATCAAACTCAAACTTTTAACCTAACTTTTTATATTTTGATGTTAAAGAGGTTTTTTGTTCAATTTACTGCTTAATTACGTTTTCTTTAAATTCGTAATTAAAATGTACATCTGAACTGAGAGCTCATTTTTTTAAATCGTGGCGAATCAAAAGAACGTGCCTCCTGCCGAAAACCTAAAAAAACACGTTTGTTAAAAACGTTCACACAGTATTTTCCAAACCGAAGATTTTCAGTTTCGCCCACTGAATTAGTACATTTTACCTCGATGGTCTCGCCATCTGTTTTTAGCTTCGTTAGTTTATACAGACGCGAATCGGACTAGAAATAGACTTGTTTACTAGTCCAGGTGACTTTAAGGGCAAGGCGACCCAGCCAGCCTTGACTGGTTCGAAAGTCACCTCACATCTCTCTTCCCGAATTGATTCTCATCACTTTTTGCCTATTTCTTGTGTGATAATGAGCATTTAGAAATATGCTGCTGTAAAATTAAATCATCATCAAAAATTCAAAATACAATGCAATTTAGGTATCAATCAAGGGAAGTAAATAACATTTGGAAAAATCTACTTAAATCTAGTCGTGAGAAAGGATAATAAAGCTAAATTATAAAGGGAACAAATTGGAGCTTTAATTAATAAATGGGTATCTGTCAATATTCAATTCTAATTCTGCATCCTGATCAATTAACATGTTGAGATCACAAAATACCTTAATATAGGGAAATAAAATCTGCTTAATTTTATATTTTAACATACGATAATATAATCAGCCGGAAGGTTTGTACGCTACATTGTAGGACACGGTTATAAAAATACCAAAATTAAAATTAGAAAGGCGCCCGTAAAATTCAAGGCTTGTTTTGATTGGCTGGAATACTGAGCAAAAATTTAATTTAAAAGCAATTTGTTTCCAATATCTGAGGATGTTATTATTGAAAATAAAACGGATGCAAAGAATACGGCAGAGGTAACATAAATGACCCCTCGTACTGAACAGTAGATGATATCATTAAATTGGTCTCAGACAATGGGATTTGTGACAAAAAACTGTGTGAAATTGAAACAGAAGTGATTCTCAATCACAATACTCGTACAGATCTCATTACTGAGGAGTTGGGAGATAATGAGTTGAATGCGAGCGATCAATCATCATTACTTGAGGCTGGGACGTCTGGTGCGATAGATAGGAGTGACCCAAAATGTGGTACCATGGGAAACCTGTCACATATTAATTGTACTTAGTACAAACATAGAGTCTGTCTGGTAATCTGGTTAGCGAGCCGTGTCATTGAAATGATGGCACCACTTTCCCTGTTAAATTAATATTTAAATAGAAACTGACCTGCAAAATTAGTTCCTTTTCCAACCACGCGACACGACTCGATGGGCAAACTCTAAAAGCCAAAGTTGAAACTGAAATACGAGACGGTGAAACTTTAATTGAAAAAACCAATTCTTATTTTCACAATATTTTGTCCGGAATTTATTAATTATTTGTACAGTACAACTGAAACTGTTAAGAAATGTCAAAATGTCTCATTGTAGTCTGTGGAAAGGACAAGTGTCATGTCAAAAAATAACGCTACAATCTGTAGGTCTTTAAATCAAATAAAAATGTACGTACATTACACTCCCTATCAATAAGGACAATAAGTAATCGGTGGAAATAAATAAAAATATAAGCAATAGTCGAGCCAATCTTTTATTCTTTTACAGAAACTGAAGATACTGTCTGAAATCCACGACCTTACGTAGTTTATCATTTTGCTACTCTTGCAAAAATAATACTTGCAATAGTAATATTTGAAGATTCCAATACGTTATTTCTTCGACTGCTACTTAATTTAGAACTAAAGCCTTCTTTAAATAGTTCAATAGCTGTTCCGCTAATTCCCAAGGGAACATATGGGTCCCATATGTTCTCGTTTGAATCATCACTATGATACTGTCATGCGCCGTTTTCAGCGAGCACTGAACCTGTGACCTTAAAAAACAAGCACACATGGCTAGCCACGCTATCTCACTGGGATTTAGGACAGTATTTGATAAATATGCGTTATCTATGTTTCATATACCTACATTTAATGCGCAATAGTGACGTTAGTTATGTAACAAATATCCAAGAAACCCAATCTCCAACTTACTAAGCATCTCTACCTGTCGTACAAACCTGGGAAAACATCATCCCATCTCAAGAATGTCCCTACAGTATAACCACATGTCAAAAAAATCACCAGAACTGGATGTTTTTGGCGACTCCCCAAGCGTTTATAAAAGCAAACTATGCAAATTATTATATTAACCGTCCTTTCCTCTCTTGTAACTGTAGATTATATTTTGTGTTGTTTTGTAATTTTAAATTCTTTTTAACTCTTTATAATTTTGTTAATAAGTACCTACAATATAATATTATTACGTGGCTGTAACTTTTAAACTCAAATGCTGTGAACGCCTATAAGAGGCATATGTATATGACTTATACTTACACTTGCTATTTTAACTGTCAGAATGTATTTATATGTATGCTGTTGGTGTTCCTATTTAAATAAATAATAAATAAACACTCATCCTTTCGGCTGCTAGGTACTAAAGGTTTTGTTTAGCGTTTGGATTCAACTTTTTCATAATTTAAGGAACGTTTGCTTTTCAGAAGCTATAGGTATTATGATGATTTCCAGTTGTCCCAACTTAATGTCTTGCATTGTTGTAAATCAGGGCCATATTTTGCAGCTCCGCATTATAAATATATTTTTTTAATACGACCTCTTTCACAAAATAGTCTGTCAGGTCTGATTACTAAATCATATCCAGAACAAAATCAGTGAAAAACATTTTTTAACAACTCTTTAAACCATTGAAATGCGTAATACTAATTGTTCTTTATATTGAAACTGTTTTTTTTTCAACCAGTACCCTAAACAAGTTTTGATTTCAATCCAAAAAAAAGGCGATGATGTAATGACACCCGTCGTTACGCTGCAAAAAACTCGCAACTAACTCACGCCACGACTAAATGAAGTATTTTTAATAACCTAAAACTCACAAGGTCAGGTACTGAAGAGAAGCAAAAAAATTAAGCTGTCGATCGCGCCGATCATGCATGATCGTGAAATATCGGCACCGAGTCGCCAAAAAAAATCTTTTGTCCGCTTTACTGCTGTGACTCAAAAAAAAGATCGACGTTGAAAAAGATGCTTTACCCATAAAGGGATAGCCAACAAATTTTAATGGGGAGATTGAAAAATTCAGATCCGCGTAAGAAATGAGGTTACCTGCGAAATCGGTTTAGTTTTTATGTTTATGCACAAGTGTGGGGAATGGAAGGTTTTGTAAAATAAAATACGTTATACAATAGGCTGTGAGGCAGACAGGTGCTTATTTGTATCTTGAAGAAAAGGTGTACCACCGCCCACTTGTGCCGTATAAATGCCAAATTGTATGATGGGAGGGTTTATTGAAGCCATAACAAAAGGTTCTTTAATTAATAAAAAAACTATTTCAATTTCAACCGTTACGATAATTCCATAAGAGTATTTAACCCCTTTAGAGTAAGTTTTTTATTTCTTTACAGGTTTTATATTATTGAAAAATTGAAAACTTAAGTCCTTTGTCTTCAATAAATACCACGCCGTAGTGGTATATTTGTAGCCGTATGATTTTATTGTCCTTAATAATTAGCATTAATAATGATGTCATTTCTTTATTGACTTGAGATTTGCACGAGTTCAAACCTTTGTTACCTAATGGCGTGCAGAATGACCAACTAAAAAGTTACCACCGAGGGGAAATGTTTTAAAGTTTTGGGAACATGAATATGAAAGCAAAACCACAGTTTAATTTTTTTTCCCCTATCTGGTGAACACTTAATCCCAATTCTCTCCATGTTTATGGCGGAACTAATATTTAAGTATAATAAATCGCTAATGTAGTTTGATCGTGGTATTAGATTCAAAACAAGTTCTTATAATACTAAAAAATAACCGACGATAAAACTCTCTTAACAACAGGAAAATGATCTATACTATAGGAACATTCTATTTTATTCCACCATCTTCTACGGCAACATGACGCGAGAATACAACAATAATAGCCCATAATAATTTGTTTTGCGCAAGTAATTTCTCAAATTATAGCGCGTAAATGGCAAAGTGGCCATTACAACGAACACATCCAGTGGTGACCTAATCACCGTATTATTTTCCATTTTGCTTGCTTACTTCTAATTACAGTTTTTCAAAGCATGAGTTACTGCATGACGACAACGGTCGTTAACTCCGTCCCTCTTTACATCGTTAAAATTCGCTAGTGGGAAAGAGATGCAATCCACTTACGACGTTTCGCTTTTCGCTTTGACTTCCTTTCCTTGTTTATCATGCAGGGATTGTGTGTTTGCATCTCGCTCGCCGGCACCGGCAGACAGACTGTCGCCGGCACGGACCAGCCAACCATGACTGACAAAGCAACCAAGTTCGCACAATAGTTAGCATTTTCCATGGAATTCACCTTTTTGTAACCTTTTTTGTTGTAACTTTTTTCTGTAACTCGTTTCATCATTTGACACTACTTCTGGTTTATGTAAATAGCTTTTTGTTGTGCGAGTTGAATAGGAATAAATTACTGCGTGAGCGGCCAGGCCTCCTTTGAATAAATTGTAATACTTTATATCATACAAATTATGACATTGAATTTAATTTTCACGCCTTTCTATGTACGAATACTTATGTAAGTATTATTCAAACTGCAGTTATATGCAGTTATTATATTTTATAGTTTGTTGTTTTCAAACATAAAGTTCGAAGGTCGATAATAGAACTACAGATAAAATCATTGAAATATTTTTTATTAAAATTATCTGTCGTTAAATATTAACTACAGTTTTAATTTCTATTTCACGCAGACAGAACAATCAAAGAAAACTTTAGTTCAAGTTGTATCGTCTTTTATCGAGTATCCACTCAAGGAACAAAAAGTACTAATAGCTTAAATATCAAACCAAAAATATCTTAGGTACCTGATGACAACAAAAGAAATTAACAATGGAACAGAACAGCCTTTTAGAACCAATTAGCATCACATACTGATTATTGTGTGGTATTAGAAACAGCTTAACATTTTGGAACTCTGTCATATTGCGGTAGGTAATTCAGTAAATTGCCTAGGTACTGCATAGACGCACTTTTTTATTTTATTTTTCATTTAATGGCGTATCATGATACTAAAAGTGTTCAGTTATCCTGGAGGCCGTAAGTATGAGCTTATGCACTAACAGTAGAAGATTCAGCAAGAAGTTGTATGTACAAAAGCAAGCATGGAAACATCCACCCATTTGGAAAATTATTTGTCTTCGGCATCAGCACAGCTGCCTCTTGTCACATAAGCAAAGATCTAAGATAGGTAATGCATTCAGGCTAGTTCCATCGTTCCATCGGGATATTTTGGACAATGACGTGTGTGCGTGGGTGGACGTGTATCGGGTGTTTTTCCATACAAATCTGAGGCAAAAAGTGCCGTTGACAGATCGCCCCGCCCGCCGCCAGCGGACACCACAAAAACTTTAATGATTTTTAATAACATGTGTTGTGTGATCACATCATCAGTCGGATCGAGATTTACAATCAACGACTCTAGCTTTTTATTAAAAGCACTATCACTTATGAATATATCATCGTGACCTGTAGTAGGTAACTATATCTTCTTCCTTTTTTATTTGTGCCATAATGTGCGCAGCTAATCTTACATATTTTAATTAATTTTCTTCAGAAAAAAGTGTTCCACACCTAAACCACCTTTAACGTAGTACTAATTTGTGGAAAGGAGACAAAAACAAGACCGTGAAGCCTACTCGCGGTCACGACACGATCCATTAACTAAAGCGACCGCAGTCGTGACTCTAAGTCATGCAGTATAAAGACACCGTGAACGTGTTTTAGGCTCAGGTCACCTTTAGGTAGTAGAAAAACTGACCTTGGTATAACATCGGACCGGCCTAATATCATTAAATGTGTCATTACATTACCATCATTACCTACGCGAAATGCAAGCGGTTATGATTACACAAATTAGAGTTTTTGTGTAATTATTATTCCAGTAATTGGGGTTTCAGTAACTTAGAGATTATTTATGACTGCTTTGGGGTTTTTAAGAAATACTATAACTAGTTTAATTATTTTGAAATCTAGAATCGACATAATTTGTTCAGTTTGAATTTTTTTATTCCTTGATTGTGAGTAGCTAGCAATGTCAGTGGTCAAATGATTGATCTGTTCCCATACATAGGTTGTTATCAAATATGGACTTAATGCACTTTTTCTATCATATTTTTTGAAATACTTTTTTTAGCAATAGCGCTGACTAACAGCCGATTTCAATAACCTATCGCTTACTAAAGGTTTGTTGCCTAATTATTTATGTTAAATGACGGGAAATAACAACAGTTGCCTAGTAACAGATCTATAGTAGGCCTAGAAGGCCTAGGTATCTCTTACTGAAGATAGATTATTGAAATCGGCCGTAAATACGCTTTACATAAATCAATCAAGACGAAAAAGCATCCCGATATTCCGAGTCCCAAAACTCTATAGAAATTTACTTTTTGAATTTTTTAAATTGGATTTACTTACGCACCCCACACAAGGTTTTCTATTACTTTCTGGGTCTGTCTCAGTATTTTTGAGTATACTTTTTTTTGTTCAACATTAAAAAATATAATGTAGTGAAAAACAATATAATACTGCTTTTAACAGTATAGTTGGCAACCCTAGTCACCTCACACAATTTTTGTATACTTATTTGGGAAATAAACACTATTATTATTTTATTTTTATAATCCTACGATATAAAAATGAGTATTCCAAAATGGAACAAATTTTATTATTCTCATTTAAACGGAATAGTATAATATAGATTGCAAAACTTTAGGATGTTGGCAATTTGGCATGTCTAAAAGACAAAAACCTCAGTTTTTCATCTAGATAAAAAAATAAGTTATATAGTTGAATAATTGCAAGAGCGAGCTGAACTTGAGCGGTTCAACCTTGAGGGTGAGTGACATAACGTCTTGTTGCGTTGCGTTGCCAATCAATCCGAGATCGCGCGTTGGTCACGCACGGTGGCGAACAAAGGCGATCGGCTATTCAATAGCATGCTGCTTCGATATGAACCTGTTTTATCTGGATTTGACGAAAAACAGGATGAATGATGTGCCTTAAAACCGATGCAACCAATGCAAATATTAATTAAACAACATGTTACAAAAATACCCCTAATGCCGAATATGGCAGATAGGGACCATCAAACTGATCAACTTTTACTATGGGACCAACTCTCAAATGGCGAAAAAAATATCAGCTGTTTCATACATTTTCATATTTTCGATTTTAATTTTAATTAAAATCCATTGTCTTTTGACAGTTAAACGTGATAAATCGCTATATCAATTCGCGTTTCGGTGGTCATGCTAGGGAAGAAGATGGTAATGTTATAGTTAGTTGATATTATTATAAATCCGTGCCTCGGTGTCATGTCGACGCGACCGAACGCGCCACGGTCGAGAAAGAATTCGACTCGATACATCTCGGTAAACTTCGGTAGTGATCGGTAGTCAGTCGCGAGTGCGCCGCAGTTATGTATGGACGTACCCAGCGTGAAACGAAACGACCCCACGCTCTACGTAGGCAGTTGTCGCCTGTCGACGCGCTCGGTATATCTCGGTAACCTTCGGTAGTGAACCGGTACAGTGTCAGACAGACCCACGCTCCCGTTTACATAATAAACCATGGCAGTCAGGTCACGAAATTATCGGCTGTATTGTGCAGTTTATGGATGTATGAATTCATCTGTATGGAAACCAAATTTAACATTTTTTAAGCTACCAACTGATTCGCAAAGGTAAGACTATAAAAATATATTATAAAGTGTCTATTTATATCCTTATGAACGTCAATAGAAGTCACTAAGTATTATTTATTCTGTGTCACGCGTTCATGTACACACAACAGCATGTCAGGTTATACAGTTAAACTGCGAAAACAACTTTTATTGCGTAGGGCATAAAGGCGGTCTCAAGGTCAACATGTATAGTCTGAGGTGCCGTCGTGTGTACCTAATCCATAGATATTGTAACAATATCCGAAAAAAGTATATGATGTAATCACAGATCACTTGCCCTTGCCTCTCTGTCATGCTGAGGCCACATTATCGCACTATCGCGAAGATTTTTGTTGGGCAGACTATCGCGATAACGTGAACATTCGCGCTGTGACGTCATTCGTCGTATCGCGACAACACGAATGCATTTCGGCCCCCTGATTATGTAACTTTGTTGCAATCAACTCTGACATAAATCGCAGTTACATTGCTGCTTTAGTAAGATAGTTGTCACATTGGGACTTTAGTATATTGGCCCTAGTCCCTACTAGGGCACGCAAAAACCGGGTAGTTTTAGGAAACCGAATATTTCGGTTTTCACAAAAAAAAAATCCGGGTAACCCGGTTTTTTCGGGTATTTCGGTTTTTTTTTAATAAAATTCAATAAAAAGGGTAAAATAATAAAAACTGTTTATTTTCTTTCGTTTTCGAATTAACATTAGTTTCTGAACACATTTGAGATCAATCACGTAACTAAATTATGTATGCCACTATGCACTTATTAACCTTAATAAAATTCTAACATAAAAATCAATAAAATCAACAAATCGTAAAATAAAAAACACGTCTTTAGAACCTTTGAGGTTCATAACAAAGTCAAAATTAAACATAAGAGAGAGATTGAGATAAAATATCTTTTTTTAAACATACTTATATGCATTTCATATTGATGAAATGTAATGTAATGCAATCAGAACACTTTTTACGGATTACAGCGCGTATATTATTAATTCAGGTGTTGTTTTGGAATTATTTAGTTTGTATTTATTGGTTTTTTAGAATTCCCGACGTTTCGACACCTTTCCAGGGGCCGTGGTCACGGGAGGACTAAAGCAAAAAGGCTGCTCATATTTCTATGAAATTCTTCTATTTTTATGAAATTACCCGCTCGAAATTTTATAAAAATGTATTCAAGTTTATTAAATTATTTTATAGCTGCGTTCTGATTTTAATAATTATTACTGAATTAAATTGAATAAAGTTAATTAAAAAACAAGATCTAGCTACTGAATCTACTACCAGTTCACAAATTGGGAGGCCTCTGAGAGAAAGAACTGGCGGAAGAAAAAAGATATAGTTCGTTTTGTAGATAGGGATAAAAAGGGAGGTCGACACAACCTCTCTGAGTTTAAATGCTATATGGGTTAATGTTAAATTATTCAATAACAATTATAGAACTCTGATATCACAAATCTTTATTTAACAAGCAGGTAAGATTAACAAACCCTGAATAAAAAGTGCTTTTAAGGTCAGGTATCGGTGGTTTGTTTATAAAATTCTCTGAGTTTTTTTTTTGTTGTTGTTTTTTAAATTACAACTTCAGCCAACTCACGGCTGAAGTGAGTTGGCTGAAGTTGTAATTTAAAAAACAATTACGTCCTTGCTCATATTTCCTTTCACAATTATTCAAAAAACAAAAGTTGAAGAGCTTACCTGTATCGTGAAAGTTTCTTTGCGTTTACTGTGACTTGGCACTTGCCAGAGAGTGAAGGCTGGTTTATACGAGGTAAGCAACTGACTCCGAAATCGAGACAAGTCAGCGCTGACCCAAAAATAACCCAATGTAAATTGGTTTGAAGTCAGTACAGCGGCATGAAGTCAGCGCTGACTTGAAAATTCCCACACGAATATTTTGAAGTCAGTCGGTACTGACTTCTGTACTGACTGACCCTGTGTAAACTTGTCTTGTGTGGCAAAACAAAATGGCAGCCAGCCGGTAACGTCAATTCAAGAACTAGAGACAAAAATGCGTTTCATATGTATACACGCTTATTACTTTCCTTGAACTTGACTATTGCATTTTTGAGAAAATAAGAAAGTTTTTGTGTATGCTGTGTGTTAAGCGAAATAACCGAAAAACCCGAATAATTCGGTTTTATGACTAGAAAAAACCGGGTTCAAAATTCTGTCGGTTAATCGGTTTTTTCGGTTATCCGGTTAACCGGTTTGCATGCCCTAGTCCCTACGCAGCGCAGCGTGTCCCGCGTGGTATATTTACCAAATCGGTAAATTGAGCCCGCTGACAGCTTTTGCAATTTGCACATCGTGGAGATAACTTTTACGTGGTTTTACTAATGTTAATAACAAAATACATACATTGAATAATCTATTACTTGTATCAAATATGGCAGCGCAAACGCATTATCAATTTGAAGGTCAATTAGTCCCTTTGTGGTATGGGTATGAAAAATAATCGATTATTTTTTCAGAATAACCATTTTTTTTCACATTTTATTTTAAATACCAAATTAAAGTTCATATTACAATTATTTGTAAATTATTTGTACAAACGACGGCACCTCAGACTTATACATGTTGACCTTGAGACCGCCTTTATGCCCTACGTAATAAAAGCTGTTTTCGCAGTTTAAATGTATAACCTGACGTGCTGTCGCGTGTACTTTGATGTTGTGGAATAGTTCTAAGTTATTTATAACATTCAGTAGAGTTTTTTTTTATTTCGTACATAATAGTACCTATCACATGATTGTTTAATACCTAATTACAAATAAATAAATAACAAAAATTAAAAAATAAAACATAATTTCGAAGGAGTTGCATTATGGAATTTTTCTACAACATTATAACATCGTTTGGATGATATAATGGTTACTATGACACTGGTTGTTTTAATGTTGGCAATAAGTTAACTGTTTCAGAACCTTTTATAGAGGATTTAAAGCATGAGTGTAGATAAAATATATTATGTAATAGTGTTATTTTATAATCCGAAATATTATATCTTTATGATTTTTATTTCAGATTAACCGAGTGGCTTCGACTGATCCATCGAGATGATATAGCAGAGAAACCTAAACCGACAGGGCACCGGATTTGTGAAACTCACTTTAATGTAGAGGACATACTACCTACACAAAAACGTAAGATATTAAAGAAGACTGCTATTCCATCACAAAACTTACCATTCATACCAGGCGCAGTTCAGGAAGCTTCTAGAAATGAGGATAAACAATCTAAACAGAACAAAAGTACATGTTCATGTACAATTCATGAATGTCATGCTAAAGCCTCAACGAGTTCTTGCAATGATCCAACGAAGAGGAAAATAAATTTTGAAACCTTAAAGTGTAGTAAGAAATTAAAACTTTGTGAATCTGAAAATGATGAAAAGGGGACTTTTAATGAAATGTGCGATACATTTTTAACTAAAGAACTAGCTCTTCTAGCGAAAGCACAAATTAATTCAAGACTCCACGGAAAAGAAAACCAATATGATAGACAGTACCTAATTTTTTGTTTAAATTTATACTCCGCTGGCCCCCAAGCTTACCGGTTCTTGCAAAGTGCCCTATATCTGCCGACTATTTCAACATTATATAAACATTGTTTTAAAATAACAACTGATGTTAATGAAAGAACTATGTCTATTCTTAAAATGAAAACTGAATTAATGACAGATGTAGAGAAAAATTGTTCTGTTATGATCTCTGCAACGACATTAGAGCCAGGTCTGTTCTATGATATAAAAGAGGATAAAATTATTGGATTCCACGAAGTGGATGGATGGCAGTCGCCAGGACCAGCTAAAAACGCTTTAGTTATAATGGTTCGTGGAATATTTGTAAATTGGAAACAACCAGTAGCATATGCACTGCTATCAGAAGGTAAAAACTATGATGAAATAACACAATGGGTTGATAAAGTATTAGAAACATTACTTGAAATTGGTCTGAACGTTAGAACTTTTGTGTCTAACCAAGGATCTTATTTATGGAATGCTGCGAAACAAAGATCAGTGTCTATTGAAACGCCTTATTTCGTTATAAATGAGAGAAAAATTTATTATATTTTCGATGTACCTCATCTTATCAAAGACGTTCGGAACAACTTGATGCAATACGATTTTCACTTCGGAAACTTTGTAGCAAAATACGAACATATTGTACAGTTTTATAATCAAGATGTAGAGAAAAGCTGCAGGCTTGCGGACAAAGTAACTATCAGTCATATTAAACCGAAAGTTTTTGAAAAGATGCAAGTTTGTTTCGCAGCACAACTTTTCAGCAAATCTGTTGCGATGGGCATTTCTACGTATGTAGATAATGATGATTTTGAGGAATCAGGGCTAGAAACGGCTAAGTTTATATCAATAATTAACGATTTGTTCGATTCTTTGAATTCTTCTGATCTTCAACACGATTATGAATATAAAAGAGCATATGCAGGTCATGATTCCCAGACCACATTTTTCACAGAGATGTTAAGCTTTTTCCAACACTTGAAGTTAATAAACCCAAAAACTGGCCAGGATTGCACATCAAATGTAAGATTTATTGAAGGTTTTCAAATTACAATCAGATCTATAATGCTTTTGTTTGAGGAGTTGCATTCGGAAGGATATTCTTCTCTTTTCACAAGAAGGTTGAATCAAGATGCTCTGGAAAACTTATTTGACCAGATCCGGAGAAAACATGGTAAGGCGAGAAACCCAACGTGCAGACAGTTTAAATGGGCATTTAAAAAAATATTTTTGTCAAACATAATAAAGCACCCACAAGGAGGAAATTTTTCAAATGATTTAGGGAAACTGCTTGTTGCTGAAACAAATGAAAAATCGCATACAACCGAGGAATCCTTTTCCAGCGTCCAAATTACGAGATCTGATTATAATCGGTTAGGTATGCCAGAAAAGAATTCGCTTTTTCATATTTGTAGCTGTCTTCTCAAGCGTTGCAGCGAAAAACATAACGACTGTCAAGATTTTACGTCATACATAAAGCCCTATAAGGAAATCCATAGTTTCAGCTCGGACAGTCGCTATTCTAGGTACCAAGGCTATATCAAGATTAATGCACAAAAGTTGCTGGTAGTACCACGTGATGATTTCGTTGAATATGTGGAAGAGATGGAGAGAATATTTCGATCATCCTTTAGCAGGAAACGAGCCGATTGCAAACTGTCCGCATCAATTTACGGACAAATCAAGGAAATTCCCTTTTGCTTTCCATGTTCATGTTTTCCAAAGATTTATTTGTTTAAATTATTTATCAGAATGCGCATTTTTTATACCTTGAAATTCAATAACAAAGCTTTTCATGTATCCCGAACTCAGCCCAATAATAAGTAAGTAACAAAACAAAAATATTGTTTAATTTGTTAATTTAATATTTATTTTATAATTTCCTAGAATCTAACAAAGATTTTGATTTAATAAACTAGGAAAATTAATACTAATTACATTTTTATTAAAACAATGCCCCCTACTTAATTAACATCACCCAATCATTGACTAAAACTAATGAAAAGCTTAATAAATTATTGGTTAGGCTTAGGTGGTTTAAGCGTCGACTGGTATGTATTCATGGCAGGAATAGTGGGAATAATCAATTATTTATTACGGGTTTTAATATTAAATTGACGTATTGTATGAAGACTTTTAAAGAAATTGCATTTTCCATACTAACATCTTCCTAATTTATTAACGGTAATAATTTTACTAACTATAACTTACTCAAAAATGCTTTAATGTGGTCATTATTTCGACAACCTTTTATGAGCAATGTCGACCTTTCCACGCTCCTCGAATAGGAACCAGCAAAGTTGTATAGAATTTTATTGAAGGTGAGTTTTAGCCGCTGGAGAGTGGCACAAACCACTAGATAGAATTTCATCGCCCCGCAGGTCTTTCTACTGATCGCCCTTTTTATTTACGACTCGTACGTGAAGCGATTGAGATAAATAAACATCTAAATAATTTCAGTCGAGAAGATGGTTACATATTTTTGCAGTGTGGAATCCAATAATTGGAAACGCACTGACTGCCTCTTTGTCGAATGAATAAGGGTACCACTAGTGTTGTGTGCGTCGGTATTTGGAAAAACTGTTCGACGGTGGATGACTCCACCGCAGAGGAGGAGGCGTAATGCCCTCCACATGCACGGGCCCGACCTCCAGGATCGTTTATTGCTGTACGCGCTATAAAGGTTTCGACCTTTGGTGTCCATCAAGAGCTGCAATGCTGACAGGATTAGGAGGTACGGCACAAGAGTCTATTCTGTGGTGTCTATCGAGCTTAATTATTTCAAGGACACTTACTACCATATAAATTGTATTACTTTATTATTCTGTGAACGTATAGCCTCGACCTTGGCCATGAACAATATGAAGACCATAGTGTAGTGTTGTGCAGTAAGTAATACCAGTCGAAAGAAGTTACCTCTACCTAGGTTAGTTCAAATGTGAGAGCGATTGTTGGAGGGGGCAGGCTCTGTAGCCAATGTCACATTTGCATAACTTTACTGAACTTAGTTATTGAAAGATTGTGTGGGATTGATAATATCAAATTGATATTAGTTTTTGCCAACTATCGATTATTAAAATGACGCGCAGTACGCTATCGTTATATAAATGTGACTGGGGGCTGGATCGACCCTTCAGAGTAGTTGTATTGTTACTGTATGAGTGTACACTGTGCTGTTCACCTTGACAGAGAGCGACTTGAACCGGCATCTTTGCGCGCGCGCACACACATGGCTACATTTCTCCGCGCCGCTCGAGCGCGTCGCCTCGTGATCATACATGTAGGTAGATGAAGCTATTGTAAAGTTAAAAATACTATGTGAAATTGTGAAGGGTTTATGTTTTATTTTTTAATACTTATTGTGTGTGTCAAATATGCCTTTCAGTGTCATGAAAATTTTGTTATTGTTGGACAAAATAAAACTAATATTGCTATAGCAAAAGATTGTATATTCATTCGCTGTATTTTGTTTAAACCTTCGATAAACTTTGTTTTAATTTATGGTCTACGCATACTCTATCTTTAATTAATATTAATCAGGAGGGATACTACACTGGCCTTCAAAACTTGGTACCTACCACACTTTTAAAATAGGAATAACTTTTAAAATACATAAGATATATTTTCGAAATAAAAAAGAACTTCACAATCGACAACGTTTTTGTTTTTTTTTATTTCAAAACTCTAACTTCTTTAGTTTAAGAGAAATTGCAATAAAAAAAGTGCAATTTTCAAAAGTGGTACCTCTTAATTTTTGAATGCCAGTGTATTTTGTAAGCAGGTAGCTATAAAATAAAGAAAAGTAATTTTAAGATATTGAGTAAGTATGATTAGTGGAAAATAGAGTGAGCAATTTGATTCCTATCCTAATGAACTTACTTTTTTATGCGCAATTTTTGAAACTTACTTATTTAGTTTCTAGTTGAATAAGCCAACCGATATGTTTGTGGATTTCTCCGCTCCAAACCCTCGTTTTTTTCTCGTCAGTAGCTCCGCTCGTCACGTGGGCGTCCGTCGTCACGGTTCATTAGTGAATAACTCACGGGATCATTATACAATGATAATCGTTACTTGAGTGGAGTCGCCAGGGTTGTCGACATGAATAATTAATTTATAAACCTGAAAAAATATTACACATTTTATAATTAATCATGGCGATAACGTTGTAACGTATTGACGTCTGAACGTACTTGTTTCATAATCTTGTGTTGTTGTTAATTAATATACTTACTTGAAAAAAAAAACTTATCCTTCGAAATCCGACCCAACGAACTGAGCTGCCGAGTCAGTCCAATGTCATATATTTCATCACATTGATGAAATAACGTTGGCTACAGAATACATAATATGCGCTGGCTTGCTTGCAGCGAAAACGTAGAAAATAACTGCAATGAACGGATTTCCAAAGGTTGTGTTGTGGGTTCATGTACTACCTGATACCATGATGATGACCTGACGAGCTACGTCTTAAATTATAAATGTGACAATTTGTCACCTGTCATGACAATTTCATATCCATTGCGTCAACCATTTGGAAAATAAAACAAACTAAAAGCTACACCGCAGTGTTAACCAAATTGTCATGACAATTGACAAATTGTCACGTTAATAAATGTAATATTAAATAGGTAAGAAGTATTTTCTTGAGTACCTATTATTTAACTTTATTTATTGATTTTCAAAAATAACATAATTTGGTGTATCATTTACAAAGTAAAATATAAATGGCATTGTGGCTGCAGAAATCTAAACTTTAAGATATTGATATGTCCAGACGGGTGCGCTTTCACCTTTCGTTGTCAACTTCAATTCGTCTTGTGTCAAGAGCTTGCAATACTTATGAACATAGACTTGGTTCCTGCGCTAAATGGTTAGATTGATGAATTTAATTGATCATTATAGTTTTCTGAAAATTACTGTGACAACCCTAGTCGCGACACAAACCCGGCTTTAGTATAATTGAAAGCTGATACTGGGACGCTTCGTTACACAACTCTGCTACTACTTAGATGTAAAGAAAACGGATTGATCTTTGATTATTATTATTTCCCAATGATTGGGAAATGTTGTTATTAGGGCTCCTATACACAAGCCCGCCGCGTCATTTACGACACGATTTGCCACGTGTCGCTCGGCATGCCGATGCCGACGCCGGCATGGTGTGTATAACAGCTTTTAGAAATACATCGCATGAAGAAGCACACACAAGTTAACCCGATCCACACAGATAATAAAACTTTCTGAACGTGGCCGTGGATTTTTTAGGTTAGGTAACTTATGGATTGACCCGACCACTAATTGAAACTAAATTTCAGAAAAACAGACAAGACCAAACAGAAAAGTAAAAAAAATCTAAAAAGTTTAGCTTGTACTAGTCACAAAAACTTCAACAGAACTGTTCGCATCATTTATGAGTAAGTACACGCGAAACAATAAGCATAGCAACACACGTGTACACAGTAAAAAAAGTCGAAGAGTTGTATTAAATAACAATGGAGCTCATTTATTTGGAAGTACTTCCATTGTTGTGTGACGAACGCTATGTTGTATGATAGCGATCTGAAAAGGTCAAGAGCTATGTCGCAATTTAGAAAAGTTTTTCGATAAGTTCAAAATGTGCTGACTGTGCAATCTGAATTGCTGACGCATTACATGGACAGAGTTTAACCATTGATTTTAATTTTCTGACTGTTTTTCTAAGTGTCAGTCTGAGAATAGCTGGTAATGATAATAAATAAAAATAATAAAAAATAAATAAGTATTAGACAACATCACAAACATTGCTCCTATTCCAAAGTAAGTAGTTAAAGCACTTGTGATAAGGAAAACAAAGACAACGTTGGAACTACAAACACCCAGAACTGAGCCAATATAGAAAAGTTCGTTTTATAGATTGACCCAGTAGGGGATCGAACCCGGGACCTCAGAGACGGCGACCTTGAAAACCGGCGTACAAACCACTCGACCACGGAGGTTGTCAAAAATAAGGACACTTCATTGCATCTTCAAAATATGAATATTCATTTAATAAAGGCAAAAGTACTGCATTTCGGAGATAAAAAAAAAAGAATGTACTTAAATATATCACTATATTTAAGTACATTCTTTTTTTTTAATTAATATAGATTTTCGGCGGATTTCAATAACATTATCCTCAGTAAGAGATAGGTTTACTAAAGATTTGTTGCCTAGATATTTCTGTTAAATGACGGGAAATAAGAACAGTTGCGTGTTAGGTAACGTATGAGTATGAAGGATAAAAATCTGAAAACTGAGTCATTTTGGCTCATCTTTATATTAGCCTCAATTTTGTCAGTGTGTTTTATAGAGAACTGTCGTTCTAGATTGTTATTATTCTAAGCTTATATCAATATTGTTCCACTCGCCATTTCTATACTGTCGGTAATAATAATTTCTTTGTTCGTTCTATTATTGAAGGTACCTAAGTATGTACCTATGGCTCATCAGAGATAGCTATCGGAACTCAGTGCGATTCATACATTGTTGCCGCAGATAAGGGATCGAGCGAGAACGATGGCACGACCCGAAATGTATTCTGCAGACCGTTGATAAATGCTGACAAATGAATATAAGTTTTAATAAAAAGGGGATTTTTTCAATTTGTTTATGTTAGGTATAGGCAGTGGCCTTAGATAATATTTGGGCCGTTTGTGGCTTGTTGCCTGCCTAATTTTATTTTAGATATGATGTAGTCATGAACTTAGGTGTGCTATAAATTATATTTTTTTAAACAAGATTTTGTACGAACTGAATTCCTGTGGAACAATACGAAAGCGTATAAAACAGCAGGGTTCCACAAAGTTGCTCATTGACTTCGCTTCGAGATAATAAGTAAGTCATCAAGAAAGTAATTTAGAGTTTGTGAAACCCTAAAGTTGTCGCGGCCGCGGGCGCGTTGTCATTTATCTGGGAGGCCAGAGTTCGTTAATTCAAAACAGCAAACTGCTCCTTAATTTATCTGCGTGAATGGCGGAAATTGTGGCGCTGAGCAAAAACAGCGACAGATCTTTTTGTTTTAATACATAAATTATACTAAAAAATAGACAGTGTCAAAATATCCACAAAATTTTTCACAGAGAGGTAGATGAGATGAAATCATGAAAGCTTATAGGAAAAGGCGAAGTTTAAATAGAAAATACGTCCTGTAGGCCCGTATCACAGCAGAGCACCAAGCTAAAAAAACAAAACGTGGTAAAAAGAGCGTAGACCAAGGCTGCCCAAACCCTGGCATGCGGGCTAGTGGCAGAAGCCTGCTAAGGCATTTGAAGGGTACAGGGAAAGATCAATTAACCATTTTTTTTATTATGCGTTAGCAATACCATCTAGTACAAAATACATGAAGCTTAGTTAAAACCAGCGAAAAGTCTATGGTTAAAACGAATCATTGTACAGCTCAAAAAACGTCAGTATGGCTGTATACATAAAATACCATAATCACCATATTTAAAAGGACCATAGTTCCAACTCTCTATATTTAAAGAGATCATTGTCCGAAAAAGTTAAATAAGTTTTATCAGTTTTCTCAAAACTATCCTCAAGTGACAATGATCTATCTTTCCCTGTACCCGTCATTTATATTTGTCCGCCCGCTTCCACCTGATGGTGAACCTAAAAGTTGTAGTCCGGCACTGCCACAGTCTAAAAATGCCTCGGTAATAATATCTATTAACGTAAAAATGCTCTCCGAGAAAATTTATTGGCCAGCCTTGGCACAGACCATGCATAGACAACCTAAATACTATTTTTTATCTCATCAGATAGTCTTCGAAGACCAAATTAAGAAGATACTGGTTGCCAAATTAGAAGACGCAGAAGACGAGAAATTTCTGGAATAAACTAAACACCAAGTTGGCAACAAGAATATTCTACATTATTATACATTTATTGCTTCCACGTAGCCAGAAAGCAAGTCGCCACACTCACCATAGCAAGTCCAAAAAAATTGACAGTCATAAGTACAGGTTGGTTGCCATGGCAACAGTTTTTGCGTCGTCGGCCGTGATTCGGCAGGCCTTGGACTTGTTTTTGCGGCATTATGTCATACACCAGTGCCTACTCTCCGCCACGTAACTATCATAACCCTGGTAGAGTTGTAGGATTTCTTTAAACAATCGATATAGTTTTTCTTTGCGGCGAGATGCGAGAGTTTGAATTTGTACTTTTGAGTATACTAGTATTTGTTTATGATACTCTTCATTGCACTCATAAAAACACTTCATAAATAATTTTAGAAATGAACACAAAGGAGGACTTCTCTATAAGAGATCAACCTGAGACGTGTGATCATAAAAAGTAAAACTTAAATAAGAAAATTTACTCTCAATTTTAATCCAAAATATAATACAGTACTTATTTCAATAAATACATATACCTATACACATACATACATAAATAAGCATATTAGTTGACGGCGAAAGATTTTTTTTTTAAATATTTGACAACATCACATACATTGCTCCGATTCCAAAGTAAGTAGCTAAAGCACTTGTGTTATGAAAATCAGAGACAACGGTGGTATCACAAACACCCAGACCGGAGCCAATATAGAAAAGTTCATTTTCTGAATTGACCCAACCGGGGATCGAACCCGGGACCTCAGAGATGTCGACACCTAGAAAACCGGTGTACAAAGCCACTCGACCACGGAGGTCGTCGATTGACACCATGATCGTATTTGCTCCAAACGAAAATGAATCGAATTTCCCTATTTGGTTAAGTATGAAAAGTTTTAGTTTTACTGACAGCAGGTAAAGTTGCTGAATTTTTGTTTGTGCTAATGTTCACGATTCGGTCAGGCTCACAACTTCAGAGCCTGTCTTTTTACAGATTATCTTGGTTTTTTTATTATTATGTGAAATGTTTAGGAAATTTGATGCTCTTAGATATCTTATTACAATTTTTTAAATAACCATTTGCACTTTCCTAACGTAGACATGTATGGAGAGAATAAATTGTTTAAAATAGAAGTCACCATCACGTTAATCAAAGATTTAAATTAAGATGTCATAATTCGTTAAACATGTCTATCGATTTATCGACTCGTGTGCTCATGCCCATCACTCACATCACACGTGTTCCACTAAGAAACTGACTAATTTGCCCCTTATCACATTGTAATAAAGACCTCTTCATCGTTCAACTAAGAACTTTTTGCTAGTCCAAAAAAGAGCGTGAATGTTTTTCTCCGGGCAGCATGGCGTAATGATCGGCCATTTCCCATAATAATTGAGTTGTTTTTATTGCGAGTACTTACTTCAGCACAGAAGTACTTTACATCCTGTTTTTGATGAAATGTATGTTTAGCAAGTAGTTTAATTATAATAATATGGATAACGGATAATATAAACAGTTCGATTCATTCAGTCAAATAAACATAGGTAGGTCCTATTCTATCATAATATTTATATAGCCTCTAGCTCCATCCAATGCAGATTAGTGCGTGTTGTCACAGCAACCAGCGGCTTAAAATGCCTTTCGAAACTTGCTTAGCTGCTTTTAAAGCCTATGAAATGCTCGGATACGATATTGTGCCACTGAACTCCTCAGCTAATATCTATTGGAGTTTAATTAATACACAAACTTCATTAATTAACCATAACGTATATTAAAATATTGAATACATTTATTAAAGGACTAAAAACTCTATTTGCAACGCCATTACAGTAAGGCTTAAAACAAATACAGACGTGGTACCTGGCGTACAGTGATATGGCGCGACTGAAGGGAGTTAAAGACGCATGGGGGCTCACTAAACACATGTCCTTCGTAATTTTGTGTAAAGGCCTCTCTAACGATGTAAATCTGCGAGCAGCAAAACTCCGGCGATGGGAGTATTGATCGATGCCAAATGTATGCCACATCTTTTCGGGATAATGACATCGACAGCCTCTCTGGGTGTACACTTTACCGACATCAAGAAACCGCTTGTAACACCCCCCAATAAACCATCCATAGTACTCTCGTGCAAGGCTTTCACTCCTGTCGTACTTGTATTTATGCCACATTTTTTTTCTCATAGCTTTTCCACTCCTAGACCTGTAGCAATAAGCCCGGAAGAATCTTTGCAAAGTCCTCGCACGAAAATCTCCAGATTCAAATGCGTCGTAGCAGAGTGGACTCCTCGGGATGTCCGAAGTGTTCATTCCACACCAATAGCATTTAGCTTTGAACTGCCCTGTAAAGTATTTCCGAATAAAAATAGCCCAATATATATGCCAGAATAACCTCCTTGAGACATTAGCATTTTTTGTAACTAATTCTGTGTTATTCTGTAGCGTCGGCCAACGAGTTATGAAAGGCAAACTTTTTGCTGTCACAGATGATAAATTGAAATTTGCAGGATATGGCATTTCAGTCAATAAGTCTTCGTCTTCGTGGTAGATGCTTTCCTGGTTATCATATTGTGGAATATTGTCCAATGCCTCGTTTGTACTATCTTGTTTGAGATAAGGCAGTCTTTGCAAGATAGGTTTGCCTTCAAAGTATTCGTCACTTATGTCTGGAGGTATTTGGTCTACAATTTCGTCCGATATTATATAGTTCGGACGTCGCACTCGCTTAATGTAAGGTTTAAGTTCTGGTCGTTCTTGGAGCAATTCCTCATACATATCATCGTCTAAGTCTTCTGGAATGTCGATATCAGGTCTTTCTACGTACACGTTTGGGTACCGAACTCGAGACAATAGCGTATTGTTAACTTCACTAACAACAACCATCAAGAATAAACTTATTACAAATAAATAACACATTTCTATAAATTGCACATTTTAAAACTCAAGAGCCATAAATCACGGACCTTCAAGTCCGTGCCATAAATATTAATTTTTGACATATATTTCAATTAGAATCATAGAAAAAAAAATGCAGAAAGAAGTCTTTACTAAAGAACATGCCACTAGCTAAATGTAAAGTTATTGAACCTTTTTCGTCCTGCATATAAAGTACAAGAATATTTACAACACTGAAGTGCTTTATGTCCTTTGTCTAATCTTTTTTAATCAAAGGCCTTTTACTCATTTGTCGGCGTGGTACAGATTCTGTACCGAATCTGTGTCGCTCCGAGCTGATGTTGTGCCGACAAATGAGTATTTACACTCTGTTGAAATATATGCGTCCAGTAAGCTTTCGGTATGTTTTCGGTACATACCGAGCATGCTGATGTCGTACCGATGCTGCGCCGACAAATGAGTAAAGGCTCTGAATGTGGACTAAAAATAGAGTTGCCTAATTGAGCACTTTTCAGCCTCATCATAATGTCGCGGCAATTTGTGAAGCCTTGCTTATGTCAAGTTCATCAGTTCAGCGCTTCGTGACGTACCACCATTATAAGCTGACCTCTTCCCATCCCGGAGTTAAGTAATATATATTCTTATAGTCGACAGGATTCCACAACTGTCAGAGGGATCTTGCAAATATGGCCAGTCGTTCGTCAGCTAATTAGTGAAAACGATTGTATGGCTTTCATGGGCGCGGGCAATGGGATCGGTTGTTGGTGGCTTTCCGTCATTAATACCGCTCCTTTATATTCAGTACAGTTCGACGCACATCCAATTATCCAGTTAATGTATCTAAACTAGTATAATGGGCCCTCCACATGCACAGGCCCAGCCGGGCCGCGCCGCGCCGCGTATTGGTCAAACATAAAATAGAGTACAGAAGTCAAGCTTAGTGGGTTTTACCTACGCACGTTTGAGCAACGCACAAATTATGTGATTTGAACTTTATAAAAGATTGAGAATCGATTATACGTTGAAATATAACAAACGTGCTTTTCGGAAATATAGGAATCGTCGGAGGTATTTCACTTATTTATAATAAAAATTGTAATCTAATTAATAATTTTAATATACTTCTAATTTTGTATGTTTGATTTTTATTTCGTTAGTATGTAGGTTGATACCTAAGTAGCATAATTTCTGTAGTCTCTATTCTGTGGTACGGCCTTCCGTACAATCCTTCCGGCCGGGCCTGTGCATGTGGAGGGCCTATTAGATTGAATTATTCACTATTGTGTATGATGATCAATCATGGTAATTGAGGAGTTGGTGTTGCTGTAATTTGACCGAATGTGATGTGATGTGAGGGAAATAACATCCCTTTTGAAGCACAGAGGTATAATACAGCCACTTCTACAATATAACTGCATCAGACGTGGAACCATAAGTTCTCGACTGGTTTCCGCGCGAGTGGTTTTGAAGCGAGTAAGGTCGATCGGTTGAGGAGCTCTCGTGGTAAGTGGCACAAGAGGAAGGGTTCCGTGTTCCGTCGCAGAATAAAAATACATACAAACATTCGAATCCGCGCACTTGCACAGACACACATTCGCAAGAGTGCCGCGCTCTGAGAATGTCAACGGAAGTCCGAGTGGAAGTCTAAGTACGTCCAGATTTAAGCTATGGGTCATCGTTAACCATACTTCCATATGGACGCACCAACGCCGTCACTTCCATAGTTTTAATCTGGACGTTTATTACGGAGACGCGAGGCGTTGCGCGTCGCGTGCGGCGGCGCGGCCAGTACTAAATTCAAACATATGGCGTTGTATGAGAGCGTTTACGGAGAAGCGATATTACACGTGTTTACTTGATATGCGACGGTGCTCGCGGCGTGCTGTCAATGTCATTCAGTATTTTATTAACTATACAGCGAGCAAGAGGCGCATTAATAGCATTTCAGAAAACTAACAAGTTTCATGAGCTTGTTTTACCCCTTGTATGACGAAGAAAGACGCCTTTACGCGCTTCCCCTTCCGCAGGTGAGCGAGAGGGGGGTAAGTGGGGCTCGCCAGGAGGGGACCGCAACATTCAACGTTGCGGCTCCCTCCACGACTGCCTCCCGTGATCCCACCCAACCGAGTGGTTCGATGGGATCTCGGGAGGAGGGAATACCCACTAAAAAACTCCGGCACTTGCCCACTCGCCACCAGACGGTCATTCGGGGGGCCATGGGTGGTAATCTCCCCACTAGCTTGTTTTACCCTAGGCCGTAAATTGGATGACAGCACGCCGCGGGCAACGCCGCGTGCGCGCTTCACGCCCCGCCTCTCTATAACATTGAGATCAACTCTGTAAATTGAAAAAAAGGTTCCACGCCACGCCGCACGCGACGCCCGACGCCCCGCGTCTTCATATTAAAGACATCGTAGCTGTGAAATTTTACTTTGCCAGTCAAAGTTAAAGTAATCTTTGTGTGATAGAGAATAAGGTTGTAAATGGATCTGAAATGCGTTACACGTGTTGTTTTGTTTGATTCCAGATTGGCCGGTGAGTCACGCCCCCTTTTTGAACAAATGATAAAAGTAACGTTATTATGGTATATGAATAACACTTTATTTACCTAACTCTTGTTTACTTGTTTTGCAACAAAGGACATTCTTTTCGGCTTATTGTGAATCGTTGAAGTAAAAAAACTTAAGTAAGTCATATTTTAAAATATTATTTTTATACTTTCTGAGCTTTTATCGAAAATACTTTCTTACTTACCAGTTTATTTGTTATGAATACAGGAGTGACCCTCACTTCTAATACCAAGAAGGAGTTAAAAAATTGTGCCATATTTTACTTGACCAATCATTCTTTTAGGCTGGATACTTACTTAGGCTTTAAAACAACAAAAATAAAGTTTTATTACTCAACAATAATATACACCGGCCTTTAAAACTACTACCACTCTTTTAAAATTGTAATTTCGAAATAAAAAGGACTAAAAAAGAATACATTTTTTAAATAATAACTTCACATCAATAACCTTCTTGAAAAAAAATCTTTCGTTATTTCAAAACTCTAGAACTTCTATTGTTTAAATTTTAAAAGTATGGTACACACGACCGCTCCTCAGTCTATACATGTTGACCTTGAGACCGCCTTTATGCCCTACGTAATAAAAGCTGTGCGGACAGTGCGGAAATAAATTTCAATACTTACTTCCCGCACACTTCCTACTTCCCGCACTGGTCATGTCACATGGCTAGTCGAACCAATTTAAAATTAAATTTTTACATAGAGAAATATTTCTTCGCATTTCTTGAACAAAGCACTATATTGTTTAGAGCTTTGTTCAAGATACGCGGTCAGTAAGCTATTTACATTGCCTCGAATTTTGATTAGGTAAAATATATTCAACCATCCTCGACAATTGAAATGCTAATTTCCCGTTCTCGGCTGTAATACACTATTACTCACCAATGTTAAAAAATGCAAAACTAATTATGGAAAGGCAAGTAAGATTGAGATAAATTGCCGATGACATACAATTTAGCAACGATCATATATACGAAAGAAGACACACAAACAGAAAAACAAGCTTTCGAATGAAATTGATGAAGTCACGAGCGCGATACAATCAAGCAACATAAGGCTACGTTCACACGGAAGCAAGAAAAAAATTGAAGACTTTTTTAGTTGACTCTGAGTAATAATTAATAAGATATTGATTAAAAATAAGTTTACTATTTAAAATTTATTTAAATTTCAATTAACAAATTTTTTGTATCTAACTAAACACGTGTATTTTAAACAGTAAAAAAACAGAATATCTACTGATATTTATGGAAATAAAATGTAAATAATGTTTTCCAATTTTCTTACGACCTTGTCACTCGACCTTCACGAGTTCAGTATTTGCATACAATTCACAATCTTTTTCAGTTCCTACTTGTTAAGTAAATGCATAATTCATAATTTACTCTATGACTAAAGTAATTTGTTTATGAACTGCAAATAACAACACATATTTTTTTTGAAAAGATGAAAGTAAATATGCCTATTTATATTTATACAGACAAGGACAAAAGACATACGATGATTTAAAAACAATAACTTTGAAAACAACTTGCCTTTTGTTGATGAATAATTGACCTTTTCGCGAAAATTATTAGTTATGCGTATTATTAAATTTTTAATTCACTGCTTATTCGCTATTTATATATAAGTTCGTGCCCCACCCCACCTGAGTTGTCAACATTATAAATTAGAAAATTAGGTTTCCGTTTAAATTTTTGGTTGTTTTAGCATTTCATGTAAATCAGAAACAATGGTGGAACTATAAACACCCAGACAGGAGCCAAAATAGAAAAGTTCATTTTCATATTGACCCAGCCGGAGATCGAACCCGGGACATCGGAGATAGCGACATCTTGAAAACCGGTGAACAACCCTTTCGACCACGGAGGTCATCAATGTAATATTATGTTTGTGTTTTGCCATATTTTATTTATCAGTAGTTTTTTTCTTTATCCGGAAAAGCAACATTATCTACTTTGCGTTCCGTTTCATCCACAAACTATTTTTTTTTCTTGATTATTGACATTTTGATTATTTTTGAAATAATTTCTTTTACGTTACATAAATAAATGTTCGGTCTACACTCGCCTTAACGTCAAACAAGATAAATGATAAGGCCACCGCTATTAATTCCGCGGGATAGGAATAAAAATAACATAAAAAGAAACGTAAATTCGATAAAAATAAAAAGCGTACCGTGGAACCGGTCCGCTACCGGACACCCGGCACAGTGGAGTGACTCACCGGTAGGTCACGTTACACTATGCTCACACCACACTACAGGCAATTATTTATTATGTGATACAGGGTTATTATCCGCGTACCTACATTGACAATAGTATGATGCGCGCTGAGACCAATCCAAAACCCATGCACCTGCCCTCCTTCTCTTTGCTGTAATGTTGCTACCTCAGATAGGATTTTAAAACTTTTTGAAGTAGGCAAGACAGAAAGTACAACTGCTTGTTTATCTACACAAAACAAACATCTGTATGCAGGATTTAGGAGGACCAAAACGTCAAAACAACTCCGAATTTATTTATTTATTTATTATTAAAAGACTTAAAGTTACAACAATGTTTTCTTACGTTTAACAGTGCTAATAAACCAATCCAGGTTTTACCAAGCACGATTCATGCTCTTTATCGACAATTAAATTTAATAATATTAAGGTAAGTTTAAACTGTTTAAAAAGTCTTTGATTATGTGCATAACACTTCTGGTTTAATTTAACAATTGAAGATGTAAATTTAACAAATGGAGTAGTTTAATAAAAGTAAAACTTGCTTTAATCGACGACCTCCGTGGTCGAGTGGCTTTGTACACTGGTTTTCAAGGTGTCGCCATCTCTGAGGTCCCGGGTTCGATCCCCGGTTGGGTCGATTTAGAAAAACGATATTGGCTCAGGTCTGGGTGTTTGTGATATAACTCTTGTCTCTGATTTTCCATAACATAAGTGCTTTAGCTACTTACTTTGAAATCGGAGCAATGTATGTGACGTTGTCAAATATTTATTTTATGAAAACTTGCCTCACATTTAGGGCCATACGCGGTTTCTGTATGCCGCGGGATTATTTTTAGGCGCCATCCAATCTTTAACGATATAAATCGTTGTCGAACTGAACAACTTTTTCTTAGGAACATACGTCGACCGACGGATTACTAATGTTTGGTCAAAAAACGTTTTCCAAAATATCACATCGCAAACTATTTTACGCATGGCAAAAAAACATTTGAGAAAACAACTTATCGCAATTTTTCAGTTGGCAAAACTCTTTTGGCAAGTTATTGTTTAGCAAATAATTACTTGGTCAAAGTTTCATTTTACCAAGTATCATGTTTGGCATAACATACTCCGGCAATGTGTGTGATAGACGAGAGCAGGGAAGTTTTACGTACAATAACGTCGTTTCTGGCGCTTAGCCCCGGCCGCTGCCGCAAAAAAAATCAGCTGTTTCACACAAAAATTAAAATCGAAAATATCAAAATGTATGAAACAGCTGATTTTTTTTTCGCGATTTCATAGTTGGTCTTATAGTAAAAGTTATTCAGTTTGATGGTCTCTATATACCATATTCGGCATTAGGGGTATTTTTGTAACACCTTGTATATTATGTATTTCTAGATCGTGTATATTCGTCTGCGGATAGAAATTTACGGATAATCCTACAAGTGTTCAAAATGATTGCCTTTTGTATTTGTAAATGTAATAATGGATGCATATAGAATGATTTAAGACTTGCGTGTTATTTTTAAAGGACGTCTCGTCAGTCATTAGCTTAAGTTTGCAAATAGATAAGAGATTAATATTAATTAGAAAAATAGATTTCTTTAGAACAGTGTTACACTTGGTAGATATTGTTAAGCCCAAATAAAATCTCGATATCGCTCGATAATCGTAAAACTGCGTTTTACTGTGAAATAACAACATTACTTACATAGTTATTAAACATTATTTCTGTATATACTCTTATCTGACATTTACGTGTTTGAAAATAACAAAAAAGGCTTTTATCAGAGAAGGAATATAATATGGGCACTTAAGTTGCGAATAATTTATCTGTCGCTTTGAAACCTTTAGATAAGGATAGCTCGTAAATACGTTTATGTTCAAGTCAAAGTTGAAAGCAAGTTTTATAGAAAGCAAAGTGAAGTAAAAATTATATATTAGGTAAGCTATACTAAATAATATACTAGAAAAAATACGACTCGCACTAGATCATATTCTCGGAAGGGAATCGAACCCGCGACCTTTGGATGTCCGGTCCAAATATCTGGAAAGATGTTTCAATTGAATGTCGAGGTAATTCCTTAAATTGATGAAATAACGCTGGATTTCAGCGTAAGCGACGATGCCACTAGTGTTTCGGTAGCTTCGGTAGGACCGGACATCCAAAGGTCGCGGGTTCGATTCCCGTCCGATAATATGATCTGGTGCGAGTCGTATTTTTCTAGTATATTACTTAGTATTGTCTAAATATAGCATTGTGATTGCTAAAATCTCAAATCCATCCTCATCCATTAGGCATCTAGGCATCCATCAGCCCGTTTAAAAGTAAGTGATATTAAAGTCAATGGTTTGACGACACAACTCAGAATCTTTAAAAACCAAAAAAACTGGTCGTCATCTCCAACTGCCGGAACACAGAAATTAACATTGTTATTAAAGCGACGGAAAATAAACAACGAGAGAGATCATTACAAACTGGGCAATGTTACTTGCAAATTGCATAAGATTAAGTAGGTACCGGCCTTTTATGCTAAAGTTGTATACTTTTTTAATTTTTAATCTGTGATTCATAATCTGCTGTACATTTTCACTTAATTAGTCAATGGTATCTGTCAACCAAATGACAGATCAATGCCAAATCGGAAGTCAAACTCACATTTCGTTTCCTTAATTTCGAAAAATGGAAAATAATTATGGTTTATTCAGCCACACTTTTACATTTCATAGTGACTTTTCTGCCCTTTGAAAATTGAATGTGGATAACGGAACGTTTTTCAATGACTCGTTGTTCTGTTCTATATAGTGTTTACATATCTAAAAATATTCGTAATTAAATAACTTTTTTTTACATGCGCTATAAATAGACATTTATTTTAAGACCAAGTTCAATCGTATACAAGTTAAGCATTTTTCTATGGCGAATGCCGGTTCTCCTTTGGACGAGAAATAGGAAGCACACAAATGTTGCACTACGTTGAACTTAAAGGATAGGAAAAGCAGTAGGTAGCCTATATATTTTATCAGCACCTTAACCATTTTACATGTCAGTAGGTTTACATAATCACAGATTGAACTAATTGTTTCGAATATAATGTACCTACTAAATACTCCCCAAGGTTTGCAAAGAGAATATTTTTTATTATTCGTCGACCTCCGTGGTAGAATGGTTTTTACGCCGGTTTTCAAGGTGTCGCCATCTCTGAGGTCCCGGGTTCGATCCCCGGCTGGGTCAATTAAGAAAACGAACTTTTCTGTATTGGCTCAGGTCTGGTTGTTTATGATACCACCGTTGTCTCTGATTTCCATAACACAAGTGCTTTAGCTAATTACTTTGGGATCAGAGCAATGTTTGTGATGTTGTCTTATATTTATTTATTTTCAATTTGTGTTTCAATATTTTGTAAACCAGAAAAAGGACGTGTTCCCTTAACAGTAGGCGCAGGCATGCAAATATTCCAAGTTCCCTCTATTAGATTACCGGCTGATCCCCCGGGACTTAGCCAGGAATCACGATGTCGGATTTAAGAAGCTTCCCGTGGAATCCTGTCCGAAATACGCACGCATCTGCCAACTTGCCAAGTAAATAATGCAGATTTTGGGGATGAGGAATGTAATAAGGATATGTTTTTATATTTGGAAAAAAATTTAGAAGGATTTAAAGAACACAGATGATTGTGGAACTGGTTATACAGATAGAGTTTTCATTTAAGCCGAAATGTTTATTTTTCGGTCCACATTCTTCCGAAAATAGAAGCAAAATTAAAGCAAGAGCTTTAACGTTAAAAAGAAAAAGGATTTATAAAAGTGACGAGCTATTTAAATAAAATAAAACCCTTCCTTCTATAATGGGAACAATAGAAAAACAAAGCCATCGTGTGTTCGCCCCAAAGTCAACCCTAATAAAATATTCATAGTAACCATTCCTCAAAAAGACCAAAGACCCCTAAAACCTTTCGTTTATCTCCAGACCTCAACCGGTCCGTTTAGAGACTATCTCTCTCTATCCTAATACATCCAAGTGAGACAAAAAGGGGTCCCTCAGGGAGGTAGCTTAGGTCATAAACTTTATAGCGGTGTATGAAGAGAGATAGCGTTTATGTTTTGTCTTTTAAATGTTTGTTTTGAGAACAATGTGCAAGTAAAGACTGATATTAAAATGTGTGTTCATGTGTACTTTATGGTTTGTTTACGAGTTTGTTAAGCTGAACTTTACATTTTGTGTGTGAGTGACGCAACGCATCACACATGTTTCGTGTATGTATGCATAGTTATCGTGTTTTGTATGGTAATTATTAAAAAACTTACCTAGTAAACAAAACAATGTTTAAGGCATCATAGCAACATATACCTTCTACCGATATACATTATAAAATTCATCAATATACATTGTATTCAAATGGGAAACAAAAAAACAGCTTATAGGAAATCAAATCGATTGAAACTCGTTTATACCATGAATATCCCGTTTTTAAGTATCAATGTATGTGAAAACTGGCTAACACAGCTGTTGAGAAAGAGATAAAAAGATACGAAAGGCTGTAGGTTAAAAAGAGATGGATGGTACTTATCGGTTCATATTTTCATACGCCTTCAGACGGAGATGATGCTTTTGTGAATTGAACGTTGTGTTAATGACGTAGAGAATATATTCGATTGGTGTGTATTTCAGATATAAGCTTTTCGATATATTCGATTCCTGCCGAGGAACTCGAAAAACCAGTCTTGTTTGGAGGCTTGTCTCCAGTTTTCAGGGTCACCAACTTACCATAATAATAAATTACTTATTAATAAAATTAGCAAGTTTTTTTGTTCGTTTCAACGCTTATCTATTGCTTCCTTGAATAATAATTATTGGCTAATTACTTTATGTTCGTTCGCATATAAATGGCGATGAAATTCATAATTGATACGTACCGAATTTATTGTGGCATAAAATTAATGACTTCATGTTCTTGTAGATTTGCATTTTATTAAATCTTGTACCTAATTAATGTGACAATTTCAGATCTCTTTTATAACTTTGAAGAGCTGATTATGAATTGAAAAACCAGTAAAATAATGAATAAGTAGATGAATAACCTTGCGCTATTAACCTTATATTAAATAAAATACCTCAAATTACAAACGAATAAAAAATAATAATAAAAAGGCAGCGTCTATCTTAGTTTTGTTTAAGTACATCTGGAAGATTACATCAAATATTTCGTTGTTCTAGTATTAATGAATTGTATGTTATCGACAACTTTAAAAATACAAAAACATATTTATAAAACTGTATACAAGGTGTTACAAAAGTTCCCCTAATGCCGAATATGGTAGATAGGGACCATCAAACTGAACAACTTTTACTATGGGACCAACTCTGAAATCGCGAAAAAAAAATCAGCTGTTCCATACATTTTGATATTTTCGATTTTAATTTTTGTATGAAACAGCTGGTTTTTTTTTCGCGATTTCAGAGTTGGTCCCATAGTAAAAGTTGTTCAGTTTGATGGTCCCTATCTACCATATTCGGCATTAGGGGTACTTTTGTAACACCTTGTATTTAATAACTTATAAAAACATATTTTTTAAACTGTAGAGTGGCACCCCTAGCGCTGGTTGGCTACTGGCTTACGCTCCTTTTCTGTAAAAGGCAGTGGTTGCCGACCAGTTTGGCCGTATATGTGTGCACCAACATACACAACAATTATATATACACATACAACATAGTATCCGCTACACGGGCATCGTTCATTATCTCTGCTTCGGGTGGTAGTTTATTAAATGTTTTGACCATTTTGTAATTTAGTCACGGTTGTTATGTCGCTTCTTGCACTAAAACAGCGGGCTATTTTTAGACGTTTTGTTGTTGGAGTATCGAATAAGTAGACAGTCTTTGTTTTTGTCAGCTAAATATAATTGAACTTGAAGGTTACAAAAGATTTTAACGTTTTTAATGAGAAATGCTAGCAATATGTATTTGAAAAAACATAAAAGTAAGTAGCTAAAGCAATTGTGTTATGGAAATCAGAGACAATGGTCTCACACACCCAGACCTGAGATACCTAAAAAAAAAAAATCTAAATTGATCCAGTCTGGGGTCGAACCCGGGACCACAGAGATGAGGAAAAGAAAACCGGTGCGACGCGCAAACTTTTTACTTTACTTAAATCTATTATTTCTTGTTCATAAAAAATAAAAAGTTAGTTGACTGCTTATGTTATGGCTTTTACTTACTTACCCATACGATGGTAAAAAGAATGAACAAGAAAAATACAATAAATACAGAAAAATTAACCATAGGTATTGGTTGTTAGCATTAAAATTTATTTTTTATTACTCTAAAGCCAGCCTGTCGATTCTGTGACCAAACTCGAATCTCATTTCACTGCGCGGGAATTTTAAATCATAAACGGGAAAATGATGGGCTATTTTTTTAATCATAAAAGATTTTAGATAGCTATGGTAGCTACCTAAAACCTTTCGCAATCGGTAAAGTAGCTTATATTCAGCTAATTTAGTGAGGTTCGAAGTGTGATGCGAGTTTGGTTACAGAATCGACAGGCAGTTCAATATTAAAGAAGGAAACAACCAATTCCTTCTGTTAGGTCGCTAATATTTTATTGAACAACACTTTTTAACTTAACATCCTATCTATTAAAAAAAACAAAACAAATAGAAAGAAATAAAACTATTGAAGATATAATATTCAATAAAATTTATTCACGATTGTCGGAAATCAACTTTTTAAGATATAGATCTTGTTTTCTACCTTATGCTACCAAACTTTGTAAATACATTGCGCTTTCCCGTCGGAAAGTGAATCGAATGCCAGTCGAATGTATTTGTGAATAGCAGTTTTCGAATCTATCGGAGGATACAATGCTTTCGAGTAGATTTCCGACAGTCGTGAATAACTTTACCGGACGTATGTGGTACGCGCCATTATTTTACTTATTAATCATAATAATTTTTAATTTATTTATCTTGCAAATTAGGAACTAAATAGTACTTTCGACGAGTGCACTGGCGAAGAGCACGATTATTATATTTTAGGGTATGATATATTCTAATTCTCAAAAAAAGCTTTTTACAATAATCAATAGGAAAACATTTGCAAGGCAGGGGAAATATTAAAGGCTTTATTTCGCATAAAAGACTTTTTAGGATATGACAATTTAAATAGTTTATTCTGAGAAAGTTGCAGAACCGGTCCTCCATCAATTCGACGAACTGAATAAAACTGTCTTGTGGTGAGGCTAAAAACCTTTTGCTACCATCTTTACAATATTCTTGAAAACGAGAAAATTTAATGTCTTGTAAAAAATTACCTGACTCTTGACCTTTCGTGTAAGCTTTAAAAAGGGGACATTTATGGTGTTTTAAGCATTTAGTCAATAAAAATCCACTGATGAAGATCAACTTCTTTTTTTCTGGTAAGTCAATCATGTTATAGTCCGCCGTGGATATTTGTGGTATTGCAGTAATCGTGGCACTATTGCCAGTCTCTTCGTTACATATTGGCGGTATTTCGATTAAGATAAAGTCTTCACTTTGCTCATTAGTTTCATCAATTAGCTCCTGTTTGATTTGAATGATTTCTGCATTAAATTTCTTAACTTTGAGTAAACTTTTTGCTAGATCTGTGCAGTTAATTCCTTTAGGTGATTTTATTAAACATGTAAAAAAATGTTTTCGGTAAGCTAAAACCAGCTGCCAAGATGTTGGTTTTGATATCCTTCCATTTTTTGTTATAAATTTTCCGAAAACATCTTTTAGACAGTCATAATTTAATGGTCTGGTCAGTTTGTAAGTCGAGTAGCCCTCCAATTTCATATCTTCAAATAACAATAATAAAGATTTTAAGGTTATTTGGAAGCCTTCAATGAATTTTATTTTGGATGTAGCATTGTGGCCATTTGTATTTATTAATTTCAATGAGGCAAAGAAATCTAAAATCTTGTTTAAAAACGTAGTCTGATCACCATTTTGATATTGGATACTTTTATAACGAGATTCTATATTCAAAAATTGAGACAATTCACTTATCAATTCTATCAATTTTATTGTTCCTTCTGCAGTACTTTCAATTAAGCCCAAATCCTTGTACATAGATATGCCGGCTGCAACAGTAACATTGAAGGTTTCCACAGCATACTTAACTTTCATCTTCTCGGAATTAGTGGGTTTGACATGACTCTCCGTAAGCTTACGGGCAAGTCTTAATCGTTTTAGTTTATCCATCTCATAAAACTGAATTATATGATCCCATTTGGCTACATTGTTCTCAAAGTGAAATTCATTAGTCCTTAAGTTGTTTCGCAGTAATTTAATTAAGTAAGGTGCATCGAATACATGGTATATCTTTTTACCACCAACAAAAAAGAAAGGAATTTCTGCAGAGACTGATTTTCTATCTTTATCATGTTTATTTTTAGCACTGTTGACAAAATGTGTGCCCATATCAGTCACTAAAGTTCGGACATGTAGCCCAATTGAAAAAAGTTTTTGGATGAGTCTATCAATCCATTCGGAGACGGTTTGAGTGTTTTTGTATTCTGATAATAATGCGTATCCTACTGGCTGCTTATAATTTCCAAACAAACCGTTGATCATTGCTACTAAAGCATACTTCGCTGGTTCAGAAGACTGCACCCCGTCAACATCGTGGAAACCATATAAACGATCTTCTCTAATATTGTAAAATAAGTTCGCTTTCAGACTTATAACGTCAACTACAAGAGAGCAATTTCTGTCCATATCACTCATATGTTGTACATTTGTTGCAAGGACCTCCATGAGATGGCTATCAATTTTCGTTGTTACAGGCATGTGCATTTTGATAAGTGATTGTTTTGATGGTAGACATAAAGTGTCTCTCAACAGATTATATGCCTGAGGGCTTACGTGATACAAATTTAAACAAAACAATTTATATTCCAATTTAAACCTGTTATCAGAACTATGTGATTTGAGTTTCGCTTGTTGTTTCACAATATTCGCCAAGTTTTTGCTCAAAAATTTGTCACATAGTTTATTAAAAGCTTTAGATAATGAATCGTCTGACTTTTTTAACCTTTTATTTTCTGTTTTAATTTCACTTAACAGTTTGCTTTTACGCGAAGTATCTTTTGAGATGTATAATGGATCTTGTACCTCCTCATTGGGCCCAAATTCACTCTTTATTCTGAAATCTGTTTGAGTAGCTTTATTTTCAACATCATCACGCCATGGTTGTGGCAGCAGCAGTTTTGGGATAGTGTTCCGTTTCAATAACTTTCGTACGGAATTAATTACAAGATCATTAGGGCTAAAGTGAGCTTCACAAACACGAGCACGTTTAAACGTTGTATCATTTAAGTCCTCCCGATTGATTAACTTCAGCCATATAGCTCGCCTGAAAAAAATATTAAGTGTTAAATATTAATATGTTACAAATTATTTATATTGTAATAGGGTAGTACCACTGATTCCGAGTCTAATTTTAATTCGCCTAGGAGCTTCGATCTAGAATACAGAAACAAGGTATCCTTGATCGAAGCCCGGGAGCCAAACTTGGACCTCTAATGACTCGCAGTAATGTGCGTTGCGAATGTTGGTATATGTATGACCACAAGAGGAAAAAATACGCTTTCTACTCATTTTACATAAACTTCTGAATTAAAATTTTCTGCATAATGATACTACCAAATCATCATTAATAAGTATCGCAATAGCTCAAAAGCTAATAAACTCAGAAAAGACAATTAAAATACTAAAACACCACGCTTCTTATTAGGGCACGGCCATTGCCAACCAGACAGCGGTGGCGAAACGTTCAATTGTTTTGTAATGTACGGTCTCGCTTGGATCTTGTCACATAGAAATGTGAAAGCGGACCGCGATTCTGTGACTATAAGATTATACAGAGGTGTTTCATAATAACCCGTAAAATATGATTTTTATTTGTAATACACAATGTTTGTATTATTATTGCATTAATTATTTTTTGTAAATAAAGGTTATATTTAAATTACATACCTTCAACAATGTACACACGATGGCACCTCAGACTATACATGTTGACCTTGAGACCGCCTTTATGCCCTACATAATAAAAGCCGTTTTCGCAGTTTTACTGTATAAACCTGACGTGCTGTCGTGTGTACTAGTTAGTTATACTCAGTGTTACAATGAAGCAACGAATAACAAAGTTATGGGCTGCACACCTTAAGCTTCATTACTAGATTCAGAGTTCTAATGGTCTTGAATTTTTCAAAAGCCAAAAAATTGAAATAGCAAAACCATCTTTTGTATAAAAACAATGGATACAGATAATAGAGGAACTTTTTGTACCATCCCTGCAAGCAAACTTGGTTTCAAAATGTGAAGATCATATCTTTGTTGATTGTAAACACGACGGCACCTCAGACTATATACATGTTGACCTTGAGACCGCCTTTATGCCATACGTAATAAAAGCTGTTTTCGCAGTTTAGCTTTTGCTGTCGTGTGTACCTACTCGTCACTAAATTACAGACACCACAGTTTGCTTACCTTGCCGAGTCCACAGGCAGTGAAAAAAACGCATAATCACTGTTTATAGTAGAATTTAAACAGTTACTGACTGAGCAGTTATAATATGATTTACTTCCGGCCATAATGGTGGTCGCGAAAAATCCACAATGACCCAACTCGCGAGCGACTGCTGCGCGGGGCAGTCGCGCGCGGACTGTTTTGACGTGTTCTCAGCGGTATGCGATGTCATGTCATGCGGTGTAGTGTAGCGCTGGCGGTGGGTCGGCGCCATTTTGTGACGACATCCTGTTTAAAATAACCGATGGCGCGGTGAATTCCAGCAGACTAATTGCTAAGTCATCGATTGCGAAGTATCTGCTGAACCAAAAACTTTTATGCTGAACGCACCAAAACTTCGACTTCAGCGACTTGCTAACAATCGGACACCATATTTTTTCAACGCATTTTCGATCTGCTGAAATGCACCCATTGGTTACACATTGACTGATTTTGCGTCGTACTCTCTGTTTAATATAAAAAAATCAATTCCTGAAACAGAAACTGACATTAAAATTAAACAGGTTAGTTTCACAGATACCAATTACAATCTTCAATACAGTGAGTCGGTAGGTCAGCGGTAAGAGCATTAGACCGGACATCCAAAGGTCGCGGGTTTGATTCCCGTCCAAGAATATGATCTGGTGCGAGTCGTATTTTTTCTAGTATTTAGTTTTTTTTTGTATTTATTAAAGACTTACCAAATTTTTTTAAACTTACCCAATTTCAAAAGGTTTTGTTGCAATTTTTGCAACAAAACCTTAATAATACCTTGCGATAAGTTTTTCAACCTGTTTTTTGGCTAAGTACGATTAGTGGGAGTGGGACTTTATTAAGAACATTTTCAATCAAAGCTACAGGTATATATAAGTGTATAAACAACGCCACCTGCCAAGAGACGATTAACTTTCTTGACCGCAACAGGTTTGCGATAGTGTTGCAGAAAAATCGACTATCGATTAATCAATAGCTCCACGGATTTCAAAGTATGAATAGGTAGTTATCGATATTGACCTGTTTTCACGATACTATCAATAGTGTCAAAAACAACACCCCCCAGCGAAAGAAACATTTGGAAATCTCCATTATCGCTTAGCTTTCGAAATATATATGGGATTGATATTGTAGTTTCGATTATAATCGAATTTTAAAACGTCAAATCCATACAATACATGTTTCAAAGCGAAACGATAACGAAAATCTGCAAATGTTACTTTGGCTAGGAGGGCTGCGCAATTATCGATGTTACTAACGATAGTATTCGTAGCTCAGCTGTCTGAAAAGCTGAAAAATACAAAAGTAACTTTAGGTCGGCTCTGCTTTTATAAAACGATAGATAAAAATCTCGATAGATGTATCGAGATTTTTCAAACTAATTTGTTTTTTTTGGTCTCGGAAAATCGCCCATTGTGATACCATCGATAGTTTTACAGATAACATCGATAGACGATCGCTTTTATGACTGATTTTGGACACTTCGATAGGCTATCGATAGTGTCGGCAGACTATCGATTTTCAGGCAACACTGGTTTGCACTCGATAAATCAATATTGCGGCTCACACCGGTTAGTGAGTAACTGTGCTATTAATTGTTGCTTCTTTAATAAAACTAAAAATGCTTCCTGCCATCCCGTGTGTAGGGGCTCCAACTTAAGATTTAAAGTGGAGACTTTTTAAAACTTTCAGGCTCTGAATAGCCCTCGAGTGGTGCCCTCATCAGTTTATTTACAAACAATACCCTCAGTAAAATAAACTTCGTTGTGGTAGTAGTAGGCAAAATAGCAAAAAGTGCCCACTTTAGGCACTCTGGCTAACTACTACTAAGACAAACTATATTTTACCGAGGTTATTGTTTGTAAATAACAGTGCTTTTTTCCTGAATGAAAGGTGTCCTTTTCTGTACCCCTGACAATGTGTATGCACATGATGATCGGTTTAGTAGTTAAGACGTGAAAGCGTAAGAAACAAACAAACTTACTTTCCGATTTATAATATTAGATAGAAAGGATTGATTTAAATAATGATGTCGCACCAGCATTAATTAAAAATATTATGTGCTATTACTTATGACATAAAGTGGTACTAAATGAGGCCTACCTATAGCAAGTTATGTTCTTATATTTGTTAGTGTGTCCGATAAAAAATTAGACTAGAATTAAGTTTACTCGGTCAACGTTACTTAAAATTTCTAAACATATTTAAGTTGTAATTTTATTGTCTCGGGATGTCACCGAGATATTGTCACCCATTTCTAGGATGGTGCACATCACATCTCGGACCGGTTGGACGTGTCCGGTTTTTTGTTGCAGTCTCGTTTTAAATGCTCTTAAACTTGTATGTAAGTTACAATGTATTATTTAAAAGTGGTGGAACTGGTATTGTCATCCTTTGGACATGTGTTTATTGGTAGACCTCAGGAAGGGATGTAGCCATATTAAATTAAAAAGTAATGAAGACAATAATGTAAAGTGACTACAAGGAAAACAATATTTGAGTTTTTTTTTTATAAAACCAGCTGTCGCCTACAACCTCGTCCATGTTCCATACAAACTTTCATCCCTTTTTTTCTTCTTTGATATCCATTTTCGCGAAATAAGTTAGCCTATATCCTATTCTGTTGTCAAATCTATCTCTTTACTAAAATTCAGCAAAACTGAAAAAGGACAGACAGAGTAACTTTCACATTTAATATTAAAAATATGAGTTTAGTTGTTGGAAATCATGGCCTTCAAATGACACAAATAGACCCTTTATTGTAAGCTAATAATAGTTTTTTTTACCGCACCATAATCACTTAGGTACATCTTCCCAAAATAGCATAACCACTTACAAACAAGACAATCCCATTGGAACTCGTCCCAATAACAAGAAGAGCAAATAAAAGGATTGCAGCCCAAGGTGAAGCAACTTAACTACTTAAAGTTTGAAACTTCGGGACCCTCCGAGTCCCTCTGGGTACAGAAATACAAATAGAAAATATCCTTTCAGCCTCGCAAAATGTGTATTATTCGACTTATGATACAGAATACAAACATTTGTACAAACTGAATAAAACGAGCTGGGTTGTTGGTTCTACACGGTAAGGTTGTAATTGAAAAGATAATATTTTCATTAATGTCATAATTCACAATAATGTACGAAAATATGTGTTTAAATCTTTAAGGCTCCTATATACCTCAAAGTGGCGCCCTCATCTTAATTGAATTTATTGCTCGCTAACTACATAATGTATCGAAAATTCACATGTACAGATTGAAGCTAAGGTTCTATAGTTTATTTACAAACAATAACCTCAGTAAAATTTTGTTCGTTGTAGTAGTAGTTCGCAAAAGTGCTAAAAGTGGCCACTTTTGGACAATTTTCAATTTAATTAAAATGAGGGCGCCACTTGAGGTATACAGGGGCCTTAAGAAAGACTGTTCCTAGCCCCAAGCCTTGTTACATGAGTCTCGTAAAGGGCGACTAGTGATTTAGTGGTAGTAGGTACTTAATGTATTTTTTATACTACCTGCTCGTCAATGGCATATTATGTGTCATGCAAACCTTTCCTAAAGTAAGTCATTTTTCCCATGGGGAATAATGTGATTTGAATTTGGAATGCAACCCATGTAGCCGTGCTTGATCGAGGTCGGTTTCAAAAATGTTAAGGTGCAATGAGATTTTATTCAGAGTTAGGCTGTATGTTGACGACCTCCGTGGTCGAGTGGCTTTGTACACCGGTTTTCCAGGTGTCGCCATCTCTGAGGTCCCGGGTTCTATCCCCGGTTGGGTCAATTTAGAAAATGAACTTTTCTATATTGGCTCAAGTCTGGGTGTTTGTGATACCACCGTTGTATCTGATTTTCATAACACAAGTGCTTTAGCTACTTACTTTGGAATCGGAGCAATGTATGTGATGCTGTCAAATATTTATTTATTTATGTTATCATTTTCTTGCACTGCCTACAAATTAAAAAAAAGAAAAACGAAAACTTTTTATGAAATTCATTTTCACCCGCGCACCAAGAAGGTTTTATTTGAATGTCGAACTGACCACTACAGAATAGACGACAACTTTTTTTAAAATAAATACTTAAGTACCTTCTTTATAACAGTCATTGGTTTCAATTGTCTTGCAGAAAGTATAAAAAGTAGAGTATGCATCGCGGGCTTAAATGTGTATTTTGTCTTGGGCGATCTTGAACACCTCGTACTCAGGATTCTAGCCTTAACTCCCTCGCTCCGCTCGGGAGTTAACCATAGGATCCCTCGTACTCGGGGTTCAATATAGCGCCCGTGACATTAAACACTACTTTAAGCCCTTATTGCATAATCTACTATAACACAAGAACTTTATAATCATCTATAATTCTTGATTTAACACCTCCGTGGATCAAAAACTCCAATCTCTAATTCCCCTGCAAAGCTTGGAGATTAAAGCCCTAATCTGACTTGGCACTAGGGCATGCAAAAACCGGGTAGTTTTAGGAAACCGAATATTTCGGTTTTCATAAAAAAAAATCCGGTTAACCCGGTTTTTTCGGGTATTTCGGTTTTTTTTTTAATAAAATTCAATAAAAAAGGTAAAATAATAAAAACTGTAACATTAGTTTCTGAACACATTTGAGATCAATCACGTAACTAAATTATGTATGCCACTATGCACTTATTAATAAAAACTAACATAAAAATCAATAAAATCAACAAATCGTAAAATAAAAAACACGTCTTTAGAACCTTTGAGGTTAATAACAAAGTCAAAATTAAACATAAGAGAGAGATTGAGATAAATCTTTTTTTAAACATACTTATATGCATTTTATATTGGTGAAATGTAATGTAATGCAATAAAAAAGGTAATGCAAAGCATGCTCAAATGCTATATGGGTTAATGTTAAATTATTCAATAACAATTGTAGAACTCTGATATCACAAATCTTTATTTAACAAGCAGGTAAGATTAACAAAACCTGAATAAAAAGTGCTTTTAAGGTTAGGTATCGGTGGTTTGTTTATAAAATTCTCTCCGTGAGTTGGCTGAAGTTGTAATTTAAAAAACAATAACGTCCTTGCTCATATTTCCTTTCACAATTATTCAAAAAACAAAAGTTGAAGAGCTTACCTGTATCGTGAAAGTTTCTTTGCGTTTACTGCGACTTGGCACTTGCCAGAGAGTGAAGGCTGGTTTATACGAGGTAAGCGACTGACTCCGAAATCGAGACAAGTCAGCGCTGACCCAAAAAAAAACCCAATGTAAATTGGTTTGAAGTCAGTACAGCGGCATGAAGTCAGCGCTGACTTGAAAATTCCCACACGAATATTTTGAAGTCAGTCGGTACTGACTTCTGTACTGACCCTGTGTAAACTTGGCTTGACTGACAAAACAAAATGGCAGCCAGCCGGTTACGTCAATTTAAAAACTAGAGACAAAAATGCGTTTCATATACACGCTTATTACTTTCCTTGAATACCATAGACTATAGCATTTTTGAATAAATAAAGTTTTTGTGTAAACTGTATGTGAAGTGAAATAACCGAAAAACCCGAATAATTCGGTTTTATGACTAGAAAAAACCGGGTTCAAAATTCTGTCGGTTAATCGGTTTTTTCGGTTATCCGGTTAACCGGTTTGCAAGCCCTACTTGGCACACATGTTACATACTAAGTAGTAACTCAATCATAAATACCTTCGCCACTTTTGTACATTTCTTCTAAGTACCTTCTAGTAGGTAGCCCCTCTAGTTATAGACTTAGCATTTTAGTCGGGAAGTATTTCAGCCCTTTTGTTTTACCCTTACTGAGCTAAAAGCATCGGCCGAGCCGAGGGAATTGTAAATTGCGGCATAAATGCTGCCTGCGCTGAGTGGGCGGGATTGGGAACTCGGAGAACTGGCCAAGTGCGAGTCGTACTTACAGCGAAGGGAATGGACGCTTTTAGCATTCATTACGAATAATAGCTTGTGCTTTATGTACAGTGGTTGGCTGTACATAAAACACAAGCTGTATATAAAAAATAACACTATCCTTTCGTTTTGTATTCCTGTACCAATTATATTATAGAGCTCCGTAACTTCGGTATACCTAAATCGGTTCTCTACAGTCAGAACTTTTAGAAGTACTTAAAGGGTTGATTGGTTTTGGCAACACGTGGATTTTGGGTTGACCTTGTAACTAGTGACCTCTACTAAAAAGTCAGCAGGTTTTCGGAAGTCCGAATTCTGAGGGTTTTATGTTAATTTACAAGAATTTGTACTCAAACAGTGAGCTTTTGGTGTATTAGTGGAAAAAATCAGTGGGTGGACAGGTCGGGAGGGTTATTATTTCTGATATTTAGGACGTTTAGTACTATTATGTATTCTGTGGACTCTGTGGTCAAGAGCTACAGGTTTCTGATAACAACTTGGGATATTCACTTGACATATAATTTCACGCTAATTCTGTATACTTACTTTAAAAAATCCGTAGATTCTATAAAACTTGTGAAATAGGTTCTTAGTAAATTTTTATAAATTTAGGACCGTGACTTGATTTAATTAAGTTTATGATAATTTAAGCTACGGCACAATTACTATCCGTTGGGCAAAATTACTATTTTCCTCATATACAACGTGTTACGAAATAACCCCTAATGCCGAATATGGTATACAACGTGTTACAAAAGTACCCCTAATGCCGAATATGGTAGATAGAGACCATCAAACTGAACAACTTTTACTATGGGACCCACTTTTAAATCGCGATAAAAAAATCAGCTGTTTCATACAAAAATTAATTACGAAAATATCAAAATATAGTAAAAGTTAAGTGACTCGGTAGCTCAGCGGTCAGAGCATTGGACCGGATATCCAAAGGGGTTCGATTCCCGTCCGAGAACATGATCTGGTGCGAGTCCTATTTTTTCTAGTATATTATTTAGTATTGTATAAAAGTTTTTTTTTTTTCGCGATTTCAATGTTGGTCCCATAGTAAAAGTTATTGAGTTTGATTGTCCCTATATACCATACTCGGCATTAAGGGTATTTTTGAAACACGTTGTATATAAAACAGCTCGTAGAAATGTCAAGATAGTTCGGTACTCGAGTGGGGGAAATTCCAGTACTCCAGGAGACACCAGGTCTCGGGTCGCAGTCTCGAGTGGTTCGAACTCGACAGTGTTACATAACGTCTGCTCATTTCTATTTTCAGATGATATATTACATCGAGCATCGTTGAATCTACGAGTAGATACTTCAATATGCCCGTGTCAAGCCACAGTGCAGAAATAATGCGGGGCCTTTATATTTGGACAAACTAAGCGCAGTTCACTCGTTAGTCGATATTTACAAGAAGGAGAATCATTACTGTTTTTAACCGACTTCAAAAAAAGGAGGAGGTTATCAAGTCGACGGTTTTTTTTTTATTATTTTTTTATTTGTCATATCCATTGGTTTGAATTGCTAATCGGCTGATAACAACATTTTTAAGGTATAAAAATATTGTTCAAATGATAATATACTTATTTATGTGAATTATAGGATTAATGTTATTTTAACGGATTTTAAGATTGGTAGGCCAAGGCAATTGATCTACTGCCTACACGTGTGCTATGTATAAATACCTAATCTAGACTAGACATTAAGTGGCACTTAGACATGGATCGTGATAGTATGATTGTGTCGGAGATCAGTAACACTTACCGTGATTGCGCTATTGACTCGGCATGACAATCGACATGCGCGGCCACTGTGAATGGGTCTTTATTATGAGCACCTATTAGTCAAGTGTAAGTATCTATTAACAGGAAAACGCTATAATTGTTTGACTTCTAAATATGACGACCTTCGTGGTCGAGTGGCTTTGTACTCCGGGTTTCAAGGTGTCGCCATCTCTGAGGTCCCGGGATCGATCCCCGGTTGGGTCAATTTAGAAAATGAACTTTTCTGTATTGGCTCAGGTCTGGGTGTTTGTGATACTACCGTTGTCTCTGATTTCCATAACACAAGTGCTTTAGCTACTTACTTTGGAATCGGAACAATGTATGTGATGTTGTCAAATATTACAAAAAAAAAAATATTAAAAATATAATTTACAAAATGAGAATTTTCATATTTTCATTCCTCTACTTGTTTATACACGCCGTTTCTTCAAAAATATAATAAATAAAGCGGAATTTCACAACCTGATTCCGCCTTCTTCTATCGGACAACAAGACGTACGAATCTGCGTCCATCGAAATATGATTACTACGCTAGTAATAATATTTCGATGTCTGCGCCACCGTTTTTTGGTGGACATTCCAGACTAAGCGTTTTGCTTCAAATATCATCCGTATCGCTAGAGAGTGGAACTCCTTGCTCGAGTCTGTGTTTCCTGATAGGTACAATACGGGGGCCTTCAAGCCGCAAGTGAAGGCAAGCGCGTTTCATCGTAGATCGCATCATAGTCTACCACCAGGCGTGATAGCGGTCAAGCGATTGCCTGATTGCCTATCTATCATAAAAAAAATATTGAACAGCTATTTGGCATTTTGAGCGATAATTGGGACGACTCAGGATTTTGAACAAAAATACTATAACTTGCGGTACTTGTGTAGCAGCTTTATTTTACAAACTCTGGCAACATATTGATTGTTAAAGTCCAATTTTCACCCGTCGGTGTAGTTTCAATTCGAATTTCATACTTCTCCATACAAACGGAGCTAAAAATGGCGGCTTAGCTTAGTGTACGTGCACCTTATGTAAACAGCATAGAGTAGAAATTGTAACTATAGACAGCGGCACAATTGCTTTGTATTTTTGTAGGTATTGTAGTTAAGGACACTTCCATCAATTTCCTTATTCAGAGATTTAACCTATGGACACAGAATTAGTATAGTAGGTAGTATGGAGACGGAAAAAATATCACCCATTTCGATAAATGTTCAAGATTAGAAGCGCCATCTAGCTTCAATTATATCAAATAATATTCCAAACAGCACATAGTACCTACTGTTTTGAAAACCTCGTGGCGACATCTATTAGATTAATTTTTAAACAACATACAATTTGAGCTACTTTTTAACGCACAAACGCGAGTTCTACAGCTCACGAAACCACTAGTTATTTATTATTAAGATATTGTTGCTAAAAGTGGGAAAATATTAATTTTTATTCTGATCTGTTAACACTGGTTTGTGTATAGTGTGACACGTTCGGAAAAAAGCGCATCGAGTCACACTTACACGTTGCGATTTTTTTTCTCAATCAGTCACAGTGTGACACGATTCAGTGTGACGCGTTGCGAATAAAGAAAATATTTTGAAAAAATTACTGAATTGGTTCTTCTTTTATATCCAATTCTAATTCAAGTCTTTCTTTTTTGACGTGGCACTCCGCCATCTCTTCCCCGTTCAAATTTTCTGTTGCTATTCTTTTTCTTGCTGTTGTCTCAGACGACTCTTCTTTGATCTGAGTTGAAATTGAATCGGTTTGCGTCTCCTGTTCCTTTGCTTTGGCAACGTATACAGTTGGTTCAGTTGGGACAAATCTTGTAGGCACCACATCAGGCCGTAGTTTTGGTATAAATGTAATGGCACCCGGGTCGAAATGCAGTGAACATACGAAGTGAGATTTCCTTTTAGTGTTTGAGCGTAGTAAATCTGGTCGGTTTATAATTTTCAACCATGTTTTAAACCTGCAAAAGTAAATACAAATTAATGTCACAAAATGACCCTAAAGTCAAGGGTACTGCTATTCATCCCGCTGTCTAATATTAGGCGCAAGCCACACAGAAAGGACGCCCGTCACGGACCTGTCGCAGGCAGGGCAAGGACGGCTGACGGTTCTATACATTTTGAATAAGGCTGGCCACAGACCTACCGGTTTCATTTCTTTGCTTTGCTGTTCTAATAGAACAGTGGCCGTATCGGCTAACGCATCGAACTTCGGAGTGTCTGCCGGGCTTCAATTTAAAACAGATAAATCGAAGTAAGAAGTTTCATATTGTAGTTATTTAGAAGATATTGATGTTCGTGTGACATCATAAATTAGGGTTCTCCATTTTGTTCCGATCGGGGCTTGATTTATCTGTTTTAATTCGAAGCCCGGCAGACTTTCCGAAGTTCGATGCGTTAGCTGGTAGCCCCTGTTCAACTAAAACAGCAAAGCAAAGAAATGAAACCAGTAGGTCTGGGGCCAGCCTTAAACCGTCGGCGTCGGTTGGTAGTCCTCGCCCTGTCTGCGACGGGTACGCGATGGATCCGCGACGGGCGTCATTACTGTGTGGCCTGCGCCTTAATACACTTTGCAGTAAAAGAGCTTGAAAAGTAGGTAAAATAATTTGTAAAATTTCAACAGATGTCAGTAATAATTAGGTACGGTCAACGGAACGCTGTGCTTCCACGAAAGGGTCGCAATTTAAGATAAATCATGTTTGATTTATACTTAAATTGCGTAGAAATTAAGGTTCAAAATAAATTGCAGATTTTTGACAGTTTTGTATGACCTGACGTGCCGCTGACTGTACCTATCTATCTTCTAACCGTTATTTTTGATTATTGATTTATTAATTTAATAACCTTCTAGATGGCCAAAATGGAGTGGAAGATGGCCAATTCCTTGCTTGGCTGGCCTGTAGCTCTACCATTAGTTGAAGCAAACTGTTTTCGCTACCGTATACTTTCGGATATACTGCTCACTGTCAATGTGAGTGAAAGAGAGAAAACGATAGTTTACGTTTTACTTAATAAACTTTAATTTCTTATTATTAGTGTTAATATGATATAATATTGTTATGATTTCTTTAAGAATAACTAACAATTTACACATTTTAAAAATAAAAACATAAAAGAACTTGTTCGTTCCTATTATTTTCCTATCTCAAAAACTTTATTACGTCACAGGTGACTAAATTATAAAAACAATAATTAATCCTCACCTTTCATGGTCAGCAGGTAAATGGAAAAAGGACAGTTCTTTATTCCTCATCTTGCTCGATCTGCATCCATCTACAGCACACAAACTGCCCGAAAGATTAGGCATCTTGTTTAAACAGTATTTAAGTCACGACACGTGATGTAAGAGCACAGGTTAAATAATAACACAGAAATATTGAGCGTACGTGCTCTGCAGCTGCCGGCAACTCACTGTGTCATAATAACAAGAAAGACCGTTGACGGCCGGGCCGCTCACGCCCGCCGGGCGGCCGGGAGACGGGGCGGGCGGGACGGGCGGGACGGGAAGTAGTCAGAGCGCGCAAACCGCAAAAACTGCTTGGGGAGGAGGGAAACTCGCACAAAACGCGCCCGTTATTTTGATTTCTTTTTATGGTTCCGTACCAAAATGGTAAAAAGGAACCCTTATGGTGCGACTCAGTCTGTTTGTCACAGCTGGATATCTCGAGAATTACTAATGCTATCAACTTGAAATTTAAAATAGTTTTAGATGACGTTTGACGTTACAAAATAGTTGTTTTGTAAATAATAGATAAATAAAAATATTTATATTTGTTTTAAGATTACAGGAAAAATAAAACGATGTCTCTAAATAGTAAACTTTTACAGAATGATGTGGTACGGAACCCTCGGTGGGCGAGTCAGACTCGCTCTTGACCGCTTTCTTTGTAGTTGTGGGGAGTCCACAGGTCAAACCTAGAGTAATAATTATAATATTTTTTATTTATTCGTAATGCGGACAGATACCAAGTATAAGTAGATACCAAGTAATGTAACGGATTAGGTTGGTTAAAACTGTGACTAACAAAAAAATATCGAGGGACGAGTTTCATAAAGGCCACTTGCCACCTTGTCACTTTGCTAAAGTTTGCTACCTTACCTTGCCACCAGCCGCAAAAGTGACAAAAGTGCCACAAAAGTTCTCGAAAGATGGACTTGTTTGTACGGAATGCAAGTCTTTTGTAAGTATAATATTTTATTGTATATTATAGGATAAAATTCTCTTTTTTTTCGTTTTTTTAAAAGCGTCTAGACCTGAAGTTTCGCATATCGGGAGTAATAATTTTGTTTCATCAATAGAAACAACAGCCAATGAAAATGTTGATAGGTACATAGGTACACACGACAGCACGTCAGGTTATACGTCACATTGACGACCTCCGTGGTCGAGTGGCTTTGTACACCGGTTTTCAAGGTGTCGCCATCTCTGAGGTCCCGGGTTTGATCCCCGGTTGGTTCAATTTAGAAAACTAACTTTTCTATATTGGCCCGGGTCTCGGTGTTTGTGATACCACCGTTGTCTTTGATTTCCATAACACAAGTGCTTTAGCTACTTACTTTGGAATCGGAGCAATGCATGTGATGTTGTCAAATATTTATTTATTTTTTATTTTATACAGTTAAACTGCTAAGACAGCTTTTATTACGTAGGGCATGAAGGCGGTCTCAAGGTCAACATGTATACTGAGGTGACGTCGTGTGTACTATAGGTAATGTAAAAGCAAAATAATAATAATATAATATATTTCAGACAATGGTCCATAGTGTTAATAACAATAGTAGGTGTATAACCTCCATCATATTTGAGTAGCAACGAAAAATAGGGCTCGGCAGTCGCAGCTGTAGATAGTAGATAACTTGCATAACTTATGTAAACACCCAACCCATTGTTGACAAATATTGACACGCTCATAAATGTATGCAAATTGTATCGCACACTATCTGCGCAGGCGCAGCCAAGGTCGAGAGGAGCCACGTGTACTGTTGTTGAGTCGACCTTGAAAATATAGATTCCTATTTTATCCTCTGATTTTTATTAAAGAGGGAAATACTTAAAATCTTAAAAATAACCCATGCCTCTGTAGTAATGATCACAGCAACACGAATGATTTTATCGATTTTTGTCTGACAAAACACAGGTAAGACACTTACTCATCAAATGTTTTTTGCTAAAACAAATAATTGTTTAAAATGAACAAACGATGTCTCCTAATCTTAATATTAATCAAAATCTTTTGAATGTAATAAACCGCACCGAAATCGGTTTAGTAGTTTTTGAGAACGTTTTAAGTGCCAACTTATCTGGTTGCTACTGAGCTCCCTGGCGGTCTACCACCATGAAACATGTCTACGAACCTGCTCTGAAATGAAACCTTTTAAATGCAAAAACCGCATCGAAATCAGCCCAGTCGTTTCCGGGAAAAATTGTAACAGACAGACATACAGACATACATACAGACATACATAATAAACAACCTCTACCCCCAAACACATATACCGCCTCCGTTCCGTTCCATCCGTTGGTGGTGGCCTCGTCAAACGTCGTCGTTGGTGGTGGTGGTGGTGGTCAAACATAATTAAGAAAGTACATACCATACTAAATAATATACTAGAAAAAATAGAACTCGCACCAGATCATGTTCTCGGACGGGAATCAAACCCGCGACCTTTGGATAACCGGTCCAATGCTCTGACCGCTGAGCTACCGAGTCACTAGTCACTAGTGACCGGTTATCCAAAGGTCGCGTGTTCAATTCCCGTCCGAGAACATGATCTGGTGCGAGTCCTATTTTTTCTAGTATATTATTTAGTATTATATAAAAATAGCATTGTGAATGCTTAAATCTCAAAATTTCAAAAAGTACATACCAACTTAAAAATATTATTTACAAGTGTTTTAATTTGTTTGCAATAATTCCAAGTCACTCTAATCTAAAGGAAAAAAATACTTTTTATTGGTGTAATTATTAAAATAACTTTAATTTATGTTCAAGTTAAATATAGTGGTGTCAGTATTATAAATTCAGAATGCGAACGGTTTGTTTTCAATACTGAGCACACAGAGGGCCTCGGACTGATAAAACTTGTTTTCAATGTAATATTAGCTTAAGCCGCTGAAGGACGTTGAAAATGGTATTTTATGTAATCAGTAATATTTATGCAATATGACAAATACTGGGTTAGGTACCTACTAATAGCTCTTGCTCTTGAAAGATAAGGCCTGGCTCCGAATAGCGCTACCTACGTTTAAACATATTTAAATATTTAATAATATTGTTTGGTATTTCGTAACAATGTATTTATTATCACTGTTTCTCATAATATGTGTATGTGCTCAAATTGAAATGGAATACGCACGAATTTTTAGGAATATTCTGAAAATCACATGAAAGTCACAAAAATAATTAAATACAAAATGTAAAATAATAAACAAACTATGACAAAAAATACAACATGTTACAAAAATACCCCTAATGCCGAATAAATGGTATATATAGGTACCATCGACCCGATCAACTTTTACTATGGGACCAATTCTGAAATCGCGAAAAAAAAACAGCTGTTTTATACAAATATTAAAATCGAAAATATCAAAATTTATGAAACAGCTGAATTTTTTTTCGCGATTTGAGAGTTGGTCCCATAGTAAAAGTTGTTCAGTTTGATGGTCCCTATATACCATATTCGGCATTAGGGGTATTTATGTAACATGTTGTATATAAAATAAAATATGAAAAATCGTAATCAAATAATGTTAACTAACTAAAATAAGCTGTGCAATTTTCGATCATACCCTAGATACACAATCCCATACTAAATGCGTTTAAAAAATTGATTCCATCAGTTCTTTAAAGTTGTAGTTATAACTGTCTTACTAACGCAAATAGAAGAAACGGTTGCACGGCATGGAATATTGTAATATTTTAATTTAAATAATGAAGTTAAGGTGGTTTCTGTACATGTTGGACTTTAAACTCGTATAGTGAAATTATGTGTACGCTTAATACTTGTTTACTGAAAATTATGTTATTCCATCTTTTTTTTTTCTTTTTTCGAGTTGTTTTTGCACAAATTCACAGCATATTTAGGCATCGTTATGTCCGAGCAGCCAAATTCTGACTACTGAGATCGATCGAATGCTCGCTTTCGATTGGAGCATTCGTTCGCGGCGTCAATTTTAGTGCGTTTACGTTGGATCTTGGCATGCCCACCTAAACACGATATATATCGCGTGATATAGCGTTTTATCGGCACTTGACTGTCAAAATCCATTGTCTTTTGACAGTTAAACGTGATAAATTGCCATATCATATCGCGTTTCAATAGTCATGCTATGAGTCTAGGGTTTATATGGCCGAAGACTAGTTACGTACGTATATCTACAGTAATATTTGATTGCCATTAATCAATGTCGAAAAAGTAAAGGACAACCAAACAATATGACTCAGTGCGATAATGTAAAAAATCCACAATTAAGTTTACCACATGTTTGATGTTCAATAGTCACGACAATTTTTCAAAGCAGTACTTAATATAAAAAAATAGTGTAAGTATATGAGTCATTATTCATTAACAGGTGTTAAACATTACTCGTGTGGTAAATTGATAAAAATATAAACTTAGATTAATGGTTTTTTTATAATAACTTTAGTGCATTTACAAACAATGATAAAAAAGTGTTAGGCGATTAAAAAATACCAGACGACTGTAAAGTTGCGAATGTTTTTAAATTCAGACTAGTTGATCCTTATATTTAAAAAATACTATTTATAAATAAACCAATTTTGAAAATATTATTTTTAATAATAAATATTATGTCACACATTTACGTTACACACAACATGATAAAGATTTTAAGCATGATTTAGTCACCCAAGTTGATCTACTGATGCTATTTTTAGATTATTAAAGAACAATCACTATTTCTCATACAAGCTTTTAGCTGTCAAATAGCTTTTTTATAAAGTTCATGTAGTTATAATAACAAAAAAAAAATAATTGAATAGTAGCTACGACCATTGAGTTGAACACTAGTATTGAATTTTAACTATTCTGACACATTATTAATTTGAGATTTTTCGCATTCACAATGCTATTTTTATATTAAGATAAATATTATATTAGAAAAAATCGACTCACCCGTAGCATCTCAGACGGGTCCCGTCCCATCTCTGACGGGTCCCGTCCCACTGAGATGCTGATGAGGTTTGATTATTTTTATAATTTTTATTGATGCTGATGAGGTTTGATTATTTTTATAATTTTTATTGTACAGATTACTCAATAAAATTAAATCAGATTAAAAAATGTTTTCCATATAAAAAACATAAATAGGCACCCCTTCCAGACATCGAACACATCTAAAAATAGAATCTCCATAAACTGCATTATAACTCTTATTAAATAGGAAACACACACCTTATCTGTACAGTTAGCACCTAATAAGATATACTTACCTACATAAGATAAGGTCTTATGAGCTCCATTACGTAAAGTAAATGATGGCACTGTATTATGTATTCTGTGGCACTGTCTACATTGACGGCACTTAGAAAAACCTGATCTCTTCAGTACTTTGTCACAGTAACTTAATCACTTGTTTTGTGGCAGGCAACCCTGCAATAAAATTGTGAACGCAACTTAATTGAAGCGACATGGCACTGAATGTGTTCAGCTATGATTTGATAGTTGATCAAACATATGTTATTATACAAGGTGTTACAAAAATACCCCTAATGCCGAATATGGTATAGAGGGACCATCAAACTGAACAACTTTTACTATGGGACCAACTCTGAAATCGCGAAAAAAAAATCAGCTGTTTCATACATTTTGATATTTTCGATTTTAATTTTTTTATGAGACATCTGATTTTTTTTCGCGTTTTCAGAGTTGGTCCCATAGTTAAAGTTGTTCAGTTTGATGGTCCCTATATACCATATTCGGCATTAGGGGTACTTTTGTAACACCTTGTATAACACCACCATCGTCCGATCAACCCTTATAATTTGCATTATAAAGGGTGGCGAAGACGACCTTTTTGGTGACACTCAAGCCGACTATGTCAGATAAGAACTAGTACTACATAATTTAACTTCAGTCTTTAAGAGAGTGCAGTTTTCTAGGACCGTGCCGAGCGAGACACGAATGTTATGAAAAATTATAGTTTTCTTTAAACATTTAGTAAGTACCACTATTTTGCTACTGCAACACATAATTAGTATATGCAATCAAAGTACGGGGTAAGAAGTACCAGTAATCAAGGAAAAATAGTCGTTGATATTTTTATCATGGCGTGATTTTCGGTAAACTAAAACCAGAAAACATCATCGCAAGCTATTAACGCCCTGTTACGAAAGGCATTATTCAAAAACAGCGTTGGTAAAAAAACAGTAAAGAAAATAACAAAAACCATAATTCAACCAAGAATCAATTCCGGAACATTCCCGCAACGCCTACGAGGTCATCCTAGTAGAAAACAAACTCGTATCTCTGAGTAAAAATAGCCAATAACTGAAATACCTGAATGTTTATTGTAAACGGAACATAAGGGCTATTTATGTAGATAGCGTGCGCACGCGCCGTTCGCGCCGCCGCCACGCAGTCTCTGCGTGAACGTGTTGCGGAAAGCCTGACAATTAGACCTAATTACATTGAATTATAGGTACTAAAGTGTTAAAAATTGTATTATTGCAGGCGAAAAACAGATAAACTATATTATGAAAATTGATGATATTGCAAAGTTGAATGCGTTTATCATTTAATCATTAAACATGTATGATAGTATTACATAGATAATGAAGTTTATTAATATATAGGTATAACTTATTATGTAATTTTTACCTGTGAAAGAATACAGGGTTTTTTATAATGATAAATAAATATTAATAAATATTTGACAACGTCACATACATTGCTCCGATTCCAAAGTTAGTAGCTAAAGCACTTGTGTTATGGAAATCAAAGACAACGGTGGTATCACAGACACCCAGACCTGAGCCAATTATATAGAAAAGCTCACTTTCTAAATTGACCCAACCGGGGATCAAACCCGGGACCTCAGAGATGGCGACACCTTGAAAACCGGTGTACAAAGCCACTCGACCACGGATGTCGTCGTTATAAAGACATTATAAATAAAAGTAGGGTTGCTTTAGGTGTTAAGATTAAATAACTTGAACTGTTTATTTCATCTGGTCTAATTCACCTAGGTGCATAAAATAAGTGCAATGAATTAAGTATTTTCGTTTTCAATATAATATTTTTATTCATAACAGTCAATATAAAATCTAAACTTTTTCGTATTAAGGAATGTCCATTAAACATCAGCCCCGTAGGGGGCTAATAACCAATATTCTTTATATATACCTAGTTGGATTAAAAAAAAAATATTATAGATTTTTATTTTAACAAAAAAAACCGGTTTGTCGTCGCATAACTGCTGCTAGGATAGTGAAGTGTAATTTACGAGAGTTTGAGCGATACGGAAAAAGTTTATCAATGCGTCGCCGTCGCGTCGTAGCGCTCCAACGTATATGATGTTGGCCATTTGAATAGGGGGCAGATCTTTTTCTTGAGCTGCGACATGATCACGTGCGCGGTGCCTGATAACGCGATATACCACAACAGCAGGGCGGGTTGCGCGGGAGCCGCGCAATTGATTCGCCATGCCGCCAGTTGCTACCAACGATACCGGCATACCAATTAAATACCATCAGTTCATTTTAAAATGATTTTGGTGTTCTTTGATTTTGAATTTTTGATGATCGGTTTAGATAAATAATATTAGAAAAAATACTAGAAAAAATCGACTCACCCGTAGCACCTCAGACGGGACTCGAACCCGCACCCTTGGGATTCCGGCCCAATTTACTGAACAATTATGCTACCGAGTCGCTAGTGGGAGCGGCGAAATCTTCTAATACTTTTTATTTCTTCGCTGCAAGGGTGCGGGTTCGATTCCCGTCTGAGGTGCTACGGGTGAGCCGATTTTTTCTAGTATTTTTTCTAATATTATTTATCTTAATATAAAAATAGCATTGTGAATGCGAATAATCTAAATTTAATGATAGGTTTGGAATCCTGTCTAAAGTGTATTTTTTCTTTAATTGGACGAACAGTTTAGTTTCCCTGGAAAATCGGAAAACATAAAGTACTTTTCCAAATGCTTATGCGCATCACACAAATATTTGACCATACCAGGATTTGAACCCGAAACTTTAGCGCAATTATACTTAGACATAATCGTTACAGACCATGTAAAAGTACAAAGAACAGTCACGTCTATAAATATGTATACAGTTAAGAACTTTGTAACTCTAAAAACTATTACTTTTTGAACAGAAATCAATGACAAAACAACTACAACACAGTGGTAAAGTTCTAAACTGTATACATATTTTTGGACGTGACTGTAACTTATACTCTGGTTGTCGATTGGGTATTATTGGTTGTAAAGATGATGAGATTCTATCTCGGGATTTTATTGCAAGTCAACGTCACTTTTATACAGCAACAGCATAAACCCTCGATTAGCATATGATTGTCAGTTTTATACAGGGTTGCCATTAGTGGATGAAACTACTATAAATCACGCTACGTGCGTATTTTTTGCTGTACGATTACTGGATGAAGCTGATTAAAAATCGCGCTGCGCAGCCGTGTTAACTATAGACAGACATTTTCATTACATTTTGGTGTCCGGATATGGCGGCTAGAAAAGTTGGCAACCCTGGTTTTATAGTTTTAGGTTTATTCGACAATAAAACGTCACACATCAAATTCTTTTGATTTCTTTTATGAGAAAACTATAAAATGTAGTTTGTCAGACGTGCGAACAAACGATACACAGCAGATGTGAATAATTACGAAGTTTACGAGGGAAATTATGAGCGAGATCTTAACATTGTTAAGTTTTTATTAAACCATATTGTAATAAACGCCATGTCCAAGTAAGTTCATGTTAATAAAATCTTGTTTAACAACTTTGATCTTTACTGCACATTAATAAGACTGACTAACAATTCTGTAGCAGCACAAATAAAATTGTCGTCTCCAACAATTTTTGGCGATTTGGCATTGTTACTAGCTCTTTTATTTTTTACTTTCAAAGGCGGGGTTTCAAAGAAAGATTCTTGGGGGATTTTTGTGTGAAAAGGTATAGGTGTTATGTGATTGTGGTGATAATTATCTTGATTTAGGCGCAATTACTGTCAGTACGGGTTTAGCAGCTGTTGACGAAAATGTGTGTAATGCACGACTGTTAAAAGGTGTTCGCGAGGTGAGTAAATATTTGGTTAACGTCACGTAAGGGATAAGTGTGATTGTGTTATTACTAACCACCCCTTGATCAGGAAATTTTACATTCAGTTAGAGTGAAGGTAAAAACCTAATAATAATGGTAAATAATAATGGTTACAAAGTTACCAAAGAAATAAATATAATCATTGATAAATTGTATGCAACACTAGCGCCAAAAAATGATTACCGTGTATATACACAATTTATTAAATATCCAAGTTGATGGTCCCCTCGCGAAATACTTATCAAGTGTTATTTATAAACACACAAACTCAGATGCAGGTGGTGGAAAAACCTAAATACGACCGTCGTTTTATTTTTCGTCGACAAAAACCATACTAATATCTGTCATTAAGTTTGTGTGTTTATAAATAGGGTGATGATGATCAGCTTGGATTTTTAATAAATTGTGCATTTCTTTTTCTGCCTGATTGGCGCTAGTGAAAACATTTTTGGTATCTCTTTGACGCAATATTTTTGAAGTCTTCTTCTTTTTCTTTTTTTGTTATGGCAATCTACTTTCCTCTTGGAAGTAATTTTTGCCAGTGTCAAGTGTTAAATAGTTCAGTGGTAGATATTGTTTAATTTTTCATTAGAATGCGGGTGCATCGCAATCCAATGCTGCTTGGAGCATTTGGCACCAAGTATATCAAGACAGTTTTTTGAAGTCTTAAATGAGTAAGAGTAATGAGTAAGTGAGAGTAGTTGGAATTTAAAAAAAGACATTTGGTATATTGTTTTATACTTTTTTTTTTCAAATAATAATCATGTAATGTAAAGGTATATTTATTCAGTTTAATCAGCGCAGTCTTTCCCAACAGGAACTTCACAAACTGTAATTAAATTTAAAACAAAGCAGGGAAGGAGTACAAATTAAAAGTTTACTCAGTCCAAATATTTGTGAAAGAGTTTCCGCCCGAGCGAGAACAAAGGCGCCTTATAATCATCATTAATTGCGACAAAGTTAATTTTGGCATTGATCAATCTTATTATAAATGGGATGAGCTAAATAAAGTTCATTACGAACTAAAAGAGCTTTACGAATATAAATATTTAAAAAGCTTTAATAAAAAAATTAGTTGTGTGATGTATATAAATTAGACAATTGATTATTTCAACTACTTAAACATAAAATTATTTTCTAGTATGACTATGGCTAACTGCATCGGAATATTCGGTTTTTAAATAGGTTTCTATGTACTTTGCATACATACCCCTGCGTCTACGTGGTGTTTTGTGTAACAAGTAAAATAACTAAGTTCTGAGATTATAATTTCATATTAAATAGTTACTGCGTAAAGATGGATGAGTTTTTAATTTTCTTTATCCGGTGTAAAAGAGACAAAGATGTCTTTAAACAAACACTTATTGCTTCCATCTTCTGAGAGCGAATCTTGAACTCGTGCATTGATGTGATAATGTGTTTCAACATGTGGCTTTACACACTCAATTACCAAGCTAAACTGCACCTTAAAACGTTGTGTTAAGTTACATTGTTATTGATGTCGAACGTTTATATTTAGCTCTAAGACAAGTGTTATGCTCCTTTTAAAGTGCACGCTTTCATAAATCAAATCATTTGAGGTTGTTTTACAATTCTAAGTCTTAAAGCAAGTCGTTAAGGTTACGTTTTGAATAGGTTTTAAACATGAGTTAAACATGGTGTATTTTGTTTCAAAGAAGATATATTTCTAGACTGTTCTGCGGTTAAGTGTTATAAATTATGGCCTCAGTGTGAGGTGAATGATTACTGCTCTATTACAGTAATCATATACATTGTTAGAATTAATTTTAAGTGTGATATTAATGTTATTAGGATTAAAAATAAATCTTTACATAATTTCTCTATTTGAAATCTTGTGAAAGTATTTTTTTAACTTCCTCTATAATTTTTTAGCGTTCTACATTTGCAATGCTGAGCTTAGCATTTTAAAATTAAGTTTCTTCATTTTGTGAACATAATCCTTAGCAAACTTTAGGTCCAAAATTATAGTCCATATCAGATGGGTGACCAAAATTATATCTATTATATCCAGCTCTTCCGTGCTTCAGAACTTCTGAATGAAATCCTCTTCTCTGGAATTGGTGGGTGTTTATACTCAAACTCATTTATTTAGTGTAGGCTGTTACAAACACTTGTAAATGTCAAAGAAGCTACGCCATCGGTTCGCGCGCCCTAAGCGGGAGACCTTGTAACGAGAAGAACCGGCAAGAAACTCGACAAAGGATGCTTTCTCTCTGTATATTTCATACAATCTTCAACAGTCTTCGATGACTGCCTTCTGAACCAGAAAGAAAATAGTTAACACTTATTTTGCCCACGTAAGGAATTGTAGACTATTCTCTTTATACATCCATAAAGCAGCTCTGTGCCCTTGGAGGACATATAAATGGCTAATGATGAACTTTAGGTGGAAATAAAAAAATATATAATTATGTTTAAAAAAGGGTGTTAGCTAAGATCATAACACCACTGGCTTAACTATCCGACAATGTTAAGCAGATAAGCCCAAGTATTGGCTTATCTGGCGTGGTGTGGGTAAACTGGTTCAACGCACTTTGTAATAAGCTTAACTTGCGCCTAATTATAACGAAACGTTATGAAATATGATTACCGCCTCGGTGGAAGTAAGTCGCAGTGGAGAAGACCATACAAGCCAATTTCCATTGGTTTACCTTTTAGAAATGCCACCCCAACGATCCACTATGCAATCATAACATTTTTGTATAACGGCTTACCTTCGTCATTATTTCACTTCTCGCCACTGGTAAGTTAAATATGTCGCTAAAGTTTTCGAAAACGTATCTACAATTCTATAACAAGTACTTACTGGTGAAATCCTAATGAGAACCGCCAATGCATGGAACAAGAAGAAGAATACAACAAATCTAATGTGTACTCGTATTTATCTTCTTTCAGCTAAAGTCTTGAATTTGTAGGAAAATATTGACTTAAAAGTGATAAATTTTTAAGTTCATCATCTGATAATTTTTTAAGTGATAAATTTTTAAGTTTAGTTATTTATGTATCAATCAAAGTCAAAGTCAAAATATGATTTTACATAAATAAGTTAGCAGCTATTATCCGTGCAGGCATTATGTGCTTTATGTGGTATTTACTCGAGTCGACTTGGCAGGCGATTTTAGTCGCTTTAGGCGCTTTTATCGACAATCGCTTGTAAAATCTAATCGCAAACCTAATTTCAATGAGGTGACGATGCGATTTTACAAGCAATTGTCCATAAAAACCGTGTAAAAGTCGACCCGTGTTAATCATAAATCATAAAATTTTGTTATTAAGGCTTTTTTTCATAAAATATAAAGAGTTTCCCGCCCACAGTTTCACAACATTTCTATATAAACCCTTTTTATTTTGGTCAACTTGTATACAGAAAAAAACGGAAGGATCCTTTTTTTTTGTTACTGTTAATGCAATTATTGTGACTAAAAGAGACAAAACGTAGTTTTCAATTATTTGTTACTTTGAAACTTACATTAAAACTATTAGAATAGGACTGTGGTAGTATTATAATTAAAAAAAAAAATTATAACTAAATTTAGTTCAAATCATTAAATTAAAATAGAAAATCCTCAAAGCTATAATGAAATAAAAAAGCCTTAAATGACATGTTTTGCCTCATATTTTTCATAAATGTTCCCCGCCTACAATACAACAGCAGTTTGAAATAAATCCTTTCTAATTTAGTCTGGGTTTAAATAAGCTCCCGCGCCGGCGCCGGTAGATCCGGGAACCTTGTTTGTAAAGGACCGATCCTACCCACGATCCTCTTTTGGTTCAGACCAGAGTCCAAGTCAAAACGAATCCGTGAATCGTAAAATGTACAGCTAATAACACTGGGTTGGTAAGAGCGAATGCGAAAATTCGGTATGACTAAAAGGTAATGTAATGCGAATAATGTTGTTGTACGATTACGTTTTAGTTTCACCAAGTTTTGGGTTTGGTAAGAGGCTTAGTAATGTTTGTATTGTCGATCGTAGTCGCTGTGAAGACGATGTTACTATGACGGAAATACCTATATAGGTACTAAAGAGCGCGTAGAAAGCACACTAGCGCCACCATTAAAAAAAAACATAGTGCTTAAATAAAGACGAAATTCTGAATTATCTCTCTGTAGTGCACTCCGAAGAAGCTCTGTGGTTCTTTTTATCGCTTGAGCAATTTTTTGTAGCCTGTCGTTTAGTTTAATGGAGTTTTTTTTTGCGAAAAGTGGTCACTTTTGGCAATAAAACTCGCAATTAGCAAATAAAATATTGTTTTCGGAGTGCAGTACAGAGAAATAATTAACAATTCCGTTTTTATTTAAGCACTATGATTTGTATTCCAATGGCAGCGCTAGTGTGCAGACTATGTGCTCTTAACATAGAAAATCTTTGTTTCATGTTACAACCTTCATCCAGAGAGTCAAATTTACTATAATTTTCATATAAAATGTTCTCATACTGCCGAGTTAATAAGGCCGAAGGGCAAAATGTTATTATATTAAGGTTTTCGCTACTTAATTACATTTTATTATTATTAAGACAGAAATATATTTCTAGCTCGTGATCAAACAATCTAATAACTACATAGAACAATTCTATTTTTCAAGATCATTACACAAATTGTAGATGGCAATTTTTTTAACTTTATATACCCGCATGTCGTAAACAATATTATTATGTTAATTTGTATGCAGTAAGTATATCCAAAACCTACTCTTAATCCACTCGCTCTGAGTGTACACCTACTGAAATAAAAATATTCTTACAGTCATCTTTTAATTCTCATAACAAGAAACTCTTTGGTAGTAAAGGCCGTAGATTTGCCTCATTTGAGGTTACATAATGTATCAAAACTTAGTACCACACTTTTAAAATTGTAACTTTTCTTAAACAATAGAAGTTAGAGTTTTTAAATAAAAACAATTTTTTCAAGAAGGTTATCGATTGTGAAGTTATTATTAAAAAATCTTTTTTTGTTCTTTTTATTTCGAAAATATATATTGTGTATTTTAAAAGTTATTGAGCTTTTTGCTTGCATAACGATCTATTTTTCTTTTTTAATATAAAATTAACAGTTGTTTTACTGCAGATTTCACTGCACTGTTCATGGAGCCTTAGAGAGGATTCACGTTTCAAAGGGAATTTGAAATTAATTTTTCAGCATTGTTTAAGTGTTTACATAATAATTTATTCATGAAATCAATTATGTTGTTCTCATTGTTTGAAATAAATAAACACAAGTTATCACTATAGATAGTATTCTATAATGTGTGTTGCTATCCTTTGATTTTATTTATCACTAATATTTTCAAATAAAAATAATAAGCAAACTGCCGTATAGAATATAATTATGTATATTTCTTTTGTTACCAAGAATAACAAGACTAATTGAGGCAACAGAAATAAATTAAGTGCCATATTAAAACACAACAGGTTAAGAAACATGGTCTAAAAATATGAAGCACATGTGAATTCAAATTACATACATTTACATACACAAACGATATCACTGTGTGAAACAGTGAACCGGTTTTAACCAGTTTTTTTGTTAAACAATGCGTTGAAAGCGATAACGTTTCGTTAGTCCACTGTTTTAAAAACAACCTTAAGTCCTTACCTTATGGTTGATTTTAAGGTGTTGTTCTTAAAGATGGTGGATAAGACTTGATAGATGAACTTGTTTTCGGTGATAACCTGTGTTTTTTTATTCTGACGCATTACCTTTATTGCCACGTAAGTGGAGGGTGATTTGATTAGGAAAAAGAGGCAAACAAGTTGTGTTTGTTTTGGGAAAATGTACTTTAGTGGATAAGTGATAAGGTGTAGTTTTAGTTTTGCTGTGATACAATCAGTTACTAGGTGCAATTGAGCGTGGCAATTCAAACAGCGTTTGCTAGTGGAGTATTCCATATTGAATTTTAGTTATTTTAGGACGTGGCGATTCTGTAATATTTCACTAACTGGTATTTGATGATCATTCATTGATTAATGCTTCATTCATAGATTTGTTGCCTACGGGAGTAACAATATTCCCATCAACTGATCCAAAGGTAGACCTATCCCTTATCACAGAATACCTAATAGTATGTAGTACATCTCTTACTCCACTGCCAGGATTTTTTTTCTATTTATCCACTTTTATTTATACACTTGACACAACAAAATTTTGCACTTATTTTACTTACAAAACCCAATATTTTGCAAACGGACACCTGTAATGAAAATAGGTCGATACAATTCTACAATTTTTTAAAAGTCCTAACGAACGACTGCCCTCACTATGAAATTGATGAAAAAAAAAAATCAAATTTTTTTTCAAGATTTTATTCTGCTACTGTTTCGGCGTTATTAAGAGAGCTCGAGCTAAGACTCGGACGGACAGACGGGCATGGCGACAATAAAAGGGTTCCTTGTTCACTTGACTACGGAACCCTAAAAATTCACAACAATGAAATAATGTACGTAATGCTACAACAGACAGTATAGAAGGTGATATCATTATTAATTCAACTTCGAATTACAGCTGTCTTATTAATATTTAACGCAAACTGGTATTAACTGACACTTCTTTCACATTTACATACAAATGGACAATTAAATTCAGAGTTGGCAGAAAAACACGGGTTGGTTTTAAATTAACAATAAAGTAGGTATTTGTATCATGTATACCTATGTATTTAAAAGAATGACATCAGCCATTTTAATTCCCCACTGCAGGGGCACAGGCCTTCCTGATGGGTGGATAAGGAGGATGGGCCATAACCCTCCACGCAGGCCAATGCGGATTAGTGGGAGTTAACGACTGCAAATGCAGCCAGGACCAACGGCTTAACGTGCCTTCCGAAGCACGGAGGAACTCGATATGGGTACATTTTTGGTTACCCATCCCATGACCGACCCTTGCCAAAGTTGCCGACCCTTGCGAAAGTTGAATTACTTAATAATTTAAAATAATATTATCCTATGTACTTCCTACTAATTTTATAAATGTGAAAGTTTGTGGGTTTGGCTGTTTGTTCCTCAATCACGCTTTAAGGCTGAACGAAATGGGCTGAAATTTGGGACACATATAGATTTTGATCCAACTTAACACATAGGATACTTTTTATCCCGGTTTTTTGTTTCCTTGGGATAATACAGGACATTTGGCCACATTTATTTTATAAAATAATTCTGGTGGTCAACAACAATGGGAACGGGAACGAATATGGGAGCGGGAACGGGAAAGGGATTGCCATATCTCTTGATCCAATTGGTTCTGAATTTTATAAACTAGCTTCAGGCCGCGACTTCTTTGCGATGCAACGCGCTTGATGCGGATAAAAACGGCTGATCAGATTTTGATGAAATTAAAACAGAATACTTTCTATCCTTTGTTTCTTAATAAATAAATAAACAAATATCCTGGTCAAAGGATCTCTATCGATTTTCTCCAATACGCGGACGAAGTCGCGGGCGGAAGCTAGTTGTAAATATTGCTAATAATGTTCTTATAGCTACCGTGCATCGAAATGGTTACACATTTGTGTCATTCTACCATAATGCTCTGTAGGTATTCATAAAAAGAGGGCCCCAATAAGGAATGTGTGTCATATTCATTTGTCTTTGTACGATGCCTTTGTAGTAGCACCTATATGAAAATTTGTAGCCCAAAAATTCTGTGGCTGTCCCACCAGTGTAAAAGGAAGAAAAATATAATGGAAAATGCCCATAATTCCCCGCGACAGTAGCCGGTTGACAGGTGTCATAGCTATTGGATTTACTGGCTGGTTTATTTCGATGTCCTTGTCGGGGTAATTCGGACAAACGTTCGGGGTAATTCGGACAAATGCTCGAGTGGACTCTTGAGGGTTGAGAGGGCTACATGGGGAATAGGAGCGTGAAATTGTGCTCCGGTTCGCATGTAATACTCGTAGTGGTCGGCATACGAGCCCAATTTTGAGGGAAAACCGCATATCTATGTACAGGACAGCCATTTGGCACACGTATAGTTGAGGACAAGCAATTGTTTTAAGCCGCAATATGGAAACAATATGTCGCCGCTATACTTCTAAAACGTATTAAATAGACATTTTGTCGAAATGAGATATCGTATTTTTCAAGTTTCATGACTCAAATTGTTGCTTTAAAAATGACATTCAGTCTTAAGAACACCAAACTTGTATACTTTATTTCCTGTTATATAATATAGATTAATCGCTTGTTATAATACCTGGTAATTTTTTTTGTAAATCAAATAAAACCAACAGGAGATCTTCATTTAACTGATTTTAGCAGTAGAAATAGAAACTAGATTATTTAGTAAACTAGTAAGAGTACAATGAAATGAGCGAAACTATCGTTGAGTATATTCGTTTACATAATATGAGCATGATTAGATAGTAAAAATCTTTATTTTTGTAGGAGAATTGATGAAATTAGTATAAGATACCTTTTTTTGCCTGACGGCTGATGTGGAAATATTTCTGTTAAATCGATGACAAAATTTGTGAACGAAAAAAAACAAAAGAAAGATGAGCTGATGCTTTTTTATTATATTTTTATTGTAATAAAGAAAAAAGACAGAAACAATTGGCATTAATCCAATTACCTACAGTGTGTAATTAATCATTTAATAAAACCCAAAACAAAATCAGAATTCTGTATCTTTTAAAGTGGAGTCATCATTTAAAGATTCATACCAAGCATGGTGCTCTTCTGGGATTACCTTTTTACGAGACAAATTCAAAAGATCTTTTTTTTTGGAGCTGCTGATAGGTAAAGAATATTCATAAAGCTGTAATAACTCGTCGGGAAATGACCCTCGGCATTTAGAAGATGACGTAGTCGTGCAATCAGCTGATTCAGCTGACATCAACTTCCTTTTCTTATTTCTCGTACTATAGCCATGATGAGCTTCAGTCTCTGCCTGGCTTTCAGAGGCGTTTATGTTTACGTTTATGATTATGCAAGAAAAATCAAGACTCATGTCGTAATTGAAACTTCATTTAGTTTTTCACATACCTTATTCTCTTTATTTTTAGCCAATGAACTGTGTTTCCTTCTGCATCCTTAGTAGCTTAAGGTAATTTTTTTTAAGACAAGTCTTTTAACTTTTTGTATTCATAATATTTAAATTCCTTCACATGACAGCGATTTTTGTCAATTTTCTTTACGCCTTTCTTGTAGAAACTCTTAGATCTAGCGCGTTGGAATACATTTTTACACTCAGTCATCGAGTAACTCATATTTTTTTGTGCAGCTGTTATGCTGGAAAGCATGGAGTTCGCCTCCATATAAGAGTGTCCGGACTCAAAAAACTTCTTATCAAGTTTTTGAACTGCCTAGAATAATTAATTATTCTAGGCAGAAATCAACGGAAAAAGGGAAGCTGCGAAATCGGTAGTATCCTGCTGTACTATCTTTTCACCTGTTTACCACCACATGTCACGGAAATAAGTATTTTTTCGGACACATGCGGTGGGCAGAATCGGATCAAGCACGTTGCTGCTTTATTATTCTGGACAGTTCAAAAACTTGATAATATTAATGTTACTGAGCAGAATTTTAGAGTCCGGACACTCTTATATGGAGGCGGACTCCATGCACTCCAGCATAGAAGCTGCACAAAAAAATACGAGTATTTACTCGATGACTGAGTGGAAAAATGTATTTCAACACGCTAGATCAAGAAAGACAAAAAAAAATGACATAAATCCTTATCATGTTAAGGAGTTTAAGTGTTATGAATTAGAAAAATTTAAAGGACTTGTCTGAAAAAAAACTACCTAAAGCTAATAAGGATGCAGAAGGAAACACAGTTCTTTGGCTAAAAATAAAGAGAACTAGGTATGTGAATAAAGATTTTTCATGCATAAACATAAACGCCTCTGAAAGCCAGGCAGAGACTGAAGCTCATCATAGTCACGCTCATCATCTCGTTCTATAGTACGAGAAATAAGAAAAGGAAGTTGATGTCAGCTGAATCAGCTGATTGCACGACTACGTTGTCTTCTTAAGACCAAGAGTCAATTCCCGACGAGTTATTACAGCTTTATGAATCATCTTTACCTATCAGCAGCTCCAAGAAAAAAGATTTTTTGAATTTGTGTCTTAAAAAATCCCAGAAGAGTACCATGCTTGGTATGAAAACTATAGGAAAAGCAAAAATATGGTCAGCGAAAATAAATTATGGTGATTTAATTTGTAAATACCTTTTAATAAACTCAAAGAAAAATCACTTAAATTAATTTAGTTTATTTTACTTGAAATAAATCCGTGTTTTGTGCAATGTATCTGTTGCTAACTCTTTTTTCCTGACTCATATTACAAGCTTTTTTTAATTTTTTTACTAAAGAATCGAACTATATCGTGGTAATCTGATTTTACCTACGACTGTAGCCTAAATCATGCAATTAACTCTGTTTTTTACGTTTTTGTTGAACAGTATATCCGACATTGTGAAGTATAATACGTTTTACCTCAGCATAACTTCTAAACTACCGTTCTGATCATTTAATCCATTTTACCAGACGAAAGAGCACAAAAATTTAAATCCAACCATGTATTTAACTCATTTTTCGATAAAACATCATTTAATACGTTTTTGCAGTATAGCGGCGATGTTTTAAAATCTATCGTGTGTGATTCCAAATGAAAGGGTTTTTTCAGACGATTCTAAAGATATACCACATCACATTACATTTTAGCATTTTTCAAAAAATACCCTACAAACATAAATTTTGGCAAAAATTAATTTAACCGTATCGTATCTGGAGGAGCCCGAACTTGGTATGTTTTGTAAATATTTTTGGTTTAATTTAAACAAATGGTTGAAATGTAATGATGTGGTATATTTAGAATCGTCTCAGAAAACCTTTTCAGTTGGTATCACACACGATAGGTTATAACAAAAAAAATTTCCCATCCAAATAAGATGATGTCATAACTCCTCTCCCAAGGAAGTTTTTTAAGAACTACGGCTCAAAAAAAATATTTTGACTTCAAATAGTGTCAAAGAGGTATTCTAACCATCGATTTGCGGTTTTTTTTGCGAACGATAGCACTAGGGTAAAGTTGGGTTAGGTATGCGGAAATTGTTTTTGCTAATAATGGAATACGTTTTTGGTATTTAGGATTTGTTTTGGAGACTGAGTCAAACTTATAGGAAGCTTCAATTCCCGACAAAGGGAATCAATTGACATTGATTTGGCATGTGCAAGTGACAAATCGTAACAATTTTTGTTGTTTATATGAGTTACTGTAAAACTATCTATCAATTTCAACTTTTTATCATTGTGAATTTAGAGATTTTGAAATTTTCTTACTTACGGACCAAAGTAAATCAAATAGTAATACAGAAAAAGTTAGGAAAGGTAAGACACATTTCTGTTTATTGTTTTTTTTTTTAAACAGAGCCATAAGTTTTAGTACCAAGCATGGTAAAATGACGACGGTTTAAATATTTTACTTGTCATTAACATTAAAGAAAGGCGATTATTTCCCGAACGGAGCTTATGGAAACGTCAAGAGAACCATCAATCAATATTACTAGCCTTTTTCCTTGCATCCCAGGCTTATATCCCGAAACTTTCGAATTCACCCAAGAAACACTTACTCCGAAATCCATAGCTCATGAGGCTTCAAGCGGCCTGCCTTCTGCGAAATTGGTTGAAGCCATGAGTCGGCAGGACCGGGTTAAAAAGACCCTTCAGAGGAGCTTGTTGCTTTTACTTTGGACACGTTTCTTTGATTGGCAGGGATCTACCTAGCCTGGTGAGAAGACGTCAGGTTTCTGTATGATTGATACAACGCATAATTCAGTTTAGCAGCCGTGAGGCGCACAGCCAGTAATTTGGAAGGCTTTAGCGTGTGAAATGGATATTTGGGGAATACGTCACGGTCTACCAAGTCATTCTGGGGAAGTGTTTGTTGTTTGACGATGGAAGTTTTTGGGGCTTGTCATCGTAGGAAATAGGGTATCTTTGATGTTCCAAATCTGATCAAGGGCGCCTGCAGAAATAATTCCCAGGGGGGGGGGGCACCCTATTCCGGCGCCCATGAATCTGATAACTTTTATGATAACAAAAAACATATAATAATAATTAATTGATTATTATAATAGAAAGTGGTGCCTTCTTTAATGTTTAAAAAAATCTTGATTCTTTCTTAAAAGGAAAACTTTGTAATTCACGTTTTAATTACAGAATTAACGCAGCTAAGAGTAGAAGCTACAGGAGTGAAGTAAGGAAAGTTAAACTAAAAGCTTCTCAAAGTTGCTTTAACTTTATTTTTGTGAACTACTCTAAAGTTAAACGATGAAGCATTAAAATTTAAATAAGTATTAATAGAAAATTGAAGGCCATAATAATATAAGAATTTTCCGCAGAATCTTAAGTACTTACCTTGGTTCTAGGGTTGCAACTTTGTAGCTAATGAATACACGGTTGGCGATGCAATGCTGTTTTCTTATTTACGATTTTCAGTTTCACCAATAATTTAGTCCGAATTTAGTAAATATATTGTATTATGGTGCTTAAATAAAGAATAGATAGAATCCATAAAAAATAACATAGACTTTAATGACTCGGGAATACTATATAAATAATGATCATTTCGCAAAGATTTGCATTCCATAAATGTTTGGCCATGGTGAAACTAAACCACTACCTTCAGAGATCCTTTTTAAACCAGATAATTTTTGAATTAATTTTGTGACGATTAATAAAACAACATAAGCATGAATGACCAACGGAGCCCTAAAAGCCGTTTATTATTCATCAAATATCCATACAATTAAGTTGTTTTGTAGTTAATTTATTCTTATACGAGCTGGTTTTCTGATGTCATGCTTATATAACAATGATTACTACTGAACGGCTACTCTACTCTGACCTCATCTTGTGGAAAGTTCGATTTTTATGATTCATTCTTATTATCTTTCGTTGTCAGGTTGATTTTATTATTTGTAATTTTTTCCAAAGGTCCAAAAATATAATAATTTAATAGTATTGTCAATCAAGTCATAAGTCATAACGCCAAGGTAATCAATAGATTGATAAAAAAAGCTTTCATTTAGCATAAAAACTACTTTACGTAAGCATAGATGATTGCTTAGAAATTAAGAAAACAAAAAAAAACAAGGTTTTTCGTCCAGAATTAAAGCTATGAACCAATCAGCGTCCCAGTTTGCAATCATCCTAAACAAACTGGAATTTTTACAATGATCCTAAAAATAACTCGGGCTAACTAACTAACTTTTGTGAAATTTTTCTTCAGTTTTAACAACCAGTCTTTCGTAATTTAATTCTTTTGCAACTTCTTTTCTTGGGACATAGGTACGATTGGTAACTCACGTGCTTTACCACTTCGCAAAAAAAAATTTGTGTGCGCGCGTATCGCCCCTGCAAGATCTAGACGTATGTTAGTGAGGGCGCGGAGTAAAGCGGAAGTGATGTCGATAGTACTTCTAAGGCTCACTTTTCTGAGCGAGAAGGATGGAATCCACCAACCTCTTTTTTGTTATGACACAGAGAAAAATAAGCTTAAAGTTTCTAGTGTAAGAACTATTTTACTATAACTGTTATTACCTAGATGTGCATCGGACTGTGTCATGGTTTGATTACTTTTAAGGATGTTAAATGAGCCATGATCACATAGGTAATTTTGATTATAATGGTATCTGATTGTCTATTTTATTTCAATCGAAAGGATGCGGATGTGACTTAACATCGATATAACAATCTGAACAGAATAATTTGAGGAAATAGGCATATTTTCAATATATTGGATTGTTCTGCTTGTTGAAAGTTGTAAGTTTCTAAGCTCCCTAAGTTAAAAATTCATTGATTCGTATATAAAAAGTGTTCTAATAAAAATTCCCTCAAACTCAAATAGATGCGATTGTAGAAAAGCTTAAAACTTAAGGGGATTCTTATAATGGGAAGAATTGGCAAACACTATCCGGTAGATATAGAAGAGCTATTTATACCTTCAGACCACCTTATATTAGACCCTAGCGTCAAATATACTGATTGTCTGTACATAATATTCGATTGAAACAATGAAACAACACAGGTAAAAAATTTCACGCTCTTTCGCCAGTATAAATAAACAGCGATGGGTCAAATAGATACGCTGATGGTATCGTTTCACGCATTTCCACCCTTCTATCAGGCAGTTATCAGGTGGCCACTATCAGGCACCAGGCTGACCTCTGGGCCTCGATCCTGTTAACATTAAAGTAACAATTGTGTCTCAATGGTGTTTTAATAGTATTATTTTAATAATACCAAAAAAGTAATACTATTTAGGTCTTTCCACATTCAACCCACCTGTGTTTCTTCCTGACAAAATTCTTAAGAGGGCGATTAAGAGGTTTTGCCCGCTTACCTACTCATTTTTGTCCGGGGGGCCTTAGGGTTACTCTGGGGGCGCTAGGGCTACACCGGAGGGCGCTAGAGCTACTCCGGGGGGACCTAGGGTTACTCCGGGGAGGCAAAGCCTTCCAGGCTAGTACCTGAAAGAAACACTTCAACCGGCGATTTTTCTGTCATTGAATATTTTTTCCTATTTCTATTGGTCAGTAAAAAACCATTCCACATTCAACCGACAACTTGGAAAGTGAGGAATAAAATCTACTACATTTTTTATTGTACACACGACAGCACGGTAAGTTAAACAGTTGAACTGCGAAAACAACTTTTATTATGTACGGCGCAAAATAAAGGCGGTCTCTAGGTATGACAGCCTGATGTGCAGTCATGTGTACCTACCTTTTATACCTATTACTGGTTGAACAAAGAATAAACTACCGACTTTAAAAGCTGTAATGCTGATAGAATATGCAATAAAAACCGGCAGTAGGTATGTGGAAAAATATTTTACCGGTAGAAAAATCGCCCGCCCCGGTTGAATGTAGAAACACCATTGAAAAACCATTAAGACACGATTGTTATGTTAACTTTATGAATCGGGGCCCTGGTCTTGTGCAGGCACCCTGACTCCTGGTCACGCATAATGGTGGAACCGGCTGATATACAATGAATTTATTTTCACGGGATATGTAAATGAGATTGTAATCTTTTTTTATTCGTATCATTATCTTATTAGAATTCATTTTATAATTAATTTGAAATATAATACAATACTGATAATATGAAGTAAGTATTATGTACGTCAAACTAATCAATTTATTTGCCTTTGGAATTGGTTTAAGTACAAATTGTTTAATAAAAAAGATTTTTTCAAATCGCGCGGTCCAGCCGTCTTCGAGTAATCGAGTAACATACATAAAAAAAAGATTCCGATGAACTGAGAACCTCCTCCTTTTTTGAAGTCGGTTAAAAAGAGGAGCTAACTTTTTGTAATATTTTATGGGATAGGTGTACATTTATAAAATTTAGATTTTTTTAGAAGATAAATAATATTTTAGAAAAAATACTAGAAAAAATCGACTCACCCGTAGCACTCGGGACTCGAACCCGCACCCTTGGGATTCCGGCCCAATGCATTAAAGCGGCAAAATCTTCTAGTACATTTGTTTATAGCTAAGTATATATTATAATTCAAAACGAAATTAATGATTTAAAAATAATGGATTAACACTTGAAACACGATCCTCTTTTTTTAAAACAAGTAATCGCTAGCGGGTCCTACAGACCCATTACTTATTGTAAAATATTTAGAAAAAATACCCTTTCTGGGTCTGAAAAACCCATGAGCGAGTCCCCAAAATATGTTAATAAAAATAAATCGAAAGCTCAACGCTCCGCTGTTACATATTTCTGAATAATCATAAATATTTAAATATCGGAAAGTTGAATGAATAATTACTGCTAAACAAAGAACTTAAATTCAAATAAAAAAGTGAAAAGAAATTGTTGGAAATACCTTTAGTTTTGTACTAAAAGAGGAAACCAATAATTACACGCGCTTGGCTCAAAAGAACAAAAAATGTGCGTAACTCGTCAGCACATACATTCCCCTCCCTCTTTCACCGGGCGTTAGTAAGAGACAAAAGTATGTCAATTTATCTTGTTCTGTGTTTGTGTGTCGCCTCGGATTCGAACTGTGGTCCTTTTGTATGGTGTCAGCGAGAAATTGTTATTCTAAGAATCGTACGTTTTCTTTAACACTACCACTCCTACCACTAACTTCAATTTATATTTATCCAGATTAAGTAATTATTTGCACTAACTATTAAAGAAAAAAGTGTTTTAAGCAACTTCACTACTTTAATAAAAAAAGACAAAGTTTACTGAAAATTGTTTCAAAAAGTGTTATAAGAAAACGCTAAATAAGTATATGCTTTTAAGCACAATAAGATGATCAAATACATTTTTTAGAAGGGCAGGAAATTTAAAACCTTGCTAAATGTATAAATAGACATAAATATATTGCGTCTTAAATATAAAAAAAATCTTGTTTAAACGACTAAGGCAAAGATTACAATAAGGAAGCTGCCCACTTGAAACTGTTCAAATTAGCTATTCGCAGATCATAATGGCCACTTGTAAAACCAGATAGTTTAAAAAAAACATACTTACTTAACACATAGAGCACGAATTGAGGCCAAAAGGACACTATTCTCTGTTGCTTTGAGTACAAATAGGAATACAGTGAAACTATGAACAGTATGACTAATTGGGATTTAGATATCGAATGACGCAAAAAAAAAACAAAAGAAGATATCATGATTTTTGAGTGCTGCACGCACAAAAAGCGTGGAAACATAGGTATAAAAATGCTTTATAAACCTAAATTTAAATACAGTGTTTTGTCTTCTTCGTTCAAACTCATTTCATAATAAAAAAAACTATTTTTAACTAAAATAGGTTTATTCAACGTTTGTTTTTTTTTATGAATAACAAGGATTATCATCAATTTATATTTTACTTGTTATGATCTAGTAAGATTGATTGATTAGGTTGAAAAACAAAGGACTTTGTGTCCTTGTACATTTTTCTCACAATTCTTTTTCGTGTAAAAATTAATTAATAAAATAACCCCTTTCTACTTAGTGAAAATTTGGAAACTATCTTCATTTTATAAAGCATTGCAGAATAAACACTTCACAGTTCCCGTGAATGTAAACTATCTCGCTGTGAAACTAACGTAGTGCGAGACTTTGTATAATGTTTGTTACTACGTAGGTAAACGTGAAGTTTCTGTGGTAGTTGTAGTTCCCATTTGTTTATTCACCTTACAACTTACACCAAAAGTTTTAACTTAAGCAAACGTTACTTACACCAAAATTTATAAGTTGTAACTCATAGAGGTTGTTAAAATTTCTATTAGCTGTATTTTTGCTAAAAAAATAAAAAATATAAAAACCCGCCTGCATCAAAAGACAACTCAATTGAAAAGATGGAAACAAGAGATTAAAGGCAACATAATAACATGCAGTCGGAGGCATGTATAAAGTGACATTGTGAATAATTTGACTTATCATTAAAATTCTAAACCTCTGACTGCATGTTATTATGTTCCCTTTAATATTTGATCTTGCTTCCATCTTTTCAGTTGACTTGTCTTTTGATGCAGGTTTTTAATTTTTTTAATTTTATTTATGTCCTTTTAGTTATTATAATATTATGGTAATGATATATCTTTTTAAAATCCTTATGATAAGCCCTTTAATTTAATACCCATATGGCAGTATTCTAAAAAAAAAAATTTTTCACTTCAATTAATACTACCGCACAGCAGCCATATTGTTTTTTTTAACATCACTTACCTAAGAACACCTTGAGCTGGCGAGACGAATTTAACGATATATTAATAATAGAAATACGTTCAGCCGTTTGATACATATGAGGTAATAAAGAATATTAATCATAAACCTAACCCTTTCCATGCAGTCGGGTAAAAACCCAAAGCAAATCAAAGTCATAGTCATAGTCATAGTCATATTGTTTATTGCAACATGTTGGTTACAAAGATCTTACAAAGTAAATGGTATCATAAACATGACCCTGTAAGGATATTGCAACTTAAAATTAAATTAAAAATACTAAAATAACTTAAACATAATATTAAAGTTTCTTTTAAGTACTAACAAAAACAAAAAATCTAGAATAGGTAAACAACATTATACTTAGATGAGATCAAGGAGGCTACTTAAATTAATTAAAAAAAAAATGTTATGTATAAAAACATTTTTCTATTAAAAAATCTTTTAAAAAGTTAACTTACTGCTTGACGTGCACGCTCGTGGTCGCCCATACCCGCATAACCAGTTAGGTTTTTGTGTTTTCAACGCACAGATAACTCTTTGTTGCTTGTGGCTATCGTTTTTTTGTCGTTGATTAAATATGCTTTGGTTTGCCTTTGTAGGCTGGAGTCACCGTGATAAGGGAGTTTTGGGAAAGATAAATTGAGATAACTATAACTATAGTTGCATCTGCTTTGGTACGAAATAAAGTCATATACTTATTAAATTTAGATTTTTCGCATTCACAATGCTTTTTATATTAAGATAAATAATATTAGAAAAAATACTAGAAAAAATCGACTCACCCGTAGCACCTCAGACGGGACTCGAACCCGCACCCTTGGGAATCCGGCCCAATGCACTGACCAATTATGCTACCGAGTCGCCAGTAGGAGTGGCGAAATTTTTTAATACTTTTTAACTTCTTCGCTGCAAGCCAGCGCAATTTCATCAATGTGAGGAAATATCCCCACATTCGAAAGAAACATCTTTCCAGATGTTTTGACAATCAATAAATTGGTCAGTGCATTGGGCCGGATTCCCAAGGGTGCGGGTTCGAGTCCCGTCTGAGGTGCTACGGGTGAGTCGATTTATTCTAGTATTTTTTCTAATATTATTTATCTTAAGTCATATACTCTTAGAATAATAACACCTAGAAGCCGAGTCCTTGTATGTAAAGTGAGGCAAAAAATACTGAGACAAAATGGCTTAGTTTTCAGATTTATATCCTTCATACGTTACCTAATCGTAACTAAAATCCAATAAAATAGTAACTTATCCCCTAAAGGTAGGGAAATTGAAACTATTTCGTTCTATTTCTTTCTATTCTATACAAGGTGTTACAAAAATACCCCTAATGCCGAATATGGTATATAGGGACCATCAAACTGAACAACTTTTACTAAGGGGCCAACTCTGAAATCGCGAAAAAAAAAAAACAGCTGTTTCATACATTTAGATATTTTCGATTTTAATTTTTGTATGAAACAGCTGATTTTTTTCGCGATTTCAGAGTTGGCCCCATAGTAAAAGTTGATCAGTTTGATGGTCCCTATATACCATATCCGGCATTAGGGGTATTTTTGTAACACCTTGTATAGGTAACGTATGAAGGATAAAAATCTGAAAACGGAGCCATTTTGTCTTAGTTTTTTTGCCTCACTTTTGACAGTGCGCTTAGTAGGGACCTATCGTTCTAGGTTGTTATTATTCTAAGTATATTGACATGTTTTGTTTTGTTTCCTTTAACGGGCAATGCTCCATTTAATTACTAAATAAAATAATGATGTAAAGAAACATAATCATTAAGAAGGGCTCAAGACAATGTTGTTTGCCCATAAGCTCATTTACTGAGATTCTAGAGTTGAGCCTCTTTGTTGGTAGCTTCATATTCATCATCTAATATTGAGAATAATTAGGCAAATTATTTTTCTTTTTTACAAATGCCGTGTACCAGATACTCAAAAACAGGTCTTAATGACATTATTTTATAGGCCGCATCTTAAATGTGGTAATAAACTTCAAGACGAACAGCCTAAATTTAAAATCGGTCCCCGAGGCCCTGCGGCCGTGAAGTGTTGATAAAAAAGCGGTTAAGCGTGAGAGGTATTTGAAGCGAAGGTAAGATACTTAAGTATGTACCTTATATTTATTTGTTACGGCAAATCATAGTTGCCGAAAATCAGAAACTAAGGTTAATGACGAATTGACTATACATTAGTTTTAGGCTTCGTCCACGAGCGATTAATCGCTGAGCGATTTTTTGTCGCCGGTAATAGAACATACAGAATTCAATACGTAAACGCCCACGAGCTACAAAAAGTAGTTCAGCGACTAATCGCCCGCGTAATGACACTGACAAAAAGTGACAAAGGGTTTAACTTAGCCAGTGAGAAAAAAACGCCGCGATTAACACCGCGATAATAGAACCGACACAATATCAGCTAATGTGTGAATCGTAAGTAGGTATTCGAATATGTCGATATAGAGTTAACAATCACTCAGCTACGAAGGTAGTTTGATACCTAACTATCATTATTGACTATAAGTATTTTTTAAATACTAAGTAAAACTGTTATACTTACTAACATTTATAACTAACATATCTTAACCCTAAAACTGTAACCCGACCCAGTGCTTACCTCTCGGCGGCGGCCATTTTTTATCTCCACTCAAGACAGGGGCCATACGGGCCCTCACAAACTATCATACGGGTCCAAACAACCCATATCAGGGATCTTGATTTTCGCATAATGTCAAGATTTTTTTTAAATGCGAGACTAGTTTTATAGTTTCTTTTAAGGAAACCATGACAGATTTTAAAGTGAAATTTTTTGATGGCAACAGTAAAATCGAGATATAAACAAAGTAATCTGTTAAAAATAAAACAAAATTGGCTTCACTGTCATTAATTCATCAACGCCAAAGCGGACGCATGCGGCCGGATAACAATGCAATATCTATTGTGTCTCATTTACCGGGCGTTGAAGTCTTTGCAGTTGGTGACATCAATGATCATTTTGGTATTGCATTGTAACTCGGTTGAAACGTCGAGAGAAGGTAGTGTTTAAACACCTAAGTTTAGTTTAAAACGCGTTTAATACCTAAGACTTTAATCCCATAAAATGCAACGCAAAAGTTTAAAAGTATATCTCTTGGTTACTGCGATTGTGTAATACGATGTGATGCAATCTTTATACACATTTGCATGACCCCTACAATTAATACACAAAGGATTCAATCAGCATCGCTGTAAATGACACTAGATCCATTCAAATAATTCCATACGAACAATAATATCCACATGTGGTCCGAGATGTGGGAACTGGTCAAAGGGTTGGGGTTGAATTTTAATCACAATTTACGTAAGTGCTTGAGCAATAGAGGGTGATACTAAATTTATATTGCTGGTATGTCATTTGTGTTAAACCATGTTAGTAGGTTTCGTAGCTAAGAAAGAGCAACTAGGATTTCGTAGCTAAGAAAGAGCAACTAGCATTTTATGTTTTCAAAATGTTAGAATAAATAATATACAACATGTTACAAAAATATCGCGAAAAAAATCAGCTGTTTCATACATTTTGATATTTACGAATTTAATTTTTGTATGAAACAGCTGATTTTTTTCGCGATTAGAGAGTTAGTCCCATAGTAAAAGTTGTTAAGTTTGATATCCCTTATACCATATTTGGCATTAGGGGTATTTTTGTAACATGTTGTATTGGTTTTAAAATCAAAGTAAGTAGCTAATAAAATAAAAAAGTAACTAAAGACATGTTTTTTCTCACTTCTGAATAAGAGAAAAGGATTTTCAATGCATTTATGTTTGGCCTTCATAGTAAAAAACATCTCATTTGACTTTTGTTCTGATGTGGATGTATATTACTTCTTCCTTAGAAAATATCTTCAAACGAAGCCTTGCTATTATTTTAAAACAGCACTTAGTCTAAACAAAACACAAGCTATCTACTAACTAATTGACATTATACGCTTGTCAATCGTCCCACTTGGGAAACAACCAAACAAAAAGAGATACAAAACTACTCTGTACAGTACCACCAACGTCATTCACAACAGACTTTAAACTTTAGAGTGCAGTAATAGATGATATTTTTAAATGACAATGTGTTCCAACTTTTGTTGCCGACTGTACTTGTAATGGTCGAGTTGTAGACAAACGTCCGCATCCGTCCGCCTCGGTCCCGCCAATTAATAAAGACAATTTTGTTTTATAGGCAGTAACTCAGATCGCCTGTCACACCGTGTCGTAACAACTTGAGCGTTAAACGCGATTTGACAGATGTCATATAGGTACGTTTTGAATGAACGACAATATGAAACCGAATATGACTAAAAAAGACTTATACTTATACTTCTTGTAAAAAAGAAACCACTGCTCATACTAATAGATAGGTTGCAAAAAGTGCAGGCCATTAATTGCCGTGTGAACCCAGTGCAAGCATTAATGACCTAAGTATTATTATTGAAGTGCCTACTAATTCTAAGTCTGGTGGTAATGGACGACAAAGCAATATAGTTGTTGCTACTTTTACTTAATATTAAAGTAACTATAAGAATCTAAAAAGTTTAGAAGAATTTGATTTTTTTTTTCTAAAAACTCCTACGATATAAAAATCTTCCAATAGCAAAGTAGCTACTTATCATAGGATGACATATGAAGAAATTGGACACTATGGAAAGGTCACACAATTTATTTTGTCGTAAATATAAATTCAAATTCCATTCGTAGTGAACTTCTTACATTCACTTCAATTCAAATAATGAAACCGCAAAATTAATTCGCAAATGAATAATTCTATTTCTATAACCATTTTTGTTACAGATGGTCAGCAACGTCCGCGCTAATTACACTTCGGTGTGACAATTCTCCAGTTTTACGAGCCGGGAGCCGGCCATTTCACCGGCGTTTAGCTGGGAGCCCTGCCCTCTGATTTTATGGACTAAGCCAGATTTGGCCAACCTACTCGAAGTAACGACCTACACGCCAACTACCTATGTTACACGAACGATTTGAAGACATAAACTGCCTTTCAATTGTGTATTATATAAGAGTAATTCTAGAAAATGACTTTTTACGATTTCTGACATAACTTGGAGTTCCTTATTTACCATCGCCAATAAAGTTTATATGCAATGAATTTAGTGCCTTTATTTTTTAATAAATCCATAGGCAATGTTGACTAGGGAAAAATATCTGCAATACAGATTTTAAGTATCTAACGTCTTTTATTAATTTACAAAGTTAGCTTGTGAAAAAAAAAATTAAAAAGCTTGTGAACGACGCAATTATTCAAAGAGGTTCAATTGAATTTCAATAGCATTGTGAATGCTTAAATCTCAAATTTAAAAGATTCAATAGAGTCGTTGAAAAGAAGAATTTTATAGTGGAAGTAAGTAGTAGTGTTTCTGAGATTTTAAAATAGTTTAAGTATTTACCATAAAATAATATGTTTAAGTACCAACATACTCTTGGCCGTATCGTATTTATTTTTACATCCTTTAATTACAAACTCCAGCGTCCACAACCAAACCTATTGTTTTAAAAATAATTGAAACAAACACTATATTTATCCACAACAAAATCTACGCGCTCTATAAAGTAACTCACAAAGCATAACAGGGAGTCGAACCCACACACATATCAATAGTACTTAACTTAGATGGTATCTACTCATCCATACATACAAATCGCAACTTTCCCTATCCGACGTATGGTGAAAATATAACTGAATGCTTCATGAATTTCATCAACCAGCCGTCTCTTTCTAGCTTATGTTTCTGTCTCTTTCGCACTCAATCTCCATTATGAGGATAAGAGGACATTGAGCGTAAGATTGCGCGGTTTTCTTCCTGCCACTGCTGAAAATGTGTGCCAAACAATCTTGAGCTCTATTTGTAAAACTTAAGGGGTTGTTTTAAGGGTGGAGGGTGTAGTTTTGGGGTGGTGTGGTATAAGGAAGTGCTCCCTCGGAGGGCAAGTTGCTATCTCAAGGTCCCCAGCTGACACATCAGCCGTCAGGACCGCGATGGTGCCGCCATCTTTAAGTTACTGTCGTTGGAGAGATAAGTTGACGGCATGAAAACACAATTTTAAGCCATAACATAACTAGTGTGTTATTAAAAAAAATATAAGTACATAATTAACTTCATAATAATAGAATTTTATTGTAATTTTGTGATAATGTTTCGTTGTGTTTTTTTTTGTAATTGAAAAAAAAAACCACTAACGGTTACTAAAGGATCTTTAAAAAAGATTTTGGTTCAATAATGTGATTATAATCTTCTTTTCTAACCACGCGTCCACACGCGTCGTTCAAATAATAGTTCGTTTTTTATTAAATATTTTTCATACTAGGTACTTACTTAATTTCATACTTGTTTACCTTAGGGCCCCCGCGCACTAGGCAGCCTGGCTGCGCAGCCAGGCTGCGGCAGCCAGAATATTTGCGCAGCCAGTGATAAGCAGCCAATCAACGACTAGTCTTAATCCTTCCGTCGAGCGATATGGACGTGGAAGAACTTATAATTATTGCTTACCTATCTCGTAAAAAACGCAAAACAAAGAAAAGACACTGGATTCATCCACTTTTTCTAGAAAGACACTCAAAAGGCTTATTCCAAACCTATTTCAAAGATGTTCGCGCATTCCCAGACCGGTTTTTTAACTACACGAGGATGTCAGTGCAATCGTTTGATAACCTTTTGGAAAAAATACGAAATTCAATCAAGGGCACTGATACTCCTATGCGAGCTTGTATAAGTCCTGAAGAAAAACTGGTAATAACTTTGAGGTGAGTACGAAAATGAAAGATATTGCTAATTAGTCATAACATTTATTATTTATTTCTTACATGTAGGTATGGTAATGAATTACCTAGTTCAAGTTGTCCTGTGTAGTAAATAATTCTAGTAATTCAGAACCCTGAGACGTATCTGTTGCATTTGTGTCAGTTGGTGATAACGCATCAGTATAAACAGTATTGTCTTGCCTGTCTGAAACAGTCGTAGAATACCCACGGCGGCTTTCAGCGGTCGTGGCTTCTGGTCTATAATTCGAGTGTGTCGAGTATCCAAAGCGATACTGCCCACTGCTTGTGGTTTCCGGTCCATATTCATTCGAGTATCCTTGACCTTGGCGATATTGTCCACTGAACGATGTTTGTGGTCTATATGATCTGGCGGCCGATGTCCCTGGTTCATAATCAATATAACGTTGGCGAAACGGACTAAATTCAGAATCGTGAGTTTCCATTTGAGCTTTTTTTATAACTTCAATTAACTCCATTTTTGTAGAAAGTTTACGATGTCTCGGGATATTTTTGAAATCATCAAGAAGTGAAAGCATAAATAGTCTATCTGAATCAGACTCTTGCTGTTTTTCACGCTCTTCTCTCATTACAATACTTTCCCTTAATACCTGCACCAAATTATCGTCGTCACTTGTCTTCTTCTTTTTGGAAACAGGTCGTTCACCTTGAGTACTACCGCTGTTAGCGTTGAAAGAAAGAAAGAAAAATAATTTATTTGGGACATACGACAACAAAACTAAACAAAACTTAACATAAACCACTATTTGTCCCAAAACGGACCCGACTCAGCATAATGCATGGTCTACGACCAGCGCTGGTCTTCCGTCGGGACCGGTTTGTTGACGCTGCGATTCGATATATATATAAAAAAAATAAAAATACAAATGAAACAATCAACAACAAACAACAAATTCAATGACCAACCCCTCCACATCCAGTTCGCGTCACTATTACATACATAAATGTATGTAATAATGACACAGACCAAACGCAAATGGATCCGTCACCGAACTTAACAATGACACAGACCAAATATATATCTAGTCTGTGTCACCATCATGATCTATGCTCTGGAGAGCTGTCTGTCATCTGTCACTTCTCTGACTTGACAGAACCAGAAGCCATGCTCAAGCTAGTAGGTAGACATTTATTTTCTTGATTCTTTTTTTGTCTACAACAGTAAACAAATAATTTTATTCGCACTGATGTAAATAAATAGATACCCTGAGTCCCTAGAATATTAGTGCTCTGTCTTTGTGCGTGCATAGTGTGGACAAGAAAGACAAGACAGGACGACATTTTACAAATTCAAAACAACAGACGAGACGCCATATCGCGTCAACATAACCACCTACCTATATAATTTGTGGCGTCAACACCATCAACCAACGACGCTATTGTATGAGATTGATTAAAAATACAATAGGTAGGTACGTAACATACATAAAACAAGGCACAATATCAACATAACATAACATTAAAGGGGGAACAATAAGACTATACGAGTGATAAACATGGTTTAACAGTCCTTATTTTACTTAAGGGACCCAAAACGAAAGCCCGTTTCGTAACAGCTGGATAGAACAAAAAGCATCCAGCAACATGAACAAATATATTACAGCAAGGAAAACAATGCCTCACGAATGTCTGGGACAGAAAATAGAGGTGAGTAATGGTTAAATGACACTCACGTCTTGCATTTGAGTTTCCTGTGTTCGTTGATTAGCAACAAGGAACGATTTTAGTTTATTCTTAAAATTGTTAATGTTTTGCAGGTCCCTAATCGGTGGAGGAATGTTATTCCAGCATTTGGAAGCTGCATAACGGAAACTACCACGGAAGGCGGCGGAAGCATGTTGAGCGGTAGCCAGCTGTCGAGCACATTTACGTGCCCGATAAGACCTGTGGCCTGAGATCAAGGACAGCTTGTTGTGAAGATACCCAGGTGCGCTATGTTTGACTACCCCAAACATTCGGCAGTACGTGTTTCATCCATGCTATTATGAGTTTCATTCATCAGTACGGTGGGCCGAAGAAAATGAAGTTGTTCGAAATATACGTATGGACTCTTGCGCGAAGCTGCTGATCCACTTTTAACACCAGCTCTGCGTTTTACTTCCCTGCTGTAACTAGTTCTGATGTTCTTCCACTTGCTCTGTAGAGATTTACCTGAAAATTATATATGTTCTTTGTTACAGATATCTTGCTACAGGATGTTCTCTAATGGAATTGAGTCATAATTATCGGATTGGTCATACAACTGTCCGAGATATCATATGTGAAGTTTGCATGGCGATTTGGGAGAATTTAAGACAGTCATCGTTTCCAGAATTAAATGAAGAGAGGTGGCTTGAAATAGCAAAAGGTTTCGATGAAAATGCAAACTATCCCAATTGCATTGGTGCCATTGATGGAAAGCATATAAGAGTGATAAAACCCAGCGATTCAGGATCACTGTACTATAATTATAAAAAATATTTTTCCATCGTTTTACTTGCTGTATGCGATGCAGATTACAAGTTCACATATATAGATGTCGGAGCTTATGGTAAATGTAGTGACTCATCTATATATAAAGAATCCATTTTGTATCAAAAACTTCTCAACAAAGATATACAAATCCCGCAGAAGCGCCCCATATCAAGTGATGGAGTACCGATGCCATACGTCATAGTGGGGGATGAGGCATTTGGCTTATGTGAAAATTTAATGAGACCTTATGGAGGTAGAAGTTTAACAGCGGAGAAAAGAATCTTCAACTATAGACTGTCACGGGCAAGGCGGTACATAGAATGTACGTTTGGGATTTTAGCAAACAAATGGAGAATTTTTCACCGTCCACTAGATGTCAGACAGGAACTTGCAATAGCCATAGTACAAGCTTGCTGTGTCTTACATAACTACGTGCGAGAAAGAGACGGGTATAGATTTCAAGACACACTGTACGTTCCACCAGAACTGGAAATAACCGTTGCACCCACAAATAGAGGCAGCCGATCATCAGCATCTTATAGGGATTTATTTGCGGATTATTTTACTAATGCAAATCCGTTAGAATGGCAAAACAGATATGCATTAGAATAGTGCCTACCTATTTATCCAAATAAAACATTGATTTGAAAATACCTAGTTAGTACAAAAAATAACAATAACTAATACAGAGTTATTCTGCGATACCTTACAAAAATATTGATTGGTGTTGCAGAATCACTCTGTATTATACATACTGTATAATCCAATTAATAAAAATACATGCTTACCAAATTCATTTTTTTCATTTTCTGATAAATTTTCCGAGCACATTTTGTTCGTGATTTCTTCCCATCTTCTTTTCTTTAAATCCCGATCACTGTATTCTTCTGATGTTATGTCCCAAATAGCTTTACGGCTTTCAATTTCCCGAATAAATTTCTCTGTATCGAAAGTCATTTTAACAAAGTTCGGAACGCAAAATACGTCTGGCTGCTACAACTAGTGCGCGGAGACTGACCGCAGCCACATACATTCGCCTACACACGTTGTGGCTGCGCGCAGCCAGCCGGCTGCCGTGCAAACAAGCGCTTTGTATTGGCTGCCGCAGCCGGAAATTCGTGGTTGCCTAGTGCGCGGGCTCCTATACAACGTCATATGTTTTACTGGCTGCCGCAGCCTGGCTGTGCAGCCAGGCTGCCTAGTGCGCGGGGGCCCTTATTCTATCTAACTATAAAGATCTTTAACATATTTTTATAAAACTTAAAAGCTTATTATTAACCCTAAAACAATGATTAAAAAGTCAGTTAATATTAACCAAGTTCGTAATTAATTCATAAAAAATAACGATAAGGGCAGCTGACGGAAATTTCTTATTAAAATTCAAGGAAAACCCAATCCTATCACAATGGTATAAGCTTATTTTTCCTATCAAAAACACTCTTCGAATTGTAAGAATAATTTTGTCTGTTAAAAATGCACCTTATTACAATACTGTTTGATGTTTTTTGCAAAAGCAATAATCAATCGTTTTGACAAATTGTTACGATCAGCTGTTTACAATTGCATTTATGACACATTGCTCGCGAAATCATTAATCTTGGAGTTAACTTTATAAAAAGTAATATAATATGATTGAAATTTAATTGTTTCACCAATAGAGTTGTACTTACCTATGGAGTCACAGAACGGGGCGACAAAACATTTCGACATCAGCCATTTTTAATGTCCCCACTGCTGGGCCACAGGCCTTCTTTATGGGTGAATAAGGAGGATGGGCCATAACCCGCCACGCGGATCCAATGCGGATTGATGCAAATGCAGCCAGGACCAACGACTTAACGTGCCTTCCGACGGAGGAACTCGAGATAATAAGTTTTTGGTCACCCATCCCATGACCGACCTTTGCGAAAATTGCTTAACCTCCGCTATCGCAGGGCCAGGAGCTAACCACTGCACCACCAAGATTCTTCAGATAATTATTACATTTGTGTGTACCTTTGCTACTGATTGTGAAAGTTAGGCAAGTTTCGCAAATTTTTGTTATAGATGGGTGATCAAGGAACTATTTCGAGCAAATGATTATTTGTATGAATAACATTAAACTAAATAAATAAATATTTGACTACATCACATTATATTGCTCCGATTCCAAAGTAAGGAGCTAAAGCATTTGTGTTATGTAAATCAAAGACAACGGTGGTATCACAAACACCCAGACCTGAGCTAATATAGAAAAGTTCATTTTCTAAATTGACCTAACCGGGGATCGAACCCGGGACCTCAGAGATGGCGACACCTTGAAAACCGGTGTACAAAGCCACTCGACCACGGAGGTCGTCGAAACTGTTTAAACTCTGGAAACTGTTTTAATTTCTTCTAGTGTACTTTGCAGAGCAGGTTGTTAGACATATTCCATTTTTCTCGGAAACGACTGGGCCGATTTCGATGCGGTTTGCATTCAAAAGGTTTCATTTCAGAGACGGATGTAAGACACACATGTTTCATGGTGGTAAATCCGTCAGGGGCTACCATTGCCATCGCCCTGTTCTATTTCAATTAAAATCTTAATTAATCATAACTGCAAGATATAAGTTCATTTCGGGGTACATACATAATGGCAACCCCGTCGGATTTTTCTTAAGTTTGATATTTTTGAATAGGTGGATAAAATATGTATAGTACCTACATCACTTGTAGTCGGGGGATTTTCCTAAAAAAAATAAAAAGACTAACTAATTTCAACAATGGAAAATGTTTATTTTTTTAGTTTTAGTTTTCCATTTTTTGTGTTTTGTTATTGTGACAGGTCTACGGATTTTAACGTGTTTTAATTTTTTATCCAACCCAAGAAATTATATTTTTAGCCATGACGCTCATTCGACTTTGCCCTGAATCGATCTGCTACGATAAGCTACTTTGTCAAAATAGCAAATTTCTCATTGTCTTGGAGTTATTTAGTGAAAACAGCTGTTTCTTGACTCTACAAGGTCGTTAGTACCTGTTGATTTTTCATTCATGTCTTGTGTTGTGTGAGAACTTAAATATCTGACTTAAAATAATTTATCAAAGCTATATCTTTTTAGAATGAGCATAGTACGACCTCCGTAGTCGAGTGGCTTTGTACACCGGTTTTCAAGGTGTCGCCATCTCTGAGGTCCCGGGTTCGATCCCCGGTTGGGTCAATTTAGAAAACGAACTTTTCTATATTGGCTCAGGTCTGGGTGTTTGTGATACCACCGTTGTCTCCGATTTCCATAACACAAGTGCTTTAGCTACTTACTTTGGAATCGGAGCAAAATGTATGTGATGTTGTCAAATATTTATTTATTTATTTATTCATTTCAAACTTACAAGACTAATAAATCGAGTTACATAGGTACCCACATAAATAAACAAAGATCCCGACGAACTAACAACCTCGTCCTTTTTTGAAGTCGGCTAAAAAAAGTTCATCATCAGTACTTACAAAATATATTTTCATTTTTTAAGCTGCTTTTACATAGTTAATTGAAGATTTAAAGCAAATTGGTTGAAAACAATACCTATGGCTAAGAACGAACATCAAGTAAGATGTTGATATACTAGAAGAAATTCGACGTTCCCACTAGTGACTCGGTAGCTCAGCGGTCAGAGCATTGGACCGGATATCCAAAGGTTGCGGGTTCGATTCCCGTCCGAGAACATAATCTGGTGCGAGTCGTATTTTTGTAGTATATTTTTTTAATTTTTTTTATTTATTGTCACAAAATCCACAGCACTTAAAAATTAACAGTAATACTATCTCACAAATTTTGCTTACTGCCAATAACGGATTTACATTTTATTTATTGAACATATAACATAACATGAGAAATAGGCAGTACACCCGTGCAATTAGAGCAAAGTTATAAGTCTAAAAGAGAATTAAAAGTCACAAAAGTACGTAATTATGGTCATAAACAGTAAAAATCTAATTATATTATACAAGGTGTTACAAAAATACTCCTAATGCCGAATATGGTATATAGGGACCATCAAACTGAACAACTTTTACTATGGGACCAACTCTGAAAAAACAGCTGGTTCATACAAAAATTAAAATCGAAAATATCAAAATGTATGAAACAGCTGATTTTTTTTTCGCGATTTCAGAGTTGGTTCCATAGTAAAAGTTGTTCAGTTTGATGGTCCCTATATACCATATTCGGCATTAGGGGTATTTTTGTAACACCTTGTATATATGTGAGTACATGTGTATGTGTGTGTGTGGGGGGGGGGGGGGGGTCTACTTTTTGTTATTGCTATTATTCTCCATCTCTTTAATTATACCAGAGCGGAAAGTTTGCTTACTACCTCTGAAGATATCCACAAAATCACTGTGTTTAAATTATTTAGTATTATATAAAAATAGCATTGTAAATAAATGCTAAAATCTCAAAATGAAAAAACTAACATCAATATGAGGTAATTTTGTGAAGTAGATGGGACACCATTAATAACGTTGAAAGGAAATAATAAAAAACTGCCAAATTTTAGCCAAATAATATGGCGTCAGTTACCAAGGTATTGATTGTCAGCAGCTGTTTTATTTGGACAGTATTTTACGAGCCCTTACCCCTCGCCGCCCGGCGCCCGCTGTGCATGGTGACGTCACAAAATGGCTGCTATGACGAAATGGCTTGCACATTTCAGACCTTGCCACAAAAGATTTTAAAACACTGTTTAATTTAGATACTGCGTGATGCCGTCTCTTTCAAACAATATTGTCAAAAAAGTGACAGCATCACATTTTAACAGTGTCTAAGTTAAGTACTTGTTGAACAGTGCTTTAAAATATTTTGTTTTGCCTTTGTTTTCAACAATATTGAGATTTATTTTTAGCTAGCTGTAAGCAAACGAAGTATTTGATTGAATCAGGCATTACTTGGCGGAAGTCCCAAACCATTGTGAAAAGAGAAATATATGTAGCTTTCTTTTGCGGCTTTTTAGCTTATTTTTGCGGGAGTAAGCTACATATATTTCTCTTTTCACAATAGCAAACGAAGTGACAAACTTTATAATAAAAAAGTGTTGGAAATATCTATCTGGAATTATGCGGATTTAGCCCCTTGTTATATAACATTAATGAATAAAGTGTATCGAGAATGCTGAAACTATAAATAGGTGTGTAATTAAAGAAACGATAACATCAGATTATTGATTATATATAAACAAAGCAAATAGATAATTGAGTATTTGCTGAAAATTTGTCTCGAGATTTTTGTCGTTGGTACCGGCTGCATTTGAAGTCGTTAACACCCACTAATCCGCATTGGGCCCGCGTGGTGGTTCATGGTCCAACCTCCTTATCCACCCATAAGGTAGGCCTTTGCCCCAGCAGTGGGGACATTAAAAATGGCTGATGGTCATGGTCGCTTGCTTTTTATTTGTATTTTGTTCATCGAATTCTGCGTTAAGTTGATTAAAACAATCTTTACTTAGGTACTTATTTACGAAAAGAAGTAAGTTGAATGAATTTTTTGGGTTCCACCGATATAGTATCGTTAGTAAAATGTCAAGTCTAACAAAATGTGAGTTGTCATCTACAATTTTCTACGCTTTTTTCAACCGTCGAAAATATTGTCAACTTTAAATAGTTAAAAAAATGCATCTGCCGGTTACAGACAGACGATCCATCAAAGTGTATTATTGGCACTGGCACAGGCAACTGCCGATGTGACAACGTCCAACTTTTACAGAAGCCATTTGCGCGGATGACTTGGCAGTTTGGGAGCCACTGAGTATATGTTAAACGATATGTTTGAGCAACTGGTGTGCTATTCTGGATATGTTACTGTAATAAAACTAGAAGCATACACTTGTTTATTTTAAGGGGTTCCGTACCGAAAAGGTAAAATGGGACCCTATTACTAAAACTCCGTTGTCCGTCCGTCCGTCTTTCACCAGGTTATATCTCATGAACCGTGATAGTTAGACAGTTGAAATTTTCACAGATGATGTTTATCTGTTGCCGCTATAACAACAAATACTAAAAAACAGAATAAAATAACTATTTAAGGGGGACTCCCATACAACAAACGTGATTTTTACGGAACCCTTCGTGCGCGAGTCCGGCCCATATTTTCCGGGTTTTTTTACAAAGATGGCAAGGAGATTCACTACCTATCGATGAATAGAATTTGACTGAATACTGGAAAATTCATGGTTTATAAGTGTTTCGGCAGAGGTCTATCGATAAGTAAAAAAAAAGATTCCGACGAACTGAGAACCTCCTCCTTTTTTGAAGTCGGTTAAAAAGGGTCAAACAATTACTTTTGAAGATCAATCCAAGTACCTATATATCATGATGATAATTCATCTTTCATTTGTGAACATTTTGCTATCAATTTCGTTATTTAGGACAATAAAGAGAAATTAAACGTGTCTCTTTCATTTGTACATTCACTGCATTCAATCACAGAAGCCTCAGAAAACAATAGTATCAAACAAAAGATACAGTTATTATTATCACATCCACAATGCTCGGCAAAATATCTCTGCTCATCTTTCAATGGAAACTTGGATAAAACACAATTCATTTATGAATTTCTGATAACATTGTTACATTCCGGTGAATGTTATTTATTCATATTGATATTTCTCTTGGTGAATTTCTTTGAAAATAAGTTTATATAACATACATTGTGGTACTTATATCCATTTATAAATAGCATGATTTTGGGATAGGAAAATAATTCCTTTATGAAAAAATCTCTTTGTGAGGATAATAAGAATTTAGATTTTTATAACGATAAATAAATAGTATATAAAGCTGAGTGAATGGGATTATCAGAATATTAAAGGAATTAGGGAATTTCCGTTTATAGTGATGTGAAAATCCACTTCGGAAAGATATACATTATCTGAATGCGAGAGAAAAATAAGTGTTTGTAAACGTATCACAATAAAATTGTTTTTTTAGTCGTCTAACAAGAGATATAATAACTACTGTATCTAACGTACTTAATTTTCAATCTATAACAAAAACTATTTTTTAAGTTATAACTTTCAAAGTTGTTTTACGTTTTTTGACAGCAATAGAAAAAGTCGAAACGTCAGAAATGCTAAATATTTTTTCTCCATAGGCTGCTTGTATACAAGGTGTTACAAAAATACCCCTAATGCCGAATATGGTATATAGGGACCATCAAAATACGCTAAGAAATTTTGACGTAACTGCGGCAGACCGGACCAATTCAACGAGTACCTGCCAAAAATTTTGTCCGACCTAGGGACGAAATCTCAGCAACACACAGCGCGTCGTGTCTAGCACAGACAAGATTTTTTGTTGTCAGCGCCGGAGCAGTGTACACAGTTCTTGTGCATAGGCCCGGCGACTTTTCTTAGCGTGTACAAGAGGACATATAAGCAGCGTAAAACACTGAAGCCTCTCCAAGTATATTTATTTAGTGAACTAGGGTTAAATCGATCGGCTACCAACCATACGGAACACCCACGTTTTACGACTTCCAACTTGGAATCAAAGTGTGTTTCCTGAGGGCCTATTACAAAAACGAATCGCGATTATCGGACGATGTTCGTCCCACTCCATGACATTTAACTTTTTAATAAGGTCTACCAGTGTAGTGGGTCACCCAATAAGACGTAAGGGTAGTCACTTAGCATCTAACTCCGTAGCATGACCACCGAAAACATATTGCGTGATATAGTATTTTATCGACACTTAAATGTCAAAATCTATTCGTGTTTTGACAGTTAACATTGATAAGTCGCTATATCAAATCGCGTTTCGGTTGTTAGGGGGGCTGGTGTAAAATGAAAGCCAAGCATGTCGTTGTGGATAAAAAAATTCAAAATGAAATAATTCAGGGTCTTATTCGAGCGACGAACATCGTTCTATTATTTTTAAATTTTGAGATTTTAGCATTCACAATGCTATTTTTATATAATACCAAATAATATACTAGAAAAAATACGACTCGCACCAGATCATGTTCTCGGACGGGAATCGAACCCGCGACCTTTGGATATACGGTCCAATGCTTTGACCGCTAAGCTACCGAGTCAGTGGCTCGTGCTAGTCGTATTTTTTCTAGTATATTATTTGGTATTATCGTTCTATTATATCACGATTCTATTTTCATAATAGGCCCTCTGCTCGTAAAGTTACGCTTCTAGTGTGGTCCACATTGCTTATTCCAGTTAGTGCACTAAAATATATTTTATTGCTCAGTCATATTTAATTCATGTCAAGTGCGCGAAATTTTTGATGTATTTGTAGCGATAAGTTATTGAGTTTAATGCTTGTGCGCAATCAAAAATACTATTATATAATCCAAAAGGTTGGTTTTCTTGCAGTGGTCAGTTTAGTTTCATAGATTTAATGAATGGCTGACCAATTATAATACAACTCGGAAGAAAATAGGGACCAATATATGGTATTCCATACAAACGAGCTAATTTCTGAAATGTTTTTTAAGGTTCCGTACCTTAAAAGGAAAAAACGGAACCCTTATACGATCACTTTGTCCGTCTGTCTGTCTGTCTGTCTATCAAGATCCTTTATCTCGGGAACGCGTGGAGGTATCGAGTTCAAATTAAAACCATATAATATATTCAGGTCTAAGGTCCTTTAAAGCTGTAAAAAAAACAAACTTCTAAGCTAAACTATACAAGGTGTTACAAAAGTACCCCTAATGCCGAATATGGTAGATAGGGACCATCAAACTGAACAACTTTTACTATGGGACCAACTCTAAAATCGCGAAAAAAAATCAGCTGTTTCATACATTTTGATATTTTCGTAATTAATTTTTGTATGAAACAGCTGATTTTTTTTTCGCGATTTCAAAGTTGGTTCCATAGTAAAAGTTGTTCAGTTTGATGGTTCCTATCTACCATATTCGGCGTTAGGGGTACTTTTGTAACACCTTGTATAAGCTAAATCGACCGAGCGATTGCGAAGTGTCTCCGTTAAATTAAATTTTTTGTCGATTCGGTTTTTTGACAAACATCAAAACATTCAAATTGTAGGATAACCTTAATTTATAACCAAATTAAAGTTTTTGATAATAACATATCCTATCTCCCGTTATGCAATTATCATAAACAATCTACCCCATAGCAACAGGAATCAATCATCATGCTATAATATAATGCATAATTCAATGGCCGGGACTCGAACCCACGACCCGCCCGAACGCTGTACCCAACGACAAGTAGGGAGGTTTTATTCAATTTAAAAACTCGTTTGGACGAATCGCATTGTTTAAATTTCTTATTCGATATTTAAATATAATGTATGTACCTAACTAGGAAGGTACCTACCTAATAGGAAAAAAAGTAATTTTAATAAAAAATAAAAAGACCTTTCAAGGCGCTTATAGTTTTAACTATGGCTTATAAAACATTCAAATTAAAAACATCAAAATTACATAATAGGTTTTGATATAATAAGCTAAGTACATTTCCTGCACAATTACTTACTTAAGTAAGTACTTATTTATATAATTCTTACAAACTTAGAAATTAACATTTCCCACTACATAATAATTAACTCATTATTAACAGCTTTTAAATATACTGTTATTGTTCCAATGAAGATCCCTTTTCACATTCAATAACTAATTTAAAAATATAAACTGCTCACAAACAAATTCAGACCTTATTCGAGAACATTCAGAGTTCAAAACTCAAACTTTGAATAGTTTAAGCCAATTAATAAAATAGTACGTGTATCGTTTGTAGACGATAAGTACAAAAGTTTTTCAAGCAAGCTTCGATCAATAATAACTTGGTTGTATGGGATAAGAAGCTTAATAGTGACGTACTTAAGGTTTAAAATTGATTGAGGTAGTATTCGATGCTTTCGTCCACTGTTACCAAGCGCAGTTCGAGCGATGGGGATCGCCAACCTTTTTCTAGGCCAACCTTCTCGGGACTTTCACTTCGCGTTATTTAAAACACTGTTTCTAGGCTGAATTTGCGACTTTACCGAAGAAAATATTCGATTTGGAAATGGGAGCGAAATCTTATTGCTTTTCTGTTTATTAAGGGAAATTGCTGAGAGAAATGGAATTTTATCACTCCACTGAACAGTGAAGATGTTCCAAATTTTGTTTTTGTATTGTGCTCTAAATAGAAATGTCGAATAATATTATTATTTTAGTAATAGATTCGAATGTTAAATAAAATTAAAAATGGCTTAAGAACTATTCTGCAAGTTAACACTTATCGATAGTCAATGGCAAAAGTTTATTCTATTTTGTCTCTATTTTCTCTAAAACGGGCGGTTAGTAACGGGCCACTATTAAACCGTACGGCTTATCGCAAAAAACATACTGGAAAAGGTTGGCGACACCGCTGCGCTGCCATAAATGCACTCTCTAGCGCACGGGGCTATCACTTCCTTTACAAACGAAAAGCAACAAAAGCCGATCGCGTTCGAAAAAGATATTCAACCTTATTTCGTACACGCTAAAGGCGACGGATGCGACTATTTCTTTGTGAAGGTCGCTGGCTGTTACGGCGTTCCATATTTGTAATGCGAGTTTACCGCTCGGGTCGTGGTGTGCGTGACGATCGCGTACGTGAAAGTTACGCGTACGCTTGTGTGCGCTGTACACTGCCTCAGTCACGTAGGCTCAGTTAAGGGTTACAATGCGCAGAAGCGGACATTTGCGATGCGTTTTTGGGGTTCTTTGTTCATATTTTGTCTCAAACTTCAGTTCAACATAGTAAAACCAATATAAGCTATCATTAAATAAATTTATATTGTAGTTTAAAGTGCGCCCTAACTAATAGATATAGTTTTGTTCTAAAAACAGTTTAAAAACCACATTAAAGAGAAATAACAGTTTAAAATCAACCAAAAGCAGATTCCATTCAAAATTCGTAGCTTAATGCAAAATATGCTATACAAATCTTTAAAATAAAATAAAGATTTTTGTTATGTTATGTCCGCAAAAGGCCATTGTGAGTGCACTTAGCAACAGATCCCCGTCAGCTGTGCCGAGCGTTGCCGAGCGGGCGCGGAACTTGCCGACCGACCGCCCAATTGATTCTGGTCTAGAGTGGTAGTACATACATACCTAGTATGCCGTTGCAACAATAGGGTATTTTACACCATGTAAGAAACAATATAAAAATGCATGTTTATGATAGATTTCATAAAAAGTGAATGAGAAACGTCGATATTTATTCATAAAAATGCAATATACATTTTATAATTCAATTTAAAAAATCGACTTTTTTAATCTATTCTTCAAATGTTCAAAACGCCATTCGCCATATTGGATTCCGACGTGACGTCAGCCCGACAGTAAGCAAACAGGATTTCGTACTCGTCGTACTGTGTTATTTTATAATTTTATGTGATTATCACTTTTATGCTTTATTTTACTAAAATCGCATCATGGAAGACGGTTTTGTGGAGAAATGTTAAAACAGCAATGTAAGTACCTATCATATCAAGTTTTTTCCAACATTAAGTAATACACAACACGATAATACCCTGTGTTTGTTTACTATTACAATCCAACATAACCTATTTTTATTTTATTTTGTTATCAGGTCCGGAAGGGAATCTGACGACGCAATAGGCTATGTGCAGCTCAAACGGGTTCAAAACACGTGCGTTGTAGTGTACGGTATGCCTGGAACATAAAGTGCGTTCCAAGCCCTATGTACTGATTGACACATAATGTGAATGAACAGGAAGAGACTGTGAGTTGTGTTAAGTGCTACGATTGTCCCTCGTCAGAAGGTGGCTGCAAGCATGGTGTTACGATGTACACCGCCGAACCGAAGCCCTGTCGTCGTGTACTTCGGTTGAGTTTTAATGGAAGAAATCGAATCTGGCTAAGGTTGGCTCATCGATAAACATTTTGTGTGCAAAAGAAATTTCTAAAAGAAAATCTAAGGAGATGGTTGCAGACAGCAGTGTGCGATGCAAAAGGTTAATTTATGGGGAAACGCATAACCTTGATTAGTATAGTTCCACAACAAGTGATTGATCTACCTTTGCATGAATTTAAAAATCATGTTAAAAAGACGCTCATGGGTAATGGTTATTATAAAGTAGACAATTATCTGAAAGACCAAAATGCATGGAAAAAATGTAACACATAGCTTGCAAATATAAGTACCTACTTTGTTGTTTATAATCTGTTGTATTGTATTTGGTAACTGTTGTAAAGTAATAAAGATATATTTCAATTAGTTAAGTGTTTATTTCTGTTATTCATATAATCAAATTTCCAATTTAAGTTAAAGAGACAGGACATAACCGAGTGACCATAAACTTGACTGATGACAGCCAGATTAACAATAGCAGATCATGATATAATATTTAAGTTTGTAAATATTGTTACTTATTTCTGTTAAAGCTGATAAGTTTCTTGCACCTGTTCTTCTTGTCAGTTATAAAACTCTGGAATGGGTGGAAAATATAGATGATTCAGAAGCGCTTAATTACTAAGTTTATTTGAATAGTTTTTTGTACTTTGACTTTGACTATTCTCCTACCCTACCCTATGTATAGTGCATATGTATTCACATATTTTCCACATGCACATGACATTGAAATGAACATTATTATATCCTTAACATTTTTATGGTGGCCAAGTTGACCCATTCTTCAAATCAACTCGGCTGTGATGGACCAACATCATCTTTATACAGTGAGTGCACCATGGAAATAAAAAAAACTATACTTATTATTTGATATATTTATTTATTATAATATAATAATACCTTTTATATAAACTCAAAGTTGCCTGTGTAAGTATTAATCCTTCAAAACACATGATTGATTTTGAATCAAAAAATGCAAGTGTTAGGTTATGTTCACATCGCTTATCCTTCTTGCATATCCAGTAGACACAAAATTCACGAGACCATCAGGTGAACAGGATATTTTTTTGTTTGTTTTTTGGATTTCTTTGGATCTCTTCTTACGTTTCAACCAAGTTTTTCTCATTTTGATGTCACTTGGCACTTGAACCCACTATTTTAGTGGAGATTTTACACTTGTTTTACTGCAATCAGGCACAAGACACCAATGATAAAACATTACAACTCATTATTTTAAAAACTTTCGTTACTTTTGTAAAAAGACATTGTAACCACTCTTGATTGTTTCCTGACGCCTGACGGAGTGACGTCACGGGCCTAAACAGCATGGCGGCTTGCGTTTCTGCGCAATAATTCAAAATCATAAATAAAAAATCATTTTTAAGGTATTTCTTGGTTTTATAAAATTGAAATAAAAATTGTGCTGGTTTATTACGACCTCAGGAATAATATAAATATGTTTTCAAAAAAAGGTGTAATTCCCTATTATGAAAGTTGCGGCCCTTATCGGACGTATTTTGAAATAAAGAGATAGCTATGTTGCTATGTGCAACTATTGGTAATGTGGTAATTAACAGAACAGCTGATTTTTAGAGATTTTATAGCCAATTTATGATAAAAATATTAAGACTATGAAATTGCAGTTTTGTTTTACATTATCCATACTAACTTTTTTTTAAATTTATTAACAACCATGAACGCATGTTTTAAAACTTTTATGCACGAATGATTAAACACTCACCTAACTAATGCCACATGTGTTAAATGAAAAAAAAAGTATCGGCTAAGTTACAACGAATTACTTAAGTGGTCATTTTTTCTAACAAAAATGAGATCACTTCTAAAGTACTTACCTCCTTTTTTAACGTTGAGAAAAGAAAAGCAAAAATATTTTATTGCTGATAGTTCGCCGTCATGATCATAATAGAAATTATAACAAGTAACAGAATTCGCCATCTAGCCCCAAACCCCAAACTAAGCAAAGCTTGTGATTAGGAATCGAACCCGGGGCCTCTTGCGTGGTAAATTGGCATGTTGACCACTGCACTCACGGGTCGTCGAAGTTCCCTTCAAAGCGCACTGTAAAAAGTAAGGCAAATAAAACTAAGCCAAAATAGCACAGTTTTCAGATTTTTATCCTTCATACGTAACTTAATCGTACCTATAATAACGAAAAAGTTTAAATTTCCTTACCTTTATGGGATTAGTTACTATTTAACTGGATTTTAGTTACGATTAGGTAACTTATGAAGGATATAAATCTGAAAGCCATTTTGGCTTAGTTTTATTTGCCTCACTTTTTACAGTGCGCTATGTAGGGAACTTCCACGATTTACTTTACATACAAGGACTCGGCTTAAAGGCGTTATTATTCTAAGGTAGAAACACTGTTACTCTTTGACACTGTTCCCAAACACAAGTCACTTTTTTTAGATATTTTAAACATACTAGAAATCAAACGAGCTCAACAACACAATTTAAAAGAATCTAACAACTTCTAGGCAGTTTAATGATCTTTCTAACTTTCATTAAATCTACACATACTACCCATGAAAATCAAATCGTAAACTGTAGTATAGCTGAGTGATGCAACATATTTCTGCGCCTGCGCCGGACCCATCTGTTATTTATTTTAGGAGTGCAGGCAGGGGGGATTTCTGTAGTGATCTTATGTCTTATTTCATACTGACGAACTGCAATTTCAGTAAATAAATAAATATTGGATAACATTATTCAGATTCAAAATTAAGTAGCTTAAGAACATATGCATGGAAATCAGAGACAACGTGCCGGTGATAGTATCGTATACAATACTACTCTACAATGCGATTAAATTGATTATAGGGTCAATCTGCAGCAACTTCACTCGAGAATGTATGGCAAAGAGACAATTTTACAGTACATAGTTTTGTACCGCAAGCACTCTGAAGTTGGTCGCTTCTGTTGTACATAGTTAAATTAATTTCATTGTACTACCAGAGTCAATATAGAAAAGCTCATTCCAAACTGACTCAGAGATGGCGACACCTTGAAAACTTGTGTACTAGCGCTAAAGCCACTCGACCACGGAGGTCATAATGTATAATATAGTAAAGCATAGCCTTTTTTTATTTTCACATTGTATGACCAGTGTCTGAAACAAGAACGCGATACTTAAACGAAATGTTATTTTTAGATTTTTGGAGTAAACAACGGAAAATTATCGTTGCTGTTTGGTGTACCCATTAATAAACTAACGAGTTAATCGATAGAATCGGTTAATAAATAAAAGTTATAACTTTAAATAGATAAGTATGTTTCCAATTATAACTGGTTCTTTTTTATATACTTAGAATAGAAGCTACTGACAAGCTTCAGTAAAAAAATGGGAGGCCACCAAAATGATTATAACTTTGATTAAAATTTGCGCACCAATCTAAACCAATAAAAGTGCTTAATTATTAAGTTTATTTGAATAAAGAAATTTGACTATTGACTATTTTCAAATAGTTAAAAAAGCAATGAATGTAACGCCATTAAAACCTCCTAAAATAACACCTATATCATGAAACCTTATCTGTCATAGTAAAAAATATTAATCTCCGCAATGTCCAATGTTTTGTCATAAAAATAAAGTAAAATACTTATAAAGAAATTTAACTGCCATAATAAAAAAATACAAGACTTCTTTTTAGGTGACACTTTTCGGACGATAAGTGCCGCAGTAAAAATATGTAAGTATTTATGTTCTCAACGATATGGTTGGAAAACAAGATGGAGGCAGGTAATATTGATGCTGTATAATATTAGACCTAAAAAATACCAAATAGATTGGTACTTAAAAATGTTTCAACAGAGTCACAATTCCCATTCCATTGTATTATAATCATAAAAATTATTAACTAAATTTAATTTCTAGAAAAAAAATTTGTTCAAATAAACTTAGAAATTAAGTGCTTTCAAATTGTCTATATTTTCCCACGAGACTTTTTACTAAAACTAATACTATTAGGTTTATGTATGTTTTCATAAGCTATCCTGTAAAATGCAAATTTTTATTAGTCTTCTAATTTTATAGTCCCTGAAGCTTATTTCCATAACTTTATAAGAAAAAAACAATCTCCACCCGTTTACGAAGCAGCCGTAGAAAAAGTTTAAATTTCGTCGGCCATAAAAACGAGACGAGCTTCATAGTTATCATCGCCCACTCTCAATTTGAAACAACATGTAAGATTGCATCAAATGTTTGGGATTGAGGTTCCCAAATGGTTTAGCTTGGGCCCCAAGTATATTAAGCTTTAATAGAGTTAACGAAAATATAAAATAACCGTGGCATTCATAAAAAGTTCAAACGTTTAATAAACCTATTTTAGTTAAAAAGTGTTTTGTCTTTTTCTTTCGTATTATGAATAGAGTTTAAAGAAAGAAAACATTCAAACTGGAAAACTCTCTGGAAGTGTTTAGTATATTGTCACAAAATGATAAGATTGACAATTAAAGAATTTTAACTTTTATATTAAAAATAGTTTCTGTCTCTGTACCTATAAGTAGAAAATGTTTCTACAGCTGTTAAGACTAAAGTTATTGTAACTATAAAGTAGCTAATTTACGAGTTCACCTTTAACTACTGTAGCACCACTAATATCTATTCTGTGGCACCACTTTAATTATTCCTTTTAATTTTATTACTTATAAATATTTGTTACGATAGTTCTTATAATATAGTGGGCAGTAAAGTGACCTCTTTGAGGACCTACGACCTAGAAGCAGGCATGTCGTACCACATAAGCTGCGGACGTGTTTACCTTTTACATATAAGGGCAAGATGAGTCTCCGTCGACTTAATCCTAAAGTTTAATCTTGAGCATGAAGTAATATGTACTAACCCACTGTTAACCAGTAGATAACATTTATTTTGTGTGCTGTTGGCTTAAAGAAGAACTACAGCTTATTACAAAATGTTTTAAGTACTGATCTATGATAAAATTGGTAGTCTTACCTAAATACTGCTTGCTAGCATAATTATGCTTAAATTAAAAATGTAACACGCTTAAATGTCAGACGCTTTTATGAGAACTGTAATGTAAGTACGTTTAAAAACAACGATTGAAAAAAATTAAGATGTTTTCACTGTCTTTGACACCCCTATAAACTTTTATGCCTATTCACACATCCTATTCAAAAGATCCAGAAACCTGTAACCTTATACTTTAACAGGTAGAAGCATGGGGTTCCTCAGGGCGACCGCTTGGGACCGCAATTTCTCCCTGCCGTAAAAACCCACATCCCGGATCACGTACGCGTTTGTAACGCTAATGTCAGCTGACCGGGCGATTTTTTTTAGTGTCAGCTGTTCGCGCTACGTGTCTTTAACGTCGTTCCTACAACATTGTTACAGGCACAATAAAGTTTCTTAAGGTAGGACGAATATATCTTGAGAATGGGCCTTTGCTCGGTTGATATCTTGACTGAATTATTATTAAGTATTTAGTTTCGCGATATTTTATCAATGATTTGCTATGGATAAATGTTTACGTCACGAACAAAACTTAAGATTTCGCAAATATTATGTTCGTTGAGATAATCTTGATATTTTTATTGACTAAACTTCAGATTGTTTTATCAAATCCTTGACTCAAGGTAACTTTCTTGTAAAATACTCAATAAACATGATCTACAAAGAAAAGTTATCGCTAATCTCTTTTACTTTGAATAAATGTAAGAAATTCAAGAATCAGTTTGAAAGATAATAAACTTTATTTTATTTTATAAATGTTTTCAGTCTTCTTTTGAAAATAACTCAGCCATAGATAATACAAGTTCAGAAATAACAAAAACCAATGACCACTAAATATGTCAAGACAAACAAAAAGTCACACAAATATAAAGGCTCATTATCATAAACATACGAGAGACATCACCCACGAAATAAAAGAGAGAAAGGTATACCAAGTAAAAAAAACCTGAGTTATCTGTTAGACTGGACCCCATAAAAGTTTATGGTGAATATTCAACCCACGCGGGTTCGTCGGTAAATAAAATAAATCTACTAATTCTGAAGTGAAGGGTTATGTTCGAGTCAGCCGGTTTGGGGGACGATTCCTTTTTGTAGTTTAAACTGTGAACTAAACGTTGATATTGATTTTTTTCTCAAGCAACGTCACACTTTATTCTGTAGGGTCACAGAAGACATAGTTTGGTTTTAGTTTTTCTTAATGGCAAACAGATGACATAATTCTGAGGTGAATAAAACAATCCGGAGCCATATGCAAAAAAGTCTAAATTAAATACATAATAAAAATAACCTGAACTATTTAGTACTATCCTTTTAGTGAGTACGTAAATGTAAATAATTTTCTTAATAATTCTATCATATCTTTTTTGCCGTAATTAAAAGGGACGGATTTCAGAAGGAACGAATTTCAGAAAATTACTCATGATATAAAGAAAAAAATCTGAAAATTGATAGCCCTGGGGCCTATTCCATAAACATTACAATTTATAGTTTACTCGGTAATTCGCATACATTGCGGTGTCTGTGATTAGTTTATTTTCTAGTTTCAAGTAGTTGGCGACGCAATGAACACCAAACGATCGTTGTAATTTACTATGGCAATGTCTTAGATTTTAACAAAAGAAACAGAGGTATGAAATAATATGTAAGTATGTAATATCTGAATCATTATTATTCATTGCCAACAGTGAACCAACAATTAAGTAAAAAAAACATATTCTCCTTCATCACTTCGCTATTGAACTGCCGGCATTGATCACGGCAGTGAATCTATATAACTATTAATATTCTTTCTATCTGAATCATTTCGTTTCACTGTTGTTGATTAACTATTTAATATCTTCTTTCCCTTGCTTCATTATCTGAGTGAGATTCTATTAGTAATTCAATTTACATAACAACGGGTTTCTTTGACGTCACTAACAAATCTCTACCGTTTGGTGCTTCCGGATCAATATCTTCTACAAATGGACGAAGCGTGTGTCTGTGTTGGGCTAGTGTAAATGTAACATTTGCTGAACTCGGTTCACCTTATTACAACTAAGTAATAAGTACAGGACCAGGTTACTTAATGTGGGCTTTTCGAAAAAAGGTTATCCTGTGGAGAGTTCGAGAATCTTTCCGTAGCTATATTTATACCTACCTTAGCCCCTAAACTAAATCACCCGTTCTTCCCTACGATTTCATCATCCTACCTAGCTGTTTTCGCTATATTTTCAATCGTATTGCCTACGTGTTAAGGTTCACAAAAATGCACCAAATCTGCATGCTGGGGTGTGCAGCCTATGATTACGTCATAATTTAGCCCCTTTTTAGGAGAGTGAGACGGGGAACACAGTCTCTTTCTACCATGGAAAGTTACTGGGATTTCTTTGTTCGCTCAGTCCTATATTTTAGTCGCGCAAAATGTAATTGGTTTGAATCGGTTGTGATAATACCTTTGGAGTTAAATTGAATACTGTGTATTCTGTTGAATTTCTTGAAGTTGGTAGACTTAAGAAAATGTTTAACGTTCATATGATAATTATAAGATAACATTGGGGCCACAAAAGAGCAATGAAAGCGTCTGAGGAATATTTCACAATTTCTTGAGAGAATCTCGGATTTTGCTTATTAATTAGTCTCATATTACGGAGAACATAATTCCTCTGTTTAAGTGGCGCTAGCAGACATAACTGAGGACTTAAAAACATGTTTAAACAAGTTATTACTTTTTTATTACCATACCTTGGTGTTTTACACGTCTCGATTGAAGTTGTAAAACCACGAAAGACTAGATACATTACTATAAATATTTCAAAACACATATTTTTATGATTTCGTAATTTATATTTGATGTTTTGCTGTATAAGACGACTGTTTTGTCTCTAATTATAACACAGTCCTTAGCTAAATATAAAGCAAGGCTATTCCCAAATTCCATAAGTCCCCAACTTCCATCAATGTCGTCACGGCTCTTTCTTCATTTAGGGACTTTGCGAAAGCGTTCGACTGAGTTTACTTCGTTAATTATTTTAAGAACATAATTTTCTTCTGAGGCGTTTTCCTGTTCATTCACAGCTGAACGCCTCCCAAGGAAGGCTTCCCTTTCCCTTTGATTTTCCGGGACATAACTTTCCTGAGGCTATTTTTGGATTTCCTTATGGTTGTGCCGGTTTCAGGACGAAGACTCAATGCTAGAAGTCGATATATGATAAGGTCTTTTGTTGCTCACGGATCTAATAAGTTTTAGCAATGTACCTATTACTTGCTAATACAATAATTTTAGTATTATTTCATTCGCGTTAAGAAAATAGTGAGTCTATCATAATTTTCTGGAAATCTACAATATTCGCCTTTCTAGGGTGATTTTTCCCCAACAGCCTGTAGATTCCAATTCTAAATCTTACCCTACTGGCATTTAGAGTATTTATGAATATTTTAAAAGGTACCTTATGTTATCTTAATTCCCTACAAAAAAGTCGTATCAGATACCCACGAGCTCGTCTAGACAACTTATCTCTTATAAACAATGATATAAGCCAAGTATCGTATCTTATCAAATAAGAAGGTATGACTTAATGCACTACATGGTTATGCTTATTCTTGTCTCGAGTACTTACTTTAAGTGGTACTTATTTTGCTTGATTCATTTAAAAAAAGTGTTTTTGTTAAAAGTCTCCTTCTTTGAAAATGCCTAAACTGGCTAAGTTAGAATAAAAGTATTTGATTGTTTTCAAAAAGACTTAAGTCTAGCACAGAATAAATATTAGTACTGTCTAGCATAAAATAGTTAGGTCTACAGGTTCTTGAAGCTATAAAAAAATCAAACTTCTAAGTTTTAATGTAAAAAAAATACGGCCGTTTATGCCGCAAAAAACGAGACCCTCTCAAGGGAATCAAAATTCATAGGGTTCTTTCCGCCTACCTAGAACTACGAAATTTGGTAAGTGATATCGTCTTATACTTCAAGTAAAGGGAAAAATGTAAAAACCTTACATTTGTAAATAAATCATAAAAAATATAGTCTTTATTTAAAGTACGTAATCAGTCATCGAGTTTTTGAGAACCCTCGGTGGGCGAAGCGTTATTATCTTACAGCATTGTACAGAGAACAAGAATTTTGTGATGTTTGAGGTCTGAAAATAAATCAAAGTACTTAGGTACTATCCGAGAACTTAATTACTAACATATTTTATACATAATATATTTCCCAATCTGAAATCAATTTTAAATACTCATCCGAGACTTGCCTCAACTAAAATATAGGAACATAGAAAAAAAAGAAACGAACACATGTTTACCCAAAATAGAAACATGAGCATACACTTATCCCACTTTTTTCTCATCACCGCAGAAACTAATATAAATCAACTTTTTTTTCTCTTTTGAACCTTCGAAATATGGTTACCTACTTGGGTGTTTTTGGAAAATTCGACTTTATGTGCAAGTTAAAAGTGTAAATATCGATCGAGCGTTACCTTGACATTGATATCAAATGCACTTCAACCTGCAAGCGAATATGGACTCTATGCAGACGATGCAGCAACACAATTTTTGCGATAGAAAATGGTTTTTAAGTTTTAAAGGAAATTGAAACGTACGCTTAAAGGCTTAGAGTGGATTTTGGTTAGTGTTGTGTAGTAAAAGGATTGTTGTATTTAGTGTGGGGCGAGAGAGGGGCCTGTTGCTACGCCGCCCGGCTGGTTTGTTCCGCTTGAGACCCTTAGAAAGGCATATTATTTCAAACATAAAAATTGAAATGTAATAATCTAAAAAATGTTAGCAATAGTTTTTCTAGTATAAAATTTTACATTTCACTTTTTTGTAAAGAAAAGTTTTTGAATAGGTAACGAACAGTTTTGAACGTACAGTATTTTTAGGTAAGTACTTACTTAAGTATTAATTTTATCTTATATAATTGTATATTAGTCTTGTAATTTTGCAACATTTAAAAAGGTCACCATTATATAAACTTGCTATTGCCATTTGATATCAGAATTTAATTAAATAAACAAGGTAGGAAATGATATAATTGAGTCTGATAAAATTCTGTTTTCAATATTATCTTTTTATTATTCACCATTGAAATCGTATGATTGGTATGAATCATAGTCCATTGTACTAATATTCGATAGCTAGATTACGAATGTATTTTGCGCATTCGAATCAAAACAAGATTTTACAGATTCGAAAAAGTTTTCAATATTTTTATCTTTAATAATAATGTTTCTGTTTTCTTTGTTTTAGTACCTAACCTAATCATTAAAATAACAAAGCTACTTAATGTATTAACAAAATATTTTTACTCTACATTAACGACAAAAGTTAATTAAGAAGATTGATTTCAGGACTCAGTTTATCAGGGTTTTCGTAACTAATGGATAGGTAACTGAAAAAAAATATATTATTGTTACACCTGTTAGCTCATAACGGAACAAACCTCCAAGCTGTTAGAACGCGGGGGCAAATGAGATGACAGCCAGGAGCCTGGGGCCAGCCGAGTGATTAAAAACACTACCTACCTCTCACAACACTACGCCTACAAACACTCTTAAGTGTTACTATATAAGGTCTAAAATACCGCACCAAAATGCTCGGTTAACCTAGCACCTCTACTGTTGCTAGTGCATTGTTTAACCCCCACTTCAGACGTCGAACTGGTGCTATCTAGAGCCTTCAAGATGGCGGGTGCACAGGTTTATTCGTTGTAATGTTTATTACTATCCTAGGTTCTATATTTTCTAATATGGCTTTATTTATCCATTATACAAACCTTCTTCGAGAAATCCTGTGAATGGATATGGAAAAGGCAGTTAAATAAATCAGAGACTGGTTACTGTTAAACGAATACACAAAATAGGAAAATCAACTTTGTTACTAATATCAAAAGAATACCTTAACCATTAAATATCCATTTTATAGGGTGTTTGAAAAGGCCAAGCGAATAAATGTTTCTATTTTGTAATTGCAATAAAATGTTGCTATGGGAGAAACTTGCAGCTTGCACCAAAAGTACGGCTAGTAAGAAAACATTTGTTTTTAAATGTATGAGAAAGCGAAAGGGGCTCATTTCCCCCATCACCTGACCACTAATTCTAATGTGTTATGTAGTGAACATTTTAACAGTGGCATATGAAAAGGGAGCATAACTTATAAACAAAGACTAAGGGCAGGTGGCTTCATAGCATTATTATACCAAACAATCAGATAGACTGTTGACTGGAACGCACCTCCCCTCCCGCCACGCGCACCACCTTCCGCTGCAGCCCCCTGCATCGTTATGACTGCTGTTCTACGTACCTACTTAACTTCTGCGGGTTATACTAAATAGATAAAACTGTAGCCAAATGGCACGATATAACGCCATTTATTAATTCTATCAAACATGAACACAATGGTTCAATTAAAAATAAAGCAGCCAGAGAATTTCACTGAATTTGTACATTTATTAGTTTCGCCAAGTAGACAGGTACCTAATTAATGTTTGTTTTTATTACTTTGTGATTTTAGTTATAAAGTTTTAAAATTCTTAAAATAGTTTGTGTTCGTTGAATGGGAATATGATAAACCATTAGAAAAAAAAAACTTTGCATTAAAATTTTCTACGTTTCTTAAACACATACTTGTTTACATTAAATCCCATACCCTCAAAACCTCTTTTATGTACGTGAAAATGTCTTTTGAGGATTTACGAAAAGGAGTGCAAATTAATATAATACGATCCTTTTCTGATCAAAGTAATCCTAAATAACATCTTTTTGCTGTGTCAATGCTAATATGTTATAAATTTGTTTACTTCCGCTTTGTAGAACATTTTGAAAAACACGAACCTTTCCATGAAAATGAAATGAATGAAATCGTTAAAATTTATTTGATATTTATGAATTAATTTCCGGAATGCTTGCCATATTTCCCTGACCCAATTCAACTCTCCAGAGTCTGAATGTAATGTCTTCGAGAGCTGCCTTGCCTACATTTTAATGTGATAATATCCTTAATACTTTCAAATTTTGAGATGTTAGCATTCACAATGCTATCTAACTAACTATCCAAAGGTTCGATTCCCGTCCGAGAACATGATCTGGTGCGAGTCGTATTTTTTCTAGTATATTATTTAGTATTAATACTTTCAGTAAAAACAGCACTACCTACAAATAAACAAATCTTGGAAATAATTATCAGAATTGAAATGGCAGGCAGGTAATGCTACATCGTTGCTACATCACTCGGAGATTAGACAACGGTTGGGGTACATAAGTCTTCAAGTAGTAACTTCGAACTGGATGACGCATCGTGGATAGACTTTCAATCAGTTGGACCAATAATCTGGTTAAAGTCGCGGGAACCATTGGTTGCGAACCGATTGCTGAAGGCCTGTTAAGAAATAGAATCTGTTGTTACTCGTCGTAATTTTGGAGCTTGAAATAAAATCTCGGTTGGTTTTCGAAGAAGCCTTCTAGTATGTGTAGTGTACTACAAGAAATACGGGTTCGGCAGTCATGAACTGACGACAACCACTATTGATTAAATTTGTGCTCAGTAATACGGAACGCGTGTACATAAGTCCCTCTAAAGTACGATATTTATTGCCCAAGGCAACGCGGACCCTCACTGACCCGCGGGCGAGCGAGACACTAAATTCGGGACGGGACACGGTAAGGGCTATCACATTAGTTTGGCCGGCTTTATGTGGACAAATCGACGACCGCAAATAGAAAAAAAACTTTTTATCTCAGCTTAAAATAGTGAGGTTTGTAAAAGATTTTTTGGATTATCTTAAATTAAGAATGTATTTGTAGTACATCGCGATTTAAAACAGTCATCGACAGTCATTGGTTTTGACTTACCCTTGACTTACCTTACAAGGAGACAGCTCAGGATACCTGCGAATCAAAAAATATCACAGATCAGAAAATCAGTTCTTTTCTTGGGCGTGTAGTCAATCTATTGTACTTGTTTACAAGAATCTTTTAGCAAGGTTTTTGGTAAAGATCTTAATTATTCAAGTATACAGAGTAAATCTTTCAGTGTTTGAAACAAAACAACAAATTAACATAAGCAGCGTAAGAACCGGTATACTTGAGCCTCCCTCGGGAACCGAATCCCGGACTAAGCCGATTGTGATGTGACATCCACCGACTCGCTAATGTGCCTCGCTCAGTAATTAACAGAGTAGTTTTTGATAGGGATGGGATAGAAAAATATCGATGTTATATCTGAAGGATGTGAAATGACTAGGTGAAAAAAAACCCCACTAATTTATAATTAAAATTTGTATGGTCACAATCAGCCAAACTAAATAATGAGTAAATATTATAATTTTACATTATTTAGGAGCTCGGTGGCGCAGTGCTTTAACGCCTAGCCCTGCGTTGATGTTTAGCAACTTTTTATAATCTTGAACGCCTCCGTGCTTCGGAAGACACGTTAGGCTGTTGGTCCCGGCTGCATTTGCAATCGTTAACACCCATCAATATCTTTTTATGATAATAATTTTATTATAAAAAACATTAATTGATCACTTAAGTATTTAAAAAAAGTTAAAAAAAATAACCTTTTTTTTAAGTATGTAAATATTTTTTAACTTATGTATTTTCAACGGTACAATGCCCATAATTCAATTCACGCTGTTTTTTAAAGAGTTCCGTTATTAGTTAGAAGGTAAGTTAATGAAATTTAAAGGTAACTAACTACACTTAAGGTATCCCTTTTTCAACAAAAAAGAACAACTAAATCGGTTCATAAAAAACGACGAAGTCGTCATGGTAGTTCATGCCGAATCACAATAAAGTCGTCAAGTTAGTTTATCCAAAATCACAGTATTTTCAGGATTACATGAAAACTACAGAACTGATTAGAAAGACAACTAAAAGTGGACCATCTCAAGTGTCTTCCCTTTAGAATGAAAAAAATAATTTTGAAAAACGGTTCATAATTCGAGGAGATATCGAGTGACATAAGTACATGCAAAAAAATACAAAAAATATCAGTGGAATTGAGAACGTCCTTCTTTTTTTGAAGTCGTTTAAAAAGTAATACTAAGATCTAATTATATAGTGGTGTCTGGTTCGGGTCGGAAAAAGTATTCATTACTTTCTAATACCTTTAATTTTATCACATCACATATTCGATTTTATCGATAAATCTCTTGCACTGGGAATACAGCACCTCCCTATTTGACGATGAAAACATTGCCATTTCTAATTCTTCAGGGGTTTGAGCGAAACACAAATCTTTGAAATGGCATCAGATGTGCTATAATCTTACTATACTATACTACAAATAGACTATAGCTTTGTCGTCAGGAAAACACTGCTCTTTACGCTTTAGACCTTATATATAATTAGGTAAAGTAGAAAATTGGATAATTATACACCTAATAAATGTCAGATGATTATTTTTACATTGATATATCTATTTTTTCATTAGAAAAACTCATCATTTAGTATTGTCTAAATACAAAAATGTTTTATACCCAAGAGCACCCGTATGTGTTGTGAAGTGATTCTATAATATTTTTATCCAAGCTAATGTTTTTTAAACTTTTGTATTTTTTTAAAAGATAAATAATACCTTTCTTCAGCTCTTTATCTGTTAAGGTCTGGGTAGCAATGTGCCTCGTGTAGAATATTCGCAGATCTCTATCGGTATTATTCAAATAAGTGGAAAATTTAGCGAGAAGATAAAGCAGATTATATTATCGAAGATAAAACAAAGCTATGGACGTAATCGGATAAAATATAGGTCAAGTTATTTATAAATTATAATACAGAAAAACGTGCAAGTAAACAAGTTCAACGGCTGCATTCTGTTTCTGAATTATTTATGTGTTTGTTATTAAACCAGTTTTTTTCCTCTACAATGCCTACAAAAATACCGTTTTCGTGAAAAAATACTTCACGAAAAGACTCAAAAAATTACTCCTCTAAAAAGAATCGGTACTCTACGTTCCCACTAGTGACTCGGTAGCTCAGCGGTCAGAACATTGGATCGGATATCCAAAGGTCGCGGGTTCGATACCCGTCCGAGAACATGATGTGGTTCGAGTCGTATATTTTCCTAGTGTATAAGGTGGAAACAAATTAAGTAACAATACTGAAACAGGTGATAGTGTTGCTTAAACTGAACAACTTTCTCCAAGGAACATAGGTCGGAAAACGATTTCTTTTTGCCTTTCCATACTAAGTCGATCAGCTGACCAACACATTTTGTATGGGAGGATGAAATTTTTTGAATTTTAATGTTTTATCAAACTCTCACACCGTACTTTTGACAGGACAGCAAAAGGCTGATGGGACCCAAAAAATATAATATGTGCATATTTAATTCCCGGCAGAAACATAAAGTAGCGTCAACAAAAACGCGGTGTCTCGTTGACCAACAATTTGGACTTTAAAATGCACTAATTTCCCCTTTCAAAGGGATTTGGAAGGGTCAGCAGAAGGGACAAAAGGCTATTAGCATGAATTACCTTGCCTTTGTTACGGGGACAATGGTCGCCGAATAAAGTGCTCATTAATATTTCAACTATTTTATTTATTTGATCCGATTAAGAGGTTGTTTGTAGTTTCCTGTCCTATGTTTAGGACGATACTGTATTTTTATAAAAAACAGCGTGCATTATTTAAAAAAATATCACATATTTTCCTAAACAACTTGGTACCAACGCACTTAGTTGTGTGTGTATGTTACAATTCAGTGACTAAAAAGTTTCAACAATAGGAGAAATAAAATAATATGAAAAGTTAATAAAAAAATTCCTTCAAAACAAGTTGTAAACAAAATAACCTTTTTGATAATAAAAGTGACATTGAAAAATGCAATATTTGTTGACACTCTCTACGAGATTATTCACCTGATAAGCTTATGTGTTGTTGCGATAACACTGGAAAAACAGCTTAGTCTAATATTATGACAATATTTTTATCTAAACTAATGCTAGCTCTACACTCGGCCGTGAAGCGCGTGTTACCATGAGCTTCGCAGTTCGCGTTTTAAACGGGCTTTCGTGGTGTAAATGTGGGGCTAGTATTAACATCACTCGAGGAAAATTTTCCTTTAGAAGTATTATTACCTAGTTTAAGCAAAAACAAAAAAATAATACTTAAAAAAATAAGCGATAATTCGTCTAATATTAAACTTATTTCCTATAGATTGCATATTACCGAGTGGAATTTTTAGAATTAAAAAAAAAATACAAGTTATGCGGTGTGTTATAAGGTGGTGTGCGGTTAGTGTGTCCCTTTCTCAAACAAGCTTTTATGTATATTTTTATCCTTGTTGTTTCTCTAGCTGGTCACGATCGCGTATCGTACAGGCGTGCTATGTAAAACATGCGATTACTTCACACTAGCAAACATGATACGCGTTGTAACGTGAGACGGGGTACGATTAGGTAGGTCCGTGTCGAAGACTCGAAGATACAGTCATGTGGACCTAGCTTAATAATTCTAAAGTTTCTACAGATTAAGTACATCAAATCGGTACTGAGTGTAAAACCATTGACTCACGCGCGAGTGTCTTGACAACAAACATCGTTATCTTACTTAAAATAGCGTAACTTTCCTAGTATATATTACTATTTACGGTGTAATTGAATATTACATACACTGTAGCTTATGGTAGAAAAATCATTTGACCCACCTGATGGCATAGGGGCATTCGTACATGAGGGACATCGCTCATGCGTTGCCAGCCCTGAGTAATGTCCCTATCCTGTACAGCCGTGGAACTAAACAATAAGTGAGCCGTAGCACTAATTATTATTCTTTTCTTCCTGCTCATTGATTTAGAACTAGCTAAACCCATTAAGGCAAGGCAGTTCACGAATCTACTCTTTCAGTATCTCTTTAGAATATGGTTGATTATTGCATAGCTTCGCCAGAAATTTGTCGAAATTTAGTACATTTTTATTGATTTCTGGAATACTGGATCATTTATTTAAAATCTACTCGGTTAGTGTTAGTTCAATAAAAAAAGCTATCCTTTTTGCATAAAAAAATCATATCACTGTCGTTAAAAATTACGAAATCTGACGATTGGAAGTTTATTTATATAAGTTTTTATGGTGTTATTCAGGATTTTTTACAGAGTAACCAAGCCATTTTTCAATATTCTGTTCGGTTACTATGTTTCTTTGTTTCTTTTTCAGTCTACAGTATTTTTTATGAAGTAGAATTCTACATCAGCTTTTCACATTGGAAGCTCAAAAATCAATCTTTTTCATCAGATCGTGAACTGGCCTCACCTTAATACCTAGTCACAGCAATAGTTACAATAGCTACACTAACATGATAGGTACTTTTAGAATTAAAAAAAGAAGTTGTCCTTCCGCCGCACCCGACTTCAATACACGAGTCTTATTAATTTGATATGCATAACTATCATTAGATTTGAAAATTATTTTTTGCTTTTTAGAGGTATTTAATTTAGAAGTTGTTTTTGTTTTCAGGTATTTTTGAAGTCGGTTTTTTGTTTTTTAAACATTTTTTTTAGTGTACCTTCTGTATTATGTCAGTAGACGTACGGGTGCGTATTTTATGCTACCCAAAAGGATAGAACCAGTAGGTACCGCTGTATTTCACGAGTTATAGCACATTTCTTGTGGCCCGGCTACACAACGTACGTACATGTGGCCTGGCCCGGCCACGCTTCTATCAACAAAATAAATAGCTAACTTTATTAATATAACGGGGGCCCAATGTGGATTGGAGGGTATTAATGACTGCAGATGCAGCCGGGACCAACGGATTCAGCTACAACAAAAAGCTAATGTTTACATAGATGATTTTACCTTTTATTGTTCTAATTATTCATGACTCCCATGACATTAGGCCCTATATCTCCGAAGATTATCGTCGGATCTCAATGAAACTTATATGGGACCAAATTGAAAGTATACCCAATTGAACAAAAAACCAATTATTAAAATCGGCACACCTACGCCAGAGTAATCGGTGTACATACAAAAAACAAAAAAATACGGGTCGAATTGAGTGGGAGGTACTCACTCCTTTGGAAGTAGGTAAAAATGGTTGATTATTGAAATGTTGCTTCTCCTGAAATTTAGTATATTTAAATTGTGTTTTGGAATACTGTCTATGTGTCTAGCACTGTCTAACGCACACAGTGTAATAGGTACTAAGCTTGACTTCTGGGGGCTGATTACGTAACTCTGTTGCTAACAATTCCCGGTTAAAATCAATTGAAACCGCAGTTATATTGCTGCTTTAAGAGAGATAGTTGTCACATTGGTTCTTACTTAAACAGCAATGTAACTGCGATTTCTGTCAGAGTTGATTGCAACAAAGTTACATAATCAGGGGCTGTCCTCTGTCAATTTAGTGCAATTTTTAAAATAATTTAAATTTTCCCACAATGAATACGACGCTAAAACATTAATGAAAATTATGTAGGAGGCACACAATTTAGAAAAGGCAATTTCGAAGCATCAAGACGCCTCCCTTAGACAATTCACTCGCAATGATCTCTGCTTCGGTAAAATGGGTAAACATGTTTACGATCTTGTTTACCGACATCGAATACCGATTTATTCATTACTTTATTCGGCAGGCATTAGATAAGGCCCTGATAAACGAAACGATTCTGTCTAAGAGTAAACAAAAATATGTCGGGTGGCTATATAGTCATCGCAAATATTTTTAATGGGCAAAATATTAAACATAGTAAAATGAATCAAGAGTAATTGTTTTATTGATTCTACTTTACTTATAAAATCTCCTTACTTTTCTTTTCCTTAGAAAAAATATTTTATATTATATACTTTTTTATATACTAGGGATTACTTTCATTAAACTAATACTTTATACCTAATTAAAGTAAATGAAAGCAAAAAAGTTCAGCCCTTTAAACCATCCTGAAACCTCTGATAATTTCGAAAGTTATCAACTTAATCTTTGTAATTTAAATCCTATGGAAATTAGTTTTTTTTTCATGAGTAAAAACTATTGAAGACGTATTGTCTAAAATTACAAGAGGTAATTTATTTTAACGGCTGTACAGATACCGAGTCTATCGTAACCCAGAAAATTAACATGGATAAGACTTTAGCTGTGAAAGTTTTTTGTCTACGTGAGTATTTTATCATGCTATAAGTTGTTGAAAAAAACTCGTGCAAAAGTTACCTAAAAATTACAGTATTTTCAGGATTACTCGAAAACTACTGAACCGATTTAAAATTTTCAAAAAATGGGACCAACTTGGGAGCAAACCTGATAAAGTGCCGTTTGAATCATGTGAATCGGTTAAGCCGTTTTCGAGTTATCGGTGGACATACATATAAAAAAACAAATAAACAGTCGAACATAGAACATCCTCCTTTTTTGAAGTCGGTTAAAAATTTAATATTTCGAGCTGAATATGTGATTTTGGGAATGGAGTTTCTTAAAAAGAGAGGTCCCTCGACTGCAATGACACTTGATATTTAACTTTTTAGTTCGTTTTTGGCAGGGCAGTTGTGTTTTGAATAATTTTCAAATTGATTTATTTTTATCTCACACATTTTAGTGACAAATTACAAAGTTTTGGAATGTGCTCATCAAGGCCTTTCATTTGTACCCATATTGTAATAAATGAAAAAAATGTTTTTGTATTTTAAATGTGGCGTCGTCGTACAGTCGCCATATTGATTTTTTTCTGAAAAATATATAGCCAGTGTCACTCCGGATGATGTAAAGATTATTCAAATCCTTTAAGGCATTTAGAAGTTATGGTTGAATAAAGAAACTCGCATACCCATATACAAACATAGATGAACCCTGTCTGATGAACCATGAACACATTATGTTTTTTGGGTAGTCGTGTAAAATGGAGAAATCGTGAGAAAAGAAATCATTATTGTAAAAATAAATGCATTGCCATTTTTGAAATAAGAACAAGGAAACATAACAATAATTATTTTTGCTTTTTTAACCGTTTTTTTATAAGGTTACCTGGCAGAAGTTAGGTTATTGAAGTTTTTTTTAATATCATTTTTACTTCATTCCTGACTGAGTACTTATGCTACAAACGCTGAGCAAACGGGAGTAAACACTTCCAGCCACAGTCAATTCTGTGTCCCAGTAGTCCTGAACTATTTATTTTAGTGTGTGTTTCGTGGGGTGACGTGACGTCACAAGCGGCCATGTTGCTTTTGTGTTTAACTTGGCATTTTATTACTTAACTCTGACTATGTACTGTGCGTGATGCCTATTATTGCTTGTAGGGTGACTAAGTTGCTAGTTAATAAGATAATAAAGGCAAAAATTTTGTATCTGGCCTAAAGTACAAAACTTATTAGTTTTTTTTGTAAAAAAAATGTATAAAAGTTTTTCGGAACAGACAATACAAACAGGAAAAGTAACATTCGGAGACACTTTACAGTGAGCAGTTATTGTTTACGGAAGATTGGTTCAATTTAATTGGTTTGTTTATATTGTTCTATTAATTTTATCAGAAATACGTGAGTGAGTACAATATCAGAACATTGATACAAATAGTTATTTCACTTATTTTTTTACTATTAAAGACAAGAACGAATACTTACAATTATCACCCATCAATTCACATTTTGTGTAAAACACAATATACAACATAAACAATATTGTTAGTAAGTAACTTTATTAGAAGTAGCTAGGGAATGCAATCTCGTTTTCGCAAGATCTCGTTCTCGCGAGATCTCGGCCATGTTTATCGCGATTAATCTAGTCCAAAAATCGGAGAGATCTCGCGACATAAACGAGATTGCATATGAGCATAAATACATGGGTTTCCCGAAGCTTCTATGACGATTACTTCAACATCAGCTGCTACTAATGATGTTACTGATATTCATGATATTCCTCTTTCATTACTTTTTGACAATACCGAGGAAGGAAGAAGCTTTTCATCACAGGAAGAACTTACAGTGTAGAAGCTTTAAGAGCGTTATTTGGCCTGCAACTGGTTATTTGGCCTTCAAAATTAGAAGTCAGATGACTCTTAAATGGAAACTGGTAGAAATAAATGATTAGAAATATTATAGCGAATTTATTTTTTCCCTTTCAAAAATCCCATAGTTGTGACAGTTTGTAAAAAAAGAAAAACTAATCACCAATTTCACGAGATCTTGTAAATGGCAAGATCTCTCAAGATTGATATTTCCTATCTCGGGAGATCTCAGTTTTGCCAAAATCTCGCGAGATTGCATTCCCTAGCAGCTGCTTTTCCAGCACTGAGGCACAGGATATACAACGTGTTACAAAAGTACCCCTAATGCCGAATATGGTAGATAGAGACCATCAAACTGAACAACTTTTACTATGGGACCAACTCTGAAATCGCGAAAAAAAATCAGCTGTTTCATACATTTCGATATTTTCGTAATTAATTTTTGTATGAAACAGCTGTTTTTTTTTCGCGATTTCAAAGTTGGTCCCATAGTAAAAGTTGTTCAGTTTGATGGTCCCTATCTCCCATATTCGGCATTAGGGGTACTTTTGTAACACGTTGTATAAGAGAACATAGACTTAGTGTTTTATACCTAGTTTATAAATAATTATGTAATATTACTTAAACTTCAAGCAGCATAGTATGGTAAATAAATTGTTTACAAAACTAGCAGCCGTCTGCTTTGTGTGCGCTTCATGATATGTCAGTCGGTCAGTCAGTCAGTTTCTCATTTTAATAACTAGGTATATAGTACAAGATAAAAAGTACGGCGGGTGTTACGCCGCCATGCCATGCTTAGTGCTTACGTCTATGTTTATATTTTTAATAACAATAATAATAATAATAATAAATATTTGACAGCATCACATACATTGCTCCGATTCCAAAGTAAGTAGCTAAAGCACTTGTGTTATGAAAATCAGAGACAACGGTGGTATCACAAACATCCAGACCTGAGCCAATATAGAAAAGTTAGTTTTCTAAATTGACCCAACCGGGGATCGAACCCGGGACCTCAGAGATGGCGACACTTTGAAAACCGGTGTACAAAGTCACTCGACTACGGAGGTCGTCAAAGGTCGTCATTTTCACCAAAACCCATGGCCACCGTACGCGGCCGATTGCATGGCGCACATTTCCGTGGAAGTTGCGTTCGGTGGCGAAGTTTGCCCGAGTTCGGCCAACAAAGGGAGCCCCCTCATTTCGAATGTGGCCGCTTGACACGACATAATCTACTTCTATGCCACAAACTTTAACGCTTCACTTCCCAAAAGGTAATTTTACCAAAGCTATTCAAAGTTATTTTTAGTTAAAGCACATTTTCTAAAATATAAAGGTTCACAACTTCCCGTTAAGTTGCCATCCACTTATTTGATAGATAATCTCATAGATATTGTGTTGTAATGAGGGTTTTTCAAAATGACAAAATGCTGTAGGCTCGATAGATGGCGTTGATAAACAGGCAAGTGTTAACTGTCTTGATATTCTTGGTGCCAAATGCTCCAAGCAGCATTAGAATGCGATGCACCCGCATTCTAATGAAAAATTAAACAATATCTACCACTGAACTATTTAACACTTGACACTGGCAAAAATTACTTCCAAGAGGAAAGTAGATTGCCATAACAAAAAAAGAAGAAGAAGAAACAGGCAAGTGTCAACTGCAGAAAATGTAGGAAAAAAACACAATTCACATGAAAACACCGAAAACACCGCTAACGACCAATGAACGCCAAAGAATGAAAATGACTTGAAATGACAATGAAAAACCAAAAATTTCACTTGTCCATCAACGCCATCTAGTAATGCAAATAGTTACTATATTTTTTTTAAATATCACTTTGAAAAGCCCTCATATTGTAAACCAGTTGGCCTGTGAAACAAGCACCACAACTATGAAATTTGTTTTTTCTGCAAATTAAAAAAAAAATGAGGTGTTGTGTCAAGTAGTTCTTATACTTATTATCTGTATTTATTTAATCACTTCATACACTAACTTGGAATTATACTATAGCGCTTCTTAGAAACACGGCAAAAACAAAGACTATCGAAAACCATTATAAATAAATAAATATGTGACAACATCACATACATTGCTCCGATTCCAAAGTAAGTAGCTCAAGCACTTGTGTTATGGAAATCAGAGACACCGGTGGTATCACAAACACCCAGACCTGAGCCAATATAGAAAATTTCTTTTTTAAATTAACCCAACCGGGGTTCGAACCCGGGACCTCAGAAATGACGACACCTTAGAAACCGGTGTACAAAGCCACTCGACCACGGAGGTCGTCAAATTATAGCAGTACAGTATACCTAAATGTAATAGAAATCAAAAAGTTGCAACTGCAAAATAACTAATTTTCCACACTAGTCATTATACTCCGTAAACAAAGGAAAGTGAACAAAAACGGGTACATTTATTGATTTCTACCAAAGCTTTTGTTTTGTCACATCCTGATAAAGTAACCAACGTCCTTACGTAACAGCATGTAACCAAAACAAAAGGCAGATAGATAATCGAGGCGAGGCGACAATATGGCAACGGCGTCGCCGCGCCGTCGCCACGCCACTTAGCCGCATAAAAACAACCGAAAATGACCCATCCCGGCCCATTTGTGCCCCGCGGTGGGTACAGGGTTTTTGCAAATAATTATTATTATCAGGGTTATCAATTCCCTTTTCAAGTAATTTGGTACTTATTGTAAGACAAAGATGCTAGATAAATTTATGCTTATGCAATTCAGACTTATTTTGACATTTAATGTATGTATTTTTATATTTTTTTTTGTCGCTGGCAGCTTTCTGTTTAGCAACACCTATAATAACGAGACGTAAAAAAACGGCAAAAACACTAATAAAATAGGGACTACAAAATAAGTCATAAATTTTGAATTAGTCTCCATTTAATTTAGATTTAATATGAATTTGTGTTTTTACAGTGTAAGCATCTGCCAGCCCGTTAATTAAATGTTGTATTGGACGCATTGGCTCAATGTCATTTAGGCCGGTGATTTAACGGCGCTGTTCAATTAAATGACTAGGCCGTTAATTGAGTGGCTGATTAAACCAAATGGCTGCGACATATTTTTTATTTTATTTAAAATTACAGTCGCACATAGCGTATACATATACAAATATACAATTCACCTTTGTAACGTTAATCATTTGTTGTTATGGCAGACAATACGGAGACCGCGTGCAACTTAAAGCGAAGCCATGAACTAATAAAAATACACTGTAATATTTAAAAGTTATTTTATTAACAGTAATTTATATATGGAAACAAAACATTTTGATAAAAATAAACGAAACTAATATTGAGTGACAAAGGCTACCAACTGTCCCGCATTGGGGGACACAGTCCCACATTGTCCCACAAACATCAAATTTGTCCCACATTGAAATCATGCACACATAGACAGGTACCGCCACAGTAAATTAGTAGAAAACGAGGTTGTTTTTTTTTGCCAATTCATTTTGGAGTTTTAGATCTGTTCCGTCCCCCATTTTGTTTTGGAAAAGTTGGCAGACTTAAGTGACATACAGTAGTGTAATAGAATAATTAGAAGTAAGTTGACGACCTCCTTGGTCGAGTGGCTTTGTACATACACCGCTTTTCATGATATCGCCATCTCTGAGGTCCCGGGTTTCGATCGACGGGTTGGGTCAATTTAGAAAACGAACTTTTCTATATTGGCTCAGGTCTGGGTGTTTGTGATACCACCGTTGTCTCCGATGATCTCCATAACACAAGTGCTTTTGCTACTTACTTTGGAATTGGAGCAATGTATGTGATGTTGTCAAATATAAAAAAAAAATTGTAAGTTAGTAAGCTCAGCAATAAGTTGAACACATTTATTGTATTAATAATAACAGGTACTTGCAACATTTTATTTTATTCCAAAATATCTTAATTTTCGTTTGAAATACCTTGATCTTTAGTGGTTTGCGTTCAAACTTATCTTTTTTGTCCACAAATATTTAAAAAAATAACTACTTACTTATTCAATAAAATAAATATAAACGGCCTTACCACAAAAGATTTTTAAAACACTGTTTAACTTAGACACTGTTTAAAGGTTTATCACTTTTTTGACAATATGATTTGAAAGAGAAAGCATCACATCTAAACAGTGTTTTAAAATCTTTTGTGGAAAGAGTTTTTAAGTTTATTTTCCTTTGTGTATGCCGTACGATGCGTTGCAACGTCAGCCTGGCCTTAAGCGGCAGTGCAGATCGGTTCCGCATGCACTAGCTCGCCACCCGCCTTCCTGTGTACCGAGGAAGTGACTTATGATACCTACTAGATATTATACTAAACGGATGTATATTATGTGTTTATGGTATTGCCCTGTTTGACACTTTCGAGATTGATCATCAATAATATGTCACTGAAACCGTCAATGGTTTTTTGTGTCCGAAGCAAGTAGGCCAGCATTATCAACGACATCAGCCATTTTTTTAGTGTCCCCACTGCTGGGGCACAAGCCTTCCTTATGGGTTATGGGATAAGGAGGATGAGCCCACCACGCAGGCCCAATGCGGATTGGTGGGTGTTAACGACTGCCAATGCAGCCGGGACCAACGGCTTAACGTGCCTACCGAAGCACAGAGGAACTCGAGATAATACATTTTTGGTCACCCATCCCATGACCGACCCTTGCGAAAGTTGTTTAACCTCCGCAATCGCAGGGCCAGGCTCTAAATCACTGCGCCATCGAGCTCCTCAATATTATAATTTAATGTAATTGTATTGTCTATGGCTCGGTAGTGGTACAGTCAGCAAAAAAAATTGCTAAGCACTTTAGTACTTTGTCATAGCAACCTTTTCACAGAATGCATTACAGTTTGAAAAAATTGACAAATAAGTTTCACACAAACTTTGAAAAAAAAAAGTTTCTATGATAAAGTACTACAGCGTTAAGCGACTTTCATTACTGACTGTATATGTGTACATGGTAAAATAAAAATAGAACCCAAGAAATCAATTCGAACTTCCTACATTTCTCAACATTACCATCGATTGCAATCTACAATGATTTATTATTAAACATTAAAAATTGGCCTCTAATCGAGTAGAGTTTTAATGGCCAGATCATTATCTGTACGCTTACAAAAATTATGTTTGAACTATAATTATTGCGGTTGGTTTCTGTAGATCACGATCTAAGTAACTATGGCCGTCTTACTGATCGTAAAGGAGGTATTACTCCAACAGTATCTGTATTATGATATGAGTTTGCACAGTTACTGTAAGCAGTTTTGTATGCAATTTGGCACAGCGCCTCTGGTGGTAACTACACTACACTAAAAGCTGTCATATAAATGTCAACTACAGTCGCAAGTATAGTAAGCGTAAACGCATATCGTACAGACTATGTAACATGTTATATAACTTGTGTTTTATAACACGTCCACATTGCTAATCAATCACCTTGCTAATCAACATTGCAACATAAAACAATACTGTACACATTTATAATATAACAATGTTATATAAACATTATTGTACATGTTAATAACATGTTATTATAACATGTTTTATATCATTCAGTGTCCACATTATCTGAAACATGTTATAAAACAATGTTGTATAACATGTTATGTTAAATAGTCTGTATGCACCTTTATGCGGTCGATACTGTCGGTAGTTTTGATTAATAACTATTCAAACTTAAAATGTTTACATTACATTACATTTTAAAAAAATAATCAAAGAAATAAGAACATTCCTATATTTATTTATCTCTTGTCTTGTTTGCCTTTCGTAAAGCAACTTTCGCAAGGGTCGGTCATGGGATGGGTGACCAAAAATTTATTATCTCGAGCTCTTCCACCGTGCTTCGGAAGGTACGTTAAGCCGTTGGTCCCGGCTGCATTAGCAGTCGTTTACACCCACCAATCCGCATCGGGCCCGCGTCGTGGCTTTATTGACCCACCCATAAGGAGGACCTGTGCCCTAGCAGTGAGGACATTAAAAATGGCTGATGATCGAACTCGGCTCGGCTGTATTGACAGACATTAATTTACTGATTGATTTAGAAAAAGATTTTAGCCAAAATAGTTAGTTGGGCAGCAACCGACTAACCATTTTGGCTAAAATCAAAACATTGAGTTGAAAAAAAAATTGTAATATCGGTTAGTGATGTTTTTAACTATTTTGTATGTATTCCCATTAACATCCACCATTATGCATACCATAGCATTATAACGGGCGCGCCGATTTCTACAGAATAGAACAATAACCCAATTTTCCGGTGCGCAGGCGCACCGCGCACCGGGTCGCTGGAGATGTTGCCAGCGGCTATAATAATGTTACCAATTTAGATAATTAAAAATCCATTAGCGGCACAATACTATTTAATAAGCGAAATTAATTAGTTGTGAAAAATCTGGTTTCTTAATTGTAGAGATAAAGATTGCGATTACCAACTAATTAAGAAATACTCAAAGTAAGTAATGTCATTTATAACTTAAATCGAATTTGAAATAACTCACGGTTAGTGTAAACTAAAATATGAAAACCACCGTTTTTTTATCACAAAAAAGTGGTGAATGGTTAATAAGAAACATCAGTCGATTAAATAGAAATTGGAAGCTTTGTTTTATCCAGAGAGTGAATGGATGAGATCCAGATCGTTATACAGCATTCGAGCTCTAAGGATCAGAGCTCTCAGTTTCCGGGTTTCCATACATTTCAATGCTGTTTTTCTAAACATATCCAAATAACTCTTAGAATGCTAAACAAATAAGTTGGGCATGTATTGCGATCTGGATCTCCTCCATTCACTCCCTAGATAGCCATCATCAGATCACAGCTTAATCAATCCTTGGTGGAGAACCAAGACTTCAAAGTTACCTCGTTTGTATAAAAATCGACTGGTTTTCTAATTATCCGTCCACCACTACATTCTCTTTATGGATACATATAATTTTAATCAATACGTTGTTCTAAATTGATTAAAAAATATTTATCAAGGCATTATAAAGTTTTAGAAATGTTCGAAACCTCTCAATATTTTATTGCCTTTGACAATATGATTAACTACTGTTTTCCTATGTTTTCAAAAGAAGACGTTTCTTTGTATGGGACATCCATTATTTACTAACGTTTACGCCCGAGTACAACAGAAAAAAAATGAAGGGATAGTTAAAGTGAAGCCGGGGTCAGCGACCAGTATTATGTGACTATTGGCCAATATAACTATTGTGCGTCCTTTTGTCTGGCTGTGTGGGTTGCTACCGACTACCACTAATACCTTGCACAACTTTGTTAAAAAGTAGACTTACTGGTAATGTTTCCCAAAATGTAAAATTTAATTAAATGGCGATCGTACCTACTGGATATGGATACTTCATTATTTTTAATTTTGTAATTGATTAAATAATAGTTAACTATTTGTTTCATCTGTAAGAGCGGATCTAGAGGCCGAATGCGAATAAATTTATTGCGAATAAATCAGTACTTACCTATAAAATTATTATAAAAAGTAATAAGGTATGTACCATTCAAAAACTGATTATGACTTCAAAGATCACGCTACAATAATTTGAAAAATCAGTAACAGATATTGTATCAAATTAAATTGCTTAAATGTTGTGTTGGCATCCGGGAATAGTCCGCCGCGACCACAGATTATGTTAATGACACAGCTCCTTACTTTCATTGCTATTGTGCCGTTTGGCATGGGTAATCTATTCTGATTGTCTGTCTGTCATTGTGTTTTTGTATACACTAAACAGTTTTGGGCAACTACGACTCGAAGGAACTGAACTGGAAATCGATCCCCGAGCCGTGGGACAACTCTATTATAGCCTATTGTGTCACACGGCTATTGAGTTAATAAGTGATTCCTAAACTTTTTTCTAATTTGAGACGATTATAGCTAGTTTGCGATGTCAACTTTCCGCTTGACGGAACAATTTGGAAATATTATAGTGGGACATTTTTCTTTTGTCATTTTATTGCTTGTTAGAATATGAAAGTAAACCGCTTATTTATTACTCGAGGAGCTCGATGGCGCAGTGGTTTAGCGCCTGAGCCTGCGATTGTGAAGGTTAAGCAACTTTTGCAAGGGTCGGCCATGGGATGGGTGACCAAAAATGTGTTATCTCGAGTTGCTCTGTGCTTAGGAAGGCACGTAAAGTCGTTCGTCCCAGTTGCATTTGCAGTCGTTAACACCCACCAATCCGCATTGAACCTGCGTGTTGGGTTATGGCCCATCCTTCTTATTCACCCATAAGGAGGGCCTGTGCCTCAGTAATGGGGACATAAAAAATGGCTGATGTCGATTTCTAAATAAAAGTACTTAGTCAAGCCCCTCAAAAATAGTCGGTTTTCCACGCATGCACACGTAGACAGTACCTACGTACAAATTTCCTGAGGTTACTTTGAGCCTTTATGTGGGTTCACTCACACGGGTGACTAAAACCGCACGACCTTTGCCGCACGGCGAAAATCGACTGTGTAAATGCCCTAGGCCGCTGGTAACTGAACAAACTTATCTGATCCGGTGGCTAAAACTGAAACTAATTGTTATGACATATTGTTTCCTAGGTTACACCATCGACTACATAGACGACAGCGACGCCTTCACCGATTTGTCACCTACGAATAAATTTAACAAGCGACTTGCTAGATTTAAGTCGACCCATGTAAATAGGCCATTAACCTGTTAAACTAAAATAACAGCAGCTCATAGCTTCTAACAAAACAAATGACGGAAGTGTTTTCGAATAGAGCCAGAGCGTCGCTTCTGTGGAGAACACATTGACATAATATCTTGTGACTTTGCGGTTTCGCAAAACCGGTTGGAACCGGCGGCTACCGGTGCTGTCGATAATAAGCGATACCGCAACTTCGGCAAACAAACGAGTATTAATGACTTGATTGTTATCGCTATCGTCAAGCGGTAGTTGTCAACTACGTATCCATTTTAAATGGTTTTCAAAATAGATTTCAAGTTAAAGTAATACCGGCTTTTTGCTTTAATGACCCCTTTTTACACTGCAATTTAATTGTATATATCCTAATTTTTTTATTAACTTAAGGACGTGCAAAGCTATCAATAACCAGCGAAATCCCCGTGAACATTCGAGCGTTATAAAATAAGTTTCTGTTAAAATAATTCTCGATTTGATTATAGCGAGCGTAATTATGTACCCTTTTTATTAATTTTTTAATTTAGTAAAGAAATAAAAGATACTAGGTTAAAAAAAATCAGGCAATCGTAGCGTGATCGATAATTTTTTTATCTATTACAACTCTACTCTACGTAATTTATAATCCGACAAAAAAATATGTTTATAGCGTCTCCTTCAATCCACTTCGTATCTATTGTCATACACTTTTTCAAACCGATGCCAAGCCGATGTTCATTAGTGCATATTTCAAAATGAATCTTTTTCCATCCATAGAAATCAATGATGATTAGAAGATTCTCAATTGGCTTGCGAAAGCTTCAATATGTAATTGTTCTGAATAAATTAGACGTAAACTATTTAAAAAATGTTCCTTTGTTATTTCATCTTCATTGTTATTTTCATTTGATTGCGAGAAAGACTCTTTTAATTGTTGAAAAGATAATCTGTGGTAATTGAAAACTTTTATCCTTGCATTGAATTAATTAAGAAGTGGTTTTTTGAAGAGTGCCCAAGAACAATTTAAGTTATTTGTTTGAACATAGATAAAGAGTGGCTAAAGACTCTCAGAAGTGTACATTTAGCATCTACTCAATAAATGAATCAGAGTTTTAACATCTTTGACCACTCTAAGTATTAATTTTAGTGTTGCTGATAAAAGATTATATTAATTACCTCCAGTCACGTAACCATAGTAATGACGCGCGGGTTTGTTTGCTATGCCTGCTCAAATTAACATCTAGTTCAATAGTGTTACTATACCTACAGTTAATATTATGTTAGCTACTCAAGTATTCTCAACTTTAAATAAATAAACGCTGTACAACTTCTTGGTACTGGCCAGTAAATTCGCGGAAGCACTTGGTAATATTAGCACAAACACCTGTTTGAAACTAGGTGTGAATCATGTTTTTGATACATGCAAAGAGTATGTAAACTTCATTAAAACCGCTGACGAAATACGTCATTTCATACAAACTTTCAAGTCCTAATTTTACGATATGAATAAACCGATTTTAAAGAAACTTCACAGACATAAGCAGAATAAAGTCTAAAAAGGTCTAAAAACTTTTCCATAAATAGTGCTACAGTTAAATTAGACTGATTTCAAATTTTCCATAGAAACAGTTTCCAATAATCTTTTTTAAAATGAGATTTTTCAAAGATGTTCTCAACTTTTTAGACCTGTGTGTCCTGCTTATGCGTACGAAGTTTCATTTAAATTGGTTCATTCATTTAAAAAAATAAGGACTTGAAAGTTTGTATGAAATACCGTTTTCATTACACGCAGCCACAAATCACGCACTATAATACAAATTATAGTAGAATTAAATCATGTGCACACGCACAGATGGTATTGATTACTTACATAAACTACCTAGTTACTGATCTATCTCCTGCTGAGCTTATTAAAATCGGTCGAGATTCAGAAAATTTAGAGTGAATCATTGAATCCTCAAGAATGTACATATTTTCAAGCAGTTATCATCGTGTGTTTTTTTTATTTTCCGTTAAACTATCCGCGCTGTACCAGTTTTTCCTTACATCAATATTTATAGTCGGTAATCATTATTAATTTAATAATTTAGCAGTTGAACTGATAGTTTTGTTCCTAGTTTTCACATTCGCAACAAAAGTTTCTGCTGAAAATCTCTAGCATCAGTAAGTTTCTGATGACAATGTGCTTCACATTTGCGTCAGTAACAAGTTGCGTCAAACGGGTCTGTATCTTATGAGACGGTGATAAGGCTCATTGTGCAATTAAACTTTTTGCTCAATAGTCACGTAGGTACAGTCTCAAGAAATTACTAAAATCTAAATATGAATACAATAAGAACTAAAGTTGAAAAAAGATCTAGAAATACAACGGTCGTAGTACATAATTACATACCTACCATCACATAAATTCTAGTTTATCTATTGTACTATGATTAAATCCATTAAACTGTAGATAAAACCGCTAAAAATAACATTTTGGCATAGCCATTTTTAAAGTAAGACATAGCCTAATTATACTCTCATGTTTTTTATTCGTTCACTGCTTTTGAACTCAATACTTGCAATACAGGGCCCTATTTAATAAACGTGACAATTTGTCACCTGTCATGACAATTTTGTATCCATTGCGTCAACTAATTTTAAAACTACTCATATCTACACCGCAATGTAAACCAAATTGTCATGACAATTGACAAATTAACGTGACCGTTATTAAATAGGGGGCATAACGTAACCAAAGACAATATTCGCAAACTTTCTTCATATCGATTTTTGTTGCACATTCGTCCAACTTTTCCAAGAGTTGGCTGTTCATTCGGGGTACAGCGTGGGAATTCAGGCGGACAAGATTGTTTGATATGCGCAAGAGTTTACCAAACACCCGCCGGCCGCTGTAAATAAATAAAGGAAACGACGTTTCAACACACAGCATTTTATCGCGAACATGTCTAAAAAGTAGAGTCAGCAAAAATATGTCAAATGCGACGATGATTTAAGTTGAAGCTCGGCAGACCCGCCGAAGTTCGAAGAGTTAGCCGGTGGGGCCCCTGGTTGAATAGGTCATCGCCAGGTAACACTCATTACTTATAGATAGTTCACCTTCAACTTCCATAAAAGTAAAAAACTTCCATATTAGTATTGCCATAAAACCGATCACGTTGTTGTGACGTGATTAGCGACGCCATGTAAATATCACACATCACATGTATGGTCGGAGCAAGTCAAATTTCAATGTTTTGTGTTAATACAAATGTCGGAAATATACATACATTAAAAATATGGTACGTGACTGATTAATGTTTGAACTAAATACTGTGTTACTTAAGATAAATAATATTAGAAAATTGCGCTGGCTTGCAGCGAAGAAGTTAAAAGTACTAGAAAATTTCGCCGCTCCCACTAGCGACTCGGTAGCATAATTGGTCAGTGCATTGGGCCCGAATCCCAAGGGTGTGGGTTCGAGTCCCGTCTGAGGTGCTACGGGTGAGTCGATTTTTTCTAGTATTTTTTCCAATATTATTTATCTTAATATAAAAATTGCATTGTGAATGCGAAAAATCTAAAATTTAGTAACTGTGTTACTTGTTTCACAGCTTCCAATTATAATTGATTTTTAACTTCATGTTACAGTACTTAATAATATTAAAAAAAATACGACCGAGTGACTCGGTAGCTCAGCGGTAAGAGCATTGGACCGGAGATCCAAAGGTCGCGGGTTCGATTTCCGAGAATATGATCTGGTGCGAGTCGTTTTTTTTTTCTAGTAATTAGTATTGTTTAAAAATAGCATTGTTAATGCCAAAATCGCATATTTAAAAATTCTTGTTACAGTATTTAGAGGTATATTTGTGTGTATTTGCGCTTATGTTTAACTGACCTTTATTGGTTATTTGCTTTGTTAATGTTTAGTGTTTTAGTATTTAGTGTGTGGATGCATGTTTTTTTATTTCATATTAATCAGCAAGCATTAGATGTTATTGCTATATTAGCAAAAAATGTCGGGTTTTGTAATGAAAAACAACTAGTGTAGTGGTCGTCATGTTTTTAAATCCAAGTCGTAAAAGAGGTAAATAATAAAAATTCATGAAATCGGTGCAAGTGAAAAGTTAAAAATCTATCTTTTTTACGGATTATTTACATTTGACCCCGGAAAACAAACGCTAGTGAGTAAAAACCGAAGAATAGGTATGTATTATGCCCCACCCGATAACAAAACATGCCCATTAGAATTTGCATAGATTGTTAAAGTAATAAGTCAGCAATGACCTTACATAGTGAGTCATACTCGGTGAAAAACAAATAAACTTGAGAAATAAATAGCACACGTGTAAATTACACATAGGGTGACAAGCGAACACTGACACAACTCAATAATTATGCTTCTGATTTAAACAATAACAAAAAGCATTACATTTCTCCTGAATATCGACCACGACCTCCGTGGTGGAGTGGTTTGCACGCCGGTTTTCAAGGCGTCACCATCTCTTGAGGTCCTGGGTTCGATCCCCGGCTGGGCCAATGTAGAAAATGAACTTTTCTATATTGTCAAAGGTCTGGGTGTTTGTGATACCACCGTTGTCTCTGATTTCTATAACACAAGTACTTTAGCTACTTACTTTTGAATCGGAGCAATGTATGTAATGTTGTCAAATATTTATTTTATTTTATATTTATATACAGGGTGATTGGTATTACTCGAACATATAAACTCGAAACTCGAATATAAAGTCGAATATGGTAGATAGATAGTTTATGATGCAGTTTGCATAGTGGCAACCCTATACCGAAATTGTGTTTTGCTTTTGCCTATTAATGAGATTAATTACCTATCGAAAACAATAGTTTGAGTATTTCCGTCTGCGATTGTCACTTAGCAATTATTTTCTATACAAATAAATAAACAAGGTTTATAATAATGTTCCGGGTTGTATGCATGGTACCCCACCTACCATATTCGGACTCGGCTTTATAAGACTATTTACACTAGTCTGTAGAGGTACGTTATTTTTGTTTTTTTTATGTAGATTTCATAACATTACTTTTCATAATTTCATCAATAATCTTTATAGTTTTACTCGATTTCTCTTTCATTGATTTTTTTCGTATTTTCGTAATTTGAAGAACCAATATTTGTTTTTACTTTCTTATTTAATATTGTGTGATGTCTAATGTTCTCGTATTTAGTTAAGAGGTCAATCTTCTTGGCTCTTGATCATTAACGGAATTAATTAATCGTTAGTCCGTGATTAATTAGGGTTCCGTGCCGAAGGGTCATTCTTGACTTAGACGGTCACTGGCTACTTGTCAAACTTCTACAGTAAGTTATTTTTACAAAACTAGCTGCCCGTCCCGGCTTCGCATGAGTGGTGCCATCTATTAGTTATATTGCGATTTAAAATGACGAAAAAAATTTTTTTTTTTACGTCTTTACGTTAAAAAATTGAAAAAAAAATCTTTTATACAAACCTTGTCTTGATAAAACAAACACAACAAATAAAAAAATATCTAAAAGAGCATTAGTCGACTACAAGGGCCTTAAAGCCGATGTTATGTCCAACAACTTCCTTAGTAAATAATATTTTTTTACTATTCCATCGCCCGTATTGACAAAGAAATGGTAATTTTTGTTTTGAGTGCGCGCGCGCAGCGGTGCGTAATCCACGGCCCCTTTGATCTGCTTCCATCGCGGCGGCAAATCACTCATGAACGCTGATTGTTTGATCATACTTGGAAGCAGTACCTCAACTTTGACTTAGAGGCTAGGAAAATGTAAGCACTTTAACAGGAAACTTGTCAATTGCTAACGAATTTAGCATCGTTAAGTAAATTAAATAAAAGTAAACATACACAGAATTAATAGTACTAAACTAAACGTGTAAAACCCCTTTAAGTTTAACGGACACATTAGGGGACTTTACTCTTTTAAACAAAAAAAACAACATAAGTCCTTTTGTTGACGATGATATCAGTGAACACATAAAAATAAAAAAATATAAATACAAAAAGTTAAACGAAAAAAACTCCTATTTTTAAAGTTCGACAGGACAAAACAGTTCCAAATATTAAATTAAATTTCTTTAGGATAGATAGTTTGGATAGTCAATAAAATAAGATGAGGTACTGTCTTTGCATTGACTGGTCTCCATTACAATAATTTTCCGTTAGATGCATTTTTCTCGGTAATGCTCGCAATTATTGTGATTATAACGACTTGAACCTATTGTTTTTTTGTTAATAGCTACTGCTCGTTCTCCGTATGTTAGAGGAAAAATCCATTCTGGGAGAAACACTAAGTTATAACCTACAGGAAATAGAAACAAAGTTACAATAACGGATAAAATTTCCTATTGTTGATTTCTATGTAAATAAAACGGCTTTTTGTGATATTGCTCGGAACGGAAATTAGGATCTATTCCTTTCGAATACCAAAAACTAATACCAATGGTAATTTTAATATAATTTTTAGTAAATTTGGTATTCGTTGGGAATAGAACTTTATAACGGCAATAAACAAATACCATTTGGTATTAGAAAGGAATAGATCGAAATTAGAAGCAAGAGCGTGACCAAACCAAAGTGTTAAAAAACAGAGTTTTATATTGAACAATGTAATTGTTCCTAATAAAAACAAATAATAAAAATAATAATAAAATAATTATCAAAATCGAACATTACCAACACAAAAATCAAGAACATAGTGTGTGTATGTTATGTATGTTGTCCAATATTACCTAATACATAAATTAATTACTTTTACAATACAATTCGATCATAAGAATTTAACTTTGGGATGGAACCTTGTCAAAGTAAATCGAAAATTGTCTAAATAGTTAATTTTAATTTAATTAATCAACTCTTTTGTTTACTTGTTATATTACTTGTAGTATGCGTGACACCGTGTTGTTGGATATATCCCTGTGGATGGCCGGAGAACAAACGCGTCTCAGTTTGACAAAGTTCCATCCCATTCTCATCGCGCGCGGATTATAATTGGTACAGTTTTCATTAGTTTCTTAATAACGATGAAAACTGTATAGTCTGGTTAAGTAAATTTAATTGCAATATCTGTAAATTTTGTGAAACTTTTTATGCTACAATATTTTAAACAAAAATTCTTTAACATAAAGTTTCCATTCAAAACAAATTGTGAAACAGCCCTAAGTAGTTCTCGCTCAATACCTTTGCACTTTACAATATTATGTTAATAACTTAAATTACATAGGTGGTCCTACAAAAGTTTTACACAAAAAGATTAATTATTTATTTAAATTAATTATTTAATTAGTTACCACAACTGTTTAAAGTTTCAGTGACTTACAACAAACAAAACAAGCATTTTTATTAGCGATATAGGTAATCGCTGATTCATCATCAATCATCACCATCATCGACGCTAAAAAGCGTTCGCAAAAACACGTACAGTCAACAACTCATCAAATTACCACATCAAGTCAAATAATGCCGAATGAAATTAAATTCTATTCTGTCAAATGTTAAGTTTAAAATTGATTGAAGCATTTCTGTAAGTTGGGTGTTTTGCATCAAAAAATTGATTTATTTGCTAATTAAAGTACACCGTTATCAAAGACAATCTAAATTCTAACTTATTTTCCACATAAACAACGAACGCAATCTAGTTATCTGCGGGAGGCCTAGTATCTGATAAAATTATTGCATATAAGCACACAATATCATTAGAATATAGGCAAGATCACAGAAAACAATGCTGTCTCTAGTCGTGCTAGTCTCTTTGTGCTTCGTAAGCATAGTGTCCTCTGCCGGTCCCGGTTCGTGCACCGGAGCTGGAGCGTGTACTGGACCAGGCTCGGGATCGGGGACAGGAACATGCGTTGGAGCCAACTCCTGTTCAGGAGCGAACAGCGGCGGCGGTCAGGGCACCTGTACCGGAGAGAGCTCGTGTAGCGGACAATCATCGGGAGGCGGAGTCGGGTCGTGCACAGGAGCCAATTCGTGCAGAGGAACCGGAAGCGGCTCAGGCCAGGGTTCTTGCACTGGAGCCGGTTCGTGTGGTTCTGCAGGCTCTGGCCAATGTGACGGATGTTGTACAGTTGCAAATTCGTGTTAAACGAATGTATCGTGTTGTTAATATAACATGAACATACAGAAAAAAGTGCAAATTATATTATAATCAAATATAAATACATTGTTTTATTAATTTTTACCTACATATGTTAATAATATCACATACATTGCTCCGATTCCAAAGTAAATAGCTAAAGCACTTGTGTTATGGAAATCAGAGACAATCACAAACACCTAGACCTGAGTCAATATAGAATAGGATCGAACCCGGGACCTCAGAGATGGCGACACCTTGAAAACCTTTTGTTGTTACTTTTGTTATAATTATAGAAATTGGTTCATTATAGAAATTCGACTTTTTCTCTATGTCTATGTCTATGTCTTGCAAAAGGAGATGTTACAATAATAGTTTTATGAAAAAGTATGCAGTTTGTGACACTATAATACTTAGGTACTGTAGAGACGAAGTCTCTATCTAGTATATAAAAGATTTAAATAACTTTTCTATTTATTTTACGTATAGGCATTGATACAATTCGTAGCCAGAAGGGCACAGCCTAGCTTCCCTTCTTAACCTTAGCTTTGTAACCAAAGCAGAACCCAAATAGTTTGCATATGAGGTTAAGGCCTTACAGTACCGATGTTGTTATTAGATACTTCTACGGAGGCGGAAAAATATTTAGGCTGAGTTGCACCATCTTGATTTAACCTTAACTTTAACAGACACAAACTTATCTGACTCGGTGACAGCGTCGCTGTCGTCTACGGCGTAACCTAGGTAACAATATGTAATAACACTTAGTTCCAGTTTTGGCCACCAGCTCAGATAAGTTTGTACCGTGTACTGTTATAGTTAAATTAAGATGATGCAACCGAGCCTTAAAGTAGGTATACGAACTCCTTTTTGCCTTTTGTAAATCCATAAATGTTAACAGAAATAAAAGCTTTTTGAAATCTCATTTTCTATTTAGGGACCTACTTACTTATATAAATTCAATCTAATTTGATGGAATAAAACGTAATAAAAATTTTAAAGCAATAATTTTATAACATATAATGTTAGTTTATAAATCTAAATTCAAAATTCAAAACCCATTTATTCAGTCTAGGCTGTTACAAGCACTTGTGAATGTCAAAGAAGCTACGCCATCGGTTCGCAAACCCGAGGTAAATATCTAGGTATGATCAATGATACTATAAACTTTATATGTATATGTTATATCATTGGGTATAATACATACTTGCATTGAAGCCTTGCAACTAGGGCTGCCATCCGCCCGGGTTTCCCCGGATTTGTCCTAGTTTGTAGGGCGTCCGGGGAGCGTCCGGGCAGGGTTCTTAAATAGTGTCCGAGTAAAACTATTTGTGTTACGGAAAAGGGTGTTATGTTTTTTATTTTATTGTATTTTTTTGTCAAGTGCGTCCGGGTAATATTCTTATTTGCACTCAAATGTCCGAGGTTTTTGAAATTTTTGCCCGGGTTCCGTAATTTAGGTGATGGCAGGACTTCTTGCATCAGATCATACGATTGTGTCTTAACTAAGGTTTTGAGTCCTTAAAACATGCTCAAAATTAATTAAAGTGATGAACAGTATTAAACTAAGTGATATACCTATTTTTAAGTAAAGAAGTATACCAAATGTTTACAAAGTATTTGTGCTTCTTCTAAATAAATTATAAAGCTTAGTCAATTTGAAGACAAAAATTAAAATATCAATGTAGTTTGTTTTTAATTACTCTTTTTAAGTTATTCAGAATCAGAAATTAATAAATAATAATAAATGCTTGGACAATTAAAGAAAGACAAATTTCTAGATAAGTTTCTTGAACTCGTTCTTTTTGTCAGTTAATTAAGAGTCTAGAACGGGTGGTAGGAAAATATAGATGACTCAAAAACGCTTAAATTTTTAGTTTATTTGAATAAAGAAATTTTGACTTTGACATAAGTAAATTAATGAGGTAATTCGTGGACTTCTCTTTTATTTTTTTATACATTAAGTATGGTTGACAACCCTAATAGAACCTGACTTACAAATCTGACTTAATTGGATAGCATTAGCGTCTTGCAGTCTGCGTGTGCGTTTTTTTATAAAAGCTGGTTTTATTTATCCCCATTAGGAAACCGATAAACTAAGTAAATGTAAAGATATTAATAAGCTTGCAACTTGTAATACTTATATTGACTGCAATAGTTTACAAAATTCAAATTTTTTTTAAAGTTTGGGCCAAAGATAAATTATCATGCCCTAGCGTTAAAACTGTTGCACCTTTTTAATTATTTTATATTTTATCCAAAAACGAAGTATATATTTAAAGCATTCCAATATTAATTAAAAGAACTAAAGATTGCCATATTAAATTGGGCCAAAACAGAACAAAAGCGATAACGTGATGTAAAGGCGGCATTTTTAGCCGCTAGGTGGAGCGTGACGCGGCGTTGCCATGTGAAAACTCTTTGTGTTGCCAGTATATAATTAAATGTTATTACTGGGATCGCACTGTGAGCACAGCGTGGTTACACGTCAGTAACTTGGCGGTATTATAAACAAATGGGAAAGTATTTTTATAAATTAATGTTAAAATAATTTAATGAAATGTAATGCAACAATAACAATTTAGTACGGATAAATTAGCATTGAATCATTGTTGCAAGTTAAAAAGTTAAAATAAGTAAACTTGTGTGACAGAAGCCAGTTCCTTCCAAAGCTTATAAGAATCATCGGTGTTATTGAATAGACATAAACCCGTATTCAAGAACAATTGTCAAACAATTCTTGCCTATGCGATTGCATCTGCGTTGTAATAGAGCTCTGCGATTGGTTCGTTTGTTTTACGTGATACGTGTGATTGGTAGTTGGCACGCTGTGCGTCCGCGGGCCCTGTGAGACCTCATAATAATGTTTGTTAACAAGGGTATTATACTATTTTCTAGTAGATGTGTAAAATCTTAAAACCTCTAATTTAAAGTATCAACACTTTTTGACATGTATGTGAATATATGAAACAATAAAGTGGAAGTTACTATTCCAGGCGAAAGCTATTCAAATCTCATCCAATAAAATAAAGTTTGACGATCAGCCATTTTTAGTGTCCCTACTCCTGGGGCATATGCCTTCCCTATACCCATAAGGATAAGGAGGATGGGCCAAGACCCACCACGCGGGCCCAACACGGATTGGTGGGTGCTAACGACTGCAAATGCAGCAGGGGCCAACGGCTTAACGTGCCTTCCGAAGCACGGAGGAGTTCGAGATAATAAATTTTTGGTCACCCATCCCATGACCGACCCTTGCGAAAGTTGCTTAACTTAACAGGTGCTATACCACTTCGCTACCGAGCTCCTCGAAATCAATATATCACACATAAAATGGTAAGTGGAATGGAATAAGATAAACTTGCAATAGAATAGATAAGTTAAGTTGTAAACTTTTAATATCGTTTTTTCTTGTCCATAAAATCAATCTTCTGTGTTTCTCTGCTTTGTGTCAGTTGCTAACCGCCATTGTTGCTCGCAATACCATTGTGTAGTGCAACTTTTTACTGAACAATTTTCAATTGAATTACTGTAATCTGTACGCCGGGACTGACACATTAAATCAAATCGGACGGCAATATGCAAATTTCCGTTTGACTGTTTGTTTTTTATGGCCTGTGCTGTTTTTAATTTAGGCCTGCCTGTCCCTAATGGGTTTGTCGATCTATGAGTGCCTAATTGCCTGTTGACCACATTGTTTTTGGATGCCTTATTCAAGATTAATTATTTTGTATACTTACCATACGTATTTGAATGTGTAATGCATACGATAATTTAAACAAACTATGTCGGAATTTACACTGTTTATTTTTGAGGCTCCAATATCTCGGCGCAGTTGCATGCGCCATGGTCACGAAAGAACCATGTTCTTTATTCTAATAACGTCAATAACCATGGAAATTTAAAACAATATATACGATAATTTATTCAGATTAGGTTTTCCGGCATCTCGGACGTCAATATATAAAAAAATCTACTTAATTTGTCTTTAAAATTAAAGTATACTATGCCGTGTACAAAATATTTTTTTATTACTTTATAACAAATATTTGAAAGAAAAAAAGAAAGAAGAAAGAAAGAAAAAGATACTTATTTAGGGACCACTAACATTCAATAACCTATATCTAAGTATAACTATGTTATAACTAAATGTTCAGGTCGTCCATAGTTAAAATCATCTTTGTTTCACAGCTTAATCAGGACCAACTTTTAATCTCGACCAACTTGAAATGACGTTTTTTAATTTCAAACGTTTCTGGTTCAGAATCAAATTGTTTTAAAAAGAGAACTCTGAAATACTTTTCCTTTATTTAAAAAACAAACTCTTTTTTTATTTGGGCAGAAGCGTCCGCTACAGCCAGTATTAGTCCAAATAAATTAAACGGAGCTTTTTTACCATTTCTCCATTTGGTTTGGCCCGTGGCTAAACCAAAAGATTTATCGGCGGCAATTATTGATAACTGCCATATAAAAATAAAAGCATGGTATGGACGGAGTATTTTTTACACGCGTTTTTAATAGATAATTAATAATTTGTTATTAAGTAGATTCTGAATAAATTAAACATAATGCTCTGAGTGAGTCTCAATGCCTCGAATATTTCCTTACTTTTGTAGAATACGAATTATACAGGATGACATTGAAGTCATTGGCAATCTTTTAGAATTAAAATTAGAACAAAATTTAGAAATTCTTTTAGAATACCAGTCTATAATTTGAATTAATATTTTTTAATTAGTTTATTAATTCTTAAAACCATCACAATTATTTTAAAAGGGTTAAAATGGTAAAAAAAACCTTTCATTTGACATTCATAAACGCTTGTTTGGGTAATCCCAAGTAATCTGTACGCTGAATTAGAAACAAATAGGCTTATTTATTTCTCCTGTAGAATATTATTTTTGACCTAATCATATCTAAAACCTCTAAACAAAAGAAGGCCTCAAAATGGCAGTTTAACTTTATTCTGCTTTTAGAAATAAATATTCTAGTCCTATTTTTGCACAGAATACTTAAATAATAGTACTAGCGTATAATAGTACAATTGTACTATCCAATGTCACTATAATTTAGAGACAATAAGTACATCTTAATTGCAGCACCGAAGCTGTATATTCGCGTGGCATGTCGCTTGTCATTTTGACGCCGCGCGTCAGTCGCAAGCTAATTTGACGCGGAGGAACGCGGCATTATCAAACGGCAGCAATCATAATAAAGGAGCTTAGCCGGAATTACTTCGGGGACGGCACGGGACGGACTAAGGGAATGGATTATCTGTTTTCTTCTCGTTTTACCACGGAACAAAGAAATAATAAATGCTTTTTATCTTTTTAAATAAGATATTAACATATATATAACTTATGCTTGCCTAGGAAGTTAACTGAAACGAGGAAGAGGCAAATGTCTTTAAAGTGTTACTCGTATTTAAAAGATTTAGGTGCTGTGAGTCGAGTTGTTAATATACGACGATTTTTATACGTGCGTGGTATCTAGCATACTCTAGCTATCTGATTTTGAACAAGGTACCGTGCCCTGCCCCTTAGCCCTATTTGGCACGGAACCTTAAATCATCAACGCCCGAGCGGCCGAATGCGGCCGGACAACAATAGAATATCTATGTAAGCATAGAAACAATAGAATATCTAGATCCTGCGCCCCGGGTCCCAGACCCGTAATCCGGCCCTGGTCCGTCATAATAAGTCGTAGTACGCACAACGGCGGGGCGCAGCCCTCCATGCAATAGTTGCTGATAAATGAACCTCTCCCTCGTGAACTTACAGCATTTTTTTACAGTACACTTGAAAACAGATGCGACATCACCAAATTGTCTGTAAATATATAAGTATCTATGGGTATATAAGTATATATGGTACTCACTTAGGTTCGCAAACCTCCGCGCTCCGCGAACCTGAACCGATTTTTTTATCCTGTGCTGCAATAGTGCGCCATAGTGGGTATAGCAAAAGTAAAAAAAAACGGTAAGCCGCACTGTTTCAAGTTCGCGAACTTAAAGCAGACCAGGCTTAACTCAGACCTATCGGTTTCATTTCTTTGCTTTGCTGTTGTAGTAGAACAGGGGGCAGTTCCGGTTAACGCATCGAACTTCGGTAAGTCTGCCGGGCTTAAACTCAAAACAGATAAGTGAAGTAAGAAGTTTCGTATTGTATTTATTTAGAAGATATCGATGTTCGTGTGACATCATAAATTAGGGTTCGCCTTTTTGGCCCGATTGGGGCTCGATTTATCTGTTTTGATTTGAACCCGGCAGACTTTGCGAAGTTCGATGCGTTAGCTGGTAGCCCCTGTTCAACTAAAACAGCAAAGCAAAGAAATGAAACCGGTAGGTCTGGGGCCAGCCTAAGTGGGAACCTACCCTATTACTTTTTTAGGCAATTCTGGACAGATGTGTGTTGAAAAGTTGATGAATAATTAGGTACTTAAGTATTGAGAAAATAGTTTTTAAATAGCTCGTTTTATTTTAAAATGTTAACAGACGGGTTCTTAAGTTAAGCTTTTCCCATAAAACAAAACAAAAATTTAATTACCTAAACCCATAAAATAGGATTACCAAAACGTAAAAATTACAATGCGCACGACAAAAGGTTGCAACAATAGAGCTGTGCGCATATACTCCGTCCCTTATTATACAGGGTGGGTCATAAACCGGGGTCCCACCTATTTTGCACTCGTAAAAGTGTCTCGTAAATTTCGCGGCACAAATGCTGCCTTTGTGCGAGCGGCAGATAGGGGGTCGGGTGTACCCGCGACAGACCCGCCGATAAGTCGTCGTCACTTGTGAATTGATGCCTCGATGGATGTGTACGATTCTAGCGATCGAAGTACCTATGTGTGATGTAGAAAAAAATATATACTAAATAAAAACTTTTAGGTGGGAATCGAACCTACGACCTATATCTTACCCAATCAAATCCCTAAAACGGATCTGACGACGAATCTAATACATAAATATTATAATTTGCTTTGATTATAAGGGATTTATGTAATCAGTAATATTTGCAAACTTTAATATTCTGTAAAGAGAAAGATAAAATGGTGCTCTTTTTTATGCGAATTGATTATAAACATGTCGCTGTTACTGAGCCATCTAGTCTAAGGAAGTACTTATCATGTACTTGTATACGGTATTTTTTTACATTTTTCATCAAAAGTCGAAAACTATGCGGCCTAAAAAAATTTTTGAGAATGTGCAAGCAGTGCTCTTTCATATGATACCCCATACTCCCTAGTAGCCTCACTTCGAATTTTTAAGACCCCCTTTCAGTCCCTGTTGCTAAAAATATATAAATATATTTATATTCACATCGGCATCTTCTTGTTCCTCCCTCATAGCATATTTGCCATAATCTAATCATTCTTCCCTTAGCCACTGCCATATTGTTTTTAACTTATGACGTTTTTGGACAATGGCCCGGAAATGGGAGTTTATGACTTCCAGTAATATAAACTTGAGTTACACCACTTTGTGCGGACGAAAAATAAAAGTTAATTGATTGGAAACTTGTGTTTTGGACGGGTTCATTAACTAGATAAGATACTTTTAGGATAGAGCTCAGCGATTATAGAAGAAAAAAATGAACAAAAAGATACTTACTAATCTTGCAAGAAAGTGTAATATCGATTTAGTAAATAAGGCATATCTATCTCTCAAAGGAAGTAATGAAGAATGGAGATTATTCTTTAATCAACTACATACCCCCTTTCAGTCCGCAAAAAAAAATATAAATATTTTTATTTCTCTCTTATTTGCAAAATAGTTAAGCAAACACCATAAGGGTTCCTTTTTACCATTTTGGTACGTAACCCTAAAAAGTCAACTGACAGCTGTTTTGATATATGAATATTTTGGTGATCAGGGTAACAGCAGAATCTCCATTCTGCTGTTACTTCCGTACATTTGCGAAGAAGACGTGTTTATGTTTATTTTTTTACGTAGGTAACCATATTGTTTTTTTTTATTAATAAGGAAGCTTATTTACATCCCCATTGTCCGATCAAGATGTACATTACAAATTATTAGGTATACAAGCAGATTTGGGAAACCCAAAATTACGTTAAGGAAAAACATAAGTTGAGTAAACACATCAAAACCCGCGTAATTTAATAAAATAAATATATCTACCCTTAACCAACACAAATCACCCCATAGTGGTTCTAATGGAAACAGCAAGAAGGTATTCCTAATCAAATTATGTTTGCGGGTAAACGTTTCCCATAGAAAACAGCGCCATTAATTGAATCCTGATCTCCCTAGAACCTGCCCTCAGTCAACATAGTCCCTCTGGCCCTTAGATCCTCACTCAGAACTGTTTACACTTGAACCTTCATAAGGGCCCTTTCCCGTTCTACTCCATAAGAGCTCAGAGCTCAACAAAAACTGGACATTACCACATTCGCATCACTTAGTCACCAGTTATGTTAGACACTTGAATACTTGGCGTTTCTTTAAACAGGAAGGTCATGTTTTGTGGTGTTGAATAAGTGGCTAGTTAGGTTTGAGATTTCGCTACGTGTGAATGTAAAGCAAATAAGGTTTATTATGTGTTGGCTGGTTTGAGTTGAAAGTTAAGATGGTGGTGAGTTTATTGTTTAAGAATCTGTATAGTTATAAATATTTTAAAATATTACCTAGTTTAGTAATTATTTCTCACTGGAAAAAAATACATAATTCTTTTTTTTAAATGCGGTAAATGATTGACCATCTTTAACCAAAGAAAATATTACCGTAGCGAACGATGCCAGGTATTTAAGAAGCTGGCGCGTGTTCGCGGTTTTGAATTTTTGTTGGACTAATGAATTAAGAAATAAGTTTTGTGGATTTCGCTATAAATCCTCGTGATAAACCGGCGCGGCGTCATGGAGGTCGGGTAGGGACAAAATCCGCCATTTTTTGGTTTCCTACAGCTTGAGAACTCAACGTATTACATTGCCGTTCTTCTCAATAGCCGAACTTTTTGAATTTATTCACATTTTTGACAGAAAATCAGTCAGGCAATAACTACGCTAAGTGCTGCAGTTGGTCAAAGTTCAAAAAGGTAATTATGTCCATTAATAATTCGATGATTATTACCCAGCCCCGCATTCCGTGTAACATTTTTGCGATATGGTGAAAATATCGCGTTTTAATATTATTATGTATTTATGACATTTTTTTATTTTTACAAATATTTGGCTTTTAATTTTTTTTTCATAGATAAGAATATGAGTTAAGTTCTTATAAGTGCTATTCAAAGATAAGAACAGATATAATAGGGTTACCTACTTATTGTGAGATTAGGGAGGAAAACCAATTTGGGTGATTTTATAAGACTCTTTTAAACATGTTTTTTCTCGGTTCAATTACTTACTTACCTATTTTTTTTTAGTTTGATATTAAGTAGGTAAGATGTTAAGCGATAAGCAAATCAAATTATTTTTCTAAATCAAATCTGAAATATATTAAAAAGAGTATTCGGGTCATAATGAATGACCCATCCCCGATGTCCGTGTAAGTATCTATTCTGAACCCCCATGATGTCGGGCTAAAGCCACTTCAATAGACAATTTTTGTAACCAAGAGAAATCGAGTTAAAACCTCTGAGCAAAGCAACTAAAATGTGTTCGTTCGTAGTGAGCGAAGCTAATCGATAACCGCACATCGTAGCGGCACGACACCAGCGGAGAGAATCACACGCCAACGAACACAATCGAATGCCGAGCGAGCGACGAACTTGACCGAACGCGGCTGCGCCCCTCGGACCGCCCGCCACACCACACCCCGCGATCAGTCGACGCTCGATCCGCGCGCGAGCGAACACGTGCCGAATGAACCTACGTTCGCGCGCTCTGTGCCCAAATCATTTAGAAAACTCTTTTGTTCACACGTGACATTTGAATATAACTTTTTAAATTCCGTTTTTTTTGGGACATATTGTGCAAAATGTCTGAAGTAGAATGGACGAACGAATTAGTTATTAGACTGATTGAGGAATATAAAAACCGGCCGATGCTATGGGACACCACGCACGAGCTATACAGAGCGCAGAATGCGAAGTATTCCGCGTACATGGAATTGGCGAACGCGTTCGAATGCGATATTGTGGATTTACGGAAGAAGTTGAATTCAATATTCGCTTCGCATCGGCGCGAGAAAGGCAAGGTGCGAAGAGGCGAGCGCTCGACTTGGTTCCTGTACCCCTATATGAACTTTTTGCCGAGTCATATAGAAATGGACGAAGTCGACGGAATACAGGTAGCGGCACACAACACACATGTTTTATGACATTAATTTTATTGTAGGTATTTGACAATTATTCGTATCTTAATAATACCTAGTAGCTGTTGTGACCTGACTTGTGAGACTCGAACAATTGAACTGGGATTTTGTAGTCCTGTTAGGGGCAGGCAGGGCACTATACCAACTCGACGAAACACAATATGTTTTGTACTGTAGGTACAAAACATATTGTGTTAAGTAAGCAATTTTCGACTTAAATCAGAAGGGATAGGGTTTGATATCAACTGAGAATATAATACTTACATCTGTCGTAACGTAGATTGACGAGTTACAATCTCAAGGTCAAACAAAGATGTAAAAGTCCGTTTATTTTTACTTGTGCTATATTTAGTAAACAGTTTTTGACAGTTGTCTTACGTCTTTTGAACTTAAATAGCTATTTAAAAATATGTTAACTTATTATATCAAATTGTCATTAATAAATAATGATAATATATTTTATAAATTATTGTTTTAGTAAAGAGTTAGGTGAAGATTGCTTACCAAATAGGACATGCTTGGATAAACGGATTTATAGTGGTGTTAGGCGTCATCTTCACGAGCGAGATAATCGCGGCGATATTATCGTCGTGCCACGTAGTTCTATATACTCTCTATAAATGCGTCTCCACACGGCGATGTTATCGCGGCGATGCGACGATAGAAAATAAAAAGAAAAACCTCCTTCAAAAAACCTTAAAAAACTGCTGTAAAAACAGCTTCAATAAGCGTCAGCTCTAAAAAGCTAGGAATAATATTCAAATTGCATAATCACTATTCAAGATCGTATATCTGATATTAAAAAACGTCTTTTGAAGTCAAGTGGGGCCAAAAGATATTTTCCTTTTTTAATTTATATAAACTTTTATGACGTCTAATGTTTATTGAATAACGTTACAACATTACAAAATGCGTGCAATAGTTTAAAAACGGGTTTGAACCAACAGTGGCCACTTTTAACAAAATCGCGTTTTAAACTATTCAAACTGTGTAACTGTGTAAATATTAGACGTTATTAACAAAACTTTGACTGATTCCTTTTTTAAGAAATTGGGCTTATTTAGAATAAATAAAATAAAATCGACTGGCGGCGCTAGTTGGCTCATGTCAGCCCCTTAAATAGGATCAACTTTGAAAAAAAAAGTGGAAATTTTTTTCTCTCATAATCAACACTATGATATTGTTTTGTTACAATAGCGCTCACAGTTATTAAATAAATTATAAAATGCTAGTATGAAAAATGCAATTTGTTAAAATTTCTCCATACATAACGTCAATTTCATATGCTTTGACTTGTCTTAACTTGGAAACATACCCACAGTTTTTAATGCAAAGTAGGTACAAAAATGAATTTTCAATACTTTATTATACCTTGATCGTATTTATTGAGTTTATTTATAAAATAATGTAAAATTTTATTTTGAGTAGGTACTTACTTATGTAGGTACGTTAGGTACCTGATTCTGTCTGAGAAAGTCTGTCTGTTTGTGACTGGCATAAGTTAGTGCAGCTGTTAAGCACGAACAATAATGAATTATTTATAGAGCATAGTAATTTAAACAGGTTTTGTTTTTCATTCTACAAAACAATTATTTCCAGTATGGGTTCGTAATTAACATTATTATTTTTATATCAATAAACTTTTTTTATACCCAAATACTATATGTACCTATATATTCATTTATGTTTTTCTTTTACTAAACTTTTTGATTTTTGATTAAAATTTGAATAAAAACCCAGTTATTGAATAAGAATGTTACATTCAATACATTACTATACATTACATACATACATTCAATATCAATGTTAAAATAGGAATTAAATACAAGAAGTGTTATATGCAACGCTTTATCAAACCACAAAACTCAGTTGAAGGCAACAAACAAATTATTAATAATATTTTTAACATTAGTTCGATTGAATGCAATCTGAATTGTCTTGCAATAAGATTAAGAACTGTTTGGCCGTATGAAATTTAAAGCAAATTATCAGAAATTCAGAGCAATTGAAGGTTGTTGATTTTTATATGAAAGATAGAAACTGAAACTGATTTTCTGCTGGTAATAAAAAGGGTCAAAAACATATAGTACCGAAGACATATATTTATTAATATTAATGAAAGTCACTCAATATTTTTTTTTCGTAATTAACTTTCCTTATTTTATTCCACAGCATAACAGTTCAAAAAGGAAGACTCGTGATCGGGACAATTCTGATGACGAAACATCAATGGATAATGAAGATAACGGCCTCTACGAGGACCCTATACAAGAACAGGTGATGATCAAACGCGAGGCGGAGGAACCTTACACCAAAACCAAGAGTTTCAGGATGCAACCTCATCACAAGCCAAGACTGACTAAAGTTATAAAGAGGCCAATAAGTAGGGAAGTGACCACAAGCCAACTAGACAATAGGCTCATTGAGGCTCTAAAACTTTTAAGGAGATCCGAACTATCCAAGAAAAAAGACGAATGTGACAGCTTCGGGGAATATATAGCAGTTTCATTAAGAAAACATGACGAAAGAACGCAATCGATGATAAAACAAGCAATTAACAATATCCTATTCGAACAAGAGATGAAAAAATATAGTTCTACTCAATATGTGGTCATATCTGGGATCGATGAGAATCCACTGACACTTGGTGACAACGACAGTCCAGAAAAGTGACGAGTGAAAAGTGAATAACAAGACTCTGGCAACGTCCTTGCTGATACGCTATCAAACTTTTATGAACGAATGTTTTATCGTTGTAATAAAAATGTTTTTCAACAGTCTCACGTATGATTTCACTGTAACTTTCCGATGATAAATTGCCAGCACCTTTCATATTAGATTGACTATGGAGCAGTTATCCTAATGTTCGCATTTCAGACTTCGAGTTTTGGATGTACGCCAGTGGTTGAGCGGTCAAATAGAGGTAACTGAATAGTCTAAATAAAAAATAACTTCTGTCCTGTTAGTGATTTACTGTTTCATATGCCTAAGTTTTTTTACCGTTTTCTTATCATGGAAAACCACCAACGAATCATACCACCAGCTGCGATCGATAGCTGGAGCAAAGCTTTTTTTATTAAAGTTTTCCTCTTTTTTTAAACCAATCAGTCAGAGTATCTAGAACGATCTTGTTGTCTACGTGCCTCGTCGCACGGCAGACCAGCTAACTGCATTACCACTTATCACATCATTACCCGCGACATATTTACAGACTTTAATTTACACTACTGTTAATTATTCTACATATTGGATAATTGTATCAATCAAACGAGTAATGGAAAATGAAGAATATTTTTAACTCGCACACTTAAATTGACTTTAATGAACGTCTATTAAGTTCTGGTACTAGTGCACCCGTGCGTTTGTATGATCTTCATATTTTGAGTGAACTACTGCTGCTATTGTATTTTGTTCTAGTTGGATCTATTGAATAGAAGCAGAGATGTATTTCTTGTTATGTTTTTATCCGCTTGTTGCTTGGTGAATGATACAATTGAGCGAAGTAATTCAGATCACGCCACGATCGCGAAAACACGATATTTCTTTTGCAGTAGTTTGTTTGCATTATGCATAAGTTTCTATGCGTTTTATTTTCTGCGAGAGCGATCACAAATTTTGTTCTTTTTCAATTGTGTTGTTTGTTCACATCGATCTCGATAGGTAGCTATTTTGTTTTTATGGTTGTGTAAAATAATACGACCGTTTTTTATTGGTTTTATATCGGTACAAACACAATCGATACCGGCTTAGTCACGTGCCTTTTGACATTGAGGCAAATACAAGTTGAAGGCCGTTTTTATTGCAGTAAATAATTAGTCACTATACGTTAAAATATGGTAGGAGAAAGAAAATCAAATTTATTTAGCCGAAGAATTGCATAGAATTTATTTTCTTTGCAAGGATCTCCACACCGTCGATTAGACATCTGCATAACAAACAAAGAAAAAAATTGTTTTTGGAGTAAAAACAATTATAAACTATTTTCAGCAGTCAAAAGAAATGGCCGTCGACGGCCGTAGAACACATGTAAAGATAAATAAATGTTAACTAAATTTAAGCAAAAACATTTCGTATTTCCAACTTTTGAATCCCCTATTTTATGATCTAACAGTTTTAAATTGAAGACGCAGATCTGCTAGCACGTAATAAAATTAACTTATTATGTCACAATTATCTTATCTCCTTCGAAAGAAAAGGACTCGTGCCAGTAATGAGTAACTTCCGTGAAAGATAAAAAGATTTTTGAAAACTGACAATAATTAATAATGTAGACATTGCATCAGACCATGATAAACTTCACTTGACACATGATCGTTAAGTTGCGTCAGATTCATAATGATCTTGGATCGATATCCATCGTATATCAGGTCTATAGTAGGTAGCTTGTTCATAATTCTGACTGATATTATACACGTGTTTTAATTTATCAAGCTAAATTCTCAAACTATCAGGGTTTATACTGTACGTACTAGGGCATGCAAACCGGTTAACCGGATAACCGAAAAAACCGATTAACCGACAGAATTTTGAACCCGGTTTTTTCTAGTCATAAAACCGAATTATTCGGGTTTTTCGGTTATTTCACTTAACACACATTTTACACAAAAACTTTTTTATTTTCTCAAAAATGCAATAGTCTATGGTATTCAAGGAAAGTAATAAGCGTGTATATGAAACGCATTTTTGTCTCTAGTTCTTGAATTGACGTTACCGGCTGGCTACTATTTTGTTTTGTCAGTCAAGACAAGTTTCAGGGTCAGTACAGAAGTCAGTACCGACTGACTTAAAAATATTCGTGTGGGAATTTTCAAGTCATCGTTGACTTCATGCCGCTGTACTGACTTCAAACCAATTTACATTGGGTTTTTTGGGTCAGCGCTGACTTGTCTCGATTTCAGAGTCAGTCGCTTACCTCGTGTAAACCAGCCTTGACTCTCTGGCAAGTGCCAAGTCACGGTAAACGCAAAGAAACTTTCACGATACAGGTAAGCTCTTCAACTTTTGTTTTTTGAATAATTGTGAAAGGAAATATGAGCAAGGACGTTATTGTTTTTTAAATTACAACTTCAGCCAACTCACTGAGAGAATTTTATAAACAAACCACCGATACCTAACCTTAAAAGCTCTTTTTATTCAGGGTTTGTTAATCTTACCTGCTTGTTAAATAAATATTTGTGATACCAGAGTTCTATAAGTGTTATTGAATAATTTAACATTAACCCATATAGTATTTAAGCATGCTTTGCATTAACCTGATTGCATTACATTACATTTCACCCAATATAAAATGCATATAAGTATGTTTAAAAAAAATATATATCTCACTCTCTCTTATATTTAATTTTGACTTTGTTATTAACCTCTGACTTTGTTTTTTATTTGACGATTTGTTGATTTTATAGATTTTTATGTTAGAATTTTATTAAGGTTAATTAAGTGCATAGTGGCATACATAATTTAGTTACGTGATTGATCTCAAATGTGTTCAGAAACTAATGTTAATACGAAAAGGAAAGAAAATAAACAGTTTTTATTATTTTAAACTTTTTAATGAATTTTATGTAAAAAAAAACCGAAATACCCGAAAAAACCGGGTTACCCGGTTTTTTTTTATGAAAACCGAAATATTCGGTTTCCCAAAACTACCCGGTTTTTGCATGCCCTAGTACGTACGTATGGACTCAGGAGCCCAATCGCGTTAATTATTATTCTGAACGATAAAACCAAAACCGTTAAGTTGTCATTTAGGTTATATTTACCTGATAATCTTTAGTTTTGATTAAGAATTCTCAAATATATTGTCCTAGACTCCCTAAGCATAGCTTTCAACAATTTTAACAAAACTAAGGCTAGTATTTTTCTGAAATATAACTGCAATGGTAACGATTTAGCTCTGGTTTTATTAATGAAAATTATTGTGATTGGCCTCCTGGTATTAATATAAAAGCTATGAATGAATTCATAGCTCTGGATAAAAGTTTCTGATGCAATAAACTATGAAAGAGCATTAAAAATATGAATCTCAATAAATTTTAGTTTATAAAAAGATTTGGATTAAACCCTCAAAATATTAGGATGATTAATTTAACCCACATACGGTCGGTCAGATCAAGATGTCACTGTAATATTCAGTTATTCACTTTTATTCCGTAGTGTCTATGTTGAGTTGAGTCAGTCATACGATAAATGAAAATTATAATAACCAACTGCCATAAAAAGTAAAAAAATATTTTAAGTATATTCATGAGTAGTTCCACCGTGAAATTGATACAAATGCTAACAAATTATGCGGCAATGATAGAGCAAAAGCTCAAGGCTGCTTTTTCAGGTTGAAGTTTGCGCTGGTTCACAATCCACTGGTTACCTACATAACACTAGTTTTTCTTTAAACTAGGCAGTCACGCTTTACCGTTCGTTTTACACTATTTTATAATTACAAAATAGAATTTACCTATGCTATCAACCTTGAATATTGTCAATTTGAGTCTGGATAGTTTCATTCCGTCACTTAATTTTACCTTTGGCGATCCCCAAAGAATAGGCCAGAATACCCATTACTTTCACGAGCACAATGAATTAACAAGCTAATTTATTCGTGTACCCTTTAAATACAAAGTCTTGCGAGTGCCAATACATATTCAGTGTTCATTAGCATGGCATCTGCATAAAGAAGCGGTCCGTTTTCAGCAGACACACAGTCGCCATCTATAAATAGGGCTTACGTAACTTTCAGTCAATCTATTGGACTATCGACGCTCAAACACAATGACATGGTGATTTGACTAATCTTCTGTCATCATGAAAATCATGTCATCATGTGCCAAAATATTTTGTACAATTTGGCTGTCATAGGCGACTTATGTAATGTATTCAAAGTATTTTGGAAAAACAAGTTTATACATCTAGTTTCCTTGGGAGGAGGTGTCTGATGCTACTTGAAATACTCTCAAATAATCCTCTCAAATTAGGAAGCTAAATTAGGTCATCATCTTTTTTTACAGTTTCATTATTAAACTTAAGTAAGTATAAATTATGGGTGTCCAAAAATTTATTATCTCGAGCTCCTCCGTGCTTCGGAAGGCACGTTAAGCCGGTGGTCCCGGCTGCATTTGCAGTCGTTAGCACCCATCAATCCACATTGGACCCGCGTGGTGAGTCATGGTCCATCCTCCTTATCCACCCAAAAAGGAAGGCCTGTGCCCCAGCAGTGGGGACATTAAAATGGCTGATGGTCATGGTGAAGTATAATATTCATTTTCCTAAGAGATTTTAAAAGCAATTCTTTTCATAAAACGAGATATTTAATAGTTTCATTGACTCACTATCATAAGTACTAGAAGTAGGTAGCCGATCATCAGTAGACATAATGTCGCCAACTATTTATAGGGCTTGCGTAACTTTCAGTTGATCTATATCACGGATCGATTTATTTACAACGTTCGTTTGCGTCACCAGTAGCTCTTATTGCTTTACATTATGGTTCAATCTTATTGGTTCCAGCTGTATAATCAGGTTTGTAGATAAGGAGCGGCCTCGAGATAGTGGCTTTGTTGTTTGTTTTCATTTTGCTTTAATCAGCAGCATATATTTTTCCTACTTCTTTGCTAATCTCGAATCTGTTGTGTTGCTGTTTGATATTGATCAGTTTTCTTCAAATGTTATTGAAAGGTGTAATTTTGTTTTGTTTGAATTACGATTGCTATCACGCTAATGGAACAAACTTTTTAACCTTTCAGTGGTAGCACCTTTGCGCAGGACATAAAGCAGTCGCGGTCTGTGATTCCGTTACTTTACGCGTCTGTTTGTCTGGTTTGAGAAAGTGAATTTATATTTGGTGAAATTGTATACCATTTAATAAAAATATGTATTTTATCTATAAAAATAATAATCTTTATTTGTTAATTACGTTTTAATGTGTACTGAATAGTTTAAAAGACTAATAAAAAAAAGTTTACTAGTTTCACTCAAAACAACATTAAAAATCGACATAATACTATAATAAACATATTTTTTTCTTCTAAATACAATCACTAATGAACACATTACAATTGATTATTTTAATATAATCATTATTGATGAGACTATATAAATTACATCTAAAATAACCCTGAATTTTTCCAGTACCTACACCGATCGCGAGCGGAATCTGGGACTGCAAATCCAAATAAAAAAGCACTTAAGCTTTACTCATAGTTTACGTAAAATAGTTGAAATAAATTCGCCGCGGTCTCAGAGACCGCGCGCGACTGCTGGAAGGTTAGTGAATATGACTAAACATATGTGATAAGAAAATATCAAATTAATGGAATAAGAAAAAAACTGGATGAATGGATTGGATAGTCTGATACTTTTGTTTCAGATTTTAAAAATATCCTTTGCTATATAATATTACACTCGTTTTCTTTTCAACTTTTTTGATCTATTGTACCTAATTATGCCTTATTTAAGTTACAATTTTAAAAACAAAAAACAGGAAGTCGGTTGATGCAATAACTCGCTGACATTATCGATGACAAATGAAGTTAATGTTGATTAATGCACAGCTTTGTAAAACAGCTGTAGATAATGGTTTTATGATACAAAAGAGCTACCGATATTCAGTAACACTTTAAGGTATTATTAGTAACATGAGTAATCGCCGCAATCATCTGTCTGTGAAATAATGACAAATAAATAATAAAATGTAGGAAAAATTAAAATAATAATTCTCAATAATTTTAATATGATAAAACCAATAAATAACTAGTTTTTTTTGTTAAAAACAAATTAGAGACTCTGTTAATTTCACAATAGTCGTATCGGTTTACTTTAATTCACTTATAAATTAATTTCTTGCTCATATCTAAAATTGGCGAAGTTCCGAAAGTTTACTTAAACTTACTTAAATAATCTAACTAGTTTAGTGGCAAATAATTCAATAGTCAATAGTCAAAATTTCTTTATTCAAATAAACTTAATAATTAAGCACTTTTGAATCGTCTATATTTTCCTAGCGCCCGTTCCAGACTTTTTTAACCGACAAGAAGAACAGGCGCAAGAAACTTATCAGCTTTAACAGAAATAAGTAACGATATTTACAAACTTAAATATATCGTTACCAAATATAGTAAAACAGGATTATTATCAACAAAGTACTAATGTGTTACATGTTACATCATTTCCACGCATTTCGGTCTTTTAGATAATCGTCTACTTTATAATAACCTTTACCCATTAGCGTCTTTTTAACATGATTTTTAAATTCATGCAAATTAAGATCAATCACTTGTTGTGGAACTTTATTAAAAAAGTTTATGCCTTTCCCCAAAAATAAACCTCTAGTTTTTGCAAGAATATCGTTAGTATAGGTATCACGTGATCCCGTTTGTCCCCATCGTGCAAGAAGTGGCACTAAATATTTCCCTCAAAATCCTTGTAATCGTCCCCCGCACGTGACGGAGCGTGTCGAGACAAGTTTGTGATTTTGACAAGTCTCTCGAGGCAGTTTTATGGGGGCCACTCTCTATAGTAACTATAGTATTTTATTTTAGTTACAGCACAAAGATCAATTTCAGGAGAGGTGCGTTTTATTTATGGGATATAGGTAACGTAATATAAGTAGCGTATGAAGGATATAAGTGTGAAAACTGAGCCATTTCGACTTAGTTTTTTTTGCCTCTTTTTACATACAAGGACTCGGCTTCTACGTGTTATTAAGAATGTAATTATGTATTATGTGTTTGTAAATTATTAAATACGGTATGTACTTCGTACCAACCATCCCAACGGCTTTACGTTTTTCTACAAATCAGGGTTCTTATTGTTTGATTTTTCTTGGCAATATGTGATGAGTTTTGAGCGCCATAATTCTATGTATTTTAATACAGTTAATCTTACCTACATTTATTCAACGGAATATAATTATTCTGGGTGATCATAATTCATGACTTAACTTCAAGAGAGAATTTAAAATAAAGCAACTACATACAAAATTACTCATATCCGATTCTTTTTTTTATCGTTTTAACCCTGAGATGCGTACGTGCTGGAAAGCACGATGCAGCGTTAACATAAAAAACGATCTTTTCATATTTAAGGTCCTTTATGCCCTAATCTGTACTTCTTGAAGTTCAAAATCGTCTGGCTCGAAAGTCGAAGGAAGACAAAAGGATTTTACGGTGTTTTGTACGAAAGTCGAACCTTTTTGTGCGTTGCTTGATGTTTTATGCTAATAGCCTTTTGTGCAGTTATTACTTTAGGGTTCTCATTATTCATTTTTGTCTTATGTACGTTTGGTACAAACACGTACATCCTTAATTATCTACCTATATTGAGAAATCGAAATGTTAAGAGAGGATCTCAGACTCTCCGTAAGTATGTACACACGACAACACGTCAGCTTAAACTGCGAAAACAGCTTTTATTACGTATATAGGACATAAAGCTACCACCTCATTAATTTTTAGAATTAAGTATATTGATGTTATCCTTGACTGTACTAAAAGTGTTTTATTTTAATGTATGGTAGACGCTGAAACGGAAGTGAACTATTTGATAATGTTGTTTTACTACCTAACTTAATTATTTTTACAAAACCTCGTTTAAAAAAACAAATGGCTCGACGGAACCTTTATCCAAAAGTTAACAACGAATTGTCATTACTGCGGTGAAATTACCATTTGAGTGGAAGTTTTTACAGATGCAAGCAGATACAGCTAATAAGTTTTTAACTAAGCAAATGTACAAAATAATTACTAAAGATAAAGCCAGTTGAGCTATTAATTTTTCATGTAGCATAGTTTAGCATTTAAGGCTAATATACTTAGCTCTAGAAGTGGCGCCCTCATCTTGACCATCAGCCATTTTTCCCCACTGCTGGGGCACAGGCCTTCCTTATGGGTGGATAAGGAGGATGGGCTATGACCCACCACGCGGGCCCAATGCAGATTGGTGGGTGCTAACGATTGCAAATGCAGCCGGGACCAACGGAGGAGCTCGATATAATAAATTTTTGGTGACCCATCCCATGACCGTCCCTTGCGAAAGTAGCTTAACGTCAGCAATCTTTGGGCCAGGCGCTATACCACTGCGCCATCGAGCTCTTCTATCGGTACAGTCAACAAACTTATGAACCTTAAGGTTCATTTCTAGATTCAGTGGTCTAATGGTCTTGCATTTACTCACAAGCAATAAAACTGAGATAACAAAAGCATCTTTTGTACGAGTATAAAAGCAATGGAGGCAGGAAAAAGACGAACTTTAGTGGCATCCAAGCAAGCTGAATTAAAGATGAATTAAAAAATAAAATATTTTTTATCCTGGTTGAAGGTTCCGTGAGGTTTTGCTTGAATTTCCACACGGACGAAGTCGTGGGCGAAAGCTAGTGGGTGGATAAGGAGCATGGGGCACTCCACCACGCCGGCCCAAAGCGGATGGTTGAAATAATGACTGCAAAAATGCAGATGGGACTAACGGTTTAACATGCCTTCCGAAGCACGGCGGAGAAGCTCGAGACAATATAAATTTTTGGTCACCCATCCCATGACTGGCTCTTGTCAAAGTTGCTTAACTGCTCCAACGTGCATTCATTCGTGGTAAATAAACTTGCATTGACCTCACACGACCTCCTTTCGATGTAACATTCAGCGAGAAAATTCGAGTGCGAAAAATAGCTGAAGTAATGAGCCGGTCCTTCACCCTGTTCCCGCCCCCCTCTCTCGTATGGGGGAGTATACCCGTCTCTCTCTCACAACGCTTGCTCTACTAAAATTACGTAGTCATACATAAATAGGTACACAAAGTAACCTGTGCTCGTATTATTAGATTTGTTTACATTTATGATTCACAAATTCTAGTTCAGATCCAATTTATTTGTCAAATAATTTCTTAAAACTACTAAACCAAAGTTATCGGTATTCGAAACCTGTAAAACAACTTGTTAAAATCAAGCAAATTTTAAAAACCTCCTTCAAAAAACCTTAAAAAAATTGCTATAAAAAAACAGCTTCAAAAAACAGCAGCTCTAAAAAGCAAGAAATAATATTCAAATCTGCATAATTACTATTCAAGTACCTACGCATATCTGATATTAAAAAAACGTCTTTTGAAGTCGGGTGGGGCTAAAGATAATTTCCTTTTTTAATCATAATAACATTTATCGTGGTTTCTCTTCCTTAATTTGATTTTTTAATTCTTAAAGCCCCACCCGACTTCATAAGACGTTTTTTTAATATCAGATATGCGTAGGTACTTGAATAGTAATTATGCAGATTTGAATATTATTTCTTGCTTTTTAGAGCTGCTGTTTTTTGAAGCTGTTTTTTTATAGCAATTTTTTTAAGGTTTTTTGAAGGAGGTTTTTCTTTTTAATTTTTAAAAGTTTTTTATTTTAAACTTTTTTGTGGTAGGTATGTATAAGTAAATGTTAGCGATGATATAAATATATTTTATTCATATTTCACACATTTCAATGGTATAATACGCCTAGTAACTCAATATCCACTTTTCGCACTGTTAATTTTAGCAAGGGTCAGACATGGGGGAGGTGACCAAAGTGTATTATCTCGAGCTCCTCCGTGCTTCAGAAGACACGTTAAGCCGTTAGTTCCAGCTACATTTGCACATTAACACCCACCAATCCGCATTGGGCCCGCGCGGTAGGTTATGGCCCATCCTATTCATCAGCCCATAAGTAAGGCTTGTATCCCAGCCCCAGTAGTGACAATAAAAATGGCTGATGCGAAACCTTTCAATACCGTAGAGTAATCACTAATACACTATCATATTTGATTTTGAAGAGTTCTCTTGTGTATCTTCGAAGTCCAAGGTCCAATGTGAAGGAAATTTGAATGAAAACATCCTTAAAGTATCCCCTTTCTAACGAAACAAGAATCATCTAAATCGGTTTATAAACAAAGAAGTTATGTCTTAAGATCCGTTAAAATCGTGCAAAAGTTACCTAAAAAATTACAGTATTTTCAGGATTACTCGAAAACTACTGAACCGATTTAAAATTTTCAAAAAATGGGACCACCTGGGGAGCAAACCTGATAAAGTGGCGTTTGAATCATGTCAATCGGTTCAGCCGTTTTCGAGTTATCGGTGGACATACATAAAAAAAAAAAAAAAAAAAAAAACAAATAAACAGTCGAACATAGAACCTCCTCCTTTTTTTGAAGTCGGTTAATGAAAAAGTCAATTGTTGAAAGATGAAAATTTAAAAGTACCATTTCAAGACACTGAAAAATTATGCACTTGCGTTTGAAACTTGCGTGGTATTTATAACCTTTAAATACCACGCAATTTTCAAACAAAAGTGAAAAGCACCTGCTTTTCAGTACATTTTCCTCATACCTTTCAAATTGATGTAAGCAGATACCTAATTGGCAAGGAAATTAAATTAGAATATATTTATGTCAGATCTCCTCAAGTTTAAAAAGCCCCTCTTTTTATTAAGAAACACGTTTTTTCTTTGTCTTTTTATTGTATCTAATTTTAAAATAATTAATAATAACTTAATGTAAAGTTTAAAGCTGTCAAAATAAATATTCTGTAATCAGAATTGTAATATTTCAGTCTGGTATCTAATCGTTCCGTATCGTACGCAATGTTTACCAGATAATTCTAGAACAAATAAGAAGCCTGTTCCATTCGAAGACCTTGATACTAGGTACAGTCGAGTTCAATCAACATCCACTTTATACCTTTGTAATGAAAGCCAGCACTTTTGACAAAGTGCCACCATATTAATAAACCCGACTGTACAATAATGAGATCACTAGTGTATCAACTTAAGTAAGATCAGCAACGATTTGTTTGATTAATGTTTCAAACTGTGAGATATTCTATCAAAAAAGTACGAAAGTGTTAAGCGACTTTCTTTGCTGACTGTACCCATAGTTACAATGAATTCCAGTTCTCCAAATGAATAGTTACTTACTTTAATACCTCGATATTTTCCATTCATTTCTGTAATTGTCTTGATCATACTTACTGTAGGTAAACTCATCGGTGACTATCGACTTGCATCAGCCATGTGGCGTGACTGTGACGTCATTACCTGTTAAGGAAGCAACTGATGTTAGCTAGACTATTCACAACCTTATGTACTTAGAAACAAAGCAGGAAGTCAAATGCGGGTTTCTAATGGTGTTACACGGTACCAAGCACGAAGACAAATATACTTGCCATACAATAACCACCTTTTATCGCACTGATTTTAGAGTGGAAATTCGATTGCAGATAAAATTGGCTGCATTTTCTTGCAAATCTTAGCGAGAAGTGCCGTCGTTAAAGTAATTACATGCTAAAGTAAACTCTATTTTAAAGCAAATAAGAGTGTTGTTTTTCTTCAGGTAGGTATTTAAGTAGGTAAAGCTGGTTTCAGTCAGGTGCCAAGGTGTCTGGTCGGTCAGGTAAAACGATACAAAGCAACCGCAATGCTAATAAATACAGTTCTTGTGAACAAATAGGATTATATTACCGCCCTACAGGCACGGAACATGAAGTTCTTTAATAACGTTTAATTAGTCTAGGTAACATAAGTATGACTAAAGATAAGTATGTATGTTTGACGACCTGAGTGGTGCAGTGGTTAGCCGGACTAGGTACCACGAAAGAGGTCCCGGGTTCGATTCCCGGCCGGGCAGAAATTAAAATGATGAATTTTAATTTCTGTGTAGGGTCTGGGTGTTACTATAGTAGGTAGTATAGTATATCGGTTGTCTAGGACGAATTTTGAACAGAAAGAGGCGATACGCCTGGTGTGTTACAAGACTATGGTTGGTTTATCGCCTGGCCCTGCGATTGCGGAGGTTAAGCAACTTTTGACAGGGTTGGTCATGGGATGGGTGATCAAAAATTATTGTCTTGAGCTCCTACGTGCTTCCGTACGTGAAGGTACGTTAAGCCATTGATCCCGGCTGCATTTGCAGTCGTTAACACAATCCACATTGGGCCCGCGTAATGTGTTATGGCCCAACCTCCTTTCCTTATCCACTCATAAGGAAGGCATGTGCCCCTGCAGTGGGGACATCAAAAATTGGTTGATGTCGATGCATCAATTTGGTGTAATAATATACAAGCTCTGCGTATTTGGGCTAACTAAAATGGTTGTCGAGTTTTCCAGAACAAAATTAAAAATATTTTTTTGCAAACATTTGACCACACTGGATTTGTTGGGACGAAGTGCAGGTACGATCCTTGTATTTTTTCCAATATTTTTTACAATATTTCAATTTATAGAGGACTAGAATGTTCAGAACCGGATGACGCTCCGGGGCAGGTCTCTGACGAGTTGGACCAACGCTGGCGAAGGTCGCAGGAAGCTGCTGGATGTAGGCAGTGCAGGACCGACCGAGGTTTGAGATATTTTCCTTAATTTTTAGTTTCACAACAAAGTAGGGCGCAGCACTATCCGGATTAGTGATAAATAAATAAATAAATATTTTACAACATCACATACATTGCTCCGGTTCCAAAGTAAGCAGCTAAAGCACTAGTGTTATGGAAATCAGAGACAACGGTGGTATCACAAACAACCAGACCTGAGCCAATATAGAAAGCTCGTTTTCTAAATTGACCCAACCGAGATCGAACACAGGACCTCAGAGATGACGACACCTTGAAAACCGGTGTACAAAGCCACTCGACCACGGAGGTTGTCAATCGCATTACCGAGTAATATAATCTACTTTCTACATATATTTTTGGGACCGATTAATCAAATAATACCTACTGTATGAAATCGATTCTTAATTTATGTGTGCTGTGCAGGACCGACCGAGATTTGGGATACTTTCCTTACTTTTTAGTTTCACGACAAAGTAGGGCGCAGCGCTATCCGGATTAGTGATAAATGAACCCGGATCGGCTATCAACTGTTATCAGTCAGGCCACGTCGTACGAGGTGATAAGGAGGAGTTTATTATGACTAGTCCCGACTTGGTCCACGGGCAGAGGAAGTTGTAACACCTTTTAGGAGAATCTTTTGTCTGATATCCTTTTTTGCCAAATTATTTCGTTTACATATAAGGTGGAACCAAATTAAGTAACAATACTAAAACAGGTGATAGTGTTGCTTAAACTGAACAACTTTCTCCAAGGAACATACTATGTTTTTTTTTCGCCTTTTCACACTAAGTCGATCAGCTGACCGATACACTTTGTATGGGAGGATGATTTTTGTTTTCGTATTTCGATCCATGTTCCTTGGAGAAAGTAGTTCAGTTTAAGCAACAGTCTCACCTGTTTCAGTATTATTACTTGATTTGGTTTCACCTTATATATATATAATAATATGGATCATTTCGCTTACAACTAGATTCTAGATACAAAAAACTACTTTTGAGGCTGCCCATGCTTTTTTGACACAAAGCAATCACTAATACCAGGTGTTTTGCATTAACAAAGAAAACAATAGTTACTTAGTGTTATTAACGCAACTATTAACGTAACAGCAGAGCCAATAAATAGCCGGCCATTTGTTTAAATTACCAAACGAATGGTAAATAAAGTCACTATTGTTTGTGCTGTGTGGAAATGTTCCATTCTGACAAACGAACTTCGGAAGTAGGGTTGCACGCCTTGACCCGAGTCGGTTCCCGGTTGAGGTAATACTCTCGTATCTATAGACGCGTAAGTAATGTCTTGATACGTCAGTATAATCCGCGCGATAAGAATGGGATGGAACCTTGTCATAGTAAATCGAAAATTATTAATTAGTTAATTTTAATTTATTTGTTTACTTGTTATCTTACTTTAAGTTGCTGTAGCAAAAGTTTTCTCACCTGGGACGCGAGACGCCGTGTTTTTGGATATCCCTGTGGCTGGCCGGCGCGGCGTACCGTGCGCGTTTCAGTTTGACAAGGTTTCATCCCATTCTCATCGCGCGTGGATTATACTATTTATTAATTATGTGGTCTTAAGTAAAACTTGCAGTTTTCAAACGTTTCTATTTTTTTTTTTAACGTAGTTTTAGTTCAGTAGCACAGTTCTGGTGCATTTAAGATTAATGTATACTATTTTTCATGTGAATATAATATTATAAGCATTTAAAAACTGCAAGTTTTACTGAAGTCATTTACTTACTTGTCTATAGAAACGGGGGATAGAGCTAGTTTTAGTTCCGTTTATGTTCCAGTTAAATTATTTGACAGATATACAATAGATGTCAGTTTTTGATGTTATAAAAGTAATTACGAATGATCTTCTGACATTCAACCAAGGTGTTCTTTCAACAATACCAGATTATTTTCCATTAACTAAAGGCATTTCAAATTAATATCTAACTATAAACTAAGGCTAATCTAATTGAAAAATAATATATATGTGGGCGACTGTATGGTAAACAAGAATATCATACGAAGTCTACGTGCCCAAACTCACGAGTTCTAATAAACGGCTATTTACGAGGTAGATAAATGTTTCAAGCAATTAACTTCAATTATTATGAAACATCAATTAAGAAAATATAAAATACATACTGAATAGAATCAGCCGTTACCAGCCGGAAGTCCATTGCAATTAGATAATTTTCATGAAAATATTGAAGTTCTAGCCGATATTGATTTACAAGACATATAAGCATAAACCGTATTTCACTCACTTTATTAAAATATTAGACAGATTTTTATGAAGTGAAAGAAAAAAAGAATTCATTCATAATAAAAATAGAAATGAACAACAACTTTATCTCTTGTAATAAAAAAATATTATCAATCATAAACAATCATGTAGTATCTTTCAGTTCTTCCTGAAAAACAACATGGAAGCCGCCGTATCGTATGATGGTTACGTAAAGGAGCGAATGCCCTGCGCACACGCATGCTCCACGGTCAGACGCATGGGCACCAACCGCCGAAGACGTGGTGCCCACAGGACACTTGCTGCGAACAGAAGCTTTAGCACATATATCTCACTAATTAGTAAGCCATCAGTAGCGAAGGGTCCATACAAGCCGATTCCCATCGGCTTACATTTAAGAAATAACATTTTTATAGAACGGCTTACCTTCGCCATAATTTCACCTCTCTTCACTGTAAGCCATAAATACTTTAACAATAATTTGACTATAAACGACTTAGGTATATGATATGATGTGTAAAATATGGTTCGGACGCACTGGTACATTCCACTCGGGTAGCGATCTCGAAAGTCAAGATAGCCATGAACAAAAAAGATGTCAATATTTTCTGTGGGTGAGTAGAGTAAGTATTGTGTACATTTACAATAAAGACACCATAGAACTATGTCACTATTGAATACTTCTGTGACAAGTCAAACTGAGAAGTAAGTAGAGAGAGATCGATGGCATCGCATGTGACATTTAATGACATAGTTCAATCTTGTATAGGTATTACTTTACTGAAGTTTATCTCTGTTCGACTACTTACCCCTGTAACGGCACGTTATGTGCTATGATTCAACGACTCTGTTACCAAGTCAGATAACGCACAGGCAAGCACGCGTGACTCAGCGCGACACGAAAATGGATCTTTAAACGGAGCGCCCTGAAAATTTGTCATCGCTACGAATGAGGCCGGAAATCACGTTCGTAGGTACTTTTCAGTGTCTTCAGAAAGTTACGTTACATTTTTTTATGAGAAATGTACAAAGGTGAAACGTTGATTCCAAGTTACATGATTAACCCTGAAACTTTCCAAAGAAACATTCAGCGTCTATTAGTTTCAGACTTTTTGAAGCTACAAATGTTCTGGACTTCTCGAGGCTATCCCAGCTAAAACAACATGGCATAATGTTCAATGTTATCGGAAAATTATGTATTATTATAAGTTATTACACAATAATTATTAAAGTATTACTAAGACAAAAATAATATCTAGGTGTGTGATGGCTTAAAAAATACAAAAATAACAACTTTTATTTCAGTGCAACCTGTTTTCGTTCTATTCTGAAACCTAAGTGTTATTCGAGGTTACCGGTAGTAAACACATATTCGCCTCGTACGTAAATATTGGTCAGCCATTTTTATTTTTATTGCACAATGAGGCTATAAGACGCATGAAACATGAGGAGTACCTTTAAGGGGCTGTTTAGGTATCACATTGCAATTAGAAAGAAACAAAATGAGAGTCACGAAATTTAATGATTGTAGCCTTTTTATAGCTGTAATACAAGTAAATTTTTAAATTACTAGATAATTTTGAGGAGGTGGTAGGTAGTATCCAACAATACACACAACTTTAAATATGGGGCAAACAACGAAATCTCGAAAAAAATCAGCTGTTCTATAGAATAGTACAATACCTACTCGATTAAATTGTACGTATTGATGGATACTGCCTCCCCCTAAAGTTTCTCTGGTAAGAAAAAAAAAATGAGTATTTTTGGTAATATGTGCCTTCCTAAAATAAAATGTGCTTAATCGACTGCTTTATTTAAATAATACTTATCTACTTACTATATTTTATTTAGTGATGCAACGAATAATACTTTAAAGAATACGAATATCAAACCTACTTCTTCTTCTTCTCCTTGCACTACGGGCGGTTTCCGCAACTCGACGTCAAAGTTATCAAACCTACTATTCGACGAATACGAATAATTCAATAAGGTAATATACATTATTCTAATGAATCATATACACTATTCTTTTTTACTAAGATACTTAATAATTGAAATTAATTGCTGACAAATGTTTATTCAAAAAGCACAACATTTGTAATTTCTTAGGCATTAAGCGATATATTTTTTCTTTTCATTTCCAGCGGTCGAAAATATTCATTCTGAGGCGACAGTAGAAGATTTTAATGATACTTAAACAGTCTGTATAGTGCGTAGGTGCGTTCGGATACACGTGCACAGCCAAACCGTAATTTGGGTTGCGTTCAGTTATAATATCAATAGTATGTTTTTAATATTCGTGATGATATTCGGCAAACTAGAATACTCGAGAATTGCTATTATTCGGCGAATACGAATATTCGTATTCGTTGCATCACTAATTTTATCCTTCCCAAAGTGCATGCAATCGTGAAGTTATAACAAAAAACATATTTCATTAATAAACTTACCTTTTATATCAAAGGCAAAAAAGAGAAGAGAAGTAGGTGTCACCCCAATTTGTTTTTAAAGTTCTAATTTAAAAAGTATAACAAAGCATAGCATACAAGTTCTAAATAAATGAATCCACATAAACCACACGTTCGTACAATCGACATTCGAGAAAGCTCCAAGCATTTTTCGTGAAATGCGACTCGATCTAATATTCCTCAGCCAGAAGGTATACTTGATAGACAGTCTTCTCAAATATATTCCATTGTATGTGCCGCAATAAACCGCCGGTAGGTGGCACCTGCGTCGACGACGTAAATTCCCGAATCATTTGTACGATTGCTAGAAGGGAAAGGCTGGGAGTGCAGACGAGCGGTTGGAACGCATTCCTATATTTTTTCCAGGGAAATAAACATTCAAATAATATTATTGCATGTTAAGGCTCAGGCTTGTTACTTATACAAAATTACACAACTGTATTTATAAAGACCACTCACAGAGTTCATAACACACAGCAGATAGCCATAACAACTAGCTTCCGACTCAAGGAAATTAAAAACAATACGTACATACTTATCCAATTTATCGAAGAGTTCAAAAACGAGTTCAAGTTTCTTTTAAATCTAATCGTGAACTGCAATGATTTGTGAAGTTGTAGTACCTACCCATTTTTATTTCGACCATGAATGGTAGGAAAACATTGACTCAAATTTAAATTAACATTATTTTAATTTTTACTTTAATCTCCCACCCGTTTCAAAGCATGGTGATAATTTGGCAACATCCTCGTCCTGGCTGTAAACTAATAGGGTTTTATGAAAATTTTCGATGCTGAGTTTTAAACTTGCACGGTCCATAAAATCTAAGTCCTATGCTTTTAACATTAATGTTTTGATATTCACGTGTAAGGTTTCCACGCTTAGGTGCTATTTATTTGTGGTGCTACCTATTCATTTAGAAATCTCTTTTTTACTTTTTACTTACTCTTTGTGCAGTGGATTTGTTTATTTTATATTTTCATTTCCCGACGTTTCCGCGCCTTGTAGCTGCCGTGATCAAGGGTTATCAGAACATTGTTCTATTTAATAAAAAATCGCCCGTCTGTTGGTGCCAACCCTCGTAAATTCCCTCAGCTCAATGATGATGCAATACCGCGACCTGACGGCGGGTCTCTGAAGCCTACATTGTTTCAGCAGAACCCGCTTGTACAGTTTGCTTGCACGCTTCTTTTATTTATTGCTTACGGTACTTATGGACTTTGCGTAAAGTATTGTGAAGTTCTACAAAGAATTTTCATTTAAGAATTTTACGAAGTGAAAACATAAATGAATTAAACACCAGTCAATTTCGTACGATTTGCAAATTCTGCTTCAAATATTATTTTAAGACTGTAAGGAAGTTAAACGTTGATTGTTCAAAACAGTCCTCGAGTCCAAATCAGAAGTCAAAGTCAACTACAGTAAAAATCTTAACCCTTCAACGCCCGGACGATGAGACACAACAGATATTCCATTGTTGTCCGGCCGCATGCGTCCGCTCGGGCGGTTATGAATTAAATAGTTTAGTAGTATAATAGCAATGATGCGCGTGAGTTCTCCCAAACTATATTTTGTTAAAGCATTCACCATTGAAGTTCAGTTTAAGATCATTTGTTAGGTAGTAACTCAAATATCTATATTAAAATGTTGTAAAGTAGGTAACATTTAAAACGTCGGTTATTTCCAGATAAGAAGTTATACCACGAACCAATAGGTCAGTACATATTGTACGAATTAATTGCACAATATTAAAGCAGAAATTAGTCATTGGAAGTCGTTTTTATTTAAATTTCATTATTAGCTATTTAACGAGTTTTAGTGTTACCAACAAAAAAACATTGGAAGCAACCAAATTTACAATATCTTTTCAATTATGAATTTTCGATTGGTGATTAATATAAGAACTAAGAATAATATTGATGCTGAAACTACACTGGCCTTCAAAAGTACCACACTTTTAAAATTGTAATTTCTTTTAATTCATCAACGCCTGAGCGGCCGCAGGCGGCCGGATTATAATGGAATATCTATTGTGTCTCATTTTCCGGGCGTTGAAGGGTTAAACAATAGAAGTTACGAGTTTTGAAATAAAAAAAGTTTTTTTTCGAGAAGGGCATTGATTGTGAAGATATCATTAAAAAAATATTTTTTTAGTCCTTTTTATTTCGAAAATATACATATCTTGTGTATTTTAAAAGTTAATAAAATTTAAAAAGTGTGGTAATAAGTTTTGAAGGCCAGTGTATTAACCAAATCGTAAAGTACATACATAATAAATAAATAAATATTTGACAACATCACATACATTGTTCTGATTCCAAAGTAAGTAGCTAAAGCACTTGTGTTATGAAAATCAAAGACAACGGTGGTATCACAAACACCCAGACCTGAGCCAATATTGAAAAGTTCGTTTTCTAAATTGACCCAACCGGGGATCGAACCCGGGACCTCAGAGGTGGCGACACCTTGAAAGCCAGTGTACAAAGCCACTCGATCATGGAGGTCGTCTACATACATAATAACAAGTACTGACGCAATCGACTTTGCGCGCAACTTTCTTGTATTTTCCTAAACCGCCATGGTTTAATATGCAAACGCCCCAGAGAAAGTAACTCCTGTATGGGCGGTTTTTACAAAGTAGCTGCTTAGTTAGGTATTAGAAAGTTTAGTACTGAGCCGATTACACTAAGCAACTTTACTGCTTTTATTACATTACAAGATTAAATATTATGATTAACTTAGAAATCTAATTTATAAAATTCTCGAGTAACAGTGTTTGTGAAAAAAAACTCCTCCGAAACGGTTTGACCGATTGTTATAAAATTTTGTGTATATATTCAGTATGTCAGATAATAGGAAGTAAACTATTTTTCACACCCCTAAGTGATAAGGGTGGTCCAACCAAAAAAAAAATATTTTTATTTTTTGGTAATTATTTTTTACTTTATTTTTTTTTATGATTCGACATTAAAAATACATAGGTCAACCCTAAATTTTCATTCTCTACACGAACCCATATTTTTTACATGGAATAACAACGTTTACCGGGTCAGCTATAATTTTATATAATTTTGTGATCTTTTTAAACAGTTGAAAATTAATGCAAGCACTAAGAGTTATTGTTTAATTTTTTTTATTGAATACATAGTTATCATAAAATGTTATTTTTGAATATAATTACTCTACTTATAGGTTAGATCCAGGACTAAATACTTCTCCTAAAAAAAAAATGTATATGTAAAAAAACATTTAGGTATAGGTACTTAGAATGTAACACTCAATAGGTAGTGTCTGTGATTTTACATTAGTCATTTCGATAAAATTTTCCCCACTTTTCATAGTCTGATAACATTTTTTATAACATACCGTTAAGGCAAATATTTTAGCTGCCAAACTGTTAGTCATGGAAACTACAGAAAATCCGGTTTGCGTAACGTAACAATATAGGTATATCGAAATTTTATCGGCCAAATAAAATATTATTTTTAGTTGTAGCATCAAAAACGTTTTTCTTTGATTAATTCGCATGACCTAGCTTTTAAGGTAATTTTTAAAAATTTTCGTTCAGTTTTACGTTGTAAGTATACTTTTGCTTTTTTAAATTTGAGATTTTAGTATTCACAATGCTATTTTTATACAAGACTAAATAATTTACTATGAAAAATTCGACTCGCACCAGATCATATTCTCGGACGGGAATCGAACCTGCGACCTTTGGAAGTCAGGTCCAATGCTGAGTGACTCGGTAGCTCAGTAGTAAGAGCATTGGACCGGACTTCCAAAGGTCACGGGTTCGGTTCCCGTCCGAGAATATGATAGTCGAATTTTTTATATACTATTATTTAGTATTTTATACTTTTGCTTGCGATACACTATAAAGAGTCAATATTGTTTTTTTTATATATTATTATTTCTATAAAATGTCTAGCATTGTTAGACAAGTAACATGTTCTTTACTTTTCTTTAAAATGCGACGGAAAATCTTTAAATTCTAATTCTTCATATCATAATTCTAATTCTTCATATCATACAATGATTTCTTAGTTATCGAGTAGTAGACAGCGATTTCTCAACTAGTTGAAATTTATTTTACCTACCCATTGAATGTTAACTTTGTTAATTATTGTAATGGAAAATGACGTCACTTTAAATGCCGACCTCATTTTTCAAATTTTGACGACTGTATGAAATATACAGGGAGAAAAAAGCAGCCCTTGACGAGTTTCTTGCCGGTTCTTCTCGTTACAAGGTCTCCCGCTTAGGGTTTGCGAACCGATGGCGTAGCTTCTTTGACATTCACAAGTGCTTGTAACAGCCTAGACTGAATAAACGAGTTTTGAATTTTGAATTTTGAATTTTAAATTCTGAAAAGGCGACAAAATGATGATGATGAAATGACTGCCGACTTAACGACACCACCAACGAATCACTTTCCAGTATGAATCAGTATATCTGATTTATGTAACCACTATGATATACACGTATCAGTGTTATACATAATAATATATATCATACAACAATAATTGCTGACAATCTATGTGGTGTGCGTGAAATGATTTTCTATGTCTTGGAAAATGAGTACGAATGGGCAAGCGAGACGACGTTGGCAAAGAATGATTCATTATTTCATAAGCTTTTTTTTCATAACTTCGCATTATAATATATGTATATATGCGAATAATAATATACATGCGAAGTTTTTAACTATGTTGTCTCCTAACTTTATGATTATGAAATTATAAGGTATAATTTTTGAATGTACCTACAAACACTTTGAATATTCAGACGTGAGTCTTTACCGGGAATTTCCCCAATTTCCAGAATTCATAATCTATGTAGGTTTTTGCGTTATTATACTTCGAATCTTAGTTAATTCTCCGCTAAGATGTATTATTTATTTTAACCTTTACATTTAGCATGTAACAATATTATTTTTGGGTAAAAAAAGCGCAGTTCTCACAAGGTCGACATCAGCTATTTTTAATGTCCTTACTGCTGGGGCACAGGCATTCGTTATAGGTGGATTAAGAGGATGGGCCATAACCAACAACGCAGGTCCAATGCGGATTGGTGGGTGTTTAACGACTGCAAATGCAGCTGATACCAACGGCTTAACGCCTTCCGAAGCACGGAGGAACTCGAGATAATACATTTTTGGTCACCCATCCCATGACTGACCCTTGCGAAAGTTGCTTAACTCCGCAATCGCAGGGCCAGGCGCTAAACTACTGCGCCACCTAGCTCCACCAAAATAGCATTGTAAATGCTTAAATCTCAAATAATTATACCCTTTTTGATGGATTGAGGAAAAGTAACCTTAAATATGGTTTTAAGAAATATTCAAGAACTATTTATGAATGTGGATTTTTTATGTATCTAATTAAATGGAGTTCATAAATCAAATTACTTGGTATTAATACTGTGGTCATTAACTATTGTGTATAATGATTTTCATTCAACCTACTTGATTGTATAAATAAGTGTAATAATAATATTAATGGAAATATTTTCTTTATTGCATTGCACAACTGTTTCAGATTACAAACATATTATATTAGGAAAATAAAATAATGTTAGGTCATACACAGTTATATTGGGAAAAACCCGGGAAAAACACCTTACAAAGTAAGAGAACCTTCACATAAATCCAACTTTCTACCAACTTTAACTAGAATTAATTCTCCACTCCACTGACATCGCTTAAGCACGTTGTAAGTAACTTATTTAATCTGTGTATTAGTGGATTATTACTTTCATGGCCTAAGTATTAAGTATGTATGTTTTAATGTGCAATAGCAACTATCGCATTTGTATTAAAGATTTGTAATAACTACGAGAATAAGTTTTGAATTTGAAATTTGAAACTCAAGCGCGGTAGAAACATTTGCTCATCTGAAAACTTACACTCGGGCCTTTTGTGTGCGCCCGAAGGAAGTTAATTAACGTTTCTTGCCCAGAAGGCCTATTACCAAAAAATAATTGCAATAATCGGACGACGTACGTCCCACTCCGTGACATTATTGAACCATGCAAAAGGTTCAAAATGAAGAAGCCGATAGACTCGACGAACGTCGACCGCTCGCGATTCTGTTTTTCTAATAGGCCCCCAGCAACGGCTGCGCGAGCGCACCGAACATTTACCAAACATCGCTCGTTCTCGGAACGTCGCCGTCGGCTGAACAGACTGAATCATTTCTTTTGCTTATCTAGAACATGCGATGATGAAATTTTATGTATCCTTGAGCAAGTCCAATGTTGAACACGAAAAGCGTGGAATTTTCCTATTATGATTAAAAAAAAATGGAATTAAGATTAAAATGTTTAAGGTTATTTACAGACCAGTAACGGGTAATTCCACATTCAACTGGCGATTTTTATACCGGTGAATTGAATATATTTTCCATAAAAAAATATTATTAATAGAGCGAGCGCAAAGCGCGAGCGAAGCGTCTCTGCTTCAGCTTGGGCAAAAATGCTTTCCTATGTCTGGCTGTTTTCTTCTATAGGTCACATTTCTCAACCGATTCTAGTGAAATTTTGCGAGCAGGTTCGATAATTATATAAAACTTTTTGTCGAGCCAGTTTTTCGTTTACTTACTTAAAGAAAAAAAAATTTCACCTATTTTAAATGTTCAAAATTAGAAGCGCCATCTTCTAATTATTTATTATTAAGATTGCTAAAAGTGTCCACTTTTCGCAAAAAAACTCCATTAAACTAAACGACAGGCTAGAAAGTATTATATAAGCGATAAAAAGTACCACAAAGCTTTTTCGGAGTGCACTACAGATTAACTATTTCGTCTTTATGTATGTGTGCAGACTATACAACCTGGAGACGACAATGCGACAATAAATTAAATGTCGTATACTATTTGAAATTTTGAGATTTAAGCATTCACAATGCTATTTTTATATAATACTAAATAATATACTAGAAAAATAGGACTCGCACCAGATCATGTTCTCGGACGGGAATCGTCACTAGTGACTCGGTAGCTCAGCGGTCAGAGCATTGGACCGGATATCCAAAGGTCGCGGGTTCGATTCCCGTCCGAGAACATGATCTGGTGCGAGTCCTATTTTTTCTAGTATATTATTTAGTATTATATAAATGTCGTATAGCTAAGAACGCTCCTATGCAGTCTCATAAAAAACAATTAAAAATATCCAATAGTTTGTTTGAAATTATTAATATTTGTGACTAATCACAGGAAATATATTTCAGTTACGATTTTCAGTACGATTAATTTTCATGCTATTTAGTTTGTTTGAAAAAAAAAAAATTCATTCCTAGGAATTATTTGACAGTTTTAAAATACTCCTATGAACTAGTGTCACAAATGATTTCTTTTGTTGTCGTACTGTCGTTTCCACCCCGTATACGCTCTCTTAAATACTATGCCACTGACAAATCTTCACATTACAGTTTTTAAATGCGATTCTATATGTGATTTTGTGAAAAAAATCTGTGACGTCATTAAAAGAGTAGTCCTTTGTCTTCATTATATATTATTCAATATTGACACAATCAGTGCTCGTTACAAGAAGGTAATAATAGTATTTAAACACGTCAGTTTCGCGGAGACACGTTCGTTCATGTTTTATCGCGTCAGCAACCGCCATAGAACTTCTGACGTAATCTTTAGCAATATAAAAAAACCGGCCAAGTGCGTGTCGGACTTCGCACATTTAGGGCTCCGTACCAAATAGGGATGCCCTCATCCCTATTTGGTTCCCCTTCCCTACGCGTTTGACCGCAAAATTAAGTTGGTTTGTAATAGGAAAATGAGGGAATTCAAAAGAAAAATAAAGACTATATTTTTTATGATTTTATTGCAAATGTATAGTGTTCAGATTTTTCCCGTACTAGAAGTTTAAGACGAATATTACTTGCCAAATTTAATAGTTCTAGGTCACGAAAAGTGCCCTATTTCCTTCAGATAGTGGAAATATACGTTTTTTGGGGCATAAACGGCGGTATCTCTTTTTTATGTTAACTTAGAAGTTTGATGTTTTCACAGATTAAAGGGACTTCAGCCCTGAGTATATGGTTTTAATTTCAATTCGATACTTTAACGCGTTTTTGAGATAAAGGGTCTTGACAGATAGATGGACAGACGGACAATAAAGTGATCCTATATCGGTTCCGTTTCTTCCTTTTGAGATAGAACCTTAAAAACTGTCATTACTTCATTATGTTCGGATATACAAGGTGTTAAAAAAGTACCCCTAATTTTTTCGCGATTTCAAAGTTGGTCCCATTGTAAAAGTTGTTCAGTTTGATGGTCCCTATCTACCATATTCGGCATTAGGGGTACTTTTGTAACACCTTGTAAAGATAGTCTATTGACGTAGGCTAGTGTAGTTGTAGTGTAGTTGTAACCTATGAAGATTTAGAACAACGACGAGCAGTTACAGTATTGTAAGGGGAAAACAAAACAAATCGTTTTTCTTTGTTAGACATCTGTCCTTGTAATAATGATTTTACAAAGACAGCACTGCAGAGTTATTAATTATTTTAAACCCTAACAATAGGGGTTAAAGCAGAGATGGGCAGACTACGGCCCGCGGGCCATCTCCGGCCTGCGAATGGTTGAAATCCGGCCCGCGGCCGTAAAAAAAACCACTGCAGTCTTTGTTTATTGATAATTAAAGATGCTTCGGTTGTTTGTTTCGAATTATGATCATGACGACCAACTACCTGTAAGCAATAAAAATATTTCTGATTTTCTTTCCTAAACTTTGAAAAAAGTACCTTATTATTAGCAACTCCTTTTTTGTTAGCAGAAAATATGACCGCTTATTTCGTCGTAACTTAGCCGACACTTACTTTTTGCCACCTAAGTGGCATACGTTATCTTAGTGTTAAATAAACAAAAAAACTTTGTACATCTCCACGGAAAATATAAATTTACTTTAAACTTATGAAAAAACGGGAAAATTATGTTTTCCCCAGTTTTTTTATTGCATCATCTATAACAATGTGAAAAAAAATGAAACGAAAAATTGACTCATCGGCGTGGATAATGCAAATTATCAAAGTAGGCATAACTTTTTAACAACCTAATTTAAAAAAAGATAAAACTGCGTAACATATAGCTAGTGCTTTGTTATATTATTACGTGACTTAGGTAATGAAGTGAGTCACAATCTAGGTCACACAGTTAGACTAGCTAGACTTTAGGTCTTTTGTGGCGATTCCGCGGTTGGCGTCGATTTCTTTGTCATAACAAAGAATATTGACTTCAAGTCACCCTTTTGTCTGATTTTGACGACACAATGAGAAATACACCATTGTTATCGGTTATTAGTTTCTAGTAATTATTTATGAAAACGTGTTCTTTATTTAACCTTACATGTTAAAAAAAGAAAGATGTCGTTATGCCTAATGTAAAACTTTCAAGGCACTCCATTGCTGAGATTTTTATTGGTTATGAAAATAAACAAAACTTAAAAGTGTCAAGAAAACTTTACATATCAAAGAAAACTAGTCATTACACGTAATGAATAAAACCTAAAATCATTTGAAAAAGGTGATTTTGCAATGCACAGAAAAAAGAAACCTTATTATTTTTAAAAACAAAAGAATACTCCTTCACCATTAATTCACTTCTTTGTTTCATGGTTCCTTTATTTGTGATCTCCACTGCACGTTGTTTCGCACTCCCAAACAAAATTATAAAACAACAAAAGCCTTTATAAATCCTGAATCATGAGCCATACGTGACCACTGGGCGGCAACATTAACATCAATTCTAATAATTGCGGCGCGATAACGTTAATTTTATTCATTATTTTAACGATAATTTTAACGAGATCGAACGTGTCTTTATTAAACGAAAGCATAATGAGATAATAAGTATAATTTTTAACAGTATTTAACGGCTGTTTCGTTTTATTTATCTTTATGATTTTATTGCTAAACGTGTTCGAATAATTAACTGAATTTTGCGTAATATAATCATGAGTAAGCTATGAGTAATTAGTTATTGAACAGAAATACGAAGTTCCTTGTAATAATTATATTTTATTTTGTAAGTTGTTCTGTCATAAGAATTAAACCACAGATTACCTACTAGTTTGTGATTAAATATATTTAAAAAACCGAGGGTGCCGAGGCCCACCGAGGGTTCCGTACAAACTCGATGATTGATAACGTACTTAAAATAAAGACTTTATATTTTATGATTTAACTACATTATGTATAGTTTTCAGATTTTTCCCTGTACTTCTAGTATAAGACTATATTACTTGCCAAATTTCATAGTTCCAGGTCAACGGGAACTAGGATAAACTTTGATTCCCTTTAGAGTGTCGAAATTTGCGAACCTTCATGCGTTCCCGTTATAAGTATCCTACAGACAGACAGACATACGGACAACAAAGTGATCTTATAAGGGTTCCGTTATTTTTTCTTTTGAGGTACGGAACCCAAACAAACTACTTAAACCAAAATACAGTTAATAATATGTACAACATTAAATTACTTTATTATAACATCTAATGTACGCAGCCCACCTATTATATAATGAAGTGTTTATAAAACCGCAAAGGGTTTTCTTGAAATTTGAATAATTTATTGGCAAAAACCGCAAAGATTTAATCGAAAAACCGTTCCAATAACCTTATTAGGCTGAGAGGTTCAGTTTCAGACATTGTTTAACAGGACAAGACGATTGTTACATAAAAAATATATTAAACCTTATTACTAGCGGAATCACAGGTTAAAGTTGACCATTTTTGACGTCTGCGGGATATTTTTTATATTCTTTGGAATTTATATTGTTTTTACTAATGTTTTTCTTTGCTTTTCCAACTGTGTGTTAATTATGAACCTTTAATGAGACATTACAATCACTAATTTATTTCCGGATTTACGCCGGATGGTGTAATGTAGATTACTAGACTAAAGGTCAGACATAAGCTATCTATGCTCGTCTCTTGTACAACATAGAACATGATTTATTATATTGCAGTGTGTATGATAATTGTCACTTTATATGACGTGCGTAATAAAGTGGTATTTTATCAGGCAGTTAATGAAAAGCAATATTGTTACTAACTAAATATAGGACTAATGAGCTCACCAGCAGGGTATCATTAAACCAAATAAAATGTATCTTAAATGTAATATAACATACAATACAAATTTTAGGATAATTAATATTAGAAGAAATATTTAAAAAAATCGACTCACCTGTAGCACCTCAGACGGGACACGAACCCGCACCCTTGGGATTCCGGTCCAATGCACTGACCAATAAAAATATGCTACCGAGTCGCCTTGAATTGGTCCGTGCATTGGGCCGGAATCCCAAGGGTGCGGGTTCGTGTCCCGTCTGAGCAGGTGCTACGGGTGAGTCGTTTTTCCTAGTATTTTTTTAATATTATTTATCTTATTATAAAATTATATTATTTGTCTTATTCTTAATATAAAAATAGCATTGTGTATGCGAAAAATCTAAATTTAATAATACAAATCTTGTTGCTAGGGGGAATTGACAGCAAAATGCCCTGCAGATACCTATAACGTTTGATTTTTTATTAATTCTGTTAAAAATCTAACACCATTGTATAACTTACGCATACACCTACATTATAAAATGTTGATTAAAACACCAAAAAAGTAAACATAAACACGTTAGTTTTGATATTATATTTGATATTTTTACAACCAACATCTTACGAGATGTGTGGAAGAAATCACTAAACAATATTTGCGTGAAGGAAAATTACTCATAAATGTCATAGAAATCATAGTTGCCAGCCAGTCTGTCTGATGCAACTTGGCAAAATCATTTAACATTGGCAACGCTGTCATTCAAATTTGAACTTTAAAACATATGTGTATGAGTCATGGACGCAAACCATTGTTTTGTGAAAACGAAATTCGTACTTGGTCGCGGTATAGCAATTTAGACTTTATTAGTTAGGCGGTAAGAGTTATAGATATGACACTCACGCAGAAATATCAGATTGCGGTGCACAGAAAACTCAGTCAATTCAAATTAAATTAAAATTAACTATAATACTAACCGCATAAGGTACATATTGCAATGCTGGTGTGCGTTGGGGGTGTGAGTGCGAAACGTCACGTTGCGCGCGCGCAATGAATCGAAAAGAACTGTTATAATGTGACAACACGTTTGAATATTCATCGGTTAAAAGTATTAATAACTTTTTGGTTAAAATTAATTATTCATGCCAGTATTACTTACCTGTCAACAGTCAAACATATTTTAGTACAATACCATAAAATAAAAGTTTTTTTAGGGATTGTATATTGCGAGTTTATTTACTTATCTTATACTTAATTGCCAAAATCATTGATAAAGATAAAGGAATTTTTCATTTCAATTTGACTTTTTCTGTGAGTGGTGTTCGTGTTTCGAAGTAGGTACTGAGAGGCCTTATAGCCTCATATGCGAACTTTTTGGGTTCTGTAACTCTTTCGTTACAGTCTAAAAAAAGAATAATAGATTTTAAATTGAATTCGCATACGATCGGCAGTTCGCTATTTTGTTTTATAGAAGATCTTTCTAGGCTACGCCGTGATAGTGACGGGATTTATTTGACCTGGTGTTGAAATAAATAACAGTTAAATGAAAAATATTTTATCATTTCTCACCTTCGCTCTAACAGGACCTTAAACTGACTTCAAACTAGATAAATTTTGCTCCACTTATTTTTTATGTTCCTCGTAATGTCTCCTCTGTCGTGGTGTTTAGGCCTTCTTTATTGAGGGTTAAATAGGTTGGGCCAACAACGCAGGCCTAATGCGGATTGGTAGGTTTCTTGTTTCAACTAAATGCAATAAAATCCGTAGTAGTACTTCACGCGCGGTCACCCATCATGACGTGCGCCAGAGTCGCGCGACGCGTTGCCAGGCGGCCGCCCGGATGCGATCAATGCGATCATGATGAAATTGTGAAATTGCTGTCGTATTGACCCTGATGGGTTAAGAATCAACGTCTACATACATCACACAACATACAGACAAAGCTATTCATTCGATTGACTAGTATATTGTATTATTTGTAATGCATATTTTGTAGTTTCAATTTAATTGTAAGCGTTTTTTCAACCTAATGAATTGAGTAATTGATTTTTTTGCTATGAAATAAATAAATAAATTATAAATATTTGACAACAACACATTACATTGTTCCAATTCCAAAGTAAGTAGCTAAAGCACTTGTGTTATGGAAATCAGAGACAACGGTGGTATTACAAACACCCAGACCTGAGCCAATATAGAAAAGTTCGTTTTCTAAATTGACCCAACCGGGGATCGAACCCGGGACCTCAGAGATGGCGACACCTTGAAAACCGGTGTACAAAGCCACTCGACCACGGAGATCGTCGTATTGCAAAAACATTTTTTCTTATTCAGTAGATACCATTGGAAAAAAAACAAATGCAATAGTTATTTAGTCAAGTATACAAAATAATTTTGAAAACTGCATTATTAATTTTCAGTACAAAATTCTAAATTATGATACTTATTGTCTGTACTTTTCAGAGTGCTTAGACATAAAATTTTAATTAATTGCTAAGCTTAATCAATTGTGTATTTAAGGAAAAATGTATTGTTTGTTTCACAACGACGTATTATGTTTACTATTGAATTGAACTATTATTTATAAATAGGTATAAATACGGCGCCAGACTGAAGATTTAATTCAAAAATAAATTAATGAAGCTATTAAGATAATTTGTATCTCAAAAGAAGTAAATAACCAAACAGGGATCTGGTTATTTTAATAATTATCCCATTAATTTTAACGGCTGGCAGTGATACCAATAAAAAGATAAACTTTGGTTTTATAAAACACAGATTCAACAGAGACATGCTTGGAAATACAAAACTTCGCACTAGGTATTGTTTTTATTTGCCAATATACCTATTGAGTGACGTTTTCCAGCATTCCTGAATGAGTCAAAGCTGAAAAGAAAATGTCCGATAATAGTGGTGCAATCGTTGTCAAACTTCTGATTTCGCAATAGAAAAAATTCCAAGCATTTGAAATTAGTATAGTCTACTAAGACATAGGTCTCTCTTATGGGAGAAAAATGCCAAATAAAAGCAAAGCAGTTCACGGAATCTACTCTTTCACTATCTCTTTAGAATATGGTTGATTATTGACTAGCTTTAATTGTCGTTTTGCCAGAAATTTGTCGAAATTTAGTACATTTTTATTGGTTTCTGTAATACTGGATCACTGTCGTTGAAAATTACGAAATCTGACAATTGGAAGTTTATTTTTATAAGTTTTTGTGGTGTTATTCAGGATTTTTTACAGAGTTATCTAGCCATTTTCAATATTCTGTTCAGTTACTGTGTTTCCTTTTTAGTCTACAGTAATTTTTGTGAAGTCGAATTCTACATCAGTTCTTCACATTGGAAGCTCAAAAATATATCTTTTCATCAGATCGTGAACTGGCCTCGCTTTAAGCTGCTGCCCATTTTCTAACTAGTCCATGGAGCTGATAGATGTAAGTAAGTAATAGCCTCTTAGTAAGCCATAAAGTTGACTTTTACTGTGCAGGACGCCACACGGCTTTTTTGTTACTTAAACTTTATTTAACACAGTTAAAAATAATGAATCAATATGTCGAAACTGTACCGCCAAAACAGTTTTGCGAAGCAAAAGACATTTTTTTAATATTTTAGAAATTGAGATTGAGTTAAGAACTTTATGATCATATTGACTATATGATCGACGACCTCCGTGGTTGAGTGGCTTTGTACATCGGTTTTCAAGGTGTCGCTATCTCTGAGGTCCCGGGTTCGATCCCCGGTTGGGGCAATTTAGAAAACGAACTTTTCTATATTGGTTCGGGTTTGGGTGTTTGTGATACCACCGTTGTCTCTGATTTCCATAACACAAGTGCTTTAGCTACTTACTTTGGAATCGAAGCAATGTATGCGATGTTGTCAAATATTTATTTATTTATTTATATTCTATGACACGATTGAGTCATACTCTTTTAGAATGTATGTAATTGATCTATAGTTTAGTATGACGATATCATAATGTTCTTTTGTGATAAGTAATGATTTTCCCATTTCCCAAACTTAATGAATGTTGCTCTATGGGTCGGCAAGATATCGGCTCAACGGACCGTTATGCCATTAATTTCGCGAAATTAATGACTAGGATACATCTTAATGATTCATTACTTCCGATGGGAATAATTATCGGTGAGTTGAGTGGATATTGGAAATGGATATCCTGGCAATTTAATCTTAGCGAGTGTTTACACCTTACTCAATAATTGTGTCGAGTTGTTTTAGGAGAACAGCTTATAAATACTGACTGAACAGCTAAATGTTAAACAAAGCATCAAGTAAAATGTTGTCAAAGCTTTTATGCATAAATACATTCTTACAATGTAACAAAATACATTGAAAAACATTATCATCCATCTGAGCAAGTGGGAGAAATAAATAACTTCTAGTAAGCACAAACACACACCAATCCGCATTGGGCCTGCGTGGTTGGTCATGGCCCATCCTCCTTATCCACCCATAAGGAAGGCCTGTGCCCCAGCAGTGAGTACATTAAAATGGCTGATGGTCAAGCACAGCACAAAATAAAATCAAAAGTTTTTTTCGTTCTTGAATTTTTGCTCATAAGTACTTGTTCTGGGACATCTTTCAGAAAAATAATAAGAAATAGGATAAACAAATTAATTTTCCTTTTATTCTAATACTTAATCTTTAGTAAACAGACAATTATTACCTACAAAAGTAAGAAAATAAGGTTACCAATGACGTCTGCGCCGATAAACCGTGCAGCCGATAACTTGCGCCGGCGCCGGTACGAACCGGTTCGTTCCTAGTGGGAGTTTGTTGCTACTTGCTTTTTTTCAACTAGTAGATAATTTACATATTTAATAATAAACGTCGCCTGATACGATATGCGCTTACGTTAATGAGTAAATAACAGGTTAATATAGGACGTTAGTATTACGCATGCGTTTTGGGGTCATCACTTTCTTGTGACTTCAGTTTAAATGGAAAAATTAGCTTTTCATTACGTTATTTGTAATGTCTGGAAACGATTTACTTATTTGTAAATATCGTTCCATCTGATGAAGCTAATAAGTTTTTTGCGCCCATTTTTGTTGTCAGCTAAAAGACGTCATAATTGGTGGTAGGGTAAAAGAATTGACGTATTAAAAATGCTTATTATGTGAGCTTATTTGAGTATATAATTTCATTCATTCATTCAAACATATTAATTTATTTAATAAAAATAGGTAATGCTCCAAATTAAGATGTTATTTTACTTTCATGAAATAAAATCACTTGCTTACCTATAAAATACTTTGTTTTTTAGAATTATTGACGTCAATGGACATGTTTACAGTATTTATCTGACTGATAAATATTGTGTAGTTATGAACCTACCTATCATATAATAGATATTGATCTATATTATACGGTTCAAACCAAAAAGTTTCATTGGTCCAAACGAATATTCCAAAAATTTTTAGATACCTTTTATACGCAAGGCAGTTAAATCATTCAAAGTTACCACGTTTAACGCTATAAAGTTAAAAGCTAGTAAAATTTTAATTGATTTAAAACTTATTATTTAGTTAGTAGGTACTAAAGTTAGTTGCAAGTAGCGATAACGTTCATAGCTAAAGAATTAATTATGGCAGGATAATTTTACTGATTCACAAATCGCCCACCAGTCGGTGCACTACCGCTAACTTGGTGCCAGTGTAGATGTTGACCTGTCATTTTGTTGTTTGCTATTGTGTTTGCTATCAATGTTTGATGTTGGAAGCGAGTTTTCGTAAATATCAATTTTCCTTCCAACACATTGTTTTCTTCAATCTTTAATTCGTTTACTGTCCAACTTCCATAATAATAATTATTATAATCAGCCATTTTTAGATATTATTGATAACTAATCTTCCGGGAACATAATTCAAAATTCAGAAATTCGAAATCTAAAACTCATTTATTCAGTCTAGGCTGTTACAAGCACTTGTGAATGACAAAGAAGCTACGCCATCGGTTCGCGCGCCCTAAGCGGGAGACCTTGTAACGAGAAGATCCGGCAAGAAACTCGACAAGAGCTGCTTTTTTCTCCCTGTATATTTCATACAGAGTTGTCAAAATTTGAAAAATGAGGTCAGCATTTAAAGTGACGTTATTTTCCATCACAATAATTAACAAAGTTGACATTCAATGGGTAGGTAAAATAAATTTCAACTAGTTGAGATATCACTGTCTACTAATCGATAACGCATAGCTAAGAAAATCATATTGTATGATAATTAAGAATTTGCACGCGTACAATCAACGGCACGTCGGACTGTACATGTTGATCTTGAGACCGTCCTTATATCGTATGTAATAAAAGCTGTTTATCTTACCGTGCTGTGTCGTGTACCGTGTGACAAAAGGTCACCAAGCGGGATAAATGTTCTGTCATCCTGCCATTAAGTACACGCTAGATAGAAGTGTCATCAGGCTATTACTAAGTGTCATCAGGCTATTACTAAGTGTCATCAGGCTATTACTAAGTGTCATCAGGCTATCACTAAGTGACATCAGGCTATTACTAAGTGTCATCAGGCTATTACTACTCAAATTGTTCCACGCCATCAAAATCATCAAATGGCCACATGAAATTATCGCATTTTTTTCTCAGGGTTTTGAATTTATTTACTACTTCTCCGTGTATTTTCAATCATAAGATTAGTATGCAAGAGAGTACCGCTGATATCTTCAAGTCAAGGAGTCGATTGTTAAGCAGTTCACGAGGATATTTGCATCCATTAGCTTAAATAACTAGGTACGGGCTGTGTCTTCCTTGTTTTGGAAGCGGATCTATTGTGTAATGGCATAGTGTAAAGAAATCTAAGACCTTGTCCAGAAAGGGCGAATTCGCCGTGATTCTCTCGCGCGTATTTCGCGCGTATGTAACGTCCAGAGAGAGCGTACCAATGCGTGAGCATTTGGTGACGGATTAAGTCGAAAACATGGAGTCGAACAACTGATTCGAGAGTTGCTTTTACCCACCAAACTCTCCTTTTTCGTGCTGAAAAGGTGAATAACATAATATTTTACAATTATCTTCATTTTCTTTATCTTAAGGCGACTCGCTTTCGCAAGCAACGCTTTCTCGTTATAGATTTTTTAAGTCCAGAAATAAGTCGTAATATTTCATCAGTTGCTTATTATGAGTAACTTTAGACTTTTTATGTATTCCGTGCCTTATTTCTTGCAAGGTCTTAAACTTTTACCCCATTACTAATAAAGATTGTGTAACATTTGTGTAACAGATGTATAGTTACACAATGGTTACTCACTATCAATATATTTAGGTTTGATATTACATAAGGGACAAAACACTGTGTAACTATTCACCCTCTGTACAACTGTTAGTAAGGGCGTTAGTAACTAAAACATGACATTTCTTTGCGTTAACATGTTAGTTAATTTTGAAAGTTCACAATTCTTAACTGTGTTAGAAATCTACCGCCAACTCGGTTTTGTTGAGTAAATTAATTTAGAGAGTATGAAACTCTGTAACTTTGTTTTGTGTTTGAGTTGAAGAACCTTGAGAAGTCCTTTAAATATAAATTAAAACATTCATCTGTTGAAGTAAGGTATTGTGTTTTTTGCATTAATTTTTAAAAGTTATCCATTGTGTGATCTGTTACAATATTTTTTTAGTAAATAAAGTGTTTTTAGCTAATCAAATGCCTGTCCAGTCTACAGAGTTGATATTTTAAATCAGATTACAATTCACGTTATACGTGCTTATATCAATTTATAAAAAAAAAACAATAAATACCTAGTTATCTTAATTTTTTTATATTGAAAATGCGATGAAATAAATTCAAAGTAATTCTATAACTTGAGGAAGTAAGCAAACAACGGCTATTTTATTTCTCATTTAAGGCCAGGCCAGTTGACGAAATCTACTCTTTCACTATCTCTTTAGAATGGTTTATTATTGCACAGCTTTAATTGTCGCTTCGCCAGAAATTTGACGAAATTTAGTACATTTTTATTGATTTCTGGAATACTGGATCATTTATTAAAAATCCACTAGGCTATTGTGTTAGATCAATAAAAAAGCTGTCCTTTTTGCTATCATATCACTGTCGTTGAAAATTACGAAATCCGAAGATTGGAAGTTTATTTTTATAAGTTTTTATGGTGTTATTCAGGATTTCTTTACAGAGTAACCAAGCCATTTTTCAATATTCTGTTCGGTTATTGTGTTTCTTTTTCAGACTACACTAATTTTTGTGAAGTAGAATTCTAAACCAGTTCTTCACATTGGAAGCTCAAAAATCAATCTTTTCATCAGATCGTGAACTGGCCTCGCCCGAAGTGCTTCGTAAATTACATTCGTTGAAATTGTATTTCGCAAATATTGTGTTCGTTTCGCGAAAATAACAAATATTTGGCTGCGTCCAAATGATATTTCCTTAATATTCACTTTTCTTCGAAGCTTCAATTTGATTTTCGTACCTTAGGAAATTTAATATCAATGCTTTAATCAATATTTAGGTGTACATATCGAAAGGAATATTTTGTCTGTAAGTATTTTTTGTTTTATTCATTTTTGTGTAATAATCAGAGAAATAAGAAATAAATCTTCATTATTTCTTTAATTATTGCTAATAATTAAACATTAAAAGTCATTTTAGCCATGTCAAGATTAATTTAATAATTACTTCAGCTTTAGAATACTCGACACAAAAATAAATATCTACTTTTTTATCCACTACGGGTTAGTGCTTGGCCTTCATCTCACCTGATGTTAAGTGACGATAAGGCTGAAGGTGGAAGCGCACTACACCTGGAATCCTCAGTACTGAGGAACTGGCTATCTTACATGTAACTGCCGGAACACAACAATTTTTATATTGCTGTTATGGCGTCATACTTAGGTAAAATGGTGGTAGCTAGCCAGGCGGACTTGAAATAAGCCCTACTACCAACCAAATCAAGTAAAATGTACCCCCCTACTGGGAATCGAACCCAGGACCCCTGCGTCTTTCACCGGTAGGCGAACCACTAGACCATAGAGGCGGTTAAACTTCGTTACTTAATGCGAATCTTTTTTAACCTTTCCAAATAAAAAATGCATCGTCAAAATCGGTACATTTTTGGAAGCTACGATGCCACAGACAGATACGTTAAACTTTTAACACGCCTCTTTTTGGAAATGACCATCAACAACATCAGCCAAAGTAACCCAAAGTTTTTGAGCTATATTTCTCATAGTCAAGGCAACAAAGTATGTCACCTCATACATAGGTACCATTGGCTTGGCAACAGCCTTGTCCTAACGACCGGTCACAATGACGGCTAATGACGGAAAATGACATGAAATTAACCCGCGGCCGGCGGCCGGCAACAAGAACCAACTGTAATTTGACAAATTCAAGTGATTGTGGTACGGTCGCCTTCAGAAGTCTTTTGCCTTTACCAGCCACCGGATTATGTTACTTTGTTGCAATCAACTATGACAGAAATCGCAGTTACATTGCTGCTTTAGTAAGAACCAATGTGACAACTATCTTACTTAAAGCAGCAATGTAACTGCAGTTTCAATCGATTCCAATCGAGAATTGTTATCAACAGAGTTACGTAATCAGCCTCCAGAACACTTATGACCGTTTGCACTAAACTTAAGAATCGCCTAAGTCTTTTCCTAACTACAACTTGGCCAAATTAAAACGGTGTCATTAACTTAGCTGTCATGCAGCTTTCATGCGCCTATTTATCTTGGTCGAGTTGTAGTTAGGAAAGCGATTCTTAAGTTTAGTGCAAACGGGTGTTAGTCACTTTAGTTGTTAGTAAGTTTCAAGTACTAAGAACGTAGCGCGACAAAGTAGTTTGTTGTTCAGTAACATACTTTTGAGGCAGATGTGAACCATAAGTGGTATTTACACGAGTGACTAAAGCCGCACGACTTTTGCCGCACAGCGAAATTCGACTATGTAAGTGGCAATTCGGCCTAGGCTGCAGTTGACTGAACAGACTTATCTGATCCGGTGGCCAAAACTAGAACTTAATGTTAGAATATATTGTTACCTGGGTTACGCCATCGAGTACATAGACGACAGCGTCGCCATCACCGATGTGTCACCTGCGATACGATATTACAAGCAACTTGCTAGGTGACTAAAAGTCTACCCGTGTAAATAGCCCATTATGAATGGTGATGGTTAGTTCTGTGGTAAAGTGGCAGAAACGCCCAATTTATGGCAATACCATCAGGGCTCAGTTTAAGGTATGCAAAAGAAATACAGTTCATCTAGTGTTTTTTTAATTAGTAATCATGCTAATGTGTTTTAATTACATTTATAATAAAAAGAGAAAATCAATTCAAAAGCATAAATAACATAATTAATCAACCAACTTTTAACTTTCATTGGCACTAATTTTGTTGTTTTATTTTATTATGTGCCTTAGTTGCAAATCCGAACCAGCCGATAACCACAAAAACACTTTTCATCTTTTATAATATTAATTCTGTTGTGTGTGTAATTTAATTATTTACAAAATATTAAGGAAAAAGTGTGCCGCGATCTATCGTTTATTGAAATCTTTTATCTTTCCTAAAACCACTGTGATTATTGTGACATACATCATCAACTATGATTGCTTACTATGAAGCGCTCATGGCGGAGCTTGACAGACTCTGTTTCACGTTTGTTAAGCAACGCTCGGTCCGGCCAGGTGTCGGATGGGTGACCGTTAAGTGGCATTACAACTGAGCGTTTCCGTGCTTCGGAAGGCACATTAAACCGTCGGTCCCGGCTGTTGTCATCTGATGACAGTCGTTAACCAAGTCAGAGGCCTTACAGGGCTTGATAAGCTCTAACACCAGAGGTGGCCACTAATCCTCATGCGACAATAATAATAAACTATGATTGAATGTCATAATATCATGTCAACACCTTCACAGAATATAGTGGTTATAGAATGCGCTAACATGGTTTGAAATTAAAAAAAAAGTTAATTTGAATAAAAATTACTTCCATTTTTAACATCAACAACCACATATTATATCAAAAACCAAAAATTGGTAACAAAAATTCCACTTTTATTTCACAAAAGTCATAATCAAAATTTATCTTTACCGCATCTCGTGGAACAATTACGGGCCACATTTAATGGCCCAAAAAATTAATTTAAAACTCTGAATCAAATTACGGGCGACGTTTTGATCATAAAACCTAAAAAACCAATGGAATTATGCAAACCAATCTGGGCGTAGCGGCGGAGTGTGAATATATATGAAACAAAATGACATTTAGGAGAGAACCCCTCGCAATTTGTAGGGAGCTAGGAACAGCCTGATGGAAAAAAGAATCAACGATTATTCTCTTGCCAAGGTTGTTCAAAAATTGTTAAATGGTAGAAAGTTATTGTAAAAATGTACGAATATCTGCCTTACACTCAACATACAATGAGTTAGTAATTTTAGTCCTGAAACCTAAAAAAGTGTATATTCATTTTACCATTTTCTCTTAAAAAGTCTCACTCAAGCAAACTTTAGATACCTATACAACATGTTACAAAAATACCCCCAATGCCAAAAAAAGTCAGCTGTTTCATACATTTTCATAATTTTGATTTTAATTTTTGTATGAAACAGCTGATTTTTTTTCACGATTTCAGAGTTGGTCCCATAAAAAAAGTTAATCAGTTTGGTGGTCCCTATATACCATATTCGGCATTAGGGGTATTTTTGTAACACGTTGTATATTTAACCAAAAAAAATTCATCTAGCAAAACTACTGCAATTTCAATCCTCCTTTATCGAAATATTGTAAGCATTGTTATTTATTACGTTTAAGTTAAGCCTATTCAAGAATAAGAAGTTAATACTTTATCATCCACAAAATAAAAAGGAGCAAACAGCAATTCAACTTACATCAGCCATTTTTCCAGAACGTTCGGCGAAATACTTTATTTCACTTGCGTCAGCTATAGTTTAGTCAACTTTAGTCAAAGCATTTTCACCCTTATTACGGACCCTAGCTTGTGGTCACTTGTTACTGTAATAAAGTCACTTTGCGACTCAAAGTCAAAGTCGCTTTGTTGTTTCTTGACCCGTTTCCTGTTCGTTTTAATACCTTTAAGAGGAAAAAGGATTACATTCAACGCCGTAGAATTGTAACAATGTTTGCGACTTTTGCCCTTATTAAACAGTAGTTGTGTTTATTTTAAGGCCCCTATATACCTCAAGTGGTGCCCTCATTTTAATTAAATTTTTTGCTCGCTAAGTGCATAATGTATCGAAAATTCACAGGTATATAGGAGCCTTAATGCGAATATATCACTCAAGTGGCGCTTTCATCTTTTTTTTTATCATCTTAACTATATTTTACTGAGGTAATTGTTTATAAATAAACTATAGAACCTAAGCTTCAATCTGTACATGTGAATTTTCAATACATTGCGCACTTAGCGAGCAATTAATTTAATTAAGGATGTTGCCAATTCTGGCCTCATTTCAATTGTATTTTGATATTTTGTTGCTTTTTTTTCTCTCGCTTATCAGTGTCTTTAGAAGTAAAATACTTATTGTTTCAATTTAACCTTGATTTTATTTCCTAACAAAGATGAGAGCGCCACTTTCAGGTGTATAGGGGCCTTAAACCCGACTGTCAAACTAATTACTTATGTTTGGCGTTAAAAAACAAATAAACAAAAGTAAAATAAAATAAAAGCCAAAACTAATCATAAAACAACCTTTAAATTATTAGGTAATGTGTGGGTTTAGTTAGACAAAACAATAGAGGTTATTGGATTACAACAATTTTCCGATACCTAAAAGCATTTTCAGTACACTGAAAATGTATATGTACTTTTGTTTTCCTAATCGTTATTTTTTTAAGTTTAGCAGCAACAGTTACATTTTTTTTTTATTTCGTACAAAATAAACCCGTGTGCATTAGTAAAACATGCTATTTTTTCAATAAAGAGTAGGATAAAAGGCACAGGGGTTGCACACCGTTGTAAATATCGTATTAACAATAAGTACTTATAGCCCCGTCGCAGTGGTCCCCTAACACCCAGACAATGGAAGCCCGCTTAGCAACAACGTTGACGGCTGACAATCAACAGTGAACAATACCACCAGTAAGACACTAGAGTATTTGACAGTAAACTACTAGAAAATTCGACAGGACACGTCTCGAAAATTTAACAAGATACTCTTACATAGAGTATTCTTTGCTCTTACAAAACGTCACAGTCCCGTCGCTGATCAGTCCTGTCAAAAAATATAGTTATAATAATAATAATTAAATGCTTGGACAATTACACACAGCGCCATCTAGCGCCAAACTAAGCAAAGCTTGTAATATGGGTGCTCGACAACTTTTTAAATAAATACTTATTATACACCCAGACCCGTCACATAAATTAAAATTCATCATTTAATTTATCCTCGATCGGGAATCCAACCCGCGACCTCTTGCGTGGTAGACCGGCATGTTGATCACTGCACCATTCAGGTCGTCAAGTATAGTTACGTAGAAGTTGTAGAAAAGTATCCTACACACATCACACATCAGTCGCCGTCACTACCGGCGCGTCTCAGTCACCGTCGCGTCGCCGGCACGTCAAGACATTTGTATTGCTACATCAAATTTGTATGCCAAGGCGTTGCTGTACTGTGACTGACTGTCTGTTCACACACGTCTCCAAGTTGACGGTGACGTGAGTGTGACGGGACTGATGTGTGTGCATGAACCTTAAGGCCATTCGCCGGGTTTTTATTGGCAGTAAAACCCCTACTAGAGAGAAGTCCAAAAACAATAACTGATGGCTGTATTTGGTGAATACCATCTGGACTCGATTGTGTTCACCAAATACAGCTTGGTATTGTCTGTTTATTGAGTCTGGTAGTCTGTTCATCCTCGAAGCTGAACTTAAACAAAAAAGGTAACAGACTCTAAGCTTTATGGCGATAACTTAAGAAAAGAGAAAATATGTTTGGTGTCATTTTTTATGTAACTTACTTTTACCATGATTTATAATACTTCGCCTGGTATTCTCTTCCCGCGATGGCCTCAGACTAGTCGCGATAGCAGTGTTGCCAGTGGTAGATAGTCAAATATAACATGAGACAGCTCAAAAAGTAACATTTTCACGAGAAAAGTAACATTACCTACTTATTGTGAAAAACGACACAATACTATAATATGGCATTTTATTACACAAAAACTGAAATAAGTTTCCTGTCCCATTTGTTAAACATCGAAAAAATCGTAATAATTGTTGATCGAATAATCGACTGGCGACCCCTATCCACTAGTAAACTAATTAGTAACAGTCTTAAAATAAAAATTTAGTTACTTTTTAATATTAAATTTTGGTCGTGTTTGAAAGATGGCTACATCTTTGTTTGTACCCATTCGTGTAAAAGTCTAGTCGCGGCGTGCGCAGCGCGCCGCGCGCTCCGAGCCCTGCGGTAGTGACGGTTTGGTCAAAAATCATTACAATCAACCTGTACCTAATGATTTTGTTTGTGCATTTAAAATTTTAAAATCGATTGTAATCATTCGCTGCTAGTCACCACTCGCCTCACTTGCGCATGCTTAAGTAAGCGGGATGGAAAATTAAGAAATACAGGCGAGTGAGTGAATATATCGCATTCAGTTAGTCTACAAAATCAAGTGCGCCAAGATGACCTTAGAATATAGTTACTGTTATTATTCTAAGAAGATGACGAACAAAAAAAATCTTGAATGCGTTCCGTTTCACGATATTTTTTTGTTTGCTGGAATATCTAAAAAGTAACATAAAGTAACATATTGAGTCGTGTAACATGGAGGTAACATGAGAGGGTCAAAAGTAACGTAAAATGTTACTTTTGTAACATTCTGGCAACGCTGCGCGATAGTGTTACTATTGATTGGTCGTTTGAATCGCATGGCAACATTGACAACCTTGATTGATCGTGACGTACAAATTGAATCTCGAGAGGATGGAACCTTGTCAGCGTAAAACAAAAATAGACAAATTAGTTAATTTTAATTTAATTAATCAACTAATTGTGTACTTATTATCTTACTTGAAGTTGCTGCAGCAAAGGTTCCCTCACCTCGGATGCGTGACACCGTGTTTTTACCGTCGTACGTGCACGTTTCAGTTTGACAAGATTCCATCCCATTCTCAACGCGCGCGGATATTTCGCATATTACTAACTGTCGTTCTCTCAACTATGTTGACAGATAACAGTGTCATTTTTTGCGCGCACGCGTGTCCTATGCAGGCAAATCAAGCGTGACGTTTGCGACACGATATTCGACCTTATTGTATTGGAATATAGCTGACATTGTAGGTTATGGCTTGCGGTTTGTGCACAATACTCTTCAATAAATCGAGCACGACTCCACAACCCGTTTTCTAGATATTGTTATTAAATATATTTTTATTCATCAAAAGATTGGAAAGCACAAATGCATTTCATAGACAACAATATAAACCAGTCATAAATAATAACATAAACTAACCTTGCAAAGAGTGTAGATAGAACAAAATATATCATAAAGTCACCTATTTAAAAAAATAAATAATTTCTTTAAAAAGATAAGTAAGTATCTAATTTCCAGAAAAATCATAGAATAAACGAATTCTCCGATTGTTTATGTGAACTCACGTACATAAATATACTTTTTAATATTTATATTATTATCAACCTGGAGAAACACCAAACTGTTATAATTACTAACAAATAACAATGTCTGACTATAAAACCATAACTGGCGCAAGTTACATCAAGATATGAAATAATAACCACAATTAAATTAGGTAATTAATTAAAGTACTTCAAATAAAATATTATTTATACAATTATCTGTCAGGAAAATTATTCAAGGATAATACTGGAGTATTTCGTCGAGTGACAGAAATGGCCGTCGCCATACTTTTACTGCAATTTTTTACAAATATTCGTGACTGGTGCTTTTCTTATTTGTTACTTTTGACGGATTACTTAAAATAAGAGAACAGAGACAGAAAAAAAATAGTAATTAGCTTTGTTTCATTAAACCAAATTAAAGATATGTCTCCAAAAAAGTAGATTCGGCGCCAAAATTTTTTTGTCTTTGTATTAATAAAACGTATAATGAAATGAAATGAAATGAAATATTCTTTATTTAAATAAACTTAGATATTAAGTGCTTTTGAATGGTCTATATTTTCCTACCACCCATTCGAGACTTTTTTAGCTGACAAGAAGAATGGGCGCAAGAAACTTATCAGCTTTGTCATAAATCAGAGTAACGATATTTACAACTATAAGGAATGAAAACTCCGACGAAGGGACACCATATATTAGAAAAAGTCGACTAACCCGTAGCACCTCAGACGGGACTCGAACCCGCACCCTTGGGATTCCGGCCCAATGCACTGACCTATTATGCTACCGAGTCGCTAGTGGGATCGGTGAAATATTCTAGTCTGCAAGGCAGCGTCATTTCGTCATCTGACGAAGGTGTTACAGGCTGCCATAGCTCGAAGAAGCTTGCATTACTCAGTGGTCACCCATCTACCTCCTATTTAGGGTTCCGTACCAAAATGGTAAAAAGGAACCCCTATGGTGCGACTCAGTCTGTCAGTCTGTCCCCTTATCTCCGAAGTTTGCATAGAGAAAAATCTGTGTGTGATCTGATAGAAGTTTCGATTTTTTTTTAAGTTACCTTGCCTAATCGGTGTCCTAACGTGTGTCTGTCAAGTATCAAGTGTCTATAGTTTCTGACCTACGTATCTGTATTTAGCTAATAAATTAAACACAGGAAAAAAATTTAGGACTTATTTATTTCCTGTAATTTGTAAACACGGTTCGCTTCCTCGTATCTCAAAACACAGGAGACGTCACAGGACGTCACGTGCGTCACATCTCGAACAAGGAATCATGTTTTTATAAAATCACTTGAAAACATATTACGCTATTTTGATAGCATAGTGTGGGCGCATTCAGTAACCCATTTTTTTTATCCGCAACGAGAACTATACCGTAGCATTCCGGTAGGCTAGGTATGTAAAGGTCAAGCACCTAGCTTGGCCTTCACCTCACCTGATGTTAAGTGACGATAAGGCCGAAAGTGTAAGAGCACTACACCCGAAATCCTCATCACTGAGGAACTGGCTAACCTGCCTCAAACTACGGACACAACAATTTTTTAACTGTTGTTATGGCGTCAGACATAGGTAAGATAGTGGTAGCTAGCTAGGCGGACTTTGAATAAGCCGTACCACCAACCAAACCGAGTACAATGTAATCCCCTCCTGGAAATCGACCCCGGGTCCCCTGCGTTTCGCAAGTGTGGGCGAACCACTAGTCTGCAGAGGCGGTTATAACATATTTCTCCTCACTTATTTTCGTAACTATTTATGATTTAGTAAAAACCTTAAATATTAATAATATTTTTATGATACTTATAAGAGAGATGGAGGTCGAAAACAAAAATGCATTCAGAGTTGATGATTCAGTCTAAAAAATTACATAGCATTTTGATTCGTCGTCCAACGTAACCTAGATAAAGTCTACAAGCACGATCTATATTTTTAAAGTCCACATTCTTTCAATTAAAAACCTAATAAAGCAGGTTTGTTTCATTCATGGTCCTATTTTTTTTTTCAAATTTGAAAACTTTTTAGTAATTGAATTTGGAACTGTACCCGAACACTAGTAGATATAAAGGTGTGTATTCCCTCATGTTTGAAGTTCGAGAACGATTTTAAATTTTAATTTTATATAATTACATGTTAAGAATATTGTTGGTTTTACACTGTGTCGTGCAGTCGCGGAAGGCGACTCCCGCGGGAGTGACGTAGCGCCACGTCACCAAACACTTTATTTTAGTGCGATCCACTTCTGGTTCGTATTTATGTGGTATGCATTTATTTATACACTTTTTATGAACACACTAGCCTCAAAATTCTTTACGTGTTTACGTATATACTGTTTGCGTATACCTTTTGACGTAGAAACTTTAATAAAAGCTAAAATTAAAAATGTTAATCTAATAACGATTTCGAGTTTAAAAAAATGTTTTACAAAAATCGTGATTTGAATATTTTTAAATTAAAAATTCTTTGTGTTAGTCACTTTTTAGACTTCAATGAAATTATCAAATTCGTCTTCATAATTTTCTACAAGCTTGTTTGTGATAAAAAGGTAATTATTGCTATTTTATTCATTATATCATATTATATACAGTCCTCTTGTTCTCATTTCATCTCTGTCCTTATTCTTCCACAAAGCTCGGCATAGCAATAAAAAAATTATCAGACAATTATTGAAACCATTGCAAGTTTATTTCCTGATTTCCAAAAATTCAACATGGTCAAACGTAACTTAGCAGTGGTTTATCTATTTAAACTAAACTTAACAACATTTTTGCCCAAGCTACAACGGAGACACTTCGTGCTTGCTGGTCAATTATATACTGTGTCGCACATATCCCTACCATATTAATTTGTTTAAAAATTGGACATAGTCGGCCTTTCCACAAAAGATTTTTAAAACACTGTTTAATTTAGACACTGTTTGAGTGTGATGCCGTCTCTTACAAACCATATTGTCAAAGAAGTGACAGCATCACATTTAACGGTGTCCAAGTCTAAGTTAAACACTTTTTGAACAGTGTTTTAAAATCCTTTGTGGTGAGGCCGAATATATTAATACTACCTTCACATAATAATATCGATAACTATTCAGTAGGACCACGAGTAATATATCGTGGTCCCACCGGTAAGGTCAAATCGGTGGGACCACGGGCCCTTAGGGCATTCGGATTAGATCGCTCGCTATGACGACGTGTTCCTAAGCCGGTCCCTGTTTCTACCCTATAGCTATATCTCTACTGTTTCTAATCCAATTTACCCAATTTTTTCGGGCAAGTTTGGGCATAAAGCTCCATTAAAGTTATAACATCGCATCATAATTGGCGCATTAGAAGTTATTAGCCGAGTGCCGGTAAATCAACGGGACTGCACGAAATATTAGTAATTTCCACATCAACGTCGTAATACTGGGTTGCCGAGTGAATTATAGCTTATGAAAATATATGGAAATGTTTCGTGGCATGTTTTTTCTACGCCATTGTTTTTGGTTAATTCAATAAAGTTAACTAACATGCGGATATGATTATAATTGGGGCTTTAACAAATCTCTCAATTTAGAATTTATTTCAGCAAACTTAAGCATTTAAAAGTCTATAAATGACTGTAAAACAATAATTTTGATGTCGACTGTAAAGATTCTAATCATTAATTATTTTTTAAATTAAAATGCTTCATTTTATTTAGAACGTAGATATAAATATAGAAATACTATCGGCACCAAATAAAATGAATCTGACACAAACAAAGAGGTTTACTAATAAAATTTTATTACACACGATAATTTGGGCAGCCGCCAAAGAATCGAGATAAATTTCACCAATAAATAATAGTCCCTTACTAAATTCGCAGTTATCTAGGTCAAGACGCAGAAAATTAGAATACTTTGCGATAAAGATAAACACGAGAAAAGATAAAACGACTATCTTTTTATAAATAATACATTAGTGAAATGTCTTCAGAATTACGCGCGTTTCGTTATACATTGTCTGCTAGGTATCGGTTGTGTTGTTGTGTCAGTTAACGTGTGCGATATTAACAGCAGTGTACCCAGAACCATGCGTACATTGCGTGTCGTCTGGACCAAGCTCTAAAAGAAATTGATAGAAAATTTCAACTGCGGGAAAAAAAAAAATAACAAACTAGCTTTCCCCAATTTCGTCAGAATGTAACCTCTGCCAGCGAAAATAAAAAAACATCTCGGCGGATGCTTACGTCATAATATCAGCTATTCGATCCGTCCTGTGTTGGTTACTGATAAGTTTGCTGTACGATGTACTGATTCAATTAGACAGGACACTATTTTAAAAGTACCTATATAAAGTAATGTCGAATATGGTAGTTAACCCTTCAACCTGAAAATGAGACACAATAGATATTCCATTGTTATCTGGCCGCCTGCGTCCGCTCGGGCGTTGATGAATAAAGGTACCATGCATACAACCCCGAAAAATACCAATTTTCCATATCAATAAAGTGTCGGTTTTCAGTAGGTATTACTAAGTCTCCGCTGTCCATTTGTCTGTCTACCTGCCTGTCTGTCTGTCCGTCTGTCACCAGGCTGTATCTCATGAATCGTGACAATTACACAGTTGAAATTTTCACAGATGATGTATTTCTGTTGCCGCTATAACAACAAATACTAAAAAACAGAATAAAAGAAATATTTAAGGGGCTCCCATACAACAAACGTGATTCTTTTTGCTCGATATTGATAACGGCAACAGGTAGACGCTTGAAATATTCACAGAATATTTAATTATATATTCACTTTTTTGTAACACCTTGTATACTTACGCCCTGCCAGCGAAAATAAAAAAAACATCTCGGCGGATGCTTACGTCATAATATCAGCTATTCTATCCGTCCTGTGTTGGTTACTGATAAGTTTGCTGTACGATGTACTGATTCAATTAGACAGGACACTATTTTAAAAGTACCTATATAAAGTAATGTCGAATATGGTAGTTAACCCTTCAACCTGAAAATGAGACACAATAGATATTCCATTGTTATCCGGCCGCCTGCGTCCGCTCGGGCGTTGATGAATAAAGGTACCATGCATACAACCCCGAAAAATACCAATTTTCCAAATCAATAAAGTGTCGGTTTTCAGTAGGTATTACTAAGTCTCCGCTGTCCATTTGTCTGTCTACCTGCCTGTCTGTCTGTCCGTCTGTCACCAGGCTGTATCTCATGAATCGTGACAATTACACAGTTGAAATTTTCACAGATGATGTATTTCTGTTGCCGCTATAACAACAAATACTAAAAAACAGAATAAAAGAAATATTTAAGGGGCTCCCATACAACAAACGTGATTCTTTTTGCTCGATATTGATAACGGCAACAGGTAGACGCTTGAAATATTCACAGAATATTTAATTATATATTCACTTTTTTGTAACACCTTGTATACTTACGCCCTTACTAATAAAGATTGTATAGCAGATGTATAGTTACAAAATGGTTACTCTCTGTCAAACTATTTAAGTTTAACATGAAAAAGAAATGGACAAAACACTGTGTAACTATTCATCTGCTTTACAATCAGTATAATTTTATCACCAATTAATTTTATGCTGTTAAATCGTACAATTGATAAATATAAAACGTTTCCTAGTGTCCTTCATATTCATTATCTTATGTAAACAATACTATATGTAAATAGTCGCGCCCGATAAATAAATTAAACATTTTAATAGTCAAAAAAATGGTACACGTGTCTGATATCGGTGAACCTACTGGGTGGTGGGGTTATCAAGTCTGAGATATAAAGTTAAAAATATTTAAAAAAAAAAGTTTATTTTAATCTTAGAACTCTTGAACACTCTTTTAAGAAACACGTAATTATTAAAACTTTGAGTTTAATTTTTGATTGAAGATGATGTTAAAGTATTTCTGTTGATTATACTTTCATTATAGTTACAAGAAAATGTGTTTTTACCATCAGTGGGTATTTTTTTTTATTCAGTTACAAATAGAAAATAAGTGATAAATTTTCACAAAATGTCCACTCTTATGTGAACAAGTTTCGTAGTTTGTTTGATTGTAGGGTAAAACCGGGATAGATGCCCCACTTTTTAAAATAGTCTCCTTATTTAAAAAATATTCATTAATATTAATAATTTCTATGAATGTAGGCTAGCTTAATCATTTATGTGCAATTATAATTATTTATTTTTGACCTATCAATTACAGATTTTGCATAATTTAGCTTTTTGTGGACCCCTTTTTTTGAGGATAGATGCCCCACCGTGAAAATACTATGAAGGATAGATGCCAGCAGTGCGGGATAGATGACCTTTATACTGCGTAAACAAAAACATGTTCTACTCTTGAAACAACAATTGTCTCCCAAGAAATATGGGTCGAATTACGAAAAACATTTTGCATTTTTTTTAAATGTTTTAATTGTTATCGTTATAAAATAATTCCAATATGACACAAATAATCATGATTTTTGTTCAACTAACATATTAAATCTTGATAATAATTGTTATTATAAAATATTAATTATAAAGTTTCAACAGGCATAATCACGTTTTTTTTAAATTAAAATTTAATTCTCATTGAATCCAATCGGATTTAGACTACGTATTTTTATAGTTTTCAAAACATTCTATGCATCTTTAGAGTTATCCTCTCCATCTCTCTTAGTATTCTTTACGGGCAAACCTTTAGTTTTCTTTCCTTTAATTTCATAGTTAGGTGGATTGTCTTGTAAATAATTTTCTTACGTTTGTACTGTAAATAATTTTCTTTTTAGTATTGCTCGGCCCTGGTTTACCTTTAAATAATTATCATTTTCTTTATCACACAAATCAGCTAGGTCTTCATCGTCATTTTCACTAAAGTAATATTTATTTTTTTGTTTTATTTTTGTTGTCTTATTCTTTGTTGGTGGTTCCTTTCTTTGTTTTTTATAGTTATCTTTTTTCTTTGGTAATTTCAGTCTTGTTTTGTACTTTCGTGGCATGATTCTGCTACAATCAGTAAAGAGTCCAAATATAAATATACGCAAATACATAAAAAATATAACCTAAAAATCATTTGAAAATATACACTGACACCATATATAGGCATAATAGGCATATATGGTGTATGAAGGGATAGATGCCCCTAAGGGCACCTATACCTCGAAAAATCAGGGCAACTATCCTTTGTGATAGGGATAGATGCCCAAGTAGTTTTTAAATAAATTAAAAACAAAAGGACAATTATTTACATCCAGATGCACACTTAATGAACCAGTACATTGACGTATTAAAAAATAAAACGAAATTAATAACTACTTAAAAAGTTATACAACGGCAAATACTAAGCTTTAAATCTTTGACGTGTTCGTGAAGTTAGCCGCGGAGATGATTGCACGCACGAGCGAAACGCATCCACGCCGTAGGACAGCCCCTGGGCAATTCTGGTGTGGGGTGGCTGCGGCTCCTACTTATACTATTAATTCTTAGTTGCGACTCTGGGAAGTTAGGTTTTTTGTAAATGAGGCATCTATCCCACTGCGGCATCTATCCCGGTTTTACCCTATGTCAACAAATTAAAATATTTATCTTTTACTACTTATGTCTATTGTTTTACAGTTATGTTAAAAAAGGAGACCGAAAATACAGGTTCCTACACACATAAGACCACTTTTGCTTCCAGGCAATAGTCTTCTTTCGGTACTTATTTACAAAAAGTTAAACAATAAACTTGACATCTATAGTTGTTACAGAAATGGCTAGATTATAAAAATTATAAGGAAATTGAGGCATTACTTGTAAAAAATAAATAGCTGAGAATGAATACGCTGAATAATAATTAAACATATATACCTATACATGTATATGATATGTACACTCATATTACACACACACAAACACACACACACACACTTTGGATTGTTAAATATATTTAAAAGTGTTACCTACTTACATTAATTTAGTGTCATCTTAGTGTAAACTGTTTATCCTCAAGTTATTTCATTGTTAGGGAAGAGCGGTGCCCCCTTACACAGGCAATTAAGCTTAAAAGGGGACTCCAGTAACTTATGTAATGTTGTCTAAACAGTTCATAAAAGCTTATTATTATTATTATTATTATCATCATCATCATCATATCAGCTGCACGACACCCACTGCTGGGTGTAGGCCTCCCCAAGGATCTCCAGGATGATCGGTCCTGCTTGGCGCGCATCCAGCGGCTTCCCGCCACCTTCACCCTCACGTCGGTCCACCTCAAATGGTGTCAGCTGCTTTCTTTGAATAACTATTCAATTTCAGTGTTTTTTTTATATAAGAAAATGTTTAGTGGATTTCAATTCAAAAGAGATTCATACTCTGTACCTTTATGCTGCTATTCAATACTTACAATATTTTTCAGTACTAGTAGCATAAAAAATTTGCAATGCATTTACAGATAAAATAGCAATACTATGTACAGGATGAAAATTAAAGTCATTAGCACTCTTTTAAACCAATAATGTAAAAGCGGTATTGCTTAAAAAAAGTTTAAGCAAATCAAAGTTTTTCTAATATTATTTATCTTAATATAAAAATAGCACTGTGAATGCGAAATATCTAAATTTTTCATCTTTATCGATTGTCAAAACATCTGGAAAGATGTTTCTTTCGAATGTGGAGGTATTTTCTCACATTGATGAAATTGCGCTGGCTTGCAGCGAAGAAGTTAAAAAGTACTAGAAAATTTCGCCGCTCCCACTAGCGACTCGATAGCATAATTGGTACTGACCAATTATGCTATCGAGTCCAATGCACTGGCATTGGGCCGGAATCCCAAGGGTGCGGGTTCGAGTCCCGTCTGAGGTGCTACGGGTGAGTCAATTTTTTCTAGTATTTTTCTAATATTATTTATCTTAATATAAAAATAGCATTGTGAATGCGAAAAATCTAAATTTAATAAATCAAAGTGATCAAAATTCAAGGTGAATTAAACATAAAACATTAACAAGAAGTCATTAGTCAAAGATTACTGATGGTGAGATAAATGAAAGTATTCGTTTTACTTATGACTTCTTGTAATATTTTAGATTATTTTAAAAGATTGCCCATGAATTCGATTTCACTCTGTATACTATTTTATAATTATATATCTACCAAAGACTTAACCCTTCATTGGCTAGCGTCTTCTTAGCTCCTTGGCTGGCGTCCAGCTCAGCAAAGCGAAACTTCCACCAATAACTTCACAACGAATGTAATATATGAGCATGTCTTACAACTCTCGATTCTGAAAATGGCTGAAAGCCAATTTTGTAAAAGGCAAATAAAATTTTGGATATTATCGTGGAATAATAAACAAATGTAGAACATAGAATAGTGCAACTCGATTTTATATACATATTGCTATACAACATGTTGCAAAAATACCCCTTATGCCGAATATGGTATATAGGGGCCATCAAACTGATCAACCTTTACTATGAGACCAACTCTGAAATCGCGAAAAAATCATGTTTCATACAAAAATTAAATTCTAAAATATCAAAATGTATGAAACAGCTGATTTTTTTTCGCGATAGTTTTTGGTATATATGATACTATGTATACAACCCCGAAAAAATATTACTAACCCTGTAAACCACTTAGCTGAGATTTTTTTATTTGTATGGAAAACGCAAAGTGACAACCCTAGACGCATGCTGCCCATATTCGGCTTTATAAGGGTATTACCAAACACAGTTTATTAGTAAATGCATTAACTATACTGAATTTAATCGATTCAAGCAACATAGTTAACCGAATAGTGTCCTTCAAGATATTCGTCGCTGGTGTCACGCCAAGATCTGCCACAACAATGCTCCAACCTGCTTTGCATAACATTGCCGTCTATTGTCTCATTTGTTTAACCACATTTTGGTATTGTTTTGTTTGTTATTCGTGTTGTGTAACTTGGTTGTAATGATTGACTGTTTTATTGTCTAATTTTGGACTTCGTTCAGTAAATGCGAGAGATTTCACAAAAAAAATATATTTAGGAAAATGTATTTGGTTTAAGTAATTTAGTGTATTCTTAAATTTATTTTAAACACTTCTATTCTGTATTAGGATTTTTTTAATCTTTTCAGGTTTTGACTAAGTAATGATAATAGGTATGTTGAAATTGTTCCCAATTTAAATTTATTAAATCAGTTTTCAAATGCCTCTCATTCCCACTAATGCACATGATTAGATTAGAGATCAACTGTTGAACTTATCATTAGTGTACATTTTTTGTCCCAATATTCTATCGAATCAGTTTCTGTAAGTTAAACTATTTTGTCAACTTACTAAACAAAATACTAGAAAATATTCGAAGCCGGTCCAACCACTGAGCTACCGAGTCGTAGTTCAGAGCATTCGAGTCGATTTTTTTCTAGTTTATTATTTAGTATTGTATAAAAATAGTATTGTGAATGCTAAAATCTCTTTATATATTTTGTCAACTCTTAAAAAATATTTATAAAACGGTTAGGATTGAATTGAATTTGAAAAGCAATAGGATTTTAACGTCAATCCTAATAATACACCAGATAGTTTATGTAGGATTAAAGATAAAATGGAATTTCTTCTGACACTCATAGTGGTAGATAATAAGATAAAAAAACCGTGTCTCAAAATGCACTATTAAGTCTTATTTTGAATAATTATAATTTTATCTCAATTGCACATAAAAATACTGTGTCATGGTAGAACATAATGACACAAGATAAAACAGAGTTTTGTCAGTAAAGGTAATACCTACTTATTAATGTGCGATAACCTATTTCACTAATGTAGTCCACATAATTCGATATTAATTACCTAGAGTATTAACCGTACGTTAGGTTTAGTGACATCAGGACTTGAACACAGAAATAAAACTTTATTTATTAAAAAAAAATATTTATTTCACCAACACCAATATCACATCATCTCTTGAAGCAAATCCAGTTGGACTTAATATTCAATGCAACATTTATTATATGTTTACTATAAAATAATTATAAACAATGACATCACAACATAAGTATGTTGTTGCACGACAAGTACTAACAAGGTAAACCGAGGACGCCAAATTCGAACAATCGTATCGGAGAAAATGTTTCCTAGCAACATTCATATTCTGATCCACAACTCTCTTTTTTATGTTAGGTACTTAAACATATAAAAGAAAAACATAACAATAATACAATACAATAGACACACACACGTGCCTTCTTCACGAACAAAGCACACTTTAAAATTGCTAATGAGGACTCGGCTAAACTTGGCACACCGCTTACACAGCCTTAGAATACTGATTACGGCAAATGTTTGTCATATAAATGAGATGTCCGACCGAACGAACGACTCTAAAATATTCCTCGAGACACACACGAAAGTGAATCTTTACGTAAAGCCATAAAATCTAAATCGACATAAATCAACAAAACGCTCGGTTTACTATAAACAGCAAATAGTGAGGCCACCTTATAAATAATGGATCGAGCTAATTAAAATTTAACATTCATAACTCATGTCGATTCGCCGCTTCGATTTTCTTTTGCAATTTGTTTCGATAAATAAGTATTTGCTTATCCGTTTCGATTTTTTGGCATCGAATGAGCGTATCGATTACCATTTCAATTTATCGCTTCTTTGATTTCAACAATCGGTTGCGTAAGATCATAAACGGGTTGTACATACGTCCGGAGCGAGTGGTAAAACAGGTCGGGACCAGTTCGCTCGGGGATGAGACTTGTCGGACCCTGTCTCATTTCTTTTGTTGGACAAAAGATGGGCCATTGTGTGCCCGACGAGCTGGCCACGACTGAGACACGATACAGTAGCATTTGTAAGAATTCCGTGTTCGGAATAACCAATGAGGATTATGATTTTGTAACTTTTAGATCGAATTACAATGGCTCGGTGTATGGTTTCTTAATGCATTTTATCTATTTTGTCTATTTCTGTACCCATTTATGAGAAAGTAAAGCATAAAACAATAGAAAAATCTATTTCATTAGCATTTACTTTTGCGTTGTATGTATTGTATAAGAGTAATAGTAAAATGTCTGCCCCCGCAGTTATCAGGTTATCGTCGCCAGTCTTTTTGGTGTTCAAAGTTCAAAATGTCTGTTTGAATCTTTGCTACGAATATTTGAAGAATTATCTCATAATTGTAACAATTGTCGTAGCCAGCACGTTTGACTTTACTGTGCAAATACGCTCGTGCAGTTTTATCATTGTTCCTGATAAAGAATTACCTATCTTGAATTATTGAGGAAATGACTTTGAAGTTGTTATTTAAAACTTACAATTACGTAATTTCATTGGTGTGATAAAAACTGTGAGAGAAAAGCAATTTCATTTAAATGTTACAAAGTCCCATTTTCTGATGGGATCTTTGTTTTAAAGTAAAAAAATAAACTAATGAATTAAAGGACTCGAGAAGCTTAACGTACGCAAAAGAAACAAAGAAATCAATCGACATGCCACGCCCACAACGCACAGGCATAACATCTTGCCCTAAAATGGAGCCCATTTCTTTTCCACGTATTCTCCAGATCTTGTCTAAAATATTTTTTCTTATATTACCACAACTATAATTGCTAAACTACATTTTTCACCATCTTTTGTGACTTGTTCGCATTGGTGTTGACTTACTTTCTCATAGTCTCTTAAATTTGTCTTTAACATTAATTTTAATGACTTCTGAAAGGTGTCAATTTTATCACTAACTCTAGAGTCTTTGTTTTAAAACGTCACTTCCTGGTTTGAAAATTCGGGGAGTCATATAGATATTGAAATAGGAAAGAATAGTCAATCGTCATTTGTTCTATTGGAATAGGAAGCGATAATAGTCAGTGTAATAATATCAAAGTCACGATATTCGCCGCAGTCGGAGTGTCGCTGTGTGCTGTGAGTCACCCGAGCAAGGCCAACCCGCCGGCCGGCTTCGCGTAGCAACACTAGCGACCGAATCCGACGTTTTTTCTCTTCTTTCTTTGTTAGACTTTTTGCGATTGTTATGTTGGCGTTGCGAGATCCGAATATTCCGTTCGACTAGGAACTCTTTGTCTCAGTCGATCGAATTGAATTTAGAAACTCCTTTTGAAATTGAACTTTTTGAATTGTGTGTTTTAACTTGTTAACTTAAAAGTTTCATTAAATATCAAAAGATAATCAAGTTTGCTTACTTCATTAACAGCCTTTATCTTATCTATATTGAACACAAAAAAGTCGTTGGGTTGGCTCATTTATTTTTGGTGAAATTTGTTAATATTTTTTTAATACCTGTTAGTGGTACCGGTTTGATATTTCGGTCGGAAACTGACAAACATCTGACGCAATCCTGGCTGTCGATTAACTGAGCCAGTTGGATCAAATCACTTATTTACTTACTTTTATCGTTTCAATAGCGTGACTGTTGATTCTTATTATTGTATGTTTACTTTCGATAAACGATTTGTTCTCTCATAAATTGTTGTTTACTTATAAAGATTATTATAAATAAGCCGGGATGAGATGATATGCCTCACCGACATGATCAAGATAATCAATAAAATAAATACCTACCGGTATTTAATTAAATTATTGGTAAAACACTTTTCAGTTAGAGTCAGTTTCAGGTCCAATTTTCTATAAAATTTAACACATTCGCATTTCTTTCACCTACCTATAAGTACCTAAGTTTTTTTATATCTAATTCGAAAATTCTTAACTTAACATAATTTTATTTTTCCTTCCTGTTACAAAATTAATGTAAAAAAGGTTTGTCTCAACATTTTATTTTAATACTATTCTTAACCAACAGCGATACACATTAGATTTACATAATATCTGTTTCAGAGTTTTAATACAAAAGTGTTCACCAATTACAGGTATACACAGCACTTGTTGTATAATGAGGTAATGTACTTTATATTTATACAGATAAAAAAGGAAGAAAAATATTAAATCAAATATTTCCTGAGTGTGTGTTGAAAGAAATTTATCATTTTTTTTAAAAGTACTATCCGAGTCACTGATAATATCAATATTGGGTGACTGGTTTTTCATATCGTTATATTCGTATTTGTACTTAAATGAACAATAGTAAAAGTTAGACAAAAAAATAATCAGATATCGACCTAAAATTTTGACATGGACTTCAAAAATAAATAAAAAAAATAATTATAATCTAAGTAAGACAAAAATTTTATTCATCCCCAGATAATTTTTCTGGCGGTATATTTTCTCCCACCTGAGAAATGATAATGGTGGCGAGTCGAATTTTGCCTAGTAAATATCATTTAATATTTGTATATGAAAATAACACTGTGAATGCTAAAAACTCTAATTTAAAAATGGTGTTAATTTTCAATATGTACTTACGTGGTTATAATACGGCAAATAGAGAGCCTACTTAGGTTATCTATATCGTTACTTTCTTATCTCGAAGTGAGGCCTACTAGCCGTTCTGTCGCCTGATACAATGTTCGTAATGCAATACACGAGATATAATTTCAATACATGGTTATATCGTTAGAAATTTAATACAATATAAATACAATAACCTAACTATTTAAAATTACAAATTTTTCAGGCTTCGTTACAATACCAATTACCGGTTAGGCTCTTACAACTAGCTAAAAACTAAAATAACACAGTTGAATGCAAAAATATCTTTCCGTTGGAAGAGCCTTCACATCACAAAACAAAGGTTCGCTTTCCTATCTAGAATGTTCTCTGTGTATTGGAAACGTTAGCACGCACGATTCGTTTTAATGGGAGTTGTTTGTGGGATTTTAAGGAGATTCAAAAGAATATTCCACTGGGAACCGACGATAGTGGAACAAAGAAGCCGGCCGGCCGGCTTTCGGTAAAAGCCGGTACAGAGCGGCGTGGAGACGACCTCTCGCTAGCTCGCTCAGCGGCAACTGGCGTGCGGGGCCCCCGCGCTCGCCCTCCGCCTCGTCCCCCGCACCCCCCGCCGCTGGCATCTATATAACCGGCTGCTCGGCCCCTTATCGTCAGTCCGTCACAGAGAACGACAGGGTCGGGTGGGTCAAGCAGTGCCGAGGGCGAGTGACAAAGCCCTAAGGTTACGAGATCAGATCTGATGCAGACGTGTTAATCCGGACATTTTCAATTTCCTATCGATCTCTTCACGATAACTAGTCGCCGGTAGTGAAGCCGGTTCAGTGCGCATTCGCAGTACAAAAGAGACTTGTGATATTTTTCTAGCGTTTAAGTTCCGGAACGGAACGCTTTAAAATTTTATCGTATTTCAAGTGTACAATATAAGTAACAATTTGGAAAACATGGAGATCCTGCCGGTCACCAACCAGTTTAATGTGGGATTCAACAGCGAAAAAGGTGAGTCGACTTTCTATTCTGGTGGTGAGGGAAGTGGCTTTCTAGCCGGTCGGATGTTGCTATGCGGCGCGCGCACCACGACGGCCGGCCGAAGGGCCCGATCAGCTGACACGTCAGCTGTTCCACTGTGTTGCGCCGGCTGCGCCCGCAATCAAGATTAGATGCACTTTCTGATTTTACTTAACTCTTGTTGCTAGGTACAGTTTAGCAATTAAAAATTCTAACTTCAATTTGATAATCATAAAAAAAATTAACGTGTTCTGATTTCAAAAATTGTACTATGATTTGAAAAAAAAAAATACTGAAAGTAAAGTTACAATTCAAAATTTTAAAATTTTTTAAAAGAAGAAAGTATAAACTTGGCATTTGGCGTTCGAATTCTAAATTTGCTTTTCAATTGTTGCAGCATGGAATGGGCCGACATGGCGGGATGCGCCGATGCCGGTGCCGACGGAAGCGGCGCTGGCCCAGCGGCTGGAGCGGGAACTCAGAGCCGCGAAAGGAGCCAGCGAGCTGGCTGCCGCCGAGGTGCTAGTGCCGGCGGAGCTGCTGTCCCGCGCGGCGCGGCAGACGCTCGTGCTGGCCGAGGGCGAGCCGTGCGGGGCCCGCGGCGCCGCCGTCATCGTCGACGTCGCCGGCCGCAGGCTTGCCGCTTTCAAGATAGACCCCAACACGCTCACCACGCACGAAATACATCTACACTTAGAACACGATTCTACGAACTGGACCAGCCTGTTGCCGCAATTCTTAAAGTGAGTCCCGCTGATTTTGTTAAGAAATATGTAGTATCAGTTCAATTGTTTTTAAACATGAATTTTTTTTTTTATTTGATGAGCGAAACTAACATTTCGTTTCTTTTGTTATAGAAATTTAACGCGTAGCGGCACCATCATCATCAGCCCCCAGTTCACGATAGAAAAGAAGAAACTCTTCCGAGGCCAGGCCGAGTGAACCGCCTGTGATACAAGCGCGTGATGCGAGCGAGCCGACTGACTGCCCTCCTCGATATCTACGTATCGTTATTTTAACAAATATCAATATTATTATATGTATATTAATTATTATATATTTTTAATAAGAGAAAAAGCACAGCGTGATATGTAATGTATAGTAATAGAGTAAGCGCGTAAAGCGCACTTTAGCAGCGTGGGGCGGGCGCCGGCCGGTAGTGATGGGCCGCTTTGTTGGTGCAAAGCGGCCGCGTGGACGGCCGGCCGGCGGCCGCACGGCGAGCGGCGGCGAGCGGCGGCGGGCGGCGGCGAGCGCTGATCTCCTGCTCGTGCCCGCCATCGCCCACCGCTCCGCACGCCTCCCCGCGCCGCCTGTACTTATGTTAATCATTGTACGATGATTGTTTGTATTTTATTATTGGATATTTTAATGATTGTGAGTCGGTTGGACGCGTGAGTGGCGTGGCGGCGCTCGGTGCGCACCCCTTGATCTCAGTCGCCGCCGCGCGTGTGATACTGATACCCTGATCGAGTTAGTCTTAGGTATTATTTTTTGTTTCGAGTTCAATTCTATCTGAAGTTGAGTAGATCGTATATTTCATGTATCGTAATCGTATTTATTAGAGCGACCTCCGTGGAGGTCGAGATATGTGTACGTTTTTGTAATTGTACTAGTTCGTACATTTGTTTGTGATACTACTTTTGTAATGTATAAAATTTAAATGGAGAAAATATACTTTTATGAATGAGAGAACACGCAAGCAGATTATGAAGTAGCAGTTTATAGTAAGAGCGAAAGGAGGCAATAAGGACGCGCGGGGCCCCGGGCCCCCTGTAAAGATCTCAGGTTATATTATTATAGTTATAAAAAGTATTAAGTTATTAAGTTAATATAAAGATAGTAATTTTTTGTAAGATCGTTTTCTATCGCCGCGCTAAGCAGCGTCAGTAGTCCAGTGGAGAGGAGTCGAGTACTATCAGTACATGTTGTAACGGACACTATGTTCATTGCAGTCAAATGCATTTCTTCATACAGTTTAATTGTTACATTAAATGTAATTCAATAGACTAACCGTTTTTGAACGAAATCTAAATGTTTGTAGGGTCCAGTGTTTTAAACGCACAATATCATAGTACTAGAATTCACTTTCATCAAAAAAGATATAAAAATGCTACAAAAAACATTTTACTTCTTGAAATCGACATATACAAAACTAACAATAATAATATATAAATGTATCAATTGTTTATAATTGATATTTATTTGATAGACCGTAAAAATTGTAGAAATTATTGGAAAAAATACATAGTTTCAATAATGGAATTTATTGTTTTTATATCCCGATACCCTTCCCAACACCAAAGCGATAAGTGAAAGCTTAGTTGCTGTTCAACTCATGAAAACACAGACAGGTCTTAAAAAAGATAAGATATGACAAACACACGATATATATGTTGATAAACAAAGAAAACGGCGAGCATACATTAGCATGAAATTAACCTAGCAATAAACAAGCTAGGAGCCAGGCAATATACATAATTATATACATATAGGTACAAAAAGTCGTACAACCGGTTTTGGCCGCGGCCGGCCGGTTGTGACCGGTCCCGGCCGGTATCGGTGCAACCCTATCTCCTATTAACCTTTTCGCCGCCAAGTATAGCAAAAAAAAATCTATTGTCCCACGCCACGCCACTAAAACAATAAAAACAGGTTCCAAAAAATAGTGATGTCCAGTGATTACAATCGACAACCCCTTTTTTACCTTTTCCTACCCATATTCTATGAATTTTCTTGCATTTATTTAAATCCAATTATTAGATTCCGTAAATCATAACAATTCACAGCAATAACTGTGTGTTTAAATTAACATTCAACCAAAATATCAAGTAAACAATAAATAATTGTGATTGAAAATGGAACGTCCCTAGTTAAGCTTCCCGTCGCCTCGGCGGACGTGAGCTGCCGTCGTTGGCGTACAGGGACCATACTTTATATAAGCCGCGTGCTTTAACAATAGTGATGTTCCTCTAATACATCGACATAATTTTAATAATTATAACATTCTTTTGTAGGTACTTTATTTTCTCTCCTCGTGACATGTAATTGCGTGATGATTAATTAAATACATTACAAAGATAGCCTTTATAGCGCTTTCAATATTAGAATGAAATTTTATTTTGATTCTACTTAATTTTTTATTCAATATCATTGCATCGTATACTTAAATTGAAGGAAAATCTGTTGACTTATTCCTAAATATTTTCGTAAGTAATATTAAGAACAGTTTTGTTGGTACCTATTTTATAAAAAGTGAAAGTATTTTAGTGTATTGATAGATGCCGCGACGTACCCATTGTTGTTTTATGGTCAGCCTAAAAAATCTTGCAGCTGTTTTAAAAACAATGGGCAGTCATAAAAATATTTCGGCCAAATTATCTATTTTCTTTCGCAATAATTGATCAAAGTACGCCGTGCCTCGGTGCCAGCGTATTGTTCTTTCTAATCCTTCTTTAGAATTTCTTGCACCTGCATAAAACAATAGGCGCAAAGGTCTAAAGCCATTTAAGCCAAATATTGACCGATATTTTTTATATTTTAATGTTGGTACACATGTATGATTTAGGTGCCAACTTAAAATTAAAACCAAATATTTTTGTTTCGTTACAGAGAATTTACTAAGTGATAGTCCATGTTACATTGTAATGTATCCATAAACATTTTTATTTCATATTTTCGACGTAATTATCAGACCAAATGCTAATTGATAAATAAACTTTGACCTTTTAATAAACACATTAGCACAACACTACCTGTGACGTCGCTGTCGGCAGCTCCCGACGCTGGCGCCGAGGTCATTCGGACTGTATTGCTTGGTTACGGCCAATTATTTTTAAATAGATTTTGCAATATATATGCAATAATTTCTAGTGTTTTTGGTGAAAATATATTAGTAAGGCTGAATACTTCATGTTGTGACAAAAAAAAAAATTAAACTGATTGGTAGAATACTTAAATTTGCATCTAATTTGGGCGACGTCATATGCCGACGTTGGCGTGCGGGACACTTTTTTTTTATGACGTCATATGCCGACGTTGGCGGTGAAAAGGTTAAAGCGACACAAGCCAGTACCTATACCTATCATCTAAAGTCCGTGTATCCCACAGAACAGCGAATTTTTTCGTATTTATTACAACTTTCAGCTTAAACGAATGTTTTAAAATTCTACCTAAATCTAAAGTTTTAAGTTATAAAAACATTTTCAAACTTATTATAAAAGTACTCGTAAATAAGAACGAAAAAATATTAACCCCCCTTTCGTATATTCATCAACATGAAAAAACATACATTTACGTCGGCATAAGCACCAGATCCATAAACTATTAACAGAGCTCTTTGTGGAACAGATTCAAGTTATAAATCATGAATTTCATCGTAAACAATTCCAATTTCGGAGCCGACTCGATTCGATGGACGGAAATTAAAGTCGTTTATAGGTGATTCGACGTCGACTGACTAAATTATTACAACGAAACCCGGCTCAGCATCCTTCGCTCGGAGAGATTGGTAACTGTTAATGATTAATTAGGTACGATGCTGCTTTATGGGAAATATTCATTCTTGGCTAAGTAATCTCGAAAGGGTCCTATATAGATCCATAAAAGATTACACTGTTGCGGTTTCTAATAAGAAAGTGTATCCAAATGAGCATAATGATATGAGATCAAACATAAAAGTTAAGTAAGTACCTACAGAGAAATCGTCATGAACTATGGCACAAAAGATAAAGCTTCAAACGAGCCACGAAAACTGCATTGACGTTTATGTAACATAAGATTGTGCTGTCGGTACGACTTTGGCACATTTTGTGCAACAGATAATTTTAAGTCGAAGCAATTTTGCTTTCTAACCGCAGAGCAAACGACATGATTGCGCCTGGCAACATTAGCTGACACCACAGGTCGAAATTATCGATAGTTTGACGCCACCAAACATCACTATCGGAGTTAATCGACAGACTTAATGGCTTCTAATAGGGACTAAAATAGGTTTATAGACATCTAAAAGAAATAACAATTTTCTTTTTCCATTTTGATGTTTACGCTTGCTTTCATTCAAAGCAGATATTGACTTAAAACGAATAAACAGCATAATGTGGTGCCAAAACGATTAGCCGCGTCATTCAGCCAAACAATAGCACAACATTAATAATTTGCTTTGAATTCACCAAGTTGCCAGCGAAAAACATTTAATACTCATAGGAATATTGCCATTAGAACATAGTATCTATGTTTTAGAAAACATCGTTTTGCTTCACAACTTTGACGAGGGTGTGTTAAAATGAGACTAGTAGCGCCATCTCTGATCGTTCTAACGAAACTTTTAATAGCGAAACTAACCTTTTCTTTCGCTAGTGCATGGTATTGCAGTACTTATTTTTAATCTTTCCAAAATATTTTCTTTCATGAAATGTTATAAATAAATAAAAATCTTTTATTTGCGTTTTCTACAAGTAGCACTTAAAGATAGATTCTTATGAGTAGTAGGTACATTTGTATGTAACAATACTTGTGGAGTCTGATGACTGGGATAAACAAAAGCCTGTGTTCCAGGATCACCAGAGCCCCAGATGTACAACCCGGATGTACTACTATAAAATAAATTATACAGTCCTATATCCGAAATCTGAATTACAAAAATTACATATACCGTGTTTTTGCGTAACCTTTCATGTATTTTTAGCAATACTTAATATTTTAATCCGAAATCAATAATTTTGTTCTCTCATAACAAGTTAATGCTTAGAAAAATATCGACATTACTTTTATAGAATTGATAAAACAATATGACAAACATAAAAATATCTCTATCGTTTAGATTCGGAGTCGATTGATTACATTGTTCTTTAACAAAAATATCGAAATATCATTACTTAAAAGAATTGACAAAACATGATAAACACATAAAAACAGTGTATTTAAAGCACTATCGCTCAGATTAGAAGTCAATGGATTGTATTGTTCCTTTTATCAAGCTATGACGTTAACCTCTGTGCTTGCTTACTGTAAGACATAAGCTATTGATTTCTTACGTCCTGATAAAGTTGATAATAAGTTTCTTGCACCCGATTTTCTTGTTTTTCTTCTTTCAGGCAAAAGACATCCTGTACGTGTGGTAGAGATAACAACTGGACGATTTAAAACTACTTCATAGTGTAGTACTTCATTTAAATAAAAATATGTTAATTTTCACTAGGCATGCACCCTGGAACGAACTTGCTTGCAACACGTGAAGAAATTCGATACAGTACTCAGTACAGCGATATCTGCCATCGAAAAGCGAAATAATATTTCCCATAGATAATTACTATATTGAGTATTGACGCGCGTTTTTTTTCTCATAGATGTGCGTGCTAGGGGTACTCTTAGCGAATGTCACATTTCGTTTCTAAATTAACCCAGCCGGGGATTGAGCCCGGGACCTCGAAGATGGCTACAGTTCGAAAACCGGTGTACAAACCACTCAACCGCGGAGTTCGTCAAATATAGCCCATTATCCTCCGTTAAGTCTGCTTTTAGCTGCTGGACCCGAACTTACCCAACCCAGACAGATATGGAGATGTTCTTGCATGCCTCGTAAGCGGCACTTATTGGATTTTAATGCGATTTTAACAGCGCGTGCGCATCCATTGTGCCACCACTCGCACAGGGCTGCTACAAAGTATTTATTTAAATAATTTTACAATATTCTAATTTAAGTATCATTGAAAATTCTAAAAAGTTACTAAGCTAAAGCCTTCTGGTAAGTCATTTTACCTTAAATTTAGCTACTTTAGAACAAGTGCTCCAAATAATAAAATCAATCAATTTATAAATCAGCGTGTATGTATTATGTAAGGAAAATATATTTTTTAGCATTGGGAATTTGTGAAACTGGGTCATTTTTTTCAGATAGATGCATGGATTCTTAAGGACTGTACCTATTAGAGATTCTCATGCAATCACTTGTTTAAGTGCCAACCCTATTCCGATGGCCTTAATGAGAGGGTACTATCGTTTATCGCAACGTGTGCGCAACCCACTGGCGTGTCTTCTGTCCCCATGATTTCTCTTTGATTCTTAGATTTAGATTTCAGAAAACAGAAGTCCATCAACATAAATGCTTCTTATAGCAGGCGTCCTTCCTATTCACGCGTTCCCACCTCACCAAAACAATTCGAACAAAACCCATTACTGAAAAAAGTTTTATGTTCGTTGAGTTACTAGTACACAAAATCTTATTTCCAAACCTATGAGTATGTCGCTCCAAAACAAAATGTTTAAGCGAATGCACAAATAAATCTTATCCTTACAAATTACAGTTTGCAAATCGACTCTTGTAGATGTCAAATAGGGCCCACTAATTCAGTGTGATGACTCTGGACGCGCGTGTGCTAAAAATATCATACATGCTTTTATGACATAAAGCCATACAAAGAACACTCAACCTCCAAACAATTCTCAATCTTACTCTCAAGTATTTAAGAATGAAGTTCGAAGAGCTAATCGGTTGGAGATGAAGGACAAAGTCGTACGCATGGACGAATTTATTATTGACGTTTAATTTATTTGTTTGTCAGGCCGAAGCAGTTGTGACACGAAATTCAATGTCCTTAGTTTAAGTACTACAAAGGTCTTATAGACGATGAGCCAAGAACGTTAGGAGGATTGGCTTGTTTACATTTATTGTTAAAGCGTTAAATTAAAATTACCACTGCTGTTACTGTTAGACCTACCGTGCCAATCGTAAAGTTGGAAGCCCTAAAACAACATCTTTCAACTCTATGTAGAGAAAGGAGAGAAACAAATTTTTGGATATAGGTATTCATATTTAATTATAAATATTATGATAATTTGTTCATCAACATACCCACTAACTCCATTAGTTTCAATAAGAAAGTCATTTTAACCGAACCAGTATTTTTCTCTAAATACATCTGCGAAATATTTGAAACGCTAACACAATACATGGCAACATAGTCTAAAAATACTTCTGCACACAGTTCTTAACGACCACGTACACTGTGTCTGTTATAAAGAAACATAACTCGCCTCAGATCGGCACAGTGGCACTGCTGGAAAACATCTCCATCAATTGAGACGCAGTCCTTAATCGTCTTGTTTACCGCAGCCAGCGGGCTGTAGACTGGATTTGCTCTCATACCAGCTACCAAACTAACGAATTCAGCTTTAATAACCTCACAAACATCATCAGGTACTACAACGTTTGCAGCTTCAGTACGTACCTCCTATGTAAAACCGTTAACTAAAAGAGTAATGGATGTGAAATCCTTAAAAAGTGCATTTTATGTTGCAGTGTTGTTTAATTGTGATATAGGTACAAGAGGTAGCCTGGTGCCATTAAATTTAACAGCGGTTACCGAGATATTTCCCGTGTCGGAGGATCGAGTATCTAATTTCACATTGTTATGTTGATTACTTGTTTTTTAGCTCCATTTTAGCAATACAGGTTTGAATCTGAGTGATGTCATACTTTTTGTTGAAGGAAATTGATATAAATTATTCATTATAGGTTAATTTCTTAAGTGGTAGAAATAACGAGCTCTCAGTAATACACATAATGAAAGTATATTATACTTAATTCCTCGCGTGTGTTAAGTGCAACGATCACCGGAGCTAAATGACCAATTTGTGTATTTTTTATGGCGCGAGATACTTCCAAATTAGTGCCATTAAAATTTTATTGGAGATGAAACATCCTTGACTATCGTTTCTCTGAATCTACGCACATTTTCATTCCAATTTTGTGGGCTTAAGGAATTTTTTGCACCAACTTATTCCAGTTAAACATATTTATGAACAGCTAATAATTGATGTATACGATAGTCAGAATTCTATGGTAACTTTTAATTTTTAAGCAGCCAAATAAAACAGCTAATGCAAAATGTTTGCTATGAGGTTCGAAGTGCGAAAGTAAAAAATATAACATGTACACACGACGGCACCTCAGACTATACAAAAGCTAATTTAGCTAAGCTTTGACGAGTATAGTCATTAGCAAGCGATTGTCGTTCGCAAAGTTACAATCCCCAGTAATCTCGCAATACGCTTACAATTCAAAATAGCACGAAATTGCAGCGAACGTACGAAGACCGCCTCTCTCGCAACGAGCACACAATAAAATGTAAAAATTTACATAATAAATGTAACTTAAGAGTTCACACGTCGTTGTGTGTTGGTGTAATTGGCTGCGCGTGCGGTAATCTAATTTGTAGGTTCCGCGTCTAAAAATACGGTCTTACAATTAAGCAGAGTTACACCAGCTGTCCACTGAGGAAGCTACAAACGAGTATGCTAAGCAGAATATATGAGAAGCTAATATCGATAAACTGAAGTATTTTGGAGATTTTGGTGAAAACTTAACGGTTTTGGTTTTATCGTTCAGAATTAGTTCGATTGGGCCCTTAGTAAGTGCCCGGTGATATTTCAATGCGGAAACGCAAGTAATTTCAAAAGTCTACTTTTGGTTGAAAGTTAATAGAAGTCAATTGATATGCATGATATTTATTTAACTTTTACATAGGTACTACTAAAGAGATCTTTAGCTGTGCGTAGCTAATACTGTCAAGTGGACAATGTGCCTTCAGCATCAGTTCGTCAATTGAGACAATTGAGGATAGGTACGGGGCGGCCGAGGGCCACTTGCTGGGAACGCTTTTTTATTATTTTTAATTCTTAACTACCATTTTCCTGTCGTTTTCGTTGTTTTTTTTTCGATAATATAATACAAGGTAAAATAATATATTACAAGGTTAACACAATTGAAAAGGTCTTCGGTGCGACGAAATTAGAAGAAAAATAGTAATTTTGGGATTTAATTATTATTATTATTATTTACAGGGATGGCAAAGAATCTAAGAAAATTTAGGATTTTTTTCCGTTTCAGTAACTTATCCGTGTAACCTTCAAACGTTTGATGTGAATCGACTTTATGATATCTTTAAGTTTCTGCTTTGTCGTTGACTAGGTTTTCCAGAATAAAAAGCCCGAGTCGAGTTTTTTAGATAAAGCAAGATAATGTTACATTTTTTCTCGTAAAATTTCAGCGTTGTCATTATAGTTATGTTGGGGAAAAAAGGCTTTCATTTTTCGGAGGCCTTCTGCCGTCAAGACTACAATACACTCAACAAGTGCAAAGAGGTAAATGATTTTTAACATACCTCGAAGACAACATAAAAACCGGTGTGAGCCACTCATCCACGAAAATCGACAAGCATTAGATAGGACCATCGTAAGTGGAAAGAAGTGAACTCCATCTACCCCTATAGGTGAAAGGCGTGACCTTCTTAAAGATTTTTTTAAGTTCATCAGCTGTTTTAGGTTTTTCTAACCTTCCCCTCGGAGTCAAGTTGCGAAGGGCGCATGTTACAGTATCTCAAAGGTTCACCGTATCGTGATCGATCGCGACTAGGGTTACCAGACCTCAGGATTTGTCCTGACATGTCAGGTTTTTTGGGTCCCTGTCAGCATTCCGGCCTGACTTAGAAAATGTCAGTTTTTTCTGGATTCCCTTAAAAATTAAGCTTTTATTTAGTTACAATCAACTAGGACTTTTCAGTAAAAAAAATACAAAACTAACTTTGCAATAAATAATCAATTTTCAAATAAACAACATTTAAAACCATAAATAATCAACAACTTAAACTTAAAAAATTAAAACGAAAACTTACTTTTTGTTTAAGTATACTTGAAATATTAGTTTTATACGTCAGTATAGCAAGAAATAATAATAATTTATTTATTAAAAGAAAATGTATTTATACCAACAATGTGTTATCGTAAGCTTTAGCAAAATATCAAGACTTTTTAATAGAAAACAGGTTTTTTATTCAGGATTTTTAGATACACCATTTGGTAACCCTAACCGCGACCGACTCGCATAATCGCATCGAACCGCAAATAGAACTTGGCAGGAGCGCCCGCGCACTTGCGCCGACTGCACATCAAATAAGGATTAATTAACTATCAAATACGACTCTACTGCTTTGTAATAAGAGCTTTCAATTAAATTTTATAGCGTTGTTTTTTATTTTGGTAATAAATCCTGGTGTGGTTTGTGGCTTTGTTTGCTTAACTACTTTATGCTATAAGTAGAGTTGAAGATTTTTTTGTTTTAGAATTAGGTAACCATCTTTTACTTATATTTAATTTGAAACATTCTTCATCTAGTTGACTGTAGTAGTATTAAATAGTGGGATATTATTTAGGGTGTTGACGATCGATGTCAAGGGGATTTTTAAAATTTTTGCTCTACAAATAACGAATCAATCATTATTGTTGATTATTTCGTTCGTTCACAGTTGAGAATGCAATTAAACTTTACAACCAATTATAAACACGTAATGGGTAGGTACTAGGCAACAGTAAATCACAAACGAGACAATTTGCATAGATAATACACACACACACACACTCATGCAAAGTTCATTCACTTGGGACCTTGACACAAATTCACTCAATGAAATCTAGTGAACGCAAACGAATCTTTATACCATTCAGATTTAAACCCAATCCTTTTTGGAATAAGAACTATTTCATTATTATTGTTTATCTACTCCACAAAACCAAAATTGCTCTTCGATTTTGAACTTTATTATGTAGTTGAAAGGCATCGGCCGTAGTATTACATGAATATCTTATGTAAATCGTTTGATATAGCACTTATTTTACTAAAGCGCACTCGATCGAAGACGATACTTTGGTATTTATTATGGTTGTTTGCGAGCAAAGTCACATGAACCTCTTGTATTAACGTGTAATATAATGTAACCAACATGAAGAAGTTTGATTCAGGACAAATTCGCAAGAATACTTTATGAGATGTTTTCACAATATTTTTTGTAGAAAAGTACAATGTTCATGCAATACCGACGTTTTTCATTTATCACTTCTCTACGGATTAAACTAGTAATTTACTTTTATTTTTTTCACACCACCCAATCCCAAAAAGCGTATTTTAAATAAATCTAATAGTCTTTGTTAAAACCGTTGGCCGGTTTTTCTAGTTTACTATTACACTTAAGAGAAAACCAGTAACGAAAATAAAACAATAATTAGGAAAAAAATATATTCTGCAGTCAATCGTGTGGGTAATAATTCTGAAAAATATTTGGAATCTTTGAAAATTCAATTTTCTTTCAAAATGGCGAATCCTTGAAAATCCAATTTTCAAAGATTCGCCATTTTCATACAATGATAATTTTATTGAATTCTGAAAGTGCTGGGAAACATGGAATAATGATACATATTGTTAGAACTAAAGCTGTGGGGTCATTATCTGTTCTAATAAACGAGTTAGAAAACCGTCATTTTTATACTTACAAAAAAATATGTGTACTCAGTACTTAGTATAATTAATTAAATGACTGACTATATGACAATGATAATTGCTTCGGATGATTAGTTCGAGCAATATGTATCATTATTTTATGTTCCCTAGCACTTTCCGAATTCAATAAAGTTATTAATGTATGAAAATGAAGAATTTCCGAACTTGGATATCTTGGCTTAGAGCAAACTTACAAGTTTTGGCAATTTACATTGCCTCGAATGGCTAAAATCAAACCATCCTCGACAATGTAAATGCTAACTTCCCGCGCTCGCCTGTAATGTACGATTCTTGCTACGAAACTAGTTACGTACAAAGAAGACTTTATCTTCCTATGAAATTAGTTTCGTAGTACCGATTACATTAAAGGTTTTAAGAACAAGATAAATCGCCTTACCACAAAAGATTTTAAAACACTGTTTAATTTACACACTGTTAATGTGATGCCGTCTCTTTCAAACAATATCGTTAAAAAAGTGACAGCATCACATTCAAACAGTGTCTAATTAAACACTTGCGGCCTTACCACAAAAGATTTTAAAACACTGTTTAATTTACACACTGTTACGTCGATTCTCACTTCTGCTCCGGACTCGAGCGGACACGTTCTGTGTCGCTCGCATCCATCTCGCATCGCACCACTATTCAGGTTCGTCTGCGTCGTGCTGCCGTAGCGACTTGCTGCTACCAGCACCGTCTACGAGTGTGGGTCCCGCCGTTTGTATCAAAACGAAAGGATCCTATCTCGTCCGCGTTTGAGTTGGTGGATACTTAACGGTGCCAACGAAGCCAACTGAGCGATCCCGGTACGCTCGCTAGCGCCCCTAAGGCTCTAGTAATACCGAAGTCCTGCCTCCCACTGCACTTGGGCTAGACGGCTAGTCCCAAGGGAGAAGGAATTAGGGTCGGTAATCCTGGTTTACGGATACCGAATAGGTCGTCACACCGCGCCCCCCCTTCCCCCCTCGCCTCGCGGCGGGGGTGGTGTCTCTTTGGTTAGTTAAATTTGCAACCGGTTGCAACTAGTGCCTAGTTGTGTCCGCAGCTAGTGCAGCGTCCTACTGTCTTGGCCATGGAGTCTTTTGACTCTGAGGCCCTATTAACCCTCACTCCCGCCGATCTACGGCCCCACCTCCCCGAAAGCAGTGTGGAGTCCATACTCCAACTGCTTAAGGAGAAGTCGGCGTCGTACCGGCCCTCCCAACCATCCCAACCATCCCAACCTTCCCAACCCAATCCTACGACTTCTAAGTCGTCTCCCGCCTCCCCTACTCCGTCCTTCGCCATGGACTGCGACTTCAGCGGTCCAAACGTCCCCCTACTTAAGAGGGCCGCTTCTCAGCGGTCCTCCTCCGACTCCTCGGAGTCATCTCTCACCACATTCACCTCCGAAGCCGACTCAGATTCGGCTTCATCCTCGTCGACATTAACCGACTTCACGCCGGTTAAGAACAGACGTAAGCGCCGCGCAAAGCAGCGCGCCCCCACTCCCCCCGCGACCTCCGAGTCGCCCGCCCCCCCGGCCCCTTTAATGTCGATCGTCATCGATCCGACATCCCTCCCCCAATCTTCAGCCGCTGCCGCGGCCCCAGCCCAAAAGGCTACAAAACCCTCCTCCCGCCCGCACACTAGGTGCGATCCCCAACCGGCCAAGGCCACCCTCCCTCCGCCTGTTTTCGTCCGTGACGTAAACAAGTGGATGGAGGTTTCAACCCTTTGCACCACCGAAAAGGTGAACTACACCCACGCCAAAAACGTGGGTGTAGCCATCAAGGTGCAAACCCCTACGCGTGATGATTTTAGGAATCTCACGCGCCTTCTCACCACTCGCAAGGTGGCTTACCACACTTACGCTCTCCCTGAAGAGCGTAAAGTCCGTGCGGTCCTCCGCAATATCCCACACGAAATTCCTAACGAGGATATCCTCAAGGACCTCGTTTCTCAAGGCTTTCCAGCGGAGTCTGTACACAAAATGTACAGTCGTACGGGGAAAGCCTTCCCCCTGGCACTAGTCGTCATGACTAATGCACCCTCTGCTCGCGATCTCTTCCGAGCCAAGGACCTCAAGGTCTGTGGTCTCTCTGAGATCAAAGTAGAGCCCCCCAATAGGCGCGGCACTCCGGGACAGTGCCACCGCTGCCAACTCTACGGGCATGCGGCTGCCAATTGCTCCGCCCCCCCTAGGTGCGTAAAGTGCCTAACCCCCCACCACACCAAAGAGTGTACCCGCACTCGCGACTCCCCAACTCCGCCCGCCTGCGTGCTGTGTGGCCAAGTCGGTCACACTGCAAACTACAAGGGCTGTCCGCGCGCCCCGCGCCCCCAACCTCCCTCTAAAAAGAAGGCCCAGGCGCCTTCAGGCAAGAAGGCGCCGAAAGGCCCTCCCCCTCCCTCTGAGGATCACTTCCCCCTCGCTCCCAAGTCGAGAGGAGTGCCCTCCGCCCCGGCTCCCATGCCGGCGTGGGGCCCTCCCCCTAAGACTTACGCGGCTAAGTTGGCTCCTGCCTCCGCCCCCGCCCCCGCCCCCGCATCCTTACCGCAAAACGGGACCCCCCTGCTCGATGACATGAATGTCGTCCTAGACGCGATTCGTAGCATCGATCTAAGGGAGATCTCCGCTTTAGCGGCAAAACTTCGTAGGGCTCGCACACCACAAGAGCGCCTTATGGCCCTCTGCGAGCACGAGTCCCTTCTTCGTACATTATGAGTACGCCCACAATTCCCACCTCACCTATAGGCCCCCATAATACGAACGTGGCTGTCCCCACTGGTCGTGTTAAGCCCACGGGTGTCTCGCTTGTCTCTTTCAATGCCCAATCGCTGCGCGACAAAGTACCCGAACTAAGGGACTTTACTCGTGACAGAGATATCGACCTCCTTCTCGTACAGGAAACGTGGCTCAAACCCGGTGACCGGAGAGGGCTCACGATCCCAAAGTACACAATGGTACGCAACGATCGTACCGCACTCCCAAACCACTCGCCTGTTAGGAGAGCTTCTGGCGGTACCGCCATTTATTTTAAGAAATCACTTCATTGCTCTCATATACCCACTCCTCCACTTAGTAATATGGAGGCCACTATATGTAGATTGTCTATGACGGGTCATCGCACCCTTATCATAGCCTCAGTCTACATAAAGCCAGGCACTCTCCCCTTAGAAAGCGACTTTGTAACGCTTCTCTCATTAGGTGACTCTGTCATTCTCTTTGGTGATTTCAATTCAAAGCACACCGATTGGACGTGTCTCAAAACCAATTTTGGTGGCAAAACCCTCCTTAAAATAGTCCAAGCCCTTGATATAGATGTAATATCTCCACACGCCCCCACTCACTACCCCGATATAGTCACTCACGACCCTGATGTACTAGACTTTGCCCTAGTTAAAGGTGTCTCGCTCCGACTGAAATCGATCGAAACTCTCGACGATCTCGGCTCAGACCACCGCCCGGTCTCCCTTATAATGGGCAACCCGAACCCATCTCGCCCCCTCACTAAAACCATTACCAACTGGGATGGTGTCAAATCTACCCTCTCGTCGGCTATGGATGCTGTCAACTCACCGTTCGCTATTGGACCCGACTATTTCGATAGTACGGAGAAAATAGACAGTGCGGTGAGCTCCCTCACTCAATTGGTCCAATCAGCTGTTGCTGAGAACGTGAAAGAGGTACCTGTGAAAAACCACAGTGCCATCTCTCCGGCTCTGCGCAGCCTGAGACAGGCCAAAAACGCCGCTCTCCGGAGAGCGGCAAAGTATCCCACCCCCGAGTTTAGAGCCAAAGCCAACCGCCTTCAGCGAACCTATACCACTAAGCTCGCAGAGTTTAGGAACGATAGTTTCGCCGATCTCATGGCCGAGATCACTCCCTCCCACGTAGCATACTACAGAGTGGCGAAAGCCCTCCGTAGCGATGCTACGACTCACGTCCCCCCGCTTCTCCGTCCCGATGGCACTACAGCCTTCGAAGACGATGAGAAGGCGGAATGCTTCGCTGACAGTATTGCCGCCCAATGCTCAGTCAGCACCCAAGAGTGCGATCCCTCCCATATCAGTGCGGTCGAGGAGGAGCTCAACACTTTGAACTCCCTCCCTCTGCCCTCTGACACTGACCCCTTCACAGTCTCAACTGATGAAATCAAATCTCTCATTAAAGATTTGAAACCCAAAAAGGCGCCCGGTGCCGATGGTATTTCCAATATGGCCCTCAAGCACTTTCCCATCCAAGTGCTCGCCTATCTCACTCTCATTTTCAATGCTTGTTTCGATCACTGCTACTTTCCAGCCGCCTGGAAAGAAGCTATCGTAATAGGCATTCCCAAACCGGGAAAACCTCCGAACCTCCCAGCTAGCCACCGTCCCATAAGCCTCCTCAAGGCGTTAGGCAAGCTCCTCGAGAGATGCGTACTCGTTCGTATGCGGGAGCACCTCTTCGGGGAAGACTTGATTATCCCCCATCAATTCGGCTTTAGGCCTAAGCACTCGTGCCCCCAACAGGTTCACCGCATAGTAGAGCACATCTCTAGCGGTTTCTATCCCCGATATCTCAAGACTGTAGCAGTCTTCTTTGATGTAGCCAAAGCCTTTGACAAGGTTTGGCACACCGGTCTAATCGTCAAATTACACAGATTAAATCTGTCTTTGCGTTTAGTCCGCTTAGTAGCTTCCTTCCTACATCACCGTACCTTTCGGTTTAAACACGAAGGTACTCTCTCGTCCCCCCGTGCTATTACAGCGGGTGTGCCACAGGGCTCAGTCCTCGCTCCCTTGCTGTACATAGCCTACACTAATGACATCCCCATTCCGAAAGATGGCGTTCAGCTTGCCCTTTTCGCAGACGATACGGCTCTCTATTGTAAGGGCAGGGATCTAGATACAATCCTTCCGAGGCTACAAACCTCTATCAACAAGTTAGGCGAGTGGTTCCGCAAATGGCGTATCGAAGTAAACCCGGAGAAGTCCTCCGCAGTTTACTTCAACGCTAAGCGACACCCTTTCCCACCCAATAATAGGCCCCCACTATGCTAGGCAAATCCATCCCCTGGCAAAAGTCCGCCAAATACCTCGGTGTCACTCTAGACGGGAGACTCTCATTTGAGCCTCACGTCAAAAGGGTGACCCGAAACGCCCGTTTTTATCTAGGGCGACTCAACGCTATGTTGGGTCGTCATAGTAAAATGTCCCTTCGTAACAAGCGAACACTCTATAAAGTTTGCATACGACCGGTGATGACATACGCCTCTGTCGTATTTGCCCACTCCGCCCCTAGTACAATGTACAAATTGCAAATAGTGCAAAATCTTTTCTGCCGCAGAGCGGCCAACGCCCCCTGGTACGTTCGCAATGCGGACCTACACAGGGACCTAGACCTCCCCACCCTCCAGCAATGGAGCACTAAGGCCTCTGAGCGTTTTTTCAAAACGGCAGGAGACCATCCTAACCCCCTCATCCGTTCCGCAGCGGACTATGTCCCGCCTACCTCCTCCATCCCTCGTTCCCGCAGACCCAGATCGGTTCTAACGGACCCTCCTGACAAAATCTCGTCTGACCTGAACCTCCTTTTGGAGGCGACGGAGGACGATGACGCCCCATCAAACCCGACCCCTCAGGTCAACCCCACGCCCTCTTTGGCTGATCGATCCCCCTCAGGGAGTCAGCTCAATTGCTAAGGGTGCTCCGAACCCTTCTGGTTGAGAGCGAAAAAAAAAAAAAAAAAAAAAAAAAAAAAAACACACTGTTAATGTGATGCCGTCTCTTTCAAACAATATCGTTAAAAAAGTGACAGCATCACATTCAAACAGTGTCTAATTAAACACTTGCGGCCTTACCACAAAAGATTTTAAAACACTGTTTAATTTACACACTGTTAATGTGATGCCGTCTCTTTCAAACAATATCGTTAAAAAAGTGACAGCATCACATTCAAACAGTGTCTAATTAAACACTTGCGGCCTTACCACAAAAGATTTTAAAACACTGTTTAATTTATACACTGTTAATGTGATGCCGTCTCTTTCAAACAATATCGTTAAAAAAGTGACAGCATCACATTTAAACAGTGTCTAATTAAACACTTGCGGCCTTACCACAAAAGATTTTAAAACACTGTTTAATTTACACACTGTTAATGTGATGCCGTCTCTTTCAAACAATATCGTCAAAAAAGTGACAGCATCACATTTAAACAGTGTCTAATTAAACACTTGCGACCTTACCACAAAAGATTTTAAAACACTGTTTAATTTAGACACTGTTTAACTGTGATGCCGTCTCTTTCAAACCATTTTGTCAAAAAAGTGACAGCATCACATTTAAACAGTGTCTAATTTAAACACTTGGTGAACAGTGTTTTAAAATCTTTTGTGGTAAGGCCGATAGCCTTCAATGCCACATTTTTTTTCGTCATTTGTAATTAAGGGGCGTGCTACACGAGTCAGTGACACTATAATCGTGAGTCCTGCTCGCTCCTAATGCCTATTATAGCATTAATTAGAAGCCCTACCGGGGATTACCCGGAACCGGACATAAACCCTCCCTATAACATAACTGGGTACTTAAAGTTTATCCAATCGAGCTGCGATGCTTACCGGCTTCAATGAGTTAACATTTATACAAAGAAATACATTATTATTCATTGATAATAACTTGGTACTAATAAGTTGCTTGCAAAAACATGAAAATGACGAACTGTTGTCGACTTTCAACTACAAACACAATTTATTTTAAACAACATGTCTGAAATCATTGTGAAGGATATATTATGAAACTTTAAAAGAAATTAAAATGCTAAATGTAACAGATTTTTGTTTTCAACCACGAAAATACTGTTTTTTTTGTAAGTATTTTTAATGTTGTTATTTAAAGTAAGTACTTACATTTTTTACGGAAATCAAATAAAAAGAATGTCTTTTCTTTATTGTAATAGTTGATTTTAAATATCGTTTGAGTATTGCAAAATTTTCTTGAAAAGGGGTGTAGCAAAAGTTGGAGGTTCGGGGTTAATGTCTATTAATAACTGTAATTATTATATTTTGTAATAACTTTTCAAATACACAAGATATTTTCGAAATAAAAAGGGCTAAGAAAGATTATTTTTTAAATAAAAACTTCACAATAATAACATTCTTGAAAAAAACAAATAAATCTTTTTTTATATCAAAACTTAACTTCTATTGTTTAAGAGAAATTGCAATTTTAAAAGTGTGATATTATATTCATTTTCTTTCTATTGCGAACACTGGCTGACTGTGACAACGCAGTCAAAGTTAAACCTTAGTTAACGTATTAATGAAGTTCTATAGTTTTTAGTCTGAAGTTTGTAATAAGTCACTCGTATTCGGTATCAGCTATTTTATTGTCCCCTATGCTGGTACAGGCCTTCCTTATTATGGGTGGATAAGAAGGATGGACCATGACTCACCACGCGGGCCCAATGCGGAGATGTGGTTATTAACAACTGCAAATGCAGCCGGGACCAACGGCTTAACATGCCTTCCAAAGCACGGAGGAGCTCGACATAATTTGGTCACCTATTCCATGACCCTAGCGAAACTTGCTCAACCTCTACAATCGCAGGCCAATGCGCCAACACACTGCGCCATCGAGCTCCTCGAGTCACTCGTATACAGATATTGAAATATTATTTCTACAAGAGAGATAAAAATTAATGTGAATATAAAGTTGAAATTAAAAGGCTGTTATAGAGCAATAAGTTACAAAGCGTAGATAAGCTGACAGCGGTCTGTATAAGCAACGTATAAACGTCCCATTTGATAATCTGTGGTTGGCGATTCGCGGATGTAAACACACATATCAGTGTGTTATCAGCAGGCCATTGTTTTTAAATTGTTTTAATATATAGTTGACAAGATTGCTATGAAATGAGTCTGTTTAGACTAGTAATATTGATTACAATAATAATTATAATAGAAAATGAGGATGAGAAAACATTATCTAAGTTAACGTAATTATTTTTGTATTCCCAGGTAATAAGCCTTTGATAAATCAAAGCAGACCTAGTTTCAAAGCTCTGTAATCTTAGTTAGTTTTGTAGTTTGCTTTATTTTAGCAAGTGCTTACAACACTTTCGTGTTATGAGAGATGTACCTATTATTTTCTAACCCCCTTACTAATAAAGGTTGTATAGCGGATGTATCAGATGTATTGTCCTTTCCAGATGTGTCAAACTTAAATGGTTTGACAGAGAGTAACCATTGTGTAACTATACATCTACTATACAATCTTTATTAATAAGGTGGTATATATTTGTTTTCAGCTCTTCAACACGAAAAGGGCGTTTTTGACGCGTAAAAACTCGTGAGGAAAAGTGTTTTTTTAATTTCTAACGGTGGCGTTAGAAATATAAAATTCACTCGCATAGGTTTTATTCAACTATTTTTGTGATTAATATAAATAATGTTAGAAAAAATCGACTCACCCGTAGCACCTCAGACGGGATTCCAGCCCGCACCCTTGGGATTCCGGCCCAATGCACTGACCAATCATGCTACCGAGTCGCTGCTGGGAGCGGCGAAATTTTCTAGTACTTTTTTCGAGTCCCGTCTGAGGTGCTACGGGTGAGTCAATTTTATTCTAGTATTTTTTCTAACATTATTTATCTTAATATAAAAATAGCATTGTGAATGCCAAAAATCTAAATTAAATATTTTTGTGATGTCTAACTCCAAAAGAATTGAGTGAACAAATTTCTAATGTTTAATCTAGCTTTTTACCAGGAATGTCACGTGGAAATTAGAAGAAATATTCTCCCTTAATGTTTTTACCTTACCTACATATTTCTCGCTGGTAGAGGTGAAAAGTTATATGTTTAAAACGAGACCAAATTTTTGATAATTATGTCTCGTGAAATTAAACCACTCACTGAAGTCAGTAGTCTAATATTAAAATTACTCGCAACGCTCGGGATTCAATTCTAGACTACTTCGCTAGTTCGTGATTTAAAGTTACCACTCGTCTCTAGTATAACAAATAACTATTATATTCTGAATAGATATAATGATTATTTTTACAAAGACAATACCGTCACTATCGGCGCGATGAGTTTACTGTTGGGCATTCTTCTCTTAGTTATGGTTTTTAAGGTTATTTTGGGTTTCGATGTTATTTTTGCATTTTTTATATGTATTTCATTTCATTTTTTAGTAGTGATTTATTATTTGTTGTTGAATGAACTTCGAAATGAATAAAAAGATGCATATTCAAACTTATTGTTTTTTTTCGATTTAACTTAGCTACCCCCAATTTCTGAGGTACTTTATCGGAGGGGTCCACTTTATCTGGTTCAAAGTATTAAAATTACCTTTTAAGACGAAACACTACGGTCGAGAGAATTGAAAATTCCTATAGAAAGTTGACAAAATCAACTTTTCGTAGTCCCAAGTTTCCATCTCCAAAACTAGAGCAATTTAAATACTTTTTACATAAAAAAATAAAGAAAAGTAAGTAAGTAAATAAAGAAATAATGAAAGTGTTCCTATGTTTTGCTTTTTTATATAATCTAGTCAAATTTGATTGCTGGATGTCTAAACAATGGCAATTTTTTTAGGTTTTTGGAGATTATTATATTTTTTAACAGGGGATTACCAAATGTTAATTTTGTCAACTTTCTATAGGCACTTTTCAATTATCTCGACCGTGGTGTTTCCTCCTAACCAGATAATGTGGACCCCTACGATAAAGTTAAACCTGCGATAAACCACCGATAGGTACCTCAGAAACCTGGCATAAGTGTCCTAGTTTCGTTATCAGAGCATTAAACAAATGAGTGACGTAACTATCTCCACTTGTCGAATGTGCCAACTACCCGATTAGCTTGTCACTTAAGATTTATTGTGGTGCTTATACATTTTATATTTTATGGTCTAATATTATACAGGGTTATTTGTAAAACACCAACAACCTCGCAGGTTCGGCTCACTAAATAACATAACATCGGAACATTACGTAATCGAGTGAAAACATTTTTTACTCGAGTTAACTCGGACTCGAGTCACTCGCTCATTATCAGAGCCTCGGTCTCATAAGTAATAGAGGGAAAACACCATGGACGGGACAGGGTGCTGTGTCGAAATCTTAGTACCATGCATTTTTTCCCGTCCCGCCCCGTTCGTGTTGTAGTCGCGTATATTTTGTTACCATGTTTTTATATGCAACGATGTCAAGAAATCGTCCCGTTCCGTTAAGCACGTGAATAAAACCCGTCACGTATGAAACCAGACGGGAAAAAATACCACGTCCCCGCCCCGTCCAAGATATTTCCCCGTCCCGAATGCAGCGAGCTTTATGTCTTTCATTTTTGTCGGTCAAAGATAAAGCAAAAATTATCTCAATTTAAATTAACATCAAATTAAGCTTACAATGAATATTCAATAGTTTCCTACAGTCCAAACTTTTTTAACTCGAATAAATAACTAAATAATAAATATTTGACAACATCACATACATTGCTCTGATTCCAAAGTAAGTAGCTAATGTACTTGTGTTATGAAAATTAAAGACAACGGTGGTATCACAAACACCCAGACCTGAGCCAATATAGAAAAGTTAGTTTTCTAAATTGACCCAACCGGGGATCGAACCCAGGACCTCAGAGATGGCGACACCTTGAAAACCGGTGTACAAAGCCACTCGACCACGGAGGTCGTCGAATGGATGGATCGTATACTCTATTATTCGTTACTTACACAAAATAATTATTATTAATCTTTTTTCTATAGTAGGTATATTGATCGGTTCTTGATTAAATAATCCATTATTAAGAAATCAGATTTAGGTAGGAAATTATCAAATCTCATATAGCAACAGAAATAAAATCAATGAAAAACATACCGATAGTTATAATAATAAACTATAGTTACTTACCAAAAACAGAAAAATAATCAATACTTCACTACGGGACATTAGCAGCATTGTGAAAAACAAATAAAGCCCTTGGACGCGTAACTTTACTTCTCGTTGTTTTTGTGGATTGTGTAGTGTAGTGTAGTGTAGTGTAGGTATAGCGAATATCTATCCTGACACGTGTGAGTAAAATTAACAAAAACATTTATTCGACGTTTCTGCTTTCGACGTTCGTATCGCGAGTTCGGAAGGTCGTCGCTCGGTTCGAAGTAAACAGTCCCATTTATCACACACAGCTATGTAATAATAATACATACCTACTCTCGAATATTTTTGGATCCATTTTATTGCTTTCTTTATGAAATCAACAATGTTAAGACTTGTTTGCGATAAAGGTGACTTAGGCGATGTAAATATTTTGATGTTAGAGATTTTAAGAAATCGTTGATAAGTCCTTTAATTTTTTTTTGTATTTTGCATAACACGTGTGAGAATACAATTTATTTATACCCATTGATTTATTATGTATTACGTAATACGTGGTAAATACGCGATTGTAGAATCCATATTTAAGTCTAAGAAGAAACTACAAAAATATTTTTGGTATATTATGTACTTGTCTATGAGTTATTCCAGTTCAAAAATATTCCTTTTTCTATCATGGCAATGACACGTTCGATCTAGAACCTTCCATTTAACATATTCACCACGTGTCTCAGTGTTAAAGAAATCTGTTATCAGTCAGGTTAGCGACAGCCTGATAACAATCGTGTGAACATACCATAATGCGTGTAGGTATAGTACGCAGTCTAGTGAACCCAGTACATACAGTTAGTTCATCAGTTCTACGACTTCTACGTGCAAGATGAATGTAACATGTATGTTAAAAGAAGAAATTAATAAAATGAAGGAAGAAAGATATAAATCAGATAGAAATATATGTATACTGAACTAATAATGAGTTCTTTTATAATATGTTCTTTATTATGCTCAAATTGTTTTAAAGAAAAACGAAATTAATTAGCAGTGTAGCGTCCGCCATAATAGAATTGCACTAACCATTCACAGTTCGACATCACCCATATGTAACGACCCCACTGCTGGGCACAGGCCTTGTTTATGGGTGGAAAATGAGGATGGGCCATAACCCACCATGCGGATTGGTGGGTGTTAACCGCTGTAAATGCAGCCGGGACCAACAGCTTAACATGCCTTCCGAACCACGGAGGAGCTCATAAATAGTTGGTCACCCATCCCGTGACCGACCCTTGCGAAAGTTGCTTAAACACCGAAGTCGTAAGGCCAGGCGCTAACTACTGCGCTACCAAGCTCTGAAGCCTCACAACAGCAGTTAAAAAAGTCTGGAATGGGTGGTAGGAAAATATTTAATTTTCAAAAGCGCTTAATTTTCAAGTTTATTTGAATAAAAATATACTGACTTCGACTTTGACTTTAAAACCGAGCTCCAATTCACACTTACCGCTGATGTAAAAGGCAACTAATGACTCAGAGGTGGTCTTACATGTAAAACCTCCACGGACTAGGAAATGGGCAGCAGTTTTTCTCGCTGAAAACTACCCAACCAGATATCATAACTTACCTTGCCTGCCATGGGAATATCCTCCCACGAAAGAGGCCTATAGGTCTTGCTGTGGTCTATAACGGGCTCTAATATGTTGTTTTTATATTAAGACTACTTAACTTAGCTACATTCAAAAACCCGGGCTAAGAAGAGGCTGAAGATGGATGATAAAAGAAGCTTATACTCTACTAGTGGCTCAGTGGTAGGACTCGCTGTACAAATTGTATGTTGTTTACAAAATTAATCTAATAGATGTCGCCACGAGGTTGACAATGCTTTTGAAAAGCAGCACTATTTGCTGTTTGGTAGGTTAGGTATTCTTTTAGAATATCTATTCTAAGCTAGATGGCGCTATGAAAATTTATCGAAAAGGTGAATATTCGACAAATAAATTCTATAATAATTATCGAACCCAGCTCACCAAATTTCACGAGAATTGGTTGAGAAATGCGACCTGTAGAGGAGAACAGACAGCCTAAACAGACAGAACCAAAGCAGAAACGCTTCGCTAGCGCTTCGCACTTGTTCGCACTGGTTCAATTATTGGAAATATACAATAAGATTTCCTTTGTTTTTCAAGTTCATGTGTGTTGTCACTGCTCTGTGGCGATTTGCTGAAGCCGCGATGACTCAGTCGCTTAACATACAATGCCGGGTCGCGGGTTCGAGGGCCGCGGTCTGACACGGTTACTCACAATGTTGCGGTTTCACTTATTCTTGCTTAGTTTCTACAAACAAGTCTGTCAGAAGATTAGGACATCTATACTATTACCTCGAACTAAAGCCGTAATTTCTAGTTCAGCTATTGTAGTGTTAAAATTTCAAATTTTATTTTATTTTATTTCATAGGAAAATATACAGTGACTTAGTAGCTTTATAAGTAATCCGTGTAGGAGTCTATGCACCATCATAAGTTTTCGCATATAACATCTAATGCTTGCTGATTAATATGAAAAAAAACATGCATTCACACACTAAATACTAAACAATAACAAAGCAAATGAGCAATAAAGGTCGGTTAAGAACAAGCGCAAATACACACAAAATGACCCCAAACGGACAGTCTGAGAATCATCGAACCATTTCTGCACCATAAGACTTTGCATTCGCGAGCTAGAATTAAATAGATCTAAATCAGTAGAGTCTACAATTTTATTATATTCTACAGACGATCTAATGAAAAAAGAGTTACGACGATATTTTGTCGCGCACTGCGGCACGGCAAGACATGCCGGTCGTCTTAATGTTAGTAGTAGAATATTGCAGAGAAGTTCCGAGTTCATTTTGAGCAATATTCAAGAGGGTTTTCAAAACTGGAATATTACGCTTTTTTAAGCGTAAGATAATCAATCGACTTTTTGGGCTCAAATATAGAGAAGCTGAATTTTTATATTTCTCTTAGGAGACAATACAATGCGATAGTTATAGGGTCAATTTCAACAAGTGGTGTTTTTTCTTTCATTTCGGTTGAATTTTTTATTATAAAGTTTTTTTAAATTCTAATCGTGATTTATTGTATTTCTTTATACTCTAAATGCACATATTTAACACCATCAAAATATCTTTACAGACTTATGAGATATACGTGTTTAAAAATGTGATGTCACCGAAATGAAACGGTCGTTAACCGAAATGAAATAACTAGTCACCGAAATGAATGAACTTATACACCGAAATTAAAATCCACCGAAGCAGCATATACAGGTGTACCGCAATACTTATACAGGGTATTTCTTAATCCCCTTATAATCCCGTATATGATAGATAGCATTATCATGCATGCATACGACCTCATGGGTGAGTAAGACGTGAGTAAGGTAACCGGTCCGGTAACAACATCTTTATCTGACCCTACCCTACTGTCAACCTCACCTGCACGCACTGGTGGTTCGTACGAATAGCTTGCGGCAATAACCTTCCAGTCGTCTTCATGTTGCTGCTGAATAACAGACGAGGCTCTGACAACCGAGCAATGGCAGTACACCATAGCCATACACCCAGCCGTGAAACCAATTGGAAGAGGTTTCAGTGACCTTTAGAATCTAAATCACTCCTTAAATATTTACCTGGTGCAGAAGGCAAAAGAAAGTCACTGCACTATTACTTATTCCAAGAAAATTATCATGAAATCACAATCAAAGATCTTAAGATGGCTATGCAAATCCGCTTAGCAACCGGCGCCGTATTGCGTCCGGGGCAACGGTGGAAAATTGGATACCGGCCATGACGTTGTGAGAGATCAGGTAACGCATGGAATAAAATACTACTTGTATCTTAATTAAGATGCGGCTATTCCAGAGGATAGCTACTTGAAATGTACTTGGCTCACTACAGCCCGGGACTAAAGATCTTGGAAAAATAAATAACCAGATGTGAACTGAACATCTGCGGGCTTAGTGAAACTCATTGGAATGGAATGGTCATTTACCCACCGAGACACACGCCATCAACTTTTCTGGCAATGACAACATGACCCGAAATGGAGTTGCCGTCCTTCTTCCAAAACTCATAAGAAACACACAACCAATCAGCAATCGAGTACTGAGCATCAAGCTCAAAGCGGCGCCAGCACTGCAACGGAGGCTGACCTGGAGAGTTTTTATGCCGAACTGGAGAGCGCCATGAGCAAGGTCTGTTTTTTTCCTGTTTATTCTGCTTCATGGCGATCTGTGTATTCACAAGTCATTTCTTTGGCTGATCCTAGATCTGGATTTTACACATCTAAGAGAGCCAAATCTAGTTGTAAGATTTCTTTACAGCTAACACTCTTTTTGGCTATAAGATCTTTTAAATAAAGTCGAAATGTCATGTCGTTTCAAACGGGCATGTTGTACACCTTTCTCTCCACTTAGGGTCTTAGCCAGTTCGTTCGCATGGGTAACAACCCTGTCTTGGTCTGTCTTTTTAGTGTACTGGGCTATTTCTTGCCGAACTGTGTTTATTTTAAGGTCTAAGTATGTATACTTGTTGCTAATGCACTGGGGGGATAAAGAGCATTGTCCTTTGCTTTGAAATCTTTCTAGGATGTCTATATTAGCATGGTCTCTAACAGATAAATGTCTGTGTAAATATTTATTTTTGTGTTTTATTTCCTGCATGATGTTGTTTTGTGTTTATAATCCCTATGTCTTAAGTATTTGTTTTTTTTCTTCTATTCTATAATTTATCATGACGTACATGTCTGTTTCTATCACTCCTTTCCTTGACCCTGTCATAATACCAGTGCTTTTGGGTCATTCTAAACATCACAAGAATGACCCAGAAGTTAATTTTGCTGAGACAGGGCCAATTAGCAGCACACTTCAATGCTAAAGATTGGGGCTGACTTCCACCGACTAAGATTGAGACTAGGTCAGTGTGATAAAAGAGGTGAACGCCTGATGCAATTTGCGGCCGACAAACAGCCTTTTCCAGAATCACCCTAGAAGACTTTATACCTGACGACAAGTATCTTAACCAAATTGACTTCATTCTAATTGGATCTCGATAGCGGATATCAGTCATAAATGCTCTCACTCTACTTGCGGCTGATTGCGGGTCAGACCATCAAATTCTTATCTCCAAAGTACGGCTAAAACTGAGAGCAGCCAGAAAGATAGAGAAATAAAAGAATCTAAATAGAGAATAACTCAAAGTTTATAGCAATACTCGAACAGAATTGGAGTCTATGGCTGTCCATAGACTCCAACTCTGTATGCAGAAATGAATATGGAGAACACAGATCAACTTTGGGGCCAAGCCAAAATTATGGTAAGGAACAGTCAAAAAGTCTGAACCACTCGCGGATACCATCAAACGGCAACACTAGATGAGCGACTCTACTTTAGCACTGATTGAGGATAGACAGATAATGAAGGGTTTAGGAGCCGTTTGAGAACTAAACTGTTTAGTCTATCGGTGTGTCGTGTCTTGTCTAGGCACATCCCAACCAGCATGCAGACATGATCGTAACACACATCTTCAAACGGAAAAGCCACAGCCACAGGTAGCAACGACACGACGTATCCCGGCGAGGCGGTGCATCTATTGAACGAGTCGCGGTGCAGGGTTAGGTCAAGCCAAGTGGTAAATTGCCAATGAGGTGGATGGACCAAGTCAGAGCAGCCGTGGATGACCGCTTGCACGTATGCATAAAGAAGGCAGCCAATATCGAAGAATGCCGATGAATAGTAATGCAGGTCACTTCCACTTCCGCTGAAGGATTATGACGACCACGACCACCCTGCCAAGTTTACTGACTAAAAAGAGAAGATACGACCACGTAAAATTATTATAAAGTCTGAAAACCATCGTATATCTGAGAAATTTTGCGTTTTTATTTGTAGTTATGGAAAAAGGCAATGCAACCCTAGACGCAGATGGACTATATTCCATAACTTAAATGGTCAAAACCACTACACTATGTCGGTCTAGGCAGGTTGTCACTGGCCAGTTTTTCATAAAATGGAACATATAATTCCCTTTCAATCAAGTAGTGGTTACAATAATAAAAGGTCGAAGTTAGTATCGCATAAAGAACATGCCTTAGAAACACATTAAAAAATACACTTAAGATTTTGAAATATCACCTGCTGGCCTGGATTTTCACCGAAATGAAATAATAATAAGCCGAAATGATAAAACAATCCACTGACATGAAACAATTATGCACCGAAATTCTCATCACTCACCGAAATGATTTTTTTTATCATTTCGGTTAGTTTTTTATCATTTCGGTTGACAGTTTAGGCCACCGAATCAACCGAAATGAAGACACCGAAATTAAAAACAAGAACAAAAATTGGAATTAAAAGAAAACTATTTAATATAGATTGTTATGAATACTACTCAAATAAACGTAGTAGAAATAGCGTACTTACGAACAATCAATTAAATATACTAGCTCTTTGGAAGACGAGTCATACCCATAAACGGAAATGAAAACAAAGTTGTCCCATGACCACCGAACAGCAATACTTATTTTTTTGGCGGGAACCGCAGGCCAGCTGCGCACTTTCTTCCACAACAAGCACTTAGGCGGCACTGGTACGCAAGTTTTAAGCGTATGAGGGGAGAGCTAGAGTTGTTCTATGCAAAAATATGCCTTATAAACTTTAGGTCACCGAAATGAATAGACTTTCTGGGACACATGCGTTTACTCATACCAGTTACTAAACTGGGTAGATATAATTATAAAATTACTTTGTGATAATACCCTCACTATTCAAGATTAAAATAAAAGTAACCACACATCAAAATAATCAATAGTTTTTGTTGTACGAGGGAAATTACACTGAAAAAAGTGTTCTGGACAGCTACCGAAATGATAAAATCGGGGCTTAACTATTATTTTTTCCTAACTAACTGCAATCCAAATAAAACAATATTTATTGCCTCTTATAGGCAACGACCTCTTCTACATAGAAAAAAATATTAGAACTGTAAAGCAACGTTTTACACTACCGATTTCATCCGTGCCGCGTAAATTTTTCAAATGGGAAATCCACCCTATAATTCCTGTCTATCTGCTAAAATTGTGATGAATTTTGGTAGACAATTTGTAGGTGAGAAAGATATAGGTACTATCAAACCCGAATTTTGCACGGAAAATGAAACTCCAAGCAGACAAAGTCGCGGGCTAAACCTAGTAATAGTGAACAAATACCTACGTTAAATCACGTAGGTGTTAAAAAAAATTTTAGATTTGGAGCAGTTTGCTTTAGTAATAAATAATTGCGACAAACTTGAAGTTTTAACTGGGCTTCCATTTGAATTTGAATAAATTAAAAACTTTGTTCTCATTCCCCGATTTTGAACACAAAGTAATCATTTAAGCACAAACGTACAGACTACTCACTTTCATTCCAATAAAAAGCTGGACAAAAACGGATGCGATTTTCACCGAGAGATAGCGCCGCCGAGCGTGAAGGCACGGCCTAAACAGCTCTTATCTGCGCACGCGCGCCCATGCTAATGAGAGGAAAATGGTCAAGCGGGAGTTGGGTAGTGAAAATATATTATTAATTAATTTTCAAACTTAACTGACTATGCAATCGTTGGAAAACCGTGGTTAGAAGGAAATGATAAATTTCGTTTCCCAATTTTATCCCCCTTTTTATTCTTGGTAAATAATATAAAATATACAGGGAATATAAAAATTGTAGCAATCAAAATCTACCTAACAGTATAAACTAAAAGGTTAACTTAGTACGAAATATGTAAACTTACATTGTTTTTCCGCTTCCTGTGCCTGCAACAAAAGATGAGCAATAAATTATTATGAGCAAGAATTACATAAACGTCTAATGACACTAAAGTGGCCGCTAATTATTATGTCAGAGGACAAAACAAGTCAAGTAGAAAGTTGCACAACACACCGGCACACACTCGTGTAACCACGCATTTTGAAATCAAGAAACTTTAAAAATGAAAGAGAAAATCCGTCAGTCAGAATACTGTATAAGGTGATTCTGAGCTTTTTATCAATGGTTTATTATTTACTTATAAATAAACAATGACGTTACAACAAATGAGGTTACAAAAAAATCCCGCAAAACCGACTAGCCGGTTCGACTGTGGGATCTTGTGACTGAATCTTTTGCATAGCTCTTTTAGCTAAAACAATTTTCTGAATGGATGTAATAAGCAAATTAATGAATCCTTCTAAAGTCACAAAGAAAAACAGTAAAATAAAAACACTATTTTTTACGAAAATGACATTATTAGCCATGCCATACTTTGAGGAGCTCGGTGGCGCAGTGGTTTAGCGCCTGGCCTTGCGATTGCGGACCGCGTTAAGCAACTTTCGCAAGAGTCGGTCATGGGATGGGTGACCGACTATTTATTATCCTGAGATCCTCCGTGATTCGGAAGGCACGTTAAGCCGTTGGTCCTGGCTGAAATTGCTTTCCTTAACACCCATCAATCCACATTGGGCCCGCGTGGTGGGTTATGGTCCATCCTCCTGGAAAAGGAGGATGGACATAAGAAAGGCCTATGCCCCGGCAGTGGGGACATTAAAAATATCTGATGTCGACTAAAGCTGCTGAGCATAGGCATTCTTTAAGGAATTCCACGACCCTATCAGACCTAGGGGGCCACGGAGCGTTGTCCGGTGCGTGGTCGCAGAAATCAATAAGCGCAAGAAAACGAATCCTAGTATTAACATAATCATGGATGTCCTCATGATTGGTTATGAGTATTAAGTTGTCCGCTAGGTGGCGTTTTGATTAATTACCTTTTCTCAGCAAACAGAAACGGTGCTGCCACCGACTCGTGACGTAACTGATGTGGGGTCACTGCATCTATAATACGTTTTGTTTAAAACTTTAAGAACACATTTTGTATTAGGATAAACGATTTAAAAAAGCTATGATTACATAAACGTATGTACCCTCATAATTACGACCTCCGTGGTCGAGTGGCTTTGTACACCGGTTTTCAAGGTGTCGCCATCTCTGAGGTCCCGGGTTCGATCCCCGGTTGGGTCAATTTAGAAAACGAACTTTTCTATATTGGCTCGGGTCTGGGTATTTGTAATACCACCGTTGTCTCTGATTTCCATACCACAATTGCTTTAGCTACTTACTTTGGAATCGGAACAATGTATGTGATGTTGTCAAATATTATATTAAATATTATCCACTTTTTGTACTACCACTATTTTTAACCTCTGTGACATTTTCAAGAAATGTTTGATTTACGCGTTTTACTTAAAGTTTTTTCCAAACAATTTAATCATTCACATACTCGTATTTCAAATGTTTTTTTGTTTATAAACTCACACTGAAATTGTCAATGACCAGTGACTGCTGTCCTTATCAAGGGACATAGGTGACATTTGATGTCTAAATAGAATTTATTTTGTAATTTTTATGCATTTCTTAGTTCGTTCTGTTCTAAAATCCAAGTTGGAATCAAGGAGTCAAGTACATACACCTCTTTAAGTCGAGATCTCGTAGCTAAGTCAAATGTTTACCAATGTTCCGTTTACTTAGCTGCCTACACAAAGTAAGATTGGAGGTATCTCTTTGAAGCGTTTATCTTAACTGAGTCTTATAACTTTTGATTAAGTATACATTTGTTAGTCATTCATAAACGTGTTATAATATCAGCCCGATTGACGTCAATAGTAGAAAGAGATTTGGGGTCCGATCACGTTTATTTTTAACGATAAAATACTTTGGTACATAAGAGAATTTCGCCCCAATTTAGACAAAAACAACCTTCTATACATTAAATATTAATACCGAGCACTTGAGATAACACACGAGCAAACGGCCTCCATTCGCACTCCTTTATCGCAGCAAATATAATATTATTTGAATAAATTAATATTCACCAACAAACCGAACTATGCGACTAGAATTGTTGTAAAGAAAAATGTGCTTTAAAACTTTATAGCAAGGTTGATATTAGTAGTTTGAGTTGTGATGTAACATACGATTTGCAAAAAGGAAGATAGCTGGTTGATATAGCCGGTTTGAGCTAGTTTGAGTGTTCCCATTACGTGTAAATCTTTGGTCGCGCCACCGAAAATAGGTGGAAATTAATTGTATTCCAAGGCCGCCGTTAATTGGACGAACGCTAATATTTATACATGATAACTGGTATTGACATCCCACCCAATTGCAGAACAATGTTGTACCTTCAAAAATCTGTGATATAATAACTAATTAATGAACAATATTCACAACTTCACATGGCATTTCTGTAGTACGAATTACTACTTAGTCGAAATTAGATTCGGCATCACGTTTTTGTGTTACTATAACATATTTTTATGCAAGAGCAACAATAATAAAATTGCTTTAATCTACGGTAAGCGTAATTAAATTAAGTTTAAGCAATTTACAACTATGCCGAGTGCCTGCCAAGCAGAATCTGTAGATGATTGTAAGAAAAGAAGTTATAATACCTTCATTTAGCAACCACACTACATAGCAATATAAAAATCAAAAGAGGAAAATAATCGTGTCACTAAAAAGACCTAAACCATGCAGGATCTGATAGGAAGCAATGTGTCACAAATAGAAAACAAAACTAGGTAGGTATATTAAAATACCTACTTGTTTTATAAAACAAGTTCAAGAAAAGAGTATTCCAAAAATTTTTCATAGCACCATTATTCATGGAATCTGTTTCCCGAACTCGAGCGCATTCCTATCGCTATGACACGGAATGGGTGCGCAAACGCACGAATATAGGTCACTCTGATTAACTGCGAATAAGAAATAGATTCCAATTGGTCCGCCAGATCGGGCGAAGGCTGGCACACGGGACCATAAGTGGCACATCTGTACCGTGTTACCAACTGTCATAAAAATAATTATTTAAAAGGATAAGACATTTATCATGAAAGGGGAATAGGAAATATTTTTTACCAAATTCGGACAAAAGGATTTAAAAAAAATAGTTTGGACTGGAACAAGCCACTTGCCTTCACTCTGCAAAGAGTACATGCTCATCATATAATTCGATTACAATATTGTAATCCTATATTTTTATCCAAAAGTGTAGAGTTCGCCAAAAACTGACCAACAATACACACCTTGAAAATTAATTAAATATCGCCTCATAACAAACTAAAACACTGTCAAATTAAAGTATTTAACCCAATCTAGTGAAATTGACTAGACTGGATCAGTCTCCAATGGAATTTTAATTATTCAGTTTTTTAAACATTCGCTTACCATTTGATATCTTGAGATTTTTCATCGAAGATCTTGAGATCGAACGCCTATCATAAAGTACGTAGCGGCGGCGCTATGCATTTAATCCATATGTTTAACATTTTCTGCAGTTTCTCAATGTCATACACATAATGATAAAGACTAATTCTAAATATTCCCAGTTAGCAACACAGCAACCTTGGCCTCGAGTCTAGACCTAGCTTATGTTCTATGACCTAGACGTCTATTTAAATAATATAATTGTTTGTGAGTACTAACTTCCGTTTGTGGGTAACTGATACTTTAATAAACAGCAGAGATACATATAATTACTATTATCATTCAAAGCCAAGTAAATGTAGTGTTTGACACGATCTTCTAATTTTCAGTTTTCTTCAACCTATTGAACTATAATTGGAGTTTTTGAAAATGCTTCTTCCGGTTCTTCTACTTTTTTAACACTTCTTTCAAAATACATAAATAATATACTAACAAAAATACGACTCGCATCAGATCATATTCTCGGACGGGAATCGAACCCGCGACCTTTGGACGTCCGGTCCACACCGAGTCACCAGTGGCATCGTCGATATACTACAAGAAATTGACGATCCCACTAGTGACTCGGTAGCTCAGCGGTAAGAGCATTGAAATTTCCTTATTCTTTTAAACGACGTCCGTAATAACGAGACCAGGCTTTCTATTGTCTAATTTCAAAATCTATCGCAATCGCTTTCAGGATGATACTTTGATAAGAATTTGATTGAATCAGGCATTACTTGGCGGAAGTCCCAAACGGACTTCCTCCAAGTAATGCCTGATTCAATCAAATTCTTATTTGTGCCAAAAAGAAGCATCAATGTGAAAAGAGTGTGCTGCATTGTGAAAAGAGAAATATATGTAGCTTACTCCCGCAAAAAATATATGCAGGATGCACCGCCCGCCCGCCCGCAAAAAAATGCACATGCACACCACAAAAATATCAGTGCACAATATTTGCATTTAGCATGACAGCGACACACCTTGCACCTTCACCAATTAGACTACTCTACACGTGTTTCGCCCCAACCCGGAGCATCCTCAGGAGTTAGATCGTGCGTGAACCAACACCGAATCGATTCGGCAATGTGTCGGATCCAACTGTCAAATGAAAGCGATTACGATAGATTTTTAAATTAGACAATTAGCCCCCAGCTTCGTTGCAAAAAATCAAACAAATCAACAAAAAAGCTAAAAAATAGGGACTTCAAATGTCAAAATTTACATGAACTTCGAATCAATATAGTTACGCGGTAGAGCCTCTGGTGAGTCGTATTGTTTCTAGTATATTATTTAGTATTAAAAATCTATAAAAACTTCTTTTGAAACTTAAATTAGTTGAACAAAAGAAACTTTTTTATCTTGGTTACCGAAGAAAATGCATTTAAATCCTAGGCCCGCAGGTGAAGGCTAGGCGGTTTGTAAGTTGGGCTGTACCCTCCACGACCGCCTCCCGTGGGCCACCCTGCTCCTAGTGGGCTCGATGGGGATCTCGGGAGAGGGGAATATTCTATATGGTATGTACCTACCGATATTACGAATTTAGAGCACCATAATATGTGGTCGGTGGTAACACTGACGACCTCCGTGGTCGAGTGGCTTTGTACACCAGTTTTCAAGGTGTCGCCAACTCTGAGGACCCGGGTTCGATCCCCGGTTGGGTTAACCGGGATCGAACCAATATCTTATCATAGTACTATAAAAAAATCAACCGAACTGAGAACCTCCTCCCTTTTTTTTGAAGTCGGTTAAAAACCTGAAATTATCATTCAAATAACAGCTGAACCTGTATGTCTTTTTCCAAACCAACTGAACATATCAGCAAACTTATTTTTATAGATTAGTTACACAGTTGTTTAGCAACAAAACCGCATGTTTCATATATTTGCACGGTTGAATAACAGTGAGGTCACTATTTGTCTTTGTGTTGGTATTTTTAAATTTAACAATTAAAAAATACATTATTCACTCTTATCGGTGCTATTATAATAAGACATTCAAGTGTGTCTTTGTGGATATTAATGTAAAATGCTAATTTTTATTTTATTGTTGGTTTTAAAAATAGTAACATTTACTTCTGAATTAATTGAAATAAAATATAGGTGCCTACATACCCCTAATTATATTAAGTTTCTGTACGAAAATTGTTTTTTCACTATTGTCTTCAAACAAATACATACTCCTATTACCGTGACGCATAGCTGGTAATACAAAAAAATAACCACTGTTCGAATCCCGTACTTAAATACGTCGCCAATTAATTATATACATACATTTAGTATGTATGTAGGTGTTTAATATGTACCTATCACAAACAATGTTTCATATTGCCGAAAATTCTAATAATAATTCGCCACCTAAATGCTAAAGTAGCAAAAGTGTTTAAGTGTGTATTACACCTCGAAATGGGTATTATAATAATAAACGTTAACATTTTCGTTCCCAACATTTAGGCACAATGCCGAATAAACACAAGGACAGACAATCAGATCACTATTTAGATAGCGCCGGCGCAATCGCAGTTTTTAATTCACGTTTTGATGTTGTATTATTTCACTATAGTTTAGGGGCCCGTTTATGGAGTGTAAATAGAGAAGGAACGTAAAAAATCACAGGTCATGTTCCTGTTATCTAACGATTCGGAAAACATACAAATATTACAAATAATAAATACGAATTCTATTTTATTCTTTCTGTTTTAATTAAACTAGAATATAAGTGTTATTCGGAACTAGACAAACATGTCCCAAAAATGATCATAGTATGACTATATTTGTGTGGAATGAAAAAACTTTCAAAAACGTTATTCTCGAGTTGTCAAAAGTTGCTAAACAAGAACAAACGTAATGTTTGTTAAATAGATTGTGTAGCTATTGTAGTGCAGGTCTTTGACCCACCCCGGCTATCTCTGTCACACACACATTAATACTATCAATGTTGATATTATTGAATTATAATACAAAATAAGTTTATCATTTCAGCGTATAAATTAATTGCTGACTATTTTGAGTTCAGAAAAAGAAAGTCTAGAAACTTGCGTGACCATAGCTCTCATTGTTTACTTAGTTGTTCTTTTATATAAGTATTGCAATGTAGCAATAGCAATAAATAATAGTTTAATAACCCTTACATGCTCTATGTCGTGTTTCCCATTTTTGCATCATAATAGAGTTAGATTTTTGTTTAGCCTAAAAAGATTCAAAATATCTTGTCTTTAAAACTCTACATTTGCACTGAAAAATCATGAAACAATATAGATTAATTCAAGGACTTATACCTAAATGCAGTTAATAAGTAAAAGTGTACTTTATATGTAATGAGGACACTCATGTATTTTAAAAATATACAAAGATCAAACATTGACACAAACTGTGATCTCAAATTTTTGTCATTATCCTAAAGATTGTTCTATGAAATTGACATTTAATAGTAAACTCTTTACTTTGTTCCGATTCTTTAGACTATGTGTCTTACCATTATATTTATCTAGTCTGTGGGATGACACATAAAGAAAATTGTTGCTACCATTAAGGGGGCGTACAACGTGGAAAAAAATTCATAATAAAAATTATAGAAATTATTGTCAAAATTATCGTTATTAGTTGTTAGTAATAAACTATTTCTTATTTTGGAAAACTGTCAATCACAAAACTATAGAGCTAGTAAAGGTTTTTTTATTATAATTTCAAGATCATAGGTTTATCATTGGTTGGCACATCAGGGAAAAACCACAAAATTGGAGGTCACTTTACGATTTTTGTATATAGTGAAAAGTTTTAGCTATCATATTACTATCAATCACTTTGAGTACTATAATCTTCTTTTAACATTATTTTTTCGGGATCGATAAATCAAGTAATATTGTGTTAAAATGTTACATATTTAAGTGTATTTAATATTGTACGGCCCCTTAAATTTTAATTTAAAATCGTACTCATTTTATAAAAGTGCATAAGCTTCCTCATTCTACTTGGTATAAAAGTAAGTGAAGTTATAATAATTAAAGTAAATATTAATAGCGTTAGTCATCGTTTGCGCAGCTGGTTCGAGGATCAATGGGCATTCATTAGGGCACACTTTGCTTCACAAACAGCCTGTAACGCTGAAAATATTCAAACTATTCTAGAAAAACATGCTGCAATACATTGAACCGTATTGCTTCATTTTGTCGGTGAGAGCTGCCAAAGGAAATAAAAGTAATCAATGTTTTCATACATACTAAACATGGGGTCATAAATGCAACTATCTGATTTGAATATACTTCATAGATCCACACCCTCACAATTATTTTATGAGTGATGAGGACCCCCAGTCATTATATAAAAATTTACAGACCTATTATTCAAAAACGATTATAAAGTCAGTCGTTACTCCCTCATTGTCTCCAACTTGATTGGTAAGAAAGGCACATTAATTTGTACTTAAGCAAACCGAGTACAAACTCCAACCACTGATTATTTCCAAGCGGGCTCCACTTGAGTGACTGCCAATCATTCCTAAATTTGTCGCCATGAGTGTTTTGGAAACAAGAGGCAATATTCCGTACTTGGGGTTTCCGGATAAAGTGTGGAAGCACACTTCATCCGGAACCTTCAGCTTCATCGTCACACCAGCCCGTACTCAAATGGCCAACATTCTATGCGTTTGAGCGCTACGCTTACTATTAAAGCTTTAAAATAAGCAGTAAACTATAATACTACGTGCCGTATAAGCTTGTCGATTCCATACAACACATCAAAGCCTGTGATTTAGGTACATAAGTTTGCGACATGTGATGTAATCGTCTATTGCTCATATTTAAGCTTTAAAAGTAAGCGTAGCGTTCAAACGTATAGAATGTTGGTCACTTAAGAAGGGGGGGCAGGTGGTGGTTAAAAAAATCGATGACTGACAAACATACGAATTCTATATTACTAGTGCAGTCTAATTTTAAAGTCAAAATTTTGACTTAGTTTTTCCAAACCAATCACTATTCATAGATCATCGGAGTGAAACTGATAACCTTTCAGAGGTAACGTGACCAGCTGACTGCCTCGCGTGTCCGGCACACGTGACCGTCGGCAGAATTCGATGACGATCGAAAATCGAACGTGTTTCGTCAGCTGAAATAATGGCTGCTTATCTTTCAGGCCGTTGCTAAGGAGGTGAAAGTGGTGAAATAGCCGTATTTTAGGTGTAAAACTAAGATTTTTTAGATTTTTATTTATTCGATTTTGAGGTTTGATTCTGGAGTAAATAAATATAAATATAAATATTTGACAACATCACATACATTGCTCCGATTCCAAAGTAAGTAGCTAAAGCACTTGTGTTATGGAAATCGGAGACAACGGTGGTATCACAAACACCCAGACCTGAGCCAATATAGAAAAGTTCGTTTTCTAAATTGACCCAACCGGGGATTGAACCCGGGACAGAACAGAGATGGCGACACCTTGAAAACCGTTGTACAAAGCCACTCGACCAAGGAGGTTGTCAGGAAGAAATCGAGTGTAAATAAAAGAAATAAAAATAAAAAATATGAAAATGCATTTTTTATATTTTGAGACTTAAGCATTCACAATGTTATTTACTTTTATTATTTAGTATTATATGAAAATGCAATCGATATTCTAATGGCGACGCGGTAACGAGTGAAATCCTTTTTCCCCGCAAGTGATCATCGATCGTAGCCTGTGTGGGCCGCAGCCACCTGATTACCTGACCGACCCTCGGCTGGCCTTCTATCGCCATTATACAATAACAAACAATCTGTAGCCACGGATAGCGCGCACGCTTCGCGCTCGATAAAACCTGCATTCCACTGCGAATGCTAGCTAAATACTTTAAAACGATCAGATTAAGAAGTCACCTTTTGCTTTGATGGAGGATTTGTTTATTTTTCGTATCCCTCGTGTAACATTGTGTATTGCTAGTGAGTGTAGGCTTAGAAAAAAGCCACACTGAGTCGAGAGCTAGTGTGTACATAAATTAATCCGAGGCAACTTAAATTAAATTAATTCCTATGTTAAAATATACACACATATTATTTAAGTCTAGCAAACATATTTTTTAGGTTGTTCGTCTAAAGATAAAATGAATAAACTAAAAGGATCTCTAGAATAATGATAGCTTTAAAACTTTACATTACACTAGCGACCGCCCGCGACTTCGTCTGCGTGGAAAGTTTTTTGCTATCCCTCGGGAACAATTATTTTTTTCGGGATAAAGGTACCCTATGTCCTTCTCTAACCCTGACAACGTGTTTGCAAAATTTCATGATGATCGGTTCAGTAGTTAAGACGTGAAGGCGTAACAAACAAACGGACTTTCGCATTTATAATATTAGTAAGGATAATTATCTTTATTACCTAAGTTTAAGATATTGATTAGCTTGCAGTGGTTTCGCAACTTTATCGTTTAGTTGAATAATTTATCCTCAAAATGTGTTTATTAGGCAAATACAATACAAAATCAGTACCATAATACCCAGTTCACCTTCGCCTGTCTTTCCATAGATTTCAACGAGAAATATGTTGTTTTGAATAGCATTAGAGATTTTTTTACTTTCGTTTTGTTTTTCTTTTGAAGTATAAATTTAAGCGCTTTGCCTGTACCTGTTTCATCCAAGACTATGAAGTTCAAAGGCGTGCAGAAGTGCATATCCAACTGTGTCCTCACCCTATTCTTAAAAGTTCTTAGAGTTTTTGTTCTCGTTTTTCGTCTAAAATAGATATCAATAGTAGACTTGTGTTTCATAAACAGTTCAATGTAGTAATAAGTTCTAATGTTTCAAAAATGAGGTGAGGACCTCATTTTTCAGCCGCTGAAAATAGCGTTGGCTGAGTAAAGACATGTTTCAGTTAATTTATCTGGCAAATAATTTCACACAAATTTTGTTCCAGTATTAAATTTAACCAGAAGATAGATATCTTCTTTGTAAATAAAAATAAATAAATAAAAATCAATTTATTCAAGAAAACACATAACAAAGCAAACTTTGAACTTCTCTCATATAAGGTTACCCTGTGTTATAGGATTATGTTTAATAAGTATGTTTTTATACATAATCTACGAATGGACATACCAAAACATTTTTGCTCATCTTGAAAAAGACTTTTCCATTATAAAGAGGACAGATTTGTTTGTTTGTGATGAATAAACTCAAAAACTAGTTGACTGATTTAAAAAATATTTCAAGTATAGCTATTAATGTTGCTTATGTTATTGCATATAAACTAAGTAAATGCTTATCTACTTTATTTTATAAGTGTTTAATGTGTGTGATCGAAGTTCGCGCAATACAACTTGAACCCAACCATCGACAATAAGACTTGCGCACTAAACATTGTATATTAAGTACCTAAAATTGCTACTGCGCAAGTAACGTAGTACTAAAATTTGGGTCAAGTTATTTTACACCTACTGTATGTACTTACAACTTGACAATTCATTAATTGGCCATTTTCTTTCTTATTCAATATCCATTTAAAACCATACATTCAAAATTTAAATCACCACCATCGAATTATTGGTAGTAATAATTCGACGATCACCACTTAGATTTTTTCAGTAATTTATGAGTTCTTTTTAAATATTATAATTATCATTATCATCTATACATACGCACCTTTTATTATTAAAACCACATCAAAACCAAACAATCAGAAGTACTTACAAATAATTAAACAAACAAATCAGTTAATAACATAAATGTTTAATACTACCTTCTATTGAAAAACGACCTTGTGTTAATGGGATTAAAGTGTTGTTTCAGTTGTGTGCACTTGCGCATCCTTGTGGTAGGTTAGTGACACGAGGCGTTGATTGAACCGCGCTATCGCTAGAACCGGCGCGGGCGCAGGATTGATAATATAACTGCAGCCTTGTTGTGCCAAACAAACAAGACCCAAAGTAGTAGTGGTTTGTATCTGTACTTTAATTGTATTTTTTTTCTATGCATTACTGAGCTATGAATTTTGATATTACGAAATAGTTTTAATAAGTAGTAGTAGTATCGGTTTTGACTAAAAATACATCTTTTCTCAATAATGATTTCTACAAATTTGAAAATACAATGTAGGTATTTAAGAATCTTTGCATGGGTACTATTTTCACATACATTATAATAGTCTATTAAAGCTGATAAGTTTCTTGCGCCCGTTCTTCTTATCAACTAAAAAAGTCTCATAATTATTCTTACATATTATAAATACTTACAAAACACATAAAAAGAGAAGGTGTTACTATCTCATGAATGTTACAATTGTGCTTAAAAGTGCGCTTTAATATTGGATTTAGAAGACGCCATGTTCGAGCAATACTGAATACCTGACGGAAGTCTGTTCCAGAGTTGGACAGCTTTAGCAGAAAAAGAGTTGTGAAAGAAGTAGGTGGTGTTTACTAGGTAATAATAATGAACAATCATGATAGCTTATATTGTTTAGGCCCTAAAACAAGCCAAGTCAAGTCGAGGATTTGATTAAAAAAAGTATAACAAAATGTGCACGTATAAACTTATTTGTTTCTTTAATAATTACGAGGGAATCGAGTTATTTCAAACGATTCTCTCATATTACTGAAACAAATAAGTTTTCAAGCGTATCAACCTCCAAAGTAAAATACACCGTGACTCATTGACAAAAGAATCTAATTTCTGGTGACACCAATTTTCGCAAGCCCACGTCAAAAACCCACTCGACCACTTGTTTTTTTACTAAATAATATAAAGAAAGTGACTAATATAAGTTATTTTTTATTTTCGTTTAACGCACAATTAGATTCATTATAGTTCAATGACATTCGGTTGTGTAAATGGAAAACGTCCAACTTTTACAATCACTCACTACATCACTTTTATGTTTAAATGTATATTAAAGATATAAACGGTTTAGCATGGATCGAAAAATATTTTCATCTTAATCTTTTCCAATTATTTGTTTGTATTTATCCAACTCTTTTTTAATATCCGCCTCTGTGGTTTTGTGTTTCGCCCACACGTGTATGTGAGACGCAGGAGGGGGGTACATTTTGTACTCGGTTTGGTTGGTGGTAGGGCTTATTTCAAGTCAGCCTGGCTATCTTCCACCTTCTTAACTAAGTCTGACGCAATAATAAGAATTTAAAAAATTGTAACAACAATTTAAAAATTGTTGTGTTCCGGCAGTTAGAGGCTCAAAGTACGTAGTGGCGGGGCGGCGTTCCGCAGACAGAGAGTCCACTGCGAACAAAGCGCCATTTTGCACGCACACATTGACATTACGATTTTACAGGGATTCTCGGGCAGTTTTGGACAGAGTTCATTCGCGGCTTCCGCGAGTGCTAGCGCGGGTAGTGAAAGAGATTCACACTTTCTGTTTTAATTTTCGTTTTTGTTTTTGTTTCAAAAACAAGTCACATATTAGAGACGCCAGTCATTAAATCCTAAGTAACATTTTACTTTAGCATACTATTCACCCACAAAACACAACACTCAATACAATGGGTGTTCTACAACTGCGATCTTTATCAAGTAATACCTAGGAACAGCTTTACATAATACTATAGGTACTTCATCCAAGTTCAATTTTTTATCCAAACGAGGAATTTGGTTAGTTTTTCACCATTTCTATCACTTTATTATAGCATTAGCAGTTTCATAGTATGGTATATCTCAAATAACACATCTTTAGTCGTCTACTCAATGTCTAAGCCTTTTGCCTGAGCTTTATTTTTGAAATTCTTTGATTACAAGACGTGAGATGCAAACTGACAAATCAGTCATCACATTTGCCTATATCCAGGTACTTATTTATCCTTTACTTTGCAGTTAGCCTAGAAAACTATTATTATTAACTTTCTTTTCTAGATTTTTTCCTACAAAATGATATTTTTATAAATTATTATTTTTTTCCTTACAGAATATACTTTTTCATATTTCCGTAAGCTCTAGTGTATCATTTAATTTTATCGTAATATATAGCATTGTGAATGGCAATAATCTAAAAACTTAATTATTAACATAGATCAATTTTAAAAGAATATTAGCGTGTAGCAAGTGCGTGCGCCGGCGCACGTTGGGGCAGGTCAACAACTCTAGTGTATTTATAAACGGCACATGCGCATATTAGCTTCGCAGCTCTAATGAGCTGATAGGAACATTGTTGTTGCCGATATTATGCAACTATTTGTGTAAAATCATTTATTTTGTTTATTTTTTGCGATAAACCTATTAGGTATCGTGGTAACCCCTCAGCTAGGTTTTAATATTTTTGACAATCGACAAACTATTATAAAACTCACTAATAAAAGTAAATTATTTTAAAATCCTCTATAAAAGGTTCTGATAGCTTATAGCCAACGTTAAAACAAAAATCAGTACTGATTTTTTAATGAAACCGTTGCCTACCCACTGATTATGAAAACAAACACATCACTATCAATCAGAATCTAACCCACATGAAACAATACGAAACAGTTGACGAGTCTTTTATCTCTCCGCTGATTCAGCGAACAAAGCCGCGCGCGAAGCTAGTCATCGCAAACAAAAACTGCAATTATTTACACAATACAGCGTTATAATTATTCAGTAACAATACATTGTTTACATCACATACTTACATGTTGTATGACCCAGATACTGGGAGGAAATTGTGCGAAAATTACCGTTTACCTATAGAACAAACCTACATAATTAATTTGCGTTTAATTTTATTCAAGATAATGAAGAGGTTGATTACCTAATTAATGCTGGATATGTTCCAAAAATACGATACGCCAAAATCTATATTCATATTTAAAATATATCCGTAACTGAGCCGACTCTGTATGTGCATTAAATATTTTTTGAAATTTCAATTCTAATTTTATTTATTTTATATTTGTATACAGATAATAACAGTCATTATTATAGATACGAAAACCAAATACTCATTTTGTTGGGATACACGTACAGCCCTAACGGCTGAAGGTAGAGACAGCAATTTTGGAGGATATACCTGTTTTAGGAGGAGATACCTGTCATGATGTAGGTAAGCACTAAGAAAGAATTTTTTTAAAATTCACCCCCTAAGGGGATGAAATAGGGGATGAAAGCTTGTATAGGAATTTGTATTGGAAAATTTGAAATTGTTACCGGCTGAAGGTAAAACTCATTTTTTGGTAGATACCTTTCATGGTGTGGGTAAGCAGTTAGAAAGGATTTTTAAAAATTCACCCCCTAATGGGATGAAATAGGGGATGAATGTTTGTATGGGAATTTGTATAGGAAAATTGAAATTGTTACCGGCTGAAGGTAAAAACACAATTTTTGTTAGATACCTTTCATGGTGTAGGTGAGCACTAAGAATGGGGTTAGGAAAATCTGTGTTATTGTTGTAATGTGATGATTAAAATAAAGTTCTCATTAAAATAAATTGAAATTAAAATTGAATGCGGAAATACATTCTTTTTTTAACGAAGGTAGAAAACGGAATAGATTTTGGAATGAATTGATAGAACTAAGATACATATAAGTAGGTGGGTATAATTGCCGGATAAAATAAATAAAATCATAAAAAGAGCTACACAAGAATCATCTTGTATTCTTTTCATAACTTTAGCGTATCTACGCTCTTTGATTTTCAACAAGATAGCATTGAGAGATATTGTTAAGTTTTAAATTAAAACACTTATATTCACAGCGAACTAAAACCTATGGAACAAGCATTCCGTTAAAAAAAACCAAACAAGAAATTACAACCAAGTTAAAAATGCTGGCATTTAGTTGAGTATGCAGCACAAAGCGACTGAACACTTCTTTCATAAGCAACCATAATCTGAATACTCATAGATATTTTCTAAACATAAACGAAACAATATTTAATACTTATGATACGTTATTTCTGCATCTTTTTCTGCGTCTTTTACACCATTTGACTACACAGGACGTCATTTCTAATAAACTCTCCGTTTTCTTTAAAATAGAAACTAAAATTACTGTAAAGAATGCTAACGACTGTAACCGGGCGCGTGACTAGCTCGACTAAATTCTTTGCGGGTTGTCATTTTTTAGCCCCGTGGTGCCATTTTTTAATCAATATTTGTTTGCAATCACACTTCCATAAAGTTTAGTTCGCTGCATATTCACCTTAACACTTACTTGCATTTTGTTGATAGTCATTCTGTATAATTAACTGTTGAATCCTTCTCAGTGAAAGACCTTGCAGTTAAGGAAGTAGCAGGGAAACAAATTGGAACTCAGATACAAATAAATCAAGTCATTATTAATTTGAAACAGACAATAGAGAGTGTTACAAAACAACCCGCAATGCCGAATAGAAGAAATTGACCAACTTTTACCATGGGACCAAGTCTGAAACCGCGAAATAAAACAGCTGTATCATACATTTCGATATTTTCGTTATCAATTTTTATGTTTGAAACAGCTGATTTTTTTCGCGATTTCAGAGTTGGTCCCTTAGTAAAAGTTTTTCAGTTTGATGGTCAATATCTACCATATTCGGCATTGCGGGTTGTTCTGTAACGTCCTGTATATTTCGTACTACTTCTGAATAAATTACAGATTTATTTCTATTGCAATTCAATTTGGTGTAAAAATAAAATGTGCGTTGGTGACACGAAACTTTACTTGAGCGAACCTTCCAATTTCTATTATGGCAGATTATCATTAAATGCATGGATTTAAAAACCCCATTTATAAGGATCATCTTTTTTAAATGGAAATGGCTCACGAATTTCATATAAGTACAACATTGGATAACTAATCATAAACAACAACATTATGTAATGGTTGCATGAAAACGGATGTATGATCAGCAACATCGGCCATTAGTATTGTTTCTGTGCACCGTACCTACTTTTATCAGCTAAATGTGCTGATAAACATCACTTAATTTGAATAATTGTTTCACATTAGTCTGTTTTACCTTTTTAAATTAAGTTTCTATAGAATTCTTTTCATACAATGGTGGTCGGATAATTGGAAACACCAGTCCACTTTCATAGAAACGGGTAACTTTCAAACCTTAGTTCTCCGCCAGTGATTGTTCGAGCGGTGATCTGATGATGACTATCCATGGAGTGAATGGAGGACATCCAGATCGCTATAGTACACACCCGACAGATCTGATCAGCATTTTTAGAGCTGTAAGGATAAGAATTCTCAGTTTCAGGATGTCCATACATTTTAATGCTATTTTCTCGATTTCTCGGTTCGTAGTAAACATATTAAAAAGTTAGAAATAAAACACTTTTTACGGATTACAGCGCGTATATTATTAATTCAGGTGTTGTTTTGGAATTATTTAGTTTGTATTTATTGGTTTTTTAGAATTCCCGACGTTTCGACACCTTTCCAGGGGCCGTGGTCACGGGAGGACTAAAGCAAAAAGGGCTGCTCATATTTTTATGAAATTACCCGCTCGAAATTTTATAAAAATGTATTCAAGTTTATTAAATTATTTTATAGCTGCGTTCTGATTTTAATAATTATTACCGAATTAAATTGAATAAAGTTAATTAGAAAACAAGATCTAGCTACTGAATCTACTACCAGTTCACAAATTGGGAGGCCTCTGAGAGAAAGAACTGGCGGAAGAAAACTCAGAGAGGTTGTGTCGACCTCCCTTTTGATCCCTATTTACAGAACGAACTAACTATATCTTTAGATCCTGCAGTGTGTGATTTGGGATGGGATTTTAGTTGATGGATTATGGGGTCCCAAGCTGGTGGTACTCTCCAACTTACTATACTTTCAATAGAGATGATGGTTGGAGAGTACCACCAGCTTGGGACCCCATAATCCATCAACTAAAATCCCATCCCAAATCACACACTGCAGGATCTAAAGATATAGTTAGTTCGTTCTGTAAATAGGGATCAAAAGGGAGGTCGACACAACCTCTCTGAGTTTTCTTCCGCCAGTTCTTTCTCTCAGAGGCCTCCCAATTTGTGAACTGGTAGTAGATTCAGTAGCTAGATCTTGTTTTCTAATTAACTTTATTCAATTTAATTCGGTAATAATTATTAAAATCAGAACGCAGCTATAAAATAATTTAATAAACTTGAATACATTTTTATAAAATTTCGAGCGGGTAATTTCATAAAAATATGAGCAGCCCTTTTTGCTTTAGTCCTCCCGTGACCACGGCCCCTGGAAAGGTGTCGAAACGTCGGGAATTCTAAAAAACCAATAAATACAAACTAAATAATTCCAAAACAACACCTGAATTAATAATATACGCGCTGTAATCCGTAAAAAGTGTTTTATTTCTAATGAACTGTACGCGCGAAAATCTTAGAAGTGTATATATTAAAAAGTTCTTAAAACGTTGATCAATTCAGTTGCGTGTATATAGCGCTCTTGATCTCCTCCATTGGCCGGGTGGTTTGTTAATAGTAGGTAAATTAAAACACAGTAAATACAGTAATGTAATCTGTGTCTGGGTTCTATTTCTAAGTATTTAGTCCAATACCGATAGTCGGAAAGGTTATCTCTGTCTCGCTCGGCGCGACTCATTAAGACAGTGACAAGCATTAAATAGTATCTTCGAATTTGTCGTTCATATCGGACTGAACGTCAGAATTCGGGTGCTGATATAGAAAAACATTTTCTTTGTTCTGTGAGTAAGTTATAGTTACCGAAAATTAAGTAATAAAAACACATAGTCAATACTTATTAATATAAATATACATTATAAACAGTTATAAAATTAGAAATGGCTAGCTTTTACATTACATATTTTTGTACTCCTTTTTGCCGTATTTTTTTTGAAAGTTTTCGTTTTCTTGGCGTTTCTTCGGTAAGTGAATTTGAAGTCTGTGTAGACATAGACAAGCAAACTTGCTTTTCCATTGATTGTAATGGTTCTGTTTGGGTTCCAACGGTGACATATTCTTTGTTATTCGACAATGTATCTTTGTCTTTACCTTTGCCTTTCATTCGTGCGGATGTTGACTGTACTTCTGAACTACATGACTCTTCTTTGATTCTTGTGGATGCAGACTGCGTTTCTGATGAAGATGAGCCTTCTTGAAGTTGGTTGTGTAAAACCTTTGATGGAAGAGCAGTTTCTTTGAGATGTTTAATTATTTTAATAGAAGAATCTTCAAAATGTGCAGAACAAACTAAATGGCTACTCTTCTTCAAATTTTCTTTTTGTAATAAGTCTTCTCTATCAATTAATGTCAACCATTTCCGGCGCCTAAAATATGAAAATAAAACTTGCGTTAAAAAATCTATTAGGTATGTTAATGTTTGGATTTCATATATTTCCCATTTTTATTATTTTATTTAAGTACTTAGACTGTTGGGGAAATAAAACAAGATTTTTCCTATTAGCTCTCAGTCTACACATGTACATGTAGGTATAATCAAAGTCATAACCTGCCATTTCTATAGCTAACCGTAAATCCTATTATTTGCATTTGCATTTTGCAAATAAAAGCAATACTGTGTAGTTATAGATGTACAATAATGTACGTACAGTCATACGCACTAGTTGACTACTACCTATACTATACCAATTGCGTAGAAGGAAACCGATGGTACAGTCAACAACAACATGAACTTCACATGTTAAAAACAAATTCACTTGCAAGGATAGCACTAAAGTTCTTTTTTCACCTGCCTCTGCATCTACCGTATATTCCGCCTCATGTCATGATGAAAGACAAACAACGTAAAAATTTTCCACAGAAGATGATTGTGTTCTTCAATTGTGAGACTTTTGGATAATCCAAGACAATACATACAACTGAAGGCAAAAACATACTATTCTGTCGTGTTGTGTCGTGTCGCCTTGTGTCGTGACGGTCGGTATGCCTGTGCATACTAGTGTGTCGTGTCGGGGCGCGTTCTGTCGTTTTAGAAACACTCCACACCACAACACCACACAACACACTGTAATAATGTGTTTCTGGCCATGCTAAATGTGTGAAACCGATACGCTTCTGTCACGACACGACACAACACGACAGAATAGTATGTTTCTGCCTTTAATCTAGAAATAAACAGCCCATAGCATTGTTGACTGTACCTACCTTATTATAGATTTATTTATTTACCTTTCGATGTCCTTTGGAAGTGTGAAAAACGTGAGGTTTATATTCTTGATATTATTATTTAAGCAGCCGAATGCGATACAATATGCCTTCATTTTTTTATAGTTATTAACCGACAAACGGACGACGCGGTGCGTGAGTGTAATTGACGTGCAACCCGGGACGACGCGTGGGAACCCTCTGAATTCGTCCGGCCAGACGGACGAGTAGATAGCGCCCGCCTCGCCACCCGCCCCGCCCCGCCCCGCCGCGCCGCGCTGGCCACGCGTACTGAAGCTATACGAGCCAAGCCTAGTAGCAATAGGTGAATAGGTCTGTCAAACGGCCATCTTGGTTCGCATTGCGCTTCCTAACGACGTCGCTTAACTGTCGATTATCGTCATATATCCGTAAGTATATGTATAATGTATAAAGTTAAACGAGGAACCCAAAAAATATTATAGACGATCATGATTTTTTTGCTGGCAGTACAAAAATGACAGCTAAGCCGTGAAGTTGTCAGTTAATCCTATCCTATTCATTGGCTCGCATAGTACAGAACAGAGTACGCCTGGCCCCTATCTCACAGACGTGACAATTGTAAATGACAATGACAATTTGGTGTCCATGGCGTCAGCCAATTTGAAACTAGAAGAAATACTGATCAAAATACTCAGAGACACAGCAACGTATCAAAATGTCATTGTAATTTACAATTGTCACGTTTGTGAGATAGAGGCCCTGGTCTGCACGCAATACTCGATTGTTAATTATTTGTTGTTAGATTTTAATTATTATGTATGCTATGTAGTCGAGAAGAAAGAATAACAAAATTTTAAAATATACTTTTATGATGCTTTTTAGCACAGCCATTTCGGTGTTAGTAAATCTGAATTACATGTGGTCTGATGTGTTCTGGCAAATAAACTTATCTATCTACACACTACTCTTATTTTTCACATTATAAATGGGGCATCCAGATACATTATATAGTTTATTAGAACATAAACATAAACCTTGGTATAAATTAGTCCTTGACTTATTTCTAACACATGTTTTGCATTTAATCAGTTCACACAAACAATAGCTATAGTTAAATTAGAATTGTAAAGAGTAATCCCAGTCACATCGACTGCAAGGCTCATAAACCCCTAGACACAATAGTTCCTATTGTTTTTTAATTTCTATGCCCTTTGTAGTGTATAGTATAACCACAGACTATTAAATTTGACCTCGTTGATTTAAATATATCGTTGAGGTTTACTAAAATATCTCCCAACTACATATTTTAAAAGAGTTATTTTTCTAGGTTATAATTTCGCAATTGAATTTATTTGATAGTTTATATTATAAAGTCAAAGCAAAAATTCTAAAGTAATAAAAACACATTTTAAAAAGTTAATATTCTACTACTATTTATGAGCGAAGCCTTGACATTCAAGGGGTTTATTTAATGTTACAAGTTATTAGATATTATCGCATTGAATTGTTAAACACATCAATTTATTGTGAGTTATTGAATAATTTTTCTGAACTTTATTTAGTTATTGTAACTGAAACTTATATCTTTTTGTTGTTAAAGGTCATGACTATATGCAATCGCTACCCTATTAGGTATCGAAATTAAGGAACTACACTGTACGGCACTACGTATTATTAACTTTTTTTATACGTAAGTACGTCTCTTTTTTAAAGTTCCGTACCCAAAAAGTAAAATAGGGACCCTATTACTAAGACTTCGCTATCCATCCGTCCGTAACACGATGTCTGTCCGTCTGCCACCAGGCTGTATCTCATAAATCGTGATAGTTAGACAGTTGAAAATTTTTCACAAATGATGTATATCTGTTGCCGCTAGGACAGCAAATACTAAAAAACAGAATAAAATAAATATTTAAGGGCATACAGCAAACGTGAAAAAAAATGAAAGTAAACTTTTACCCTATACCATTATGGAAGCCGTAATTCCAAAACCAAATGTTTTTTATTTCACTTCGATACGCTAAGTATTTACAAAGTTATTGTAAATAATTAATCTGCTTAAAACACTATTGCGTTTGCATCGGCGCCATGCGTCCTTTCCGAACGAGACCAGCGATAGAATGAAATCAGACGACGTCATCGTATCTTCGAGCCTGTCACCACGGTAGTGATCACTTGCTCAGTGCCTGTCATGAAAACATTAGCGTGTGTTCATTTTAACGAATCTTTTAACATTTATTGTATGTAAAGAAGGGCTACAGAAAAAAAATAATGTCATAATTTTAAGTTAAAATGTATGTGTTAAAAAAACTGTTACCAAGCCATTTGATCACATAGGTATGTACCTATGTGATCAAATAATTTCAGCATCCTAGTTAATTAATACCATGCAGTGGACGAACTGCTATTCCCTACGCTGTGTCGATCCCGCTGTATTTCGCCGTCCACCGATGCGTGAAGTCATAAATCGCGACCCGCGGTCGGTTGTCAGCGCGTAATGTATAGCCAGCCTTTTACTGCAGCCCTTTGAGTTATGGCTACCAGCCATTTGAAATAATATTAAGCGGATCCGAGATGGCTCCTAAATTATATTTATGGGGCGCTAATCGGGCTTGTGACGTCATGCAAAAACATTTATGAGTCCAGTGACAATTTAATTAAGTATGAGTAGATATTATTATAAAGTGTAACACTTAAGATTTTTTTTTATTTTTTTTTTATTTTACAGACTAGCTTCCGCCTGCGACTTCGTCCGCGTGGACATTCGAGAAATTCCTTAAGGAACCTTTGAACAGGCTAAAAAGTATTCTCTATTTCTCGCAAGGCAAGACTTTTTTTTAACGCTAAAATAAAAATCTAAAATAAATTATTGTAAGTCCAACTGGCATTTTGAAGTGTCTACTAAGAAAATTTAGAGGATAAATCGGTCAATGCAAATCTCTGTTTTAAAAGAAGTTTCTTTGATATTTTTTCTCTGTTAAAAAAGTTAACGAATTGTGTTTCTGCAACTAATAAAATGAAGTCAATGAAATAAATAATCATGTTTGTCCGACGGTTCGCTCTCACAAAAATGTTAGAAATGGGTTCTATTGGTTATTATTAAACACCCCAACCACTTTTTCAAAATATTTAGATTGTACAGTCACAACTTCTACAACTTTCCATACAAAAGTCCGAACAGCTGATCGAGTCGATTTTTTTCTTGTCTTTTGCGGAAAGTCGTAGAGCAATCGTCGTTGTTTATGATGTTAGTAATCCACTGCTGCGAGGTTATTGGTGCTCTACAAACAACTCTGTATTATCTATCTTTTCCATGCTATGGAGCTTACAATAGCATAAAAACCGCATCTCCCTTATCCGTACTGGAATTTCGTAAATACATAAGTCATGTGTTATTTTTGGTATAAAACTACAACTTTGATCTAATACCGAGTAATTATTAAGTAAACAATAAATTGATAACTTGAATGCGTACTTGTAAAACCTACATCCTTATTACTGCTACATCGTATAAGATAAACTTAATAATGTATGCAACAGTAATTATGCTTTCTTTGTGTCTTAAGTGTCAAGGTGACCGTAAACAGACGGAACCATTCACTAAAATCACTGATTGTCGTAATGTAGCGAAATGAATGAACGCAAATTAAATATTTCACTTTTGATAATATACATATAGACACTCTTTATTTATTTAAATAACGTTATTTGCCGAAGTGAAGCACATTCGATTGCATTTGCATTAAACCACAACATAAGTATTAAACTCGAACTTAAACTCAAAGTTGTCAAGGTTGTTACAAGCACTTGTGAATGTCAAAGAAGCAACGCCATCGGTTCGCGCGCCCTAAGCGGGAGACCATGTGACGAGAAGAACCGGCTGAAACTCTACAAGGGCTGCTTTTTCTCCCTATATATTTCATACAGAGTAATCAAATTGAAAAATGACCTCAGCATTTAAAGTGAGGTCATTTTCAATCACAAACTAACATTCATCCTAATCCCTATGTCAAAATCAACATTGATCCTTTAGCTACTTTTTTACACCTACCAATCCGCATGAGGCAATGTGGGTTATTATGGCCTCCTTATCCATCCATGAAAGTCTGTGCCGCACAGTCAGCCATTAAAGTAATCTGATGATGATGAAGACACCCATGGGATGACACTGGAAGGACATATTTGTTTTAAAAAAATCTCGACATATAGGTACGAAATTAATCAAAACATATTTTTTACCTCCAATAAAGTATCATTAACCCTATAATGTCGCGGGCGCCGCAAGACCCCGAAAGATCACGGCTGGCAATAAAGCGCGCGAACCTTTCCCGCCATTTTGAAAGGTTGCGCTGAACTTTGCCTTGCGCAAGGGAGCACCGCGCTTCCTCCGACACATAAATCAGAAAACACCTTTGCAGCAACGTAGCTCACCCGAGGTCAAATAATATTATACGAAATTTCCATTTTATTATCATTCTGTACATTTTAAGAATGTTCACTTTCAATTAAAAATACCTACTTATATTAAAATTGAAAAGCCATATCCAGTAAATATTTATCACACACACCCTCCTACACACACTCACTCACTTTCACTTTAAACAAAAGGAGGAACTACTTATTACTTACACAAATCCCCTTTGAATAGTTTAGATATTTTTTCTTTATTTTGTATTACTGATCCGATCCGTTAAAGTGTAAGCACAAGCAATTTTTTACTATTTTATAAGGTTGGATCCTAGGGAAGAGCGCTGTACAGTAGTCTGAGATACAGGTTCTTCGACCTAGTTCAGACACAGATGATTAGAAATGTATAATTTGCCTATTTACCTGTAATGATTGTACTGTGCTTTGTAATTGGAAATAAATAAATATTATTGAATAAATATTATTATTATTAAACTCAAAAAACACATTTCAAAGAATATTTATTTACAGCAAAATGTATTGAACTGTTTTTGATTCAGGAACCTACTAGTTAGCTTAAGTTCAACAAACCGTTTAGCTCCACATTAATTAGATTTCGCATTACATTCTAATTAAAACTACGTTAATAACTAATAATAAAGTTAGTCCAATATCTAGATTATGAGGGTTCGTCCCAGATCAATTACGATTACTCAATGGTCTCCGTTAACCCTCTAATGCTCGCATTACGCGGGTCAAATGCACCACTGGGACTGATGGCGATGGCGGCCTCCTTCAATAAATATAATATGTAGCTGATAACTTTGAAATACGACCGTTGCTAGTTAGACGAGTACCATTTTATTATGTTGCCTTTAATATTTGATCTTGTTTCCATCTTTTCAGTTGACTTGTCTTTTGATGCGGGCGGGTTTTTTAGTTTTTTAAATTTATTTATTTTTATGTCTTTTTAGTTATTATATATTTCGGCCATGATATACCTTTTTGAAATCCTTATGATAAGCCCTTTAATTTGCACCGCACAGCCCACACCGCACACCGCACAGCCGCCATGTTGGTTTTTTTATCGTCACTTACCTAAGAACACTTGGGCTTTCAAGACAAATCTAACGATATATTAATGATAGATATCCCTTTAGCCGTTTAAAAGATCTGAGGTAATAAAGAATATTACATATAAACATACATACATACATGCAAGATACTCGCGAGATACATAACCCTTTCCTTGCAGTCAGGTAAAAGTATGTCTTGTTTGTTACTTGATTTCCGCAATCCATGAACGTTAGAATGTTTAAATAAAAAATGCTAGATTTTGATTCATTTTTAAATAAGTAATTTATTTAATTGAATTCCATTTACTCTGTGTAAAAATATTCATTAATTACCTACATTGTTAAATAAAACAAAGAATCAGTCAACTTTGCGAAATTTGCCTCCTATAAAACAGAAACAAAAGAGTCTAAGCCCACAAATACGGTTTTTGTTTACAAACGATAATTAACAACAAACTCGATTAATCTGTTTGTTGCCCTGGATGTTGATCCGGGAACATCGATGGCATCAATTAATCACCATTTGAGAGCTTCCCATATGCCCCCCGTCGGGAGGGGTGGACGGGCTGATACGCCAAATTAACTGATGCCGTTGAAGGGTTAATATGAGTTTTATCTTGCCAACCCTCCGCTGCCGCCGTCGGACGTTAAATGAGATAGCGCTATGTGGGTACTATTACGAACTTTCACTGTAAATACATACGTGTACTTACTTAATTACACTATACAACCTACGATTTAAATAAATAACAGCGAATCAAGTCAGGACGTAACGTGAGAGGTAATATTTATCATTTTATCAGTGTGAGAATGTAGGTAGCCTCTTACATCTTAATACAAGTATAAAAAAACGACTGCCCTGCCAAAAAACAAACTAAAAAGTTTAATAACAAGAGTCATTGCAGTCGCGAATTGTCATTTGTCAATCTGTTCTGTGAACGATTTTTAATCAATGAGGTCCCCCGACTGCAATGAAATTTGTTGTTTAACTTTATAGTTCGTTTTTGGCAAGGCAGTCGTGTTTATAATATTCTTTTCTAACTTTCAATCAAATAAACTTATTTGATTTTATTACAATTATATTTTAGTGACAAATTTTATAGTTTTGGAATGTGTTCATCGAGACCTTTCATTTGGTACCCATATTGTATTTATTGAGGAAAAATTCTTTTTTACATTACAAAATGGCGTCGTGCAGCCGACATTTTTGGTTTTTTTTTTCAAAAAATCTTTAGCCAATTTCACTCGGGGTAATGTAAGGATTCTAATGATACCTCACACATCCAAATCTGTTCAGGCATTAGAAGTTACGGTGGAATAAAGAAACCGACATACATACAAACATACATGAACCCTGAACACAATGCACTCTTCTTTTTGGGCAGTCGTGTAATAAAGAAAACGAACTAGTTTTTTTAAACTTCCTGGTGTGTTTCGGATTTCATTTATTTCTGTCAAGGTACAAGCACGTTTATACTATGTAGCATATCATATACTTACATATAAAGAGACGGATGTCCCTTTGTCCGTCCCTTCGTTTAGTTTCCAATTAGAGAGGGTCACTTGCGACGACCGACTCCTTCGGGTGCACTGCCTCATCCACAGCTGTTTCATTTCAGCCCAATTATTTTATCATCACTCATTTGAATGTGTTTACAGTAACATTGAAGAAAATACAACTATCATGAGTTTAGTTTTAGATAACTTATACAATAACGTAACAAAAAATAACTTAAAAGAGTTTTTTTTAAATCAAGTTACTTGTTTTATTAAGACAGTTAGAATAGATGCATTATATATATTGTGGATATTGCAATCATATCATATAAGAGAACAAAAGAAATTCATAGTGAGAACATTAATATTAAATTAAATACGTACTACGCGTTCACTTCATCATTGCCGCTACCTCCCGGCCCGCTTCGTCAAACCGCACCCCCTGCGTCGCCTTTCTAGTACGGCTAGCAACGCAAAGCTTAATTTTTGTTTCTGTTGATTTAATCATTACGTTCATTATTTGTGTTGTTATAGTGATTAAAAGAGTGAAGTTTCTACATAATGGCGAACTTTGAACTTTGACTTTGACACTCTTTGAACAAGAAAAAAATTAAAAACAGTTGAAAAACATGAATACTTTTTGTCTACAGTATCGTTAGCTGTGACGTCATAACGGTCGTCGACGGCAATCACGAAGTGAACGCGTAGTACTCGTATGTTCGTCGTACCTTATGTGGTATTTACACGAGTCGACTTGACAGGCAACTTGATTAGCGTTTTTTAACGACAGTCGCTTGTAAAATCTAATCGCAAAAATAATTTCAATCAGGTGGCGAGTCGAAATTACAAGCGATTGTCGTTAAAAAGCGCTAATTGACTAAAATCGCCTGCCAAGTCGACCCATGTAAATACCGCCTTAAACAGATTATTTGAAATTCTGTCAGAAGCGTAGTTTCGTCCCAAAACTAAGTTTAATTCGAGGCCCGGAACTTGCCGTTTCGTACATAGGTAATGGAGGGCCGGATGCGCAAGCCATTCGTTAAACTAACGAAAGTTTAATAACTTTCACTTGAGTTATCCCAGGAATCGAGATGAGTTTGCTGAATGTCCATTTTAAAGTTTAAGTTAATTAGTTTTATCATATTCAATTTGAATTTTGTTCAAGTGAAAGTTTCAGCCGGTAATATTTCAATTGAAGCAGTAAAATTATTGATTTATTCAAGTAAGTATAACATAATGTCACAGGAACTAAACGCATTTAGTACCTGTGATTTTAATCTAATAAAATGCAACGCTAAAGTTTCAAAGTATAAACATAACTTTTGTAACTTGCGCGAAATAATAAACATCTTCTATAAAAAACCTAAACACCTATTCACTTCTAAGACTTTCGCGCGTACAGTTCATTAGAAATGAACACTGCAGGATCTAAAGATATAGTTAGTTCGTTTTGTAGATAGGGATTAAAAGGGAGGTCGACACAACCTCTCTGAGTTTTCTTCCGCCAGTTCTTTCTCTCAGAGGCCTCCCAATTTGTGAACTGGTTAGATTCTGTAGCTAGATCTTGTTTTCTAATTAACTTTATTCGATTTAATTCAGTAATAATGATTAAAATCAGAACGCAGCCATAAAATAATTTAATAAACTTGAATACATTTTTAAAAAGTTTCGAGCGGGTTATTTCATAAAAATATGAGCAGCCTTTTTGCTTTAGTCCTCCCGTGAGCACGGCCCCTGGAAAGGTGTCGAAACGTCGGGAATTCTAAAAGCCAATAAATACAAACTAAATAATTCTAAAACAACACCTGAATTAATAATATACGCGCTGTAATCCGTAAAAAGTGTTTCATTTCTACTAAACACCTATTCTTTTTCACTTTCTGAGCTGCAGCTTTGAAACATAGTATGTATGTAGCTCCATTCTTAACTGAAACCATGGGATATTCGAAAATAAATTAATTTGAAACTTATCTGTGAAATGGGCCTAAATAATAAAAAGCCAATGTAAAAATTCAAAGTATTTCAAATCATTTACTCCAATCTGTGATGAGTCAGGAAGGTAGTCCTGGAGCCATAACCCTGATAAAAACCACGTTAGTGTCGGTTAATCTCCTAACTAATAAACTGTTGGGTACGCCATTAATAATATCAACCTGCGATTTAGTGATGTGCTACGAATATCAGTATCGACGACCTCCGTGGTTAATACACCGGTTTTTAGGTATCTCTGAGGTCCCAGGTTCGATCCCCGGCTGGGTCAATTTAGAAAACTAATCTTGGCTCAGAGTGCTTTAGCTACTTACTTTGTAACCAAAGCAATGTTTGTGATGTTGCCTAATATTTATCAGTATGTGACATTCTGTTACTTGGTGTTTAAGATTACGCTGCTGTTGAAAAGATAAGAAAATGCTAATAACTTCAAGTGTTGTGTGTTTTAAAGTGAGTCATTAATGCAATGTAAAAAGTGCATAATTTATGCAAAGAATTCTATTAGCATTAAGTACATTACAAGAAAAATATATATAGATTATAATATAATACAACATCAAACATAATTTACTTACTGTTGGAAATATTTTCATAAAAAATATAGAAAGATAATTTTTATTACATTTAACAAAATATAACCCCTAATCACTGATTTGTTACCTAGAAATGTTTTAAATATTTTATTAGATATCTAAATATTGTTACAACTATAAAACTCTCTCTCCCTTTCTCTCTCTCTCTCTGATACTAGATATTTTATCACTGTGAAATATCAGTTGCTACATACCTATAGTAAGTCGCAGTACCTATTCACAGTCGTTCTATTTTACGAGCACCGCATCAAAATCGTTACAGCGGGTAAGATGGCTGCCATCCACGTAAAACGATGCGGGTTTTACAGGGACAGTTATTAAAGTGCCTTATCGAAATATTTTGATATATTTTGAGAGATAATAAGTTTTTTTTTTCATATAAATATGTCTTCACATTGTTATGCCTGTCAATGTGCATGCGGCTAGATAGTACTTAAGTCGCATGTAATGAAAATGTAACAAATAAAATAATTAAATATTTTTTGAACAACTTTTTGTATAGAATCAACCGTGAAATCGTGAAGAAAGTTACAGCTGTTTTATACATACATTTACCACAGTTTAAATTTTATTATGCTAGTTTTCTATATAAATAAATTTTATTTTTATAAATTTGGTGCACTGAATATAGATTTCAACTTTTTTACATTATTGTAGTTAATTAAAAATCTTTTGTTCTAAACATTATTCGGTGTAATCAGCCCGCATCTAAACTCGCCGACTCCCCGTTTGTATCGGTGCGTTTAACATAAAAGCGATAAGGCCAGTTTCCCGGCCCACTTGCCCACTTGCCCAGTAGCCCACCACAAAGGACTGCTCGACACTGGCCAGTAGTGCTCAGCCGACTGTATCTGTAGCTGTTCCCGTTGTTACACACGACACGAACAGAACTGGCGACACATTTTTCATACGTAATATAGGTATGTGGTGTTGCTGCAGGTTATAAGTCAAAAATTTAAGTCAGTGCATTGGGTCGGAATCCCAAAGGTGCGGGTTCGAGTCCCGTCTGAGGTGCTACGGGTGAGTCGATCTTTTCTAGTATTTTCTCTAATATTATTTATCTTAATATAAAAACAGCATTGTGAATGCGAAAAATCTAAATTTAATAAGTATAACTTATTATCCTGTGATATTTACAGGTTAAGTTTGACTTAACTCAGGCTTCCCGCCCACGAGTGATTAATCGCCGAGCTTTTTTTTTGTCGCAGAGAATAGAACTTACAGAGTTCAATACGTAAACGCCCACGAGCTACAAAAAGTAGCTCAGCGACTAATTGCTCGAGAAACGACACCGACAATAGTAACAACGGGTTTACTTAGCCAGCGACAAAAAAACGCCGCGATTAACGCCGCGATAATCGCAGCTACAAAAAGTCTATCGTGGGCGGAAAGTCTCTTTTTTTTGTTCGGTGCAAATCAAATAAATAATTCAAATAATGAAAGCACTATAACGACAATATACTCATATATTGGAAACTGCCCCCAAAATTATTTCGATATAAAGTTTTATAAGAACTACGGGTGGCCTTATCATTGAAGAGTATTTCTTCCGGACGACTATTAGTATGTACAAAAGGGATCCATACCTTCCGATTTAGGATGTCGGATCAATCCTACAGCGTCTTTAGAGTTCAATATTTCACTAAATTAATGTATTTTTGTACAATATTCAGCTCTAAAGACGTGACGATATTCCTTAATAGATAAGTGTCTTACTAAAATGAAACACGGATTTTTTTTTTCATGGAAAGTTTACGTTGACATTGTTTCCGCCACATTTGTTTTTAATTATGATCGTCCAACGTCATTATGGTGTAATGCACACACAGGCAGCACTTCCTTGATGGTATCGCGCGATCCTGATAGGCGATAATGCGACTCATATACACCCAGCACTAACTTTTGGGTCGCCGAACGGTAAATGATGCTTTCCGCACATTACTCTTTGTAAAAGGAACAGTTTACATTTATTAGTAGTTTATGATACAAAGTTTGCAATGAATTTTAAAAACCTTAACAACCGTGTGCCATACAACGTTTTTCAATATATTTGCGAGAAAACATTATAGGTACCTTCTGAAATAAATTAAAAAATCCTTAAACAAAAACGCACGGTGGGTGACGTGCGGTAAAATTAACTTTCCGCACGCTGTACTGTCATCGAAAACACACATTTCTGAGCAACTTACGTATTGAATTTTTTTTATAAAAAATGTATGCTAAAGAAATCACAGCTTTTTTGTTTAATTTACTCCTTATATCCTACTAATATTATAAATGTGAAAGTTTGGATGTTGAGACGTTTGTAACTCAATTACGTAAAAACGGCTCAACGGATTTGGATGATTTTTGGCACACAGATAGTTCATAGCATGGATACTTTAAAACAAAGGATACTTATGTCCAGGTCAAAGTTTTCCGGCGGTAGCTACTTTAGGAATTAAAAAGAAAACTCTTATTTCCCGTTACTACATACGACCTCTATCTGCATGTTTTCTGCGTTCAAATAAACAACGAGTTTTTCAGTTTTCCCAATTAAGACAATAATGTATCTTGTCTATTCCTGGCATGTTTTTTTGCGTTTTTATAACTTACGAATTCTTCCCAAAAAAAGTTTGAAAAAAATTTTTTCTCTCACAAATAAACAACGAGTTTCCAGTTTTCCCAATTAAGACAATAAAGTATCTTGTCTATTCCTGGCCCCGCGGTCATAACCCTACATTTAAATACACTCAAAGCTATGAATACCAAAATTTTCCATTATTCTTTCAACCCTTAATAACTTACCGTAAATTAATTTCTTTGACAAAAACTCATAACGAAACGGCCATTAATAACCTTTGAACTATGAATTATTATTTCAATAAAAGTGCGACAAGGATGGCTATCACAAAACAAGCGGTGTATGAAAGGGATGGAGACAATTCTTTGTTTTTGTTAACAATAAGTGGGCAGATTTACGAGGTACAAGTTTGGCCATTAGAACAATGTATTGTCTGTCCGTGTGTTACGTAACGTAACTAAGCTGAAAACAATACTCTTTTAGATGTAAATAGTATAGTAGCCTTGTTTGACATATAGGTCTATATTAAAATGAGTTTTCTGTTTATCGTATTGTCTGTGTATACTTTAGAAAGGTATCGTTGTGCATAACGCACATTTTTATAGTAATTTATTGTCTTTTGTTAAAATCTGTCACGTTTGACGTCGGCGTTTTCTTTGTGTTTTTTGCTTTGGTTGTGATAATTTGTGCTTTAAAAGTTTTGTTTTGTTGCCTTATTATAATACATTTTTTCCCATTACGTAGCCGTCTTTTAATTAACCAGCATACAGTCCATCATTCACAATCGTAATATTAAAAATACATTCGAATCAAAAACATTCAATGATCTTTAATGTAAACTTTAAAAGGCACGTTTAAAATATGAATTTTATATACAAGGTGTTACAAAAATACCCCTAATGCTGAATATGGTATATAGGGACCATCAAACTGAACAACTTTTACTATGGGACCAACTGTGAAATCGCGAAAAAAAATCAGCTGTTTCATACAAAAATTAAAATCGAAAATATCAAAATGTATGAAACAGCTGATTTTTTTTGTGATTTCAGAGTTGGCCCCATAGTAAAAGTTGTTCAATTTCATGGTCCCTATATACCATATTCGGCATTAGGGGTATTTTTGTAACACCTTATTAAATTAATACATAAATCCTTAAAAAAACTTTAATTTTTAAGTAAAGAATTTTGTATTTTCTATAGATTTTGTTAAAAAGATTAGACATTTAGTGTTTACCTTTTTATTTCATTTGATTGCAATGCAGCACTAATATTAAAGCTGTGAAAAAATCAAACTCGTAAGTTAAAGTAAAAAAAGATACGGCCGTTTATGCTGCAAAAAACGCATATTTCGACACTTTCAAGGGAATCGAAATTTATGGGGTACTTATTGTTGATCTAGAATTATAAAATTTGGCAAGTAATATTATCTTGAACTACAAGTACAGGGAAAAATCTGAAAACTATTGTAATTAAATCACAAAAAAATTTAGGGAAAATCGAAAAGAACAGCGAGACTCCTGAACTATTTGTACATAGTTTGTATAAAACCCTCGGAGGGCGAGCTCGCACTTGTCCGGTTTTTAATATTGAAATGACAAACATTAATTTATCAGCGACGAACATTTGCTTTTAACTTCCGTTTTTAACAAAACACGCGACACCGCGCACAAAATGCTGTCATTAACACAGTTTTATTATGTAGGCTTTAATTAATGATAACAGTTTCATTTATCGTTAAAACCTATGCAGCTTGATTAGTTATTTGGCACCAATTGCAATTGTTAAGCGACGCTAGGAAAGGCCTGTATTAGGATGGCCGGTGTATTATTATTATTATTTATTAACTTTACTTTTTTATTCACTTTCTAATTCTTTTTTTTTCTATTATACTCGGTAACCTTTTTATGTCTGCAACTAAAAGGCATATCATTTTACAATACAATTAATTAATTAATATATAAATATTTGACAACATCACATACATTACTCCGATTACAAAGTAAGTAGCTAAAGCACTTGTGTTATGGAAATCGGAGACAACGGTGGTATCACAAACACCCAGACCTGAGCCAATATAGAAAAATTCGAAATAATTGTTGTTTTTATTCATGCAAAAAGTATTTCTTAATTATGGGGCTCATCATATCTATCTTAACCTATCTTCTATGGTTTTCAGAGGTTTGGATAAGGTAAAATTTTTAACCGACTTCAAAAAAGGAGGAGGTTCTATGTTCGTCTGTATATTTGTTTTTTTTCTGTTACAAGTTACAAATCCCAATTGGAACCACTGATTGCGGCAATTTGCTGCAGTGGCACCGATCGGTCTAATAGAAAAACTTACAGCAGTTATGTACCAACGTCAGTACATAAGTAATATTGCAAAATTCATTGAATTACTCGTAATTTATTGACAATTATACAATATTATGAAGCCGCTCGGTGGCCACATAAATAGCTGTAATTTGAATATGCCGATGCATAATGGCTGTTATTCGTTTCTCAATGCATTTGCAATGTTAATTGACGCAGAATTACGTCGATTGTTAGCCGGTTGTATGTAAACAGTAATAAATTGTAATCAAGACCTTTTAGGTTGTCAAGCCATGAAAGGTAGCGAGAGAGATTTTGTCTATTGTATGTACTAACTAAATAGTCAACAATAAGGTTTAAAATTATATTCACAGACATGGCAATGACTCCTCAACTTCGCCCTGCCCCCGTATTACAATCTCTTAAAACCTGCCAGTTTTCTGTATGGCTATCAATGCGTCTCTTTTATTTGCTATACAGCGAGAAAGAGATATTATTATAGCAATTCATAAACCTGGCAAGTTTCGAGGGTACATCGCATAGGTTTTGATTTATGACTCGAGTATGATTAGTGGAAATATGCGACATCGTATCTTTTGATTGAGTAAACTTAGGAATCTAGCAACAACTCCGACTTCATATCAATTACATCTGATACCTGCTACACGGGATCTTGATATAAAGGGTGATTACAAACAGACAGACAAGATGAGATGGGCAACGAAGTGATATCATAACGCACTAAGTTCACAGAGGCATTCGCATGCGGCAGTGAATCAACGAAAAATGTGTCAGTACTCAGTTGTATGGCAGCGTTTCTCATGTGGTATGTTTCACTCTACTATTAGCAAGATCACAAAGTTGCGTCTTTTTTCGGCACAGTTTCGCGAGTATATGCGGAATGGTCGTTACACCGATTAAATTTCGCAGATGTTTCGCTACTGCAAGGGATTCGCTGGCGCATGTAAATACGTCGGTGTACTATTAAGGGCGTAAAAATCAAAATAAAAAGAGATGGGACCTTGAAACAAGACTTCAACCCGCTACCGCTTATGACTTATACCTTGTTTGTAATCAGAAGTCCGCTCCGCTCTGCCGGTGTTATTTTTACTATTGTTAAGGCGGGTAGTCGCTAACTGGCGGCGGTCATGCGAGCTGTTGAAATCAATGATAGTAGGCTTAAATTATATTGTTGCACGATTGTACACGTGTCGAAATATTACCGACGTGTAGGTTTCCTTATTTGGGACTTGTCTTGTGGTATAAACTATATCCGAGAACCTAATCCACCTTTCAAACAAAAATCTTAAAATATGGTTGTTTATCTTACATATTGGAATTCATTTTATAATTTTTCGTAAGTAGTAAGTGTTTAAGGAATAGTTTCATAGGATGCGTCCCGATCATGCGATCCGATCCGCAGATCGCCGCGATCTATGCGATGTATGGAGTTCTCTTATCTCTTCCACACTGATTGCGTTTCAATCCCATAGATCGCAGCGATCTGAGATCGGATCGCATGACCAGAACGCATTCTATGTGTTTGAGCTCTAAATAGGTTCTTTCCTGATATTATAACCAAAAATAGATTCCATTAGAATATTTCACTTTTAATTTGTTTACAACTGCGAAATGTCAAATGGCTATACACGTGGAGCCATAACACATATAAAAAAAAAAATGACGCACAATATTAATCTGTGTATTAAGTTATTTATCATACGTGAGTCATAAAAATAGCCACTATAGTTCTCATATCGTGACACGAGTAAGTTAACCCCCCCTAAGAGACATATTTTGGTAATTCTAGATTTTCAAGCCGAACTGAACCTTATTGCTTTGTTTATAAAAGCTCCCAGGTCAGTAATGATGGTGTTCCAAGTGATTATGTGTATAATAGTAAGTAGGTATATAAATTGTGAGTGGTAGCCGCGGGGCGCATTTTATGTGTTTGTCTGTCCGACGGAATTCTGCCTCCGCTGTTTACTATGAGTACCTTGTACAATGGCGAGCAGGAACTGTGAAGACTTCCATATTTGGAGAAAAGGGATTATGCTAAGTTTTATTGTGAAAAATCCAGAAAAACAACTTGAAACACAGAAACTGTGATACATCAGCGAAACTATTGTAAAAAAGCGTGCCTGCATTTAAGATTAAAATGGTAAACCATTTAAATGCATTTATCGGAGCGTAAGACAAACAACACTTAATAAAAAAGTTCATTATCATCTTTTTTTATAAAGAGCAAAAATAATAAAAAACAAAACCGAAAATATTGACTTTAAAAAAGCTATAGCCAGTGTCAATCGGGGTGATGTAAGGATTCTCACACATCCAAATGTGCTCAGGCATTGGGAGTTACGGTGGACTAAAGAAACTCACATACATACAAACATACATGAACCCTGAACACAATATACTCTTCTTTTTTTGGGCAGTCATGTAAAAACCATCCAATTGTTTTTTTAATATTATCATAACAACAGCACCCTCATTTACATTAAAAATCCATAATGATTTCACCGGAAAACAAGGCATATTGCGTAATGTCTATTTATAACCAGAAATGTTTTTCTTATAATAATATGTCTTGATCTTTACCGGTCCGGATTGCCGATTTGAGCTTTTCCTTTTAACACGACAAGTTAACATAGTCAAAATTATGAAAGTATGATACTGTGACATCGTGTTTCAAGTTTTAATTGCGTAAGATGAGGAACTATGGACACTTAGCCTGACATTAAAGCTTTATCCTTTGATGATCTAAAACACGCTGCTCAAAATCATTTAAAATAAAAACACGGCATTCTTTAAATTACTTCTGTGTATTAAGTACTATTCAGTCGAAAGTGGGTGTCACTTAATTCACAACTCAGACAATGTACACGAAAGCCAACTTCAGAGTGCTAGTGCTGGTATACCATACATTTTTGAGTGAAGTTGCCGAGGACCACCGTAATTGTCAAATTAATCATATACTTACTTTACTCTTTGAATTAATCGCATTGTACTGTAAGTCCGTATACTATGTCCCAGGGTCGACTAATAATAGGTACTTCCTCGCGGAAATTACCGCCCTTTACCGCAGTAAAAAGTAAAATATAATGCCCGGAGGAATAAAATTACTCCACAAGGATGACAGAGCTGAGTAATCAAATTAAACGTTAATTCCTAAATCCTTTTAGGACAAGGTTCTGCGCTGATCTTTCAATCGTCTTAGCTTACAAGTTTGTTTACTGAATTTTTTTATACAATTCCGGTAGCTTTAATGTGGTATATTATTATTTTCACTGTATTTATTTCATAATGTTAAAGCTACGTCAAAATTAAAGAGACATCATCTTGTACAGACTCAGTAAAGTGGAAAATAAGAAGGAGAGTCGACTCAGAGGAAATTAGGAAAGTCTAAAAAAGAAGTCAGTATAAAATACATACAAAAAATAGTAAAATGTGTAAACTGTTTACAAATTAATTAATAATGTAACACTAAAACAATAAATCTGAACTAGATAAGGCACAGCGTGGTGGAATACGCAATCAAACCGATTTTTTAAATATTTAAAAGATTTTTAGTAACAGAACTGTGACACGAAACCAGCCCATTGCTGTCAGAATTTGTATCAGATGAGAATTTGGAGATATGAATATGCGTCAAAAGATTTTCCACCTGATTACATAGATAATTTGCTTTTTTCTTTCTAAATAATCTTTCAGAGAGCTCTGGAGAATTCGAAGGGCAAAGTTTTTGAGTTTGTTTTTCAACCCATTTCGTGGCCGACAGTGCACCCGCCATTTTTACGCTAACGTCCTGTGCGCACGCGACGGCGCCGTAATTCGGCCGCCCACTTCCGCGACTCTTAATAACCCCCTAATGTCCCCGCACCGCAGTTTTGTATTCTTCATGCGCCACGGGGTGACAGGTTCAATTGAGTTGTACAATATGACTCAGGGATTCATGAAACCACAAGAGTAGAGAGAATAGAGTAGAGTAGATATAGACGTAATTATTTTTGTTAACAATCTGTATCTGTATTGGTGATACCAATATTGATTGAATGGATAAAAAACACATAAACTTGCGGTAAACTTTTATATTGCAAAATGAAAACTTAAAAAACATGTAAGTATCTGAATCGGTGTGCAGAGAGCACAGACTAGTGTTTGCTTTATGGTCTGTGGCAGAGAGCGTCACCAAACCAAAGACGATCGTAATTATTATTTTTATCTCTATAGAGGTTGCATATCTCGTTATTTATTATTATTTCTCTGCATTTGTATCTTTACAACGCAAAGTTTCTAAGGAAGTAGCTAAGCTACGTTTATTATTTTCAACAGAGGAATATTACTGAAACGGGATTCTGGGAAGTGTAACAAAGAGAACTGGAATATAAATAAAATTCGCTGGAACTCTAGAAATGTTGGTCATTCTTTCACTTCTCGTTCAAATAGTAAAAAAAGAAAAAGTATATTTTCACTACTTTTTCTTAATTTAAAAAATACTTTTTGTTTAGAAAATGCTTACTGCTTTTTCAATTTAATATCAATCAGTGATCAGTTTCTGAAAAATGTTTGATGCTATCCAAAAAAAAATATCTCTATAGCAATTGATTTATTCAACCTAGGCACAACAAAAATTTTGTGACCTAGGTCTAGTTAACATAAGCAAACTCAACTGAAATATCACCATTATTGTCAATCCACAAAAGTTCCAAAAATTTTAAGGCAGAAAAGTATTTTTTTAAATTAATTTGATAATTTCGATCAGCGTAGCAATTATGGGCGGTGTACACCAGCGGTCGTAACGAAACCTATTTTACACGAAACAATCTGAAAGCGAGCCATTTCCCAAATTAACTTCTAAAGTAAGCCTTGATTAATAAACACAGATTTACTGAAGCTATCCTTTATTTAGATTAAATTTTCGGCAAATTCGTTCTTACTGTCATAAAGATAAGGTAGATATTCCGATTGTCGTGCGAAGTTGGTTGGTTCCAAAACGATGCGTGGTCACGACACAGCCTTAATCATGGATAGAAAATTATTTTTACATTTATGAGTTTGTAATTAAAGTACGAGTAGATAGGAGGCACGCACGCAGTACCTGCACTACACCCGCCGACTGATACGCTTCACAGAAGTCAAATATAACAAGTACAATTATTCACTGCGAAACATTTTTAGGGGACTATTGCACTAGTCTAGGTCAATAGTCCTAATAGTAGTAATTTTAGGGGACTATTGACCTCTAAGAACGGACTAGGTCCTAGTCTGTTCCGTCCGTCAAATAAAACAGGAACATTCAAAAGAATATTGTTGACAAGTTGAAGTGAAAATGAAAATATCTTCATTCAAACTCTACGAGTATAATCGTCAATATTTTCCTGCCGGCCATTCAAGAGAAGACTTTTTTTAACTGAATGTTTAAAAAGCATTTTTACATAACAAAAACAACGCTGGAAAAATTTATGCAACTCGCGTTAACCCCTATGGGATTTACACGGGGTGATTTTGCGGGTGACAATTGTTAGTCGATTTTGCCACCTCGTTGAAATTAGGTTTGCGTTTATATTTAACAAGCGATTGTCAATAAAACGCGATATTCGATTAAAATCAACCAGCAATTCGCCCGGAAAATCGACCCGTGTAAATCCCACAAGCGGAACTTACCTACAGCGATGTTTTTTAATTCTTTGTTTTTTTTCTACATGAAACTGCAATGCAATGACTAAGTTCTGTAATCCCTCACGTGTACTTTTTGGAAAATTAACACTATAAAACCCTTATTTTATTTACTCAAAGGAAAAAATATTGTAGTCTTTAGAGGGATCAACCCCCTCCCTAACTTTGCTCCCCGTTACATAGTTAGGCAGTCTGATTCCCTCAGGAAAACTTATGAGCCTAGAAATAGGGTTTCCTTTTACCAAAAATTAATAGGAAAGAAAAGTGCCCAACAATGCAAAAGTCAAATGTCTTATTGCAACAAGCAGGTCGTAGATAATAAGTTCTTATAAGTACTCGAAATATTCTAAACGCTTTATATATCCATTAATTGTTGCGACAAGACAAAATTAATTATTTTTTGAAAGTACTAGAATGGACTAGATTATACTCAATCAATACCTACTAAGGTATTATAAGTAGGTAATATATTATACGTATTACTAAAATAACCGCATTTTTTAGACAAAATAACAACGAAATTAAAACTTTAAACCTATTAAATAAAAGATCGTCTAAGAGTTAATAATACCAAGGTTGTTCATTATAAAAACTACACAATCGCGCTTAGAAACACCTTGGCTGCAACTTAAAAGTAGGTAATTAAGTTTAAAGTGCATTGGCCTCTTAAACTTAGCCGCCTCCATGCAACCGCGCGCATGCGGCGTTATACTGAAACTAGTAGAGAGTGTAACCTGCGCGGTTACTCCCGACGCGATCGAGATCAATTTCGAATCGAATAAACGTCGAACCATACTATGGAAACCGTTTTCAAAGTACCTGAATATCAGATTTTTGACGTTTATTCGATCCTAATGTGAACTCGATCTCGGCAGGAGAAGCCCCTGTTTTTCACAAAAAAAGTGTGAAATAGTCACTCGCGCGTTGGCCATTTTAGGCCCTCATCATTGTGTATGGCTTTAGGGCATCTTATTTGCTTTGGTAACTCAATAAAACAGTACCCTCAGCATGAACAGCTAAACGTACGAACATCTGTCCAGAAAAAATAACGCGCGTAAAAACATTCGATAGAATAATTTTATATGGGCGATAGATGGCGCTGTATGTGTACTACTACCGGAAAGTGAAATTAAATTTTTCATACATGATTACTCTATCGAGTACTTTTACGCGCTTTTTTTTTCTGGACAGATGTTCGTGCTAGGGGTACATGATTGCAGTTGTAAAACAAATTAGGGTTTTTTTGAGTTGGTACTTACTTGTAAGTACTTAGCATATTTGTTACTGTAGTAAAAAACTATATTTAATCAAAAATATATATTTGAAGATACAACTCTCACTTTTCTTCCATAATAATATAAAATTGACTTAAAACTTCGAAGCACGGAGCAAAATGTATGCCATGACAGTAACTAACCTACAAATAGGTACACAATAACTCAAACAGTTGTTTTCTACCGTTTTATATATAGAATACCGGCCCCCGACCTTGGATCTGCGCTGACGCAACATCAACATTATAGCCATCACGCCAATAATTAGCGCATATTCAAATGATCTATAGATCAACTCACCCGTTAAGATGATTTAGAACAATGTGACGCTCAATTAACCACTATAATAATAGATTTTTGTAATCAGCGGCTAATTAGTTTATTGTTCGATATTATCAAGTAGAATTTATAGTTGTTGTCAACAGGAAAAAAATATTTGATATCAGTTTATACACGCTATTAATGCAGTAAGTAAACAAGCTTGCAACTTATTTAGCTACTCTTGTAAATCAACTACTTAGTTGTCTGTTTCAATACCTACTATATAATATTTTAAATTTTGTGCCAATTGAAATTGGGTCAAAGTCAAATATTATTTTTTGGCATGCAGTTGCTATTCTGGGTGCCTATTACAAAATGATGTACAAAGTTGGATTCACTTATGTACTTCATTCCTAAGTTATGTTACCTAATGTCAGGAGGCGATGGTTTACTTTAATAAAAGGCCCCTATTTCTGTTCTAAATGTTCCGGTCGGCATTTCAGCATTTATGGCAGCCCTATTCTAGAGTCTTCTTATTTTAATAAGACAACAACTGCAGCCAGAAATCATGTAAAAGCTGATAATTTCTTGCGCCTATTATTCTTGTCAGTTAAAAGTCTGGAACGGGTGGTAGGAAAATATAGACGATTCAAAAGTGCTTAATTATTAAGTTTAATTGAATAAAGAAATTTTGATTATTATAATGACATCAACTCTATAAAATATGCAATGAGCAGCAACCACGACCGTTACCAACACATTAGTTAAATAAAAGTTTTTTTGTTATTTTGGCCACCTCAAAGTTGCTTCAATCAATTCCTCTGCCTTTGAAGTAGCTTTTTATAACCACATTTTCACCCAATTTTTCGTGTTTAAAGCCACGTAATAGAAACCGCGCAATAAAAGTCAGGTGTTCAACAGAACTCGATATATCGTAGTAGGAACAAACCATTGTTAGCGGCGTTGTTTATATGAACCGAGAAACGTAAATAGCTCGTAATAGAACGTATTTCTACGGGACTTAAATAGCAAACCACCACAGTATGTGTGCTAACAGTATACTGTTTAAGGTTAGAGAGAGTAAATAGGATTATGTCAAATAAAAAAACTGACCAGTAAAACGCAGTTAAACATGTACATAACCTACTTCTCAATGCTCGTTCTGAAATCTAACGCACGTATTTGGAAAACCACAATAGGAAACATTGGAGATGATATACATAGATAGCACGACGACTGGATAATTGTAGATAATAATGAAACAGTAAGTTTTTTTTTCATATACCGGGTATCTTATCGAGCTTCGCAAAATGTATGGAATTGTCATAACTTTTAGTTGATCATAGTCATTTTTTTTAATCCACCACGGGTAAGTGATTGGCCTTCTCCTCACCTGATGTTAAGTGACGATAAGGTCGAAAGTGGAAGCGCACTATACCCGGAATCCTCAGCCTTACTACAGAGAAACTGGCTATCTTACCTCTAACTGCCGGAACACAACCATTTTTAAATTGTTGTTATGGCGTCAGACGGTAAGATGGTGGTAGCTAGCCAAGCAGACTTGAATTAAGCCCTACCACTAACCAAACCGAGTACATGTACCCCCTGGATTCCGCATCCCTCACCCCTCCTGGGAATCAAACCCAAAACCACTGCGGCTTACACGGGTGGGCGAACCACAAGACCACAGAGGCGGTTAAGTTTAAAAAAATAGATACTTAGGTACATATTTTATTCGCGATAATAATGTTTTCTTGTTGTAATAATGGGAATTTTATTAAACCAAAATTACAATTGCTCTCTTTATGTTAAGGCGTTAGACTGGGTAAAATTATAATAGATATGAAATTCTTCCAAAATGAACCACATCAAGTCAGCTTACTGCAGTATCGTACACTGTGTTCATGTTATTGTGACCCACATTCGCAACAAAGTTAGTGTAGAACGAGTGTTTGAGTTTTGTAAACGGTGCCTGCGCATGAGCCGCGCATGCGTCGCTCTTTGTGCCGTCACTTTGAAGATTAACGCGTTAAAGCGTGCCCTTGCTTACTGCAGATGGATATTACATAAATAATGAATAATCCTGATAAATGAGAGGTCGGCTTTTGTACTGAAATATACAATATAGAATAACTTATTGACAATGCTCTGATCTCAAGATAAATAGCTGTAGATCTTGCATTATGGGGCTACAAATAATCTACAAGAAAGAAAAGTAGGATTATCTAGATTTTCCCGGGAATAGAATCCCGAGAGCCTTGTCATGACTGGTATTACTCAGACTCAGCGTGCTGGAACTGAAACGCTTGAAACGAATATTATCAGGGTCAATGACTATAGATCAGAAAATTTTTCAACAAAAACTGTTCATCTAAATCAATGAAAAAACACAATTTCCAAATTATTTTTAAAAGAAATCGACATTATTTTGGTTTTTTTTTCTCAAGTCAATACGAAATCTCTTTCTTTTACGAGGTATTAATACAGGTTTAACCTGTGTGTTATCGGCGGCAGCGCGTGGAGGACAATTTTTCTTTTCATCCGTTTCAGAATGTGAAGAATGTAAATTCGGCCGATAGCGAGGGTCCGGCTGTGGCGGGCCGATAGCGACAGAGTGGTGAGAAGAAAAGTCTTGGAAAATAAAAATGTTCGTGATGTCGGATTAAACTAAGCGATTAACCCTCTTTTCACGAAATTGCGCGTCATCGTACCTTAACTAGACTTTAAGAAGCTGTAATTTCTTTATTTTTACTAAAAAATAATGTCTGTAATGTATGAAATGCACATACTATATAACTTATATACCTCACTGACCGGCGATAAACTGACTTAAGTTTTATTTTATTAGGTAAAATATTTAAATACACACACACAGTTATAATTATCATCACAAGGGTTAGTTTCTAATGCGATGGTATACCATCATGATGGTATACAAAAGTGTGAATTTAACTTCAAAGCACAGTTTATTTATTTTGTGTTATTTGTGACGTCAAGATGTTCATCCCGTTTTGACCACGCGGCCAGAGGGGATTTCTCAAATTTACTTAAATCTGACGCTATAACAGCATTTTAACATTGATGTGTTCTGGCAGCTAGAGGTTATCCTCAGTAATTGAGGATTCCGGGTGTAATGCGCTTCCACCCCGTTGTAAAAAAAACCACAAGATGTGAAAAAGTAAACAATTTTTTCTCCAGAACAGTACTGCGTCGCGGGCAGCCTATCTGATGTTTCCGGTCCGCTGCGGCGCCGGCTTCTGAGTTATGTCCTGTTTTATCAATATCCTTGCCTTACAATGGCCGCCTTTGTTGCTGACAGATTTAACCGCGGTTAAGAGTATCGACGGACCCGGCCGTGGTGTAATTTAATATGGTATAACGCAAAAAATATTTAAAAAATGGAGGGCAGTCAAACGCAATACTTATTTTTTATTTTGTATCGTGCTAATAAATCCTTACAAATGTTTTCTACCTATTCCAAATAGGAAATAGGTAAACATTTTGTTTGTTTTCTTTTGTTGAACACAAAAGGTTCTGTATCTTAGGTGGATGTTCTCTAAATTTTTACCCCGACCAATACCTACTTTACTACACCTACACCCAGCGAACTAAAATCTACGGAAGTGTAATTGCAAACAAATGTTGCTCAACAAATGACATGACGGGGCCAACAAATTAACATCAGTTAGTCGGGCCAGCCACGCGCCCGTTAAATAATTTTTCGTTAGTATAGAAAATTTCTTTGAGTTTACAGATTATGGTAGCTTTTATGCAACCAGTGTTCAGTCGCTTTTTGCTGCATAACTAAATGCCAGCATTTTTATCCCCGCCGGCTCGATTGTAATTTTGTGTGATGCTATTTTTTGATCAGAATGCGTGTTCCATAGATTTAAGTTCGCTACCTACACCACACAAACATCACTAATATGACTGCGCTCGACGCCAGCGATAGCGAAATGTAAAAATCTAACGATATTCAATCAATGAATCAATCAAATAATTTATTAGTTCATAAGCATTTCATTCGTAATTCAATTTATCTGATATCGGACCTTTTTCATAAGCTAATTTCCTTCGGTGTATGTACCAGTCGAACCGTAGCATAAGTATCTTTACATATACGCAAGATCATCTGCGTCGTTTAATTATATTGAATGACATCAAACGCTGACGACAGTTACCAATGTAAAAAATACATAATCTAAGTCGTTGAAAACACTAATCAGATCAGATCGGTCACTTTTGCGTCCCGCTGTTGAGTGCAGTCCAAGTGACATAAGAGAGCGCGCGTCATCTGCGCGCGCGCCGCTCTGTTGGCGTGCGCGCGGTAAACATGTTTTTCTATGTTGTTCACATGCTGGGATTTTGTCAGTTTATGTCTCCCAGGATTTGTAGTGAAATTCGTTTGACGTATGATTGAAAAGGACGTATGATTGAGGAAGGAGACTTGCTTGGCGATTCCGCGAATGTCATGGAAATAAATGTTTTTTTAAATATTTTGTAAGCAAAGATGCACTTAAAGATTAAAAATAGGTTTTATGATAAAACACCGTATACCACATCGCAAATTATAACACTTTCACATCGCAAGAAACGTTTAGTTTAGTTTTTTAGTGAAAAATTTAAATAGCATTGTGAATTCACGTCTTATAAACAGATATAAAAGTACTTATATTCAATATGATGTCTGATCATTATGACTACTATTACTAACAAATTACTGTTACTACGTTTGTTAAATTACGAATATGAACCAGCTTTAATTGACGTAGCTATTGAACATGATTTACTAAATTCCTTTAAATTTTCCTGAAAGAAAAGTTCGCTGCTACAGAGTTTGGAAGCAAATATTCATACGAGAAATCTAAATATTTGGGACAATGAAAAACTGTGCCAATGTTATAAATATTATGTCATCGTTACTTGTTCATGTTATAGACGTTTTTTAATGTGCAAGTATCTCCGCTATATCTAGAATACGAGGAAAATTGTTCGGAAAACTTCTTGTTTACATTTTCTCTTTTTAAACTTAGTTAAGTGAGGATTATCTCTTTTCTATGTACATAAGTTGGCAGACACACTAGTCTTCAACCACGCTGTGAATATAACCAGCACTGTATTACGTACAAAAGGTCGTCTTTCGCCAATTCGGCAACAACAATGAAATTATAAATACTTTCTAGTACTACGGTGCGCATGTGGCTCTGCGGTGGATGATCGGCACACTATTGTTTTTGGCGTCCACCGGCGGAGGACACATGTGCAGCCTGTCACGGAGCGACCTCGGCTTCTTATAGATTACACGTTTCGGGTATTTTCTTGTAAATATTCATTTAGTATTTATGACTAGTATTTGTCGTGACTCCGTAGCGTATTGTTGCTTGCATTATCCGTATTCCGTGATATATCTACCCTTTTACTTCGTAAAGCTTTGACTTAATTGAGCATTTTGAGGATAGAACGCCGATATTACTACCTCTGGTGTCGTTCTGAACAAGAAAATGTTTTCTATTTTTGCACCACCACCTCTCGACCAAAACCAACTAAAAGGAAACAGTTCTTAACTAAACTATTTCCTGAAAAACGCTTTTCGGAGTAAATTTCCACCGAATTCCAGCGATCGGAAACAAGCCGAGTTGTTTTTTAGAACGGCCGATGTTTTCCACTCGTCTCTTGTTAGAGTCAATCCAACACGTGTTAACCGCAGATTAATTAACCATTAGCGGCTCGTAAATCACTGGAGCTGGTTAAATTTAGCGGGCCGTTAGCGAAGACGGACGCAAAACAGAGCTTTGGCGGCGCGCCAGCGCAAGCGTGCCGCGAGCCATGCGCGAGCCTAAGGGCCTACTCTAGAGTAAACCAAGCTAATCGGACGATATTCGTACTCGTCTGCTAAGAAGTAAGGCCCAAAACTAAGTTAATGAATGGATACGAAAAATCGTTCGATTATCGCAATCATTTTTTGTAGGCCGCCAGATTTGAGGGAAAGTGAAAACAACATAATATATAAATACTGCTTATTACATACTCGTAAATAATGAAGAACATAATTATTTAAAAGAACTGAGCATTACATTGCGGAAGTCCATTATTTATAATTGATTTAAAAAAATAAGATCACGCTCTAATCACGGTTTCGCTACAGAATACCACAAAGAATTCATGTGAACAGTATCAATTTAGTGACATGTGTAGGCACTTCTTAAATCAGCTGATACAGGTGAACGACCTCGGCGCAATTACGTAAAGCTGTTGACACGTGCCGCGCCCGAGAGCGGTGGTGTGCGATATGATACGCGTATCTGCGATCAAATTGGGTGATTGCGTTGCGCGCCCTAGCGGAGCGAGTTTAATAGTCGGATCGACTGATGAGGGCGTCAAATTTTATGAGATTTTTAGACAGGTTTTTCACTTTAGCTGCTCGACGTCTATACTGCTGGACAACGACCTAATCCGAGGAAGTCCATCGACGGTTGGCCCTGCACTTAACGTATCTTTGCCGCAGATAAGATTAATTAAATTATAAGATTAATTCCGTTTTAGGCCGGTTTAACATAAAGCGGCTATATAAATCTACATAAAATAAAACACTTCGATAGCGTCATGCTCGTGAACGGGTGCTGCCAGTGGGAAGGGGTCTGCTTCTGACTACCTATTCTAACGCATATTGAATTGTATGAATAGCATTTGTTTTAACATCCTAGACTGAATAATTACTTTAAATTTTGAATTTAGCTTGAACCTTGTAAAGTGATGCATTAAGAAATTAGCTAATTAAATAATGTTATTTATTTATTGACATCATAATGGGTGGTAGGATAAAAGAGTTGAAGATTTAAAATGTTTATTATGGGAGCTTATTTGAATTAAGAATAATTTCATTAATTCGTTCATCAATCATTCAGATACATGAAGTGTATTTTTGATATTTGTTTAAGTGTATTAATTTATTCTAAGATTATGTAGGTATTTAATTTTATTTATGTAGCTGGCACACTGCCCTCCGAATCTCTTCTCAGCTATCCTAAGCCAAAGGTGGTCTGGAAGAGATCGCTTCCAGCGATAAGACCGCCTTTGCCCACCATAGATTTAAGTTTTAATTTGTGATTGTGCTTTGTAAAGTGTGAATTGCCATCGTCTCAACGAGTAGATATTTCAAAACAGAACTCGTATTCACTGTGTCTTTGTCTTTACTGTGACGAGGAAAATTTATCAAAACGTTGACTACCAAAATTTTACTCGCATTATCAAACAAACGGTAATTTTATACCGACGAGTTTTATTTAACATAACAAAGGTTAAACTTGAAAGTCCAAGAAACACAAAATGCAAATGAGTTGAAGTTAAAAACAACCTTTTTAAAACCCTCTGAAAATGCAACAAAAAGTTATTGTATTATTTCAAAAAGCATGCGAAAGTCGAGGAAGGCGATAAGTCACGGGCGGGCCCTCGAGCGCGGTTAATTTAGGGGAAGAGTGTTTTTTGGTGAAATTTCCTGGTCATCATGACTCGTCAGGTCAAGGGTTAAGACTCTTGAAGTTCTCCTTTAATGTTAAGTGTTTTACTGCTAAATGAGTTTTTATTGGCTTCGGCAGTTAATCTACTCGTGAAGGTCTAATATTGTTTTCAATATTTTCCGATTTAATATTATTAAATACTTAAGGAAAATTGCTATTATTTATTGTTTTAAATTTCCATGCTAATTCATGTTTTATATTATTATTATTTTTGAAAAAAAAACAGGTACATGGTGTATATCCAGATATAGTTTAGTCTAATAATGCTGTATATTTTATCGTATTTTATTTCTGAGTGCGATAATTTCAATGTAGTAATCTTGGTCGTAAGTCAGTGCATTTTCTGCGTTATCGCCCCGTGCGATGCCAAACGTGTACACACGGAAAAATGTATTTCAGTCCGTCCCCTAAAATAGAGGCTTGGAATTAAACACACGCGCTGCCAGTCGTCGATGCGGTGCTAGTGGCGCACCTCTAATATACGAATAACTAGTGTTGTAACTATCAATGGTTATTATAAAATTAGTTCAGAAAAAATTTCATCAAATAGCAAAAATATTAAATTGACAATTCCGAAAGTATGTAGGTATTATCTTTTGAAAATGTTAGCTGCAGTTTTATAATTGAACTAGCGGCCGCTCGCGACTTCGTCCAAGTGAACCCTAGGGAACCTTTGACCAGGATAAAAAGTAGTCTATATTATGTTAACCCAGGTCCTAATTTGGCTACCAACCTTTCATCCAAATCCGTCCAGCCGTTTAGGCGTGAAGAAGTAACACATACACACAAACTTTCGCATTTTATAATTTTAGTAGGATTAGTAGAATAAGTCATAGATAAAATACTAAACTTGAATTCATAACCAAATATTACCGTACTATTTATATCATAAGGATATTAGATAACCGGTTGAAACTTTCACATGCGCGTATATTAATACCTGCGTGCTGCGTATACTTAATAATAAATTAGATTAAAATAGCACTATTGACATTAGATCGTAGGCAACCGGCACGTGTGCGCGTGCGGGTATTTAAACGTCAATTTTGGCGGCCATCTTGTTGACCTGACGGCATGACAGGTCGCCATCTATTACTCTGGTGTTACGGTAAATGAATGCATATTTTATCAATCAATCAAATTATTATTAATTTAATAATTATTATGTATGTCTAGGGAGTCCCAAAGAGTTAGTATTTTGGATTTTTTATTTAATAGAAACTTAGAAAAATACTGTCTTAATCCGAATAACATCACAAGAAGAGTTAATTATGCTCAAATTGCAAATCATTTTGGTATTACGTGTGTATGGGAAGCTCACTGTTCAACGGACTCTTATCTTAAGGCCCCTTAGTTCTAAAAACTAATCCAAGAGTTGGTTATCGTTAGCGCTATCTCTGGTATTAATGACATCCTTGCTGAGATTTGCAGCTTTTTTTCATGTTCATTTCCTCCCATAGACAATAAACTATGTGTATTATTCACTTGTCCATTGTAAATCCTTTTGTAATTATAATAATACTTAGCCTTATACTAGCTCACTCTAGCTACTCTTAAACTAACTCAACTACATACAATGTAACGCACGTATAAATACAAATTAGAGGTGATGTCAAATATTTTATATTGAAGGTTCACGCTTAGACAAAACATAAGTATTTGTTATCATACTATATTTAACAGGTTCCCTGTCCCTTTACAACAGTCATTGTAATCTGCCACACGTCCCTAGTTCAAAAAAAAACATTATGTTACTTTTTTCCAAATTAGACAATGTACCTCCTATGTCCTCATACTAAAAAGTTGAATTTATTCAGCTATGTCCATTGTAGCGGCACCTACCTTACCTACGCCGCACATACCACGACACACGGCATGACAACAAGATTCCTCACCGTGTTACTAGATGGCGCTAGTATCAAGAAACATGAACATTAAAGTATGAAGTAGCAACCTCGCAGTATGGAAATCCTACATCTCGCTAACGAAGTTCACTCAGCGACTTACCATATATACAACATCCAACCATCAACGGTTGGACCGCGGTCCCCGGGCTAATACCACCCAGCCCGGAGGAAGATCTTCCCCTTTGGCCTTCCTATCAGTGGCTACCTACCTCCACATCCTTTCCATACTATCCACTCCTACATTGGTGACCCCGACGGAGCACATTCAAGCACCTTCAGCAACGCAGCGCCGACCACCACCCCATACCTTATCCAGCATCCGCAGCAGTCACACCGCAAGCAAGAAGCACAGCAAGCCAGCACCACAGCCTTCTGGTTCCATCGCAGCATCATTGACGACGCTTCCTGGACCTTCGGCAACTCTCGACGGCATTATCCCGACCTGGTCTCCGCAGCACACACCTGGAGCATCACTGGGCCCTCACTCCGGCGTGGCAGCTCTGCGCACCTCACCAGCAGCTCGGACCCACCGTCACTCTCCACTGTCCCGACTCACCGTGGACAGGTCCCGACTCACCGTGGACAGGTCCCGACTCACCGTGGACAGGTCCCGACTCACCGTGGACACGGATTACCTGCAGCACTGGCGGACGCGCCCTCCTTCACCCCACAACGTCTCGACTCACCGCAGACTGGGGCATCTCCTGCAACACACGACTCTGGCACTTGCAAAGCTCTGACGCACTGACAGCTGAGCTTGGACTACCCCTGGACTATCGACCTCCGGTCTCAGGGGGGGAGTGATGTAGCGGCACCTACCTTACCTACGCCGCACATACCACGACACACGGCATGACAACAAGATTCCTCACCGTGTTACTAGATGGCGCTAGTATCAAGAAACATGAACATTAAAGTATGAAGTAGCAACCTCGCAGTATGGAAATCCTACATCTCGCTAACGAAGTTCACTCAGCGACTTAGCATATATACAACATCCAACCATCAACGGTTGGACCGCGGTCCCCGGGCTAATACCACCCAGCCCGGAGGAAGATCTTCCCCTTTGGCCTTCCTATCAGTGGCTACCTACCTCCACATCCTTTCCATACTATCCACTCCTACATCCATTAAAAAGAAGGGTTGGAGTGTAGCCTTCGGGGCGCTATGGGAAAAAATGTATTGCTGATGACCCCCCCCTTTTTTTGCTCTTATTCGATTTAGAGCACATAAAGGAACAGTTTTAGGCCTATAAACTTTTTTCTTTAAATGCATATTTACCGAGATATATCGATTTCAAAATTTTTTACACTTCAAATTTTTTTTGCGACGACCGGTGACCCCCACTTTTTTTCGATTCTACGTATTGATATCATCGTCCCCATCAATTTATGTCATGGGCATAATGTACCCCCCACTCACAGTTTTCGAGATAGTTAATTATAAAAAAAAATAAAAAAAACTTTAAAGTTTGATTACTCGTAAAATATAACTCGCAGGAAAAATGGTCTTAATTAAAGTTGTTCGGAATGATAGTCCCATTAAGATAGGCATGAAAAAAGTAGGTATTATGGGGGCATCTTAAGTGTCGAAAATTTTTTTAAGTGTTTGCCCCGAGGGCTACAATAGCACCGTAAAACCAGTCGGGACTGACAAATTCTTGGTCGGAAAAATTTGTTCCCGGTGACCCCCCTTTTTTTCGATTCCACGTATTGATATCATCGTCCCCTTCAATTTATGTCATGGGCATGGTGTACCCCCGACTCACAGTTTTCAAGATATTTAATTATGAAAAAAAAAAAAAACTTTAAAGTTTGATTACTCGGAAAATATAACTCGCAGGAAAAAATGGTCCTAATTAAAGTTGTTCGGAATGATAGTCCCATTAAGATAGGCATGAAAAAAGTAGGTGTTATGGGGGCATCGTAAGTGTCAAAAATTTTTTTAAGTGTTTGCCCCGAGGGCTACAATAGCACCGTAAAACCAGTCGGGACTGACAAATTCTTGGTCGGAAAAATTTGTTCCCGGTGACCCCCCTTTTTTTCGATTCCACGTATTGATATCATCGTCCCCTTCAATTTATGTCATGGGCATGGTGTACCCCCGACTCACAGTTTTCAAGATATTTAATTATAAAAAAAAATAAAAAAAACTTTAATGTTTGATTACTCAGAAAATATAAGTCGCAGGAAAAAATGGTCTTAATTAAAGTTGTTCGGAATGATAGTCCTATTAAGATAGGCATGAAAAAAGTAGGTGTTATGGGGCATCGTAAGTGTCGAAAATTTTTCTGTTTGCCCCGAGGGCTACAATAGCACCAAAAGAAGCTCTTAAAATCAAATACGATTTTGCTCATAATTGATTCTTGAATTTGGTAAAGTTGGTACAAAAAACGTGCCATGTATCATATGTGATTCATTGGACAGGGGACCGGTTTAAATACCTCACAGTTTTAGATGTTTGCATTTACTAAGCAATTTTACAAGCTTTTGAAACTAGAAAAAACAATCAATTTTCTATCAAAAAGATTGTAAAGTTAGCTTAAAATGCACGATTATGTTACCAAATATAAATATGATAAGTAATCAAGTATAATGAAACTCCAGTAACAACGGAGAGTAACCTTTATTTTCTTCATAGAAGTACACCATGATTATTTTAACTAGATTATAAAGTAAAGTAAAAAATTGCTTTATTAAAATAAACTTAGTAATTAAGCGCTTTTGAATCGTCTATATTTTTCTACCACCCGTTCCAGACTTTTTTTAGCAACAATACGTTAGCAATTTATTCTAACTACTGCACTTCTTGTCGGTTGGACAGTGACTGAGTCTGCAGCTGACTTTCGTTGACCGCCGCTCATCCCCACCCCACCCTTTACCTCCCCATTCCACTACAAATGGCCGGAAAATATGGCGGGAAATGGTGAAGCTAAGCGGTGGTGTTTCCAAGCTATTAAACCAAAATAATTACTATCATCCTTTCAATTTGGTTTGAAATCATAACAATAAACTGAATTAATTACTATCAAACGGCAAAACGTCATACAAGCATAATAAAAAAACATTGAAAAATACTTTTTCCTTTATAAATATTGGAAAATCCAAAATGAAAATAATACAAACAAAATTCTGTGAAACTCGTTAAAATTTATTGTTCACAAAGAATAATATTATTCGGGGTTATTCAAAAACACCGCACATTTAAATGAAATAACACAAACATTAAATTATTTATTCATGCGGGGCTTTTCTCACAAATCCATGAGAGAACTTTCGAGTAAAAATATTTAAAAAAAATCCTTACAAATCAGATTAAAAGCATAATATTGTTTTACGAACATAACGTAAAAATACTATTTTTGATTTATTTTTTTAAGAAACTCATTTTGTACAGTAAACCTATAAACCTTGGTGAATGGTAAAGAATCCTAAATGAACACTATGTACCTAAGTAAAGCTATTTAAGATTCAATATTAATCTGCCAATTGCCCAAACAAACTATTACCTATGATTTGAATAAATTAGAAACCGCCGTTACACTCGATGTTTCATTTAATTTCCATAAGTTTCAGTTACCTAAGTAAGTATAGCACAATAGGTAAGTAAGTATATTAGAATATTGTTTCATCGGGAATACACAAAATGTTTACATCACCCATATTATTATTTACATTCCATTTCACCCAGAGGCATAGAAACAAAATACAAAACTAAATGAACCCTTTAGGGTGAACGCACACAAGGCCGGAACCTGCTCGCTCAGATAACGATGCTCGTCTTCCCGGGGCACCGCGCCGCAGCAAACAACGTGGTCAGGGTTGTCACAGGCCGTTTTTGTTTATACTACAAAATTCAAAAAGTTACAAGCAAAGAAAGCTCTAGGCAAGAAACATGAGTAACGTAACGTAACGTAAGCAAAATCATTGTGCTCTGAAAGTGGGCACTAATGACTGCGACACAGTTTTCAACTACTGCAGCCATTTACGATCACTACTGTTTTCTTTAGTATTATATTTTAGTTACAAATAAAATATTTAATGACATTAAATGATTTTTAATATCATTAAATATTTCGTACAGTCGTCAAAAATTGAAAAAGAACCTAAGCATTTAAAGTGAAGTCATTTTCCATCACAATAATTAACAAGCTTTACATACTAATTTTATTTTCTGCAGTCGAAGGATCGAAAAAAAAGCAATTTTATTTGACTAAATTTAATTATAAAAGAAATTAAAATTACAATGCGTGATAACGGATCGATGTTAGAAACAATTATAACGAAATTACAAGCTACAATAAAATGCGACGAAAAATGTAAATGACCGGGGCACGTTCCGCTGACGCTGCGCCTCGTGCTGCTTGGTGCCGTGCGCAGTGTTGATGGGCCGATGCCGACGCAGCGGTCTTCATACATTAGGGTACCGTAACACCTCCCCCCGTAGAACAGCCTCCACCGAAGATTTTCGTAGTAAATTGAGGTGGGGGATGCCTTATCCTTGATTTCGCTTCTGGAACGGTGTAGATTTGCTCTGGTTCATCTCCAGCATCAGGAACGGTGTTCGGGACAGCTCTTCTTAAATATCTGCGGCCAGCGACGATAGTAATTAAGATGATTGCGCTTATCAGTACTACATATAAGGGAATAGTAGTATGATATAAGATGTGATCTTCATTTTTCTCAAAGTGCAGATCGGGATGCTGTGATATCTTCAAACTAGTTGCATGTAGATGCTGTAGGTTGATTGAGCTGAGTTTGAGCGCGGGGATTGAAGATGCTGTGTGGTTTTCCTCTCGTGGTAGATCCATGATCTTCAAGACGTGTCCCTTCAGTCGATCTTTCGTATTAGTTATAGTTAGCTGGGGCGTCTCTATAAAACATTTGTGCGGGATGATAGCGAGATGACTGCCTTGGTACTCTTCATATAGATCTTGACCGCATGAGAGATGAATCCTGGTGGGAGTCGGGAAACTAATGGTATAATGTCGGTCATCAAGTTCTTCATAAGCTGGCTGGTCCAGAGAGATAACAATAGGGTTGCAGATAGGGCTACGACGTTGCGTGATGATGAGCTGATGAATGCAGTCTTGAGATGACTGGCGCCGCAGGCTCCTTTCCTCTTCGCATAGAAACCACTTACTGGTCTTCGGACATTCTGTCTCTATGTGCTTGAAATCTTTCTCATGGATTGCTAGGAATGGTGAAGGAGGAATCAGGATTTCATGGAGTCGATTGGGTACAATGGCTAATTTATATAAATCATATACTTCGGGAATATATATAGGGAATTTATAAACTATAACTATCTCGTTTCCTACGTAATAGGATCCTAACCTAATTATATCATAATATTCTCTTAAATCTATGTCCAAAATTTTATCATTACCGTAAACCTGGTTTAATCTACGGATTATGTCATGGATTTCGTTCATACTAAGAAAGGAATGGTGCATGGTAGATATTCTAGTAAATGCTAGAATATTCTGTAACCTAGCCAGTTCCTGTGATACAGAATCTACGTTATCACTAAGTATGAGAAATATCTGAGCAAGATGAGCGTACTTTATGAGATCGTTATCTCGAATAGCATCGCTCTCTATAATTTTATTTATTAAGAGTTGCATATGTTTCTGATTTTCTACAATAGTGGTTATAATATTACTATACTGCGTAGTTAAGTTTTTAGTCAAACTAACATGAAAATTAAATTCTGCTAATAATTTATCTTCGTTATTCTGAATGTTTCTTATAGCTTGGTTATAATGTAATGCGTCTGTGTAATCGAGATTTCCAGTTATGCTTTTTACTACAGAACCGAGGCCATCAATGAGTCCTCTTTTGGTACGTTTCACTTCAAAGGTTTGCAACTGTTCATTTATAGTATTAAGTTTAGTATATAAGTAGTTAATATGAGGTTTAAATAAGTCATTAGTTTTATTATTTAGTTCTAAGGTACTGTTATTTAGCTGATAAGTTATAGAGTTAATTTGGTCTTGTAAAATATGTAAGTTAATATGCTGTAAAAAGGAATGATAGTGCGACAGGATTCTACTAGGACCTAATTTAAATGGTAATACTCCAGGACCATTGTCAAGACTCTCAAGTCTTATCTCCTGGGATAACGCCGGATGCAGGATCAGATGAAGTACCAGGATCGTTCTGTAACAAGTTTGAGCTTTTAGGTATTCTTTTAAGTCTATTCTTAGCTACAGGGCCGCGCCTTTTCTTTGTGTACACATGTATAGGGAGATCGGCCATAACTGTGTCCTGCATGAATCGCGGAGCTAGCTTCTGCCTGGATGCTGTGGGATTCCTAACAAATATCCGTTGTTCAGGAGAGTATTCTATTTCCTGTTCCCTAGTTTTATTAACATTTTCCATAATTTCCTTACGTCTATCTGTACTAAGTTCCTGAATGAATCTGTATGCACTTGTCATTTTATCTTTATGATTAGTCATATACTGTTGTAATAAGTGAGCGCTAAGGTCTAAATCAAAGGCATCTCGTGGGTCATAATGACCTGTTATAACTTCAATGGGCCGACACTTAGTAAAACTATGAATACTACTATTGTAAGCTAAAATTGCATAAGGCATGAGATTAATCACAGAATCATTTTTGTGACTAATCTTTAGGATCCTAAGGTGCTCTAAAATAGTTGAGTGAAATTTTTCTACTATACCATTTTCGTTAGGTGCGTGAGGGGCTACCCTATGATGCTGTATTCTATGTAGTTTAACAAATTCTGCTATTAATTGGTTAGTAAACTCCGGTCCATTATCTGTCACTATCGTCATTGGCATACCATGATGGGTGCAAAAGCTGAGCAAAGCATGAAGTACGCTAACCGCAGTTCCGTCTCTCAAATAGTACGCTTGAGCATACTTAGAAAATGCGTCTACGATGGTTAAGAACTTTTCACTTTGAATTGTTAGCAAGTCAAGATGTAAGAGTTCAAAAGGTTTACCGGCTGACGAAACTACTCTGAACTGTGGTTTGACAGGGTTACGATCATATTTCGCCTGTCCACAGACTGTACAATCGTTGATGAATTTTGTTATATGCTCGCGCATTTTCGGCCAGTAGTATTTGTGAGACAGAGCTAAATAGGTTTCGTTTATACCACGGTGGTTAGTTTTCCCAGAGTGATATTGGTTAATAATTTCTTGCTGTTTTAAGTACTGTCTAACGTTTTCAAGTTCCTTTTTAGTCAAAACTAATTGCATAGCGGAGCTTTTGAATGTGTTTTGTATGATAGGTATAATGGAATACATAGCCAATGGTGGGTTAATAAGCAAACCGGTTTTAATTTTAGGATGAACGTACTCTTTTATAGCACTGATAACATCTTCCTCTAAAGTGGACTCTGATATCTGTACTGTAATTCGAGTATGCGTTTCGAATGGTTTGGAAACGACTGGTCGCCCTTTAATATCGCCTACTACGTTAAAAATAATCTGTTTTGTGAACTTATTTAATGGATCATCTGAAATTGGTACTTCTAAGATGGGATGTTCGTTATCTGTATGTACTGTGGCAGTTTCAGAGTTATCTGAAGTGTCTCTCGCAGTTAACGTTCTAGACTCGTCTAATGGATCAGTTTCAGATGGATTAGCAACGATCGACATTAGTTCCTCGTTATTTAATTCGACTCTAGAAAGTGCATCTGCGTTAGTGTTGTGCTTTCCCTGCTTGTAAACTACTGAAAAATCGTATTCACTCAATTTAAGCCTCCAACGTGTAAGTCGTGAGTTCGGTTCCTTAAGGTTCATAATCCATTGGAGCGGCTTATGGTCTGTAATAATTTTAAATTTTCTACCGAACAAGTAGGGCCTAAAGTATTTAGTGGCCCATACGATAGCCAAAAGTTCTTTTTCTATCGTACTGTAGTTTAGTTCGCTAGAATTTAAAGTTCGAGAGGCGTATGCAATTGGCTTATCCGAACCTATAATGCCTTGGGAAAGAACAGCACCTATGGCGACATTGGACGCGTCTGTGGTTAGTAAAAATTCCTTAGTGAAATCCGGGTATTGAAGGATGGGGTCGTTAGTGAGAAGCGTTTTGCAATGTTCAAAGCAATCTACATATTTTTTATCCAATGTTATTTTAGAACCCTTTTTAAGACACTGCGTTAATGGTTTTGTTATTTGTGCAAAATTAGGGATGAATTTCCTGTAATAACCGATAAGACCGAGAAAGCGCTTGATTTCAGTAGTTGTTTTAGGTAACGGATATTTTTCGATAGCGACTATTTTATCAGGATTGGGCTTAACACCCTCTCTACAAATAACGTGACCCAGAAAGCTAGTCTCCAACTTTAAGAATTCGGATTTGTCCATCTGAATTTTAAAGTTGGATTCGCGTAATTTTTGGAAAACTTTTTCTAAATTGACTATGTGCTCCTGAAGGGATGTGCTGAAGACAATAATGTCATCCAAATAGACCAGACAGACTTGATTTTGAAGGTCCTTCAGCACATTGTCCATCACTCTTTGAAAAGTTGATGGAGAGTTCTTCAAACCCATCGGCATTCGAAGAAACTCATAATGACCATTTTCAACGTTAAAAGCGGTCTTATGAATGTCACTGGGGTCCATTTCTACCTGATAAAATCCGCTAGCAAGGTCTAAAGTGCTGAAATATTGACATTTACCGAGTTTATCTAAAACATCTGTAATATTCGGAATCGGATACTTGTCGTCAAGCGTCTTATCATTGACCTTTCTAAAATCTATTACAATGCGCCACTTAACTTTACCGGATGCGTCAGATTTCTTTGGTACGATCCAGATGGGAGAACTCCAGGCTGAATCTGAAGGTCGTATAATATTTTGTTCCAGCATCTTATTGATCTGGTCTCTTATCTCCTGTCTGTGAACGTATGGATACCTATAGCTTTTGGTATGAACAGGTATTTCATCGGTAGTACGGATTCTGTGTTTAATCTTGTTGGTGAAAGCTAACGGCTCACCTTCTAGATAAAACACGTCAGCATAACGCGCACAAAGATTTCGTAAGTTAACAAGTTCTTCGGGATTGAGATGATCGGTACGTAAACGAGATAAAACAGCATCAATACGTTCAGGAGGGATTTCGATACCATCACTTAACTCGAAATTAAAAACTTCGGTTTCAACTGGACGGTCCATAGAAAAGATGACGTCATTCGATGAATTATTAGTCACTTCTACCCAACCACGGTTATTTTGTACAACAGTTAAACAATCGGAAATTAAACAGTTATATATTGTCTGATTAGGGATAAAAGCATCACCATCTGAAGTGTTAATGGGCAATCTTACGAGTTTAGATGAGTTAGCAGGAATGATTTCCTCATAGAGGTTCACGTTACGCGAATCGTACATCTCAATAGGTATCTGAGCGTTTCTGGTAATTAATAATTTATTTTTAAGATCAATCTTAGCTCCCCATGTTTCTAATAAGTCAAATCCGAGAAGACCGTCGAAATAACTGTGAAATTTGTAAACGAATAAAGTTAAGTCATTTTGCTCTTTAAATTCAGGAAAACATGGCAAGGTAATAGAAAAATCATTTTTGCTAACTCCATGCACGTTAGTTACTTCGAATGGTTCATAGTTTAAAGGTATGTGACTAAAATATTTTTCGACAGCATCTGGACTAATGAAAGATTGGTTAGCTCCAGTATCAATCAGGAATTTTAAAGGAGGGCTACCTATTTGAATAAAACCTAAGTGCCTCTGAATATGGAAATTTACTTCTATGTGGGCTTTTCTGATAGGGGCGGTTTCTGAAAATTTTCAGTAGAGGGTCCACTTTGATCGACCTCCTCTACTATGGGATTCTCTGGATAAGAATAGGCCTCTTCGTAATAGCTAACGTTCGGATACTGTTCCGGCTGATAGTAATAATCGTAATTATAATCATTCTCATAGTCGTTGTAGTTATAATAATTAGAATAGTCATAGTCACAATTATACTCATTCATGTTTAGTTCGCGACTTTTAAAATAGTTACTGGGGGGTGGATTCCCGTAAATTCGCCAATCCCGGCCGGAAGGTGGTAACGTCTTCGGCACGAAAGGGGCTACTCCACTCATAGGACGCGGAACTGAATGCTGCTGCGGGGGCTGTGCACCCTGCGGCCTATTAGGTAATCTAAATACGTTGCTATTAGCATTATAATTAGGTGGCTGTGCACGGAACATCTGTTGGGTACGAGTCATACCACGATTAAACTGGGGTTGCATATTATTAGGTTTCCAACCCTGGGCAGGAGGTTGCATGGGCTGAAAACGGGAAGGACCTGGCATATTGAAAGCGGGCTGCCTAACCGGTACGTTAAAATTTGGAGGTTTCTGACTAAAGTGGTTAAGCGGTAAATTATAACTGGTAGCTGGTGAATTAGGATTATGCTTAGGGTGTTCGCTAACGTTACGAGATTGCAAGTACATAGTGTTTAACTCGTCTTGCACAAACTCGAGGGCTTTTTCCATAGAAACAGGTCGCATACAGCGTATTCTGGATCCTAGGGGGTCTTTCAGGCCTCGTAAGTATGATTGGAGGGTTAATTTTTGATATAAAGTACGCTTAGCCTCTATAGTAGTTTGTACTGTCTCGTGAAGTGAAACGTACGTCATGATCGTACTAAACAAGTTCTGGCACCGTTCGTAAAACTCCTGGGGTGTGCTAGACCCTTGCGTTTGTAACGACAAATCACTGTACAAAGCGGTCTCATCTCTGTGATCGGCAAAGTTGTTAATAAGAGCGGCTCTTATACCTTCCCAGTTTTCTGGGATGCCATTCGCGTTTATAAATCTCGCGGCGGGGCCAGTTATCTTATTTAGTATGCCATTAACGAGCGCTAAATTCGCAAGTTCATTTGCAGCTGAATTAGGTTTCAAATAAGTAAGTACTAACTGGTCGCATAAGTGAATAAATCTCGTTAACACATGAGGGTTACCGTCAAAGTCAGGCAATAACCGTAAGGATTTAACAATTACGTCAATATCAACTTCTGCCATTTTACCTTCTAAATCTCTATGCTCGTCTATAACACAAAGCCTGGTATTCCGCCTACTATCCCTAACTAACCTACTATTACGCGCTTCTAGTGGATGAAAAATTTTGGATGACTAATTAAACACACACAATAAAAAGAAAAACGAAATACAGAGAATGATAAAATATCATGCACTAGAAAAATTATAAGGAAAGGAAGTTATATAACGTATAAGTACATATAGTATTTTATATAGCTTAAGGATTAAAGGAAGGTAAGGACTTGAAAGATTCAAGGACTTACAGCATTGCTTCTTCTTCTTGATCAATGTCTGGATCTCCTCGTGACTGCAGCTTCCGTAGAGTTCGGATACCCGTGTGCGCGCGGCTTAAGAGCCACTCGGGCGCGGTAGCGATTTCGGAAATTTTCTCCTAATTAACGCGAACCGACCCGCGAGTATCCTACCGACTGCGCCAATTTTATTTTCTGCAGTCGAAGGATCGAAAAAAAAGCAATTTTATTTGACTAAATTTAATTATAAAAGAAATTAAAATTACAATGCGTGATAACGGATCGATGTTAGAAACAATTATAACGAAATTACAAGCTACAATAAAATGCGACGAAAAATGTAAATGACCGGGGCACGTTCCGCTGACGCTGCGCCTCGTGCTGCTTGGTGCCGTGCGCAGTGTTGATGGGCCGATGCCGACGCAGCGGTCTTCATACATTAGGGTACCGTAACATACTCACCCCTTATTTATAAACAGCATTGCATATTTATGAAGTTTTATTTAAATAAAAAAGGACACAAACGAAATATTAAGTATATCTATTATAGAATATTATAAAATGAAAGTTTTCAATTTCAATATTTTGAAATTCAAGAAGTGGGGGTTTAAAGATTGTATTTAAAAAAAATATATACATTTCGGCTTTAAACTTCGTAGCACTTTTAAACAAACACGTATTTTGTGAAATGGGATAAAAAAGCTTAAAAATCGATATGAATTATTGAGGTTTTATGGGATGTTGATTGCAAAAATGGCATTTATTTTAAAGTCCAGTCCAACACGCTAGATGTGATTCAATGACAAAATCCTGTACTTAAAAACCTTGGAACGTCGGAAACACTCAGAGATGTTTACTTGATAATGTCGATACTAAATTATCAACAAAAACAGGTGAAACTTTGTAAACTAAGTCGTTAAGAATTAAACCCTTTACAATAATAGTTGCACATGAATGCAGCCAGCAAAAAAGGTTGCAATCGGAGCGAGGCAGCCCTGGGTGACGTCACACAACAGACGGGGGTCGACCGTACCGCTCGACCGACACAAAGGCTGCGGCCCTGGAGGCCTACTACCGACAGCACTCGTCCGTAGTTTCGGGTCGAACGAAATTTTCTCAAAACTTTGGACTGATCCTAGGCCGTTTATCCACCGGACCGGTTGGATGGAATATTGTTAGCACCTAAACCTAACGGAGGGTTTGTATGTTGCTATAATAATCATTTATAATCCATAACATGCGCAAATGGACATCGAGAACAGGAAATGCCCGAAACTTCGGCCAAAACAAAAGAAAATTACAGTCGAGAGAAGGCCCCCTCTGGCACAGCTCTGGGGGCCTAGACAAGTGACAAACGCTTAGCTTTTCGATTATTCGAATAGTATAGAAGTGTATGAAATTGATACTTCAAAACGTCGTGATTGTCTATGGTGAGCGACATCTTACGTCAGTTACATACAAGTTTCTATTCTATGCGAATTGTAGAAAGCCACTTGGCTATAGGGCCTGGTACACTCCCGGCGGTTGCAGACGAGCGACTGTTCAGTTGCTCCGATTCCACATTCAGGTCATTGGCACGATGTTGACAGTCAAAGCATGAATCATTGTCTGTTCAGACACTAAGGTTTTTTGACTGAAAAAGTCACAATACTGTTTAGATTGATTAAGTATAAATAACTTTACCTCTTATATTGATTCGTTGTGAGTTTTTGTCTTTTTGTGTAGATGACTGTATTATCTGTATTATGAGTTTACACAGTTATGTTTACTATACTCGATAGCGACTGTAAGCAATTTTGTATGCAATTTGGCACAGCGCCTCTGGCGATAACTATATATACTAAACTAAAAGTTTATATCTTAATTTGATGTGGGTTGTAACGTAGCTGCTGTAGATCTGAACTTAATTTCAATATAATAGGTACATAATATTTCTTATAAGTACCATCTTTGTAAAACCATGTTTAACACAAATATAATTTAATTTAATTTAATTGAATATACAAAATGTCAACCACATTCGCTATCGAGTATAGTAAGCGTAAACTCATAGGCCTTACCATAAAAAGTAAAACAATGTATAATTTAGACACTGTTTAAATGTGATGCCGTCAACAAACAATATTGCCAAAAAAGTGACAGCATAAGTTTTACACTTGTTGAACAGTGTTTTAAAGTCTTTTGTGATAAGACAGATCAAGTCATAATACACTGACTATTTCGCTTAGTGCGTGCGGCAACGAGACCCTCATGTTTCCACCTATACGTATAACATAAGCATATGATATAGGTACGCTACATCTGTGATCTAGCATATCAAGTAACTGCAATCGACTGCAGGCAATCCCATAGAGTGATGGCAGAGCAGCTGCTTAGTATGCCAGTGAATATGTGCCAAGTACCGCGGGGACCTCGGTTCAGGGGAGGTCACGACCGGTGACTTAGGATACCTGCATTGATGCACCTATCTGCTAGTCCCATATTTAATTCATATGACAATGTGTAGGTAGAATATAGATAAGTTACGTTGAGGTATTTGATTCAATAAATAATTTAGGATGCTTTGTGGAATTAAAGTACAGTTTTTTTTATCTACAACGAGATAGTGTTTGGCCTTCACCTCAACTGATGTTAAGTGACGATAAGGCCGAAAGTTTAGCGCACTGCACCCGGAATCCTCACCACTGAGAAATTTGTACTAAGTTGACGGGAAAAGGAAAAATATATACAGATAAATGTCCATGAGTCAAAATGTGGATGATCATTACACAAACATTATGCCATCACCAAGATTCGAATGCGAGGCCCCTCAGGAGGCAGCATGTCAGCAATCGAAATACTGAAATGATTTTTAAAATATTTTCTTTAAGCTAGTTGCAATATTATTTTGCATAAAAGCTTAAAGTAATTCTCCGAATTCCCACGGGAAATTGAAATTTTATTTTACTGTGGTCGAAGTTGCTTGCGACAATGAAACGTTCGCTTACAAACGTCAATAAATTCCATAACGATTACGTTTGCGAAAAAAACAATTCAATGAAAAAAAAGTAAACTTGTGAATTTTTTATGACCGAAACTATCGAATCTGGGTAACTCGTGCAACCCCCTTAAAATACAGGTTTCCCTATAGCTCTATTATTTTATTAATCGAGTGTAAACGTCATGATCAGCATCACATACACACCTCTCTCTACGGCCTCTTTTATGAGAGAAAGTTATCATAATGTTCAAGTTGGGTTGCAGACCTTCGTGTTAGACCGTTTTCATCAGAAAAGTCTGCTCCGTGGACCTCTCACCTTAGAGGTCTAAGTCATTTGACAGAAACCATTTATAATGTCACCATTGCAGAAGCACAGGCCTCGGATTGGTGGGTGTAAACGACTGCAGATGCAGCTGGGACCAACGTCTTAGCGTGCCTTTCGAAGCACGGAAGAATTCGAGATAACAAATTTTTAGTCACCCATCCCAAGGCCAACCCTTGCGACCGTTGCTTAACCTCCGCGATTGCAGGGCCAGGGGCTACACCACTGCGCCACCGCTCATCAAAGTCATTCATTAGTCGCCTTTTACGACACGTTATGAAGGGTTGGTGCTATTCTACTTTGCCTGAGGCCGCAGAGCTAGTGAAACAAGCGCCAGTGTAGCTAGTAACAGATTAGAGATGCGGCGGTCACGCGGCGGCGGCGGCCGGCAACCGCGCGGCACGTGCGCCCGCACGGACCGACCGCACCCGATCCTACATCTATATGCAACTCATATCGAAGGACGCGGCGGGACTCGATTATAGATTATTTACTGGCTTGCATTTTTATCGAGAATATACTCAGTTATATGTACCTACTGTACATATATACTATAATCAGCTGAAAAGTCTCGAATGGGCGGTAAGAAAATATAAACAATTCAAAAGCACTCAATATCTAAGTTAATTTGAATAAATATTTTTTTTATTTTCGTTTTCATTTCTGAAATCCAGCATTTCCTTTATTCGTACAAAATAATACAGTTAATTCTAAATAAATAATGTATAAGGAACCTACAGTTCCACTTCCTTAACAATTCCAATACAAAAGAAATCGTTTTTATTACATACGGAGATGATAACCGGAGAGAAAGCAGTTGTTGTCGATCGTGCAATATCGAGAGCCAGCAACACCCAGCCCCGAGCGGCCATAAACTCCACGCGGCCCAATGTGGTGAAATGATACCAATGAACCAGTGGAAGCGATGCGATAGAATGTACCAAAACTATTTTACTGTATGCGACAGAAGACAAAGTAAGCACAACTCTTTCCTACGGATCCGCCTCGTTAAGAGCCCTCTTACAGTTTTCAGTGAGCTGTAGAGTTCGCGCAAATTATATATTGCTTAAAAATTAATCTAATAGATGTCGCGACGAGGTTGACAATGCTTTTGAAAAGTAGCACCTACTATGTGTTGTTTGGTAGGTTAGGTATTTTTTATTATAATTATCTATTTGAAGCTAGATAGCGCTTCTAATTCTAATCTAACATTTTTGGAATAAGTGATTTTTTTTGTTTCTACAAATTTAGAAAACTGTCTCGTAAAAAAATATATCGAATTATCGAGCCTGCTCCCAAAATTTCACGAGAATCGGTTGAGAAATGCGACCTCTAGAGGAGAACAGCCAGAAAGATAGACCGAAAGAATTTTTGCCCAAGCTGAAGCAGAGACGCGTCGCTCGCGCTTCGCGTTCGCTCGCCCAATAAGGAAAAGAGAGAAAGTGAAAATTTTGTCACACATTTTTCTTTCTTTTTGTAAGTCTTTGTATCGGTGCATCTGCAATATATCTTTCACATATGTAAAAAGGAGTAAATAAAATAAAATAATGTTCTTGTCAATTTTAGCTACCCAACAAATGGTAATGCTGCCCATTATATTTTCATTTAATGAGCTTATCGAATCTCACGAGTATAACTTCAGGTATCTTCGCCGACACTGGAAGACAAGCTCACCGCACAAACAACTAACCGCAAAAAGGCGTGTCGGCGATAAAGCCCACTACATCGTTAGACGCACTCTGTCCTACTAGTAACGCCTCGTCATCACTCCACTAGTTCGGTAAACGACGGTCTCGCGAGAGGGTGGCGCCGGCCAATAATGCAACCAGATACAGTGATGTTTTGCTAATAGCATTCACAACTATAAAAAATATTATAAAAATTTAGCTTCCTCTTGTAAAAAACAGTATTAAAAATTAAATCTGTTTTTCTTGGAGAATTTTTACTTATTCCTAGCTGTACAGTACCTAACATGTGTTACAATGCCACGCATAAATAAATAAATAAATATTTTTCACTGATTTCAATGTAAGTATGTTGTGTTATGGAAATCAGAGACAACAATGGTGGAACTACAAACACCTAGACATGAGACAATGTAGAAAAGTTCATTTCCTAAATTGACCCAGCCAGGGATCGAACTCAGGACCTCACAGATGGCGACACCTTGAGAACCGGTGTGTACAAACCACTCAACTACGGAGGTTGTCGTATCGATGAATGGTTAAAGAAAAGAGGTCAAACATAGTTTTTTGGACCAAGGAACCTTCGCGGGCGTACGCAGAACAACACACCAAAGTTTCATCACAATCGGATGAATGGTTTTTATTGATATGCTAGCTTCCGTCCGCGACTTCGTGACCGGAACCGCAGGACACCGGCACCGGGACAGCCGCGACCACGTGGACGTTCGGAAAATTCCTAGGAAACCTTTTGACTAGGATAAAAAGTAGCCTGTGTTTTAATCCAGGCTATAAACGATCTGTGTGCCAAAGAAGGATGTCCATTTCTGACCTGTCAAAATAATGATTTATCAATTGTAGTTCGTGTGTTGAGTAGTAATCTAGCTCATAAATTTGCATTTTGTTATTGTTATTTATAAATTGCTAAACACTAGTGGCTCAGTGAGCTGTAGACCTCGCTCATATTGTATGTTGTTTAAAATTAATCTAATAGATGTCGCCGCGAGGTTGACACTGCTTTTGAAAAGCAGTACTATGTGCTCAAATCTTTTATTATATCTATTCGAAGCTAGATGGCGCTCCTAATTTTGAACATTTATGGAATAGGTGAATTTTTGTTACGGAAAATTTTGAAAAACTGGCTCGACAAAAAATAGTGATGTTACCATTACATATTTTTCTGACTGCCAATATGAAATACATGCCCATGGCAACTATTCAAATAATTTGTCAATAATTTTATTCATTAAAAACAATCTATTTGACAGTTCAACGCTTGTATGGGACTGGACATTTTCTTTCATCCAAATCCGTTCATCCGTTTTTGCGTGATTGAGTAACAAACATCAAAACTTTCACATTAATAATATTAATAGGAAGTAAAGGATTTAATTTGTAGAATTGAAAATGAATACTACAATTATACATTTTAATATTAAGTAAATGCATGGAGAGGAATGCATTCTTAATTACCATACTTTGATAGTTACAGTGATTACATTCCTGTAATCACTGTACAGTAGTTAAATTAATTAAAAATACCTGAGGCACTTAATTTTTTTTCTTATTTCTAGCCTTATCTTAAAATACTTATTCAACCAGCTTGATAATTAGATCGTGATACAACTGCATAAAAAAATACAAACTTCATCAGTTTTAGGTTGAGTTAGATAAATTAGTTAGCTATAACTTCAAATCTTAGAATTATATTTTTATCTTTAATGAAAAAATACTTTTTACACTTTTAGTAAATAAAATAGGGATAATTTATTGGTTCGACCTAAAAAGTAGTGACTTTCGTAGTGACTCGACGTAGGAAATAATCTACTAACTAATATTACGTAAAGATTAATGCCCGCTATTAATTTTAACTGCTCAGTTTTATAGCTCGAATTATTTATGTAAGATAAGATTTACATTGGATTTTGTTTGTTTGTCCAAGGGCAGGCGGATCGGAAGTTTTTATTGCAAAACTACTGCAGGACACGCATTTATCAATATACAGTTATTGAAAATAGGAGCTGATTGAAAAATCTGAGCTAACATGGAAAACTGAAATTGCTACTAAGTTGTGTAGTCAAATAAAAAACATGAACATTGGTAAAAAAGGAATAAGTATTTAACTCTTTTTTAATTAGGTAAATAGCAATGGATGATTAAACGTTAGTTTTCGGCTTTCCGCCAGCTGACTGTTAAGTTAAAGCGGTCCACAATTATTTATCTATGTATTTCTAAATCATAAAATATCGTCATAAGAATGTACAACGTAAATGTTGCCATGTTATTCACTGTTTCGGTAGAATTTGGACTACCAATACACTGATACGCCGATATCCACTTGAGTGCCTGCAGCGACCATTTTGCGCCTGAGATCTATCGATAAGATCCAACCTAAAATATTATTGATTCCGAATAATAAATTATGTTGTGGAAAGGTTAAACTTGAAGGCTAATATGTGTTAAGTTAATATAGCCTTCAAAACGAAATTGTTTGAAAAACATAAATTAATAACAAGTGGGTAGAAACTTTTGTTAAATCGAAAGACGAAGTCTCGGGTGGAGACTAGTTTTAAAATATAAGGATACCTAAGCCACATTCCGTGCATTTTTTATTTTCATCTTACATGTTGATAATCAGTAAATGGAATTAATAGCCTTTGTACATTTTTTCAATAAAAAATACCCAATCTCGCGGGATCTCGTAGAGCTCGAGATCTCGCGAGGCTCTATGTCTTGTCTCGCAAGATCTCAGCTAGGTCTAAAATCTCGCGAGATTGCATTCCCAAGTGTTAACTATTGAAGTATTCAAGTTGAACGATATATTTCCGTGAAAATAATGGTACAATAACAATAACTAGGTATTTATTGTTATTGTTAGCAGAAAATAACTCCTGAATGTTATTGCGAACTGAAACTACAGTGAGGTAGGTCAGTACGCAAATTATAATACCTATAAGTGTTGATGGCTAGTGACTACGTTTTCAGTGAGTATTTTTCCTTACAACACACTTCGATGGTGTTTTATGTTATACCTAGGTGTGTTAATAAAGATTTTACGACGCTACATTAAATTATTTCAAAATAAAAGATATTAAACCGCATTTGTCACACACTATATTATGGCGTTTCAGTAGGCTAGGTTCAAGTAATGTTTTTCTATTAGCAACGTTTTTTATTTGGGAAAAAAATATAACACCTTACTAGGCAGAGCGTATTTTTCACAAATATAAATATCTTCAGTCTTCAAGATTTCCTAAACAACACCTCATGTTACAATCCCATAGTCAGGAAGTATCGCCAATACAATGAAGTTCTCGTCACTAACAGAGACATCGACATCTTCCACTCAACAAACGCCGACAGTTTCATACACACACTACTCCAGCACACTTAGTTAAGATTTATTGTTAGTCTTTTTATAGTTTATATGTTTTAATTTAATGTTTTCTTTTATTGTTATTAAAATTTTATATCAAATCAATACAACTTATATTTTTTATAAATTTTATTAATTTTATTCACATATCTATAGCATTGGGTGTCTCTTATATTATTAGCTAGTATGAATACATAATTTTAGGTTATGATCTAGGTCTAAATTTTGAATGCTGCTATAAATTGTGTAATTTAATTATTGTAATCAGTGTTATGTGCTAAATAAATACAAATACTTTTTAAATTTGAGATTTTAGCATTCACAATGCTATTTTTATACAATACTAAAGAGTATACCTACTAGAAAAAATTCGACTCGCACCAGATCATATTCTCGGACAGGAATCGAACCCGCGACCTTTGGATGTCACGTCCCGATTCCCGTCCGATAATAATATGATCTGGTACAAATACTGCTTAGTATTTTACACGTAAGCAGTGTAAAGTTCGGATTCCCATAATTTAAAGGATCCTTGACGCGTCATCAGTCATCGTTCTTGAAGCGATAAAGCAGTAGCTGTGTACAATTTCAGTGGGTAAACATTATGCAACGCGCTGCAGATTTACGGCGGTATTAACAGGAAAGCTATTGTGGTTGGTCATGGCTATGCTCCGACCACGTTTCGGTGTAAAACCTACACGACACTCCAACGGAATATAGACTTAGTAATCTAGGTGGTAGATTTACTTTTTCTACGCAAAACTTCATGTAAACAAAGCAGCAAAAAGGTAATTCGTCAGTTTCCGATAACGTGATTTTTTATGGCATAAACGTGCATTTTAAGTGCAGTCGCTACCAAGTTCAAGCGATAAGAAATATAGGTTTCTAAATAAAAATAAGAAAAACAATGTTCGGCAGGGAGTTTTAAAACGAATATCATTTCAATGTAATGAGTTTGCCAGATTGAAAATACCATGTACACTTTAACATTATAGGTTTTATGTTAGTTAGTGGATTAATATATACACTGTTAATTATTAATCAAATCTAAAAAAAGTAATGGGCGTATCTCTTCTCTTAACTAATGAAGTGTGCAGTCAAAAGTTTCAATATTTTAAAATTAGTTAAACCATTAAGTTTTGTTTAGGTCCCCATATTTTACTGACTTCTGGATTTAGAGCTCATTCATTCACACGTGCGTAATGAAAGGAGACTTTCTTGTTTACATAAATCATGGAAAGAATGACTGCGTCTACGCACTCGTCTTGCTATCTTTGTGAGTTTGCCAATTAATCACGATTTTCCGATATTTCTTTTAGTTTCAACTGCACATACATTTGCGATATACTTAAAAACCGGCCAAGTGCGAGTCGGACTAGCAAACGAAAGGTTCCGGACCATTATCTGTCAGAACGTGCAAAAATATCACGTTTATTATATGAGAGCCCCCTTAAATATTTATTTTATTCTCTTTTTTATTTGTATTTGTATTTGTTGTTATAGCGGCAACAGAAATACATCATTCTGTGAAAATTTCAACTATCTAACTATCACGATTCATGAAATACTACTTACAGCTTGGTGACAAATGAACAGAGGAGTCTTAGTGATAGGGTCCCGTTTTACTCTTTGGGTACGGAACCCTAAAAATTAACGGTTTACAATCCTGGTAAGGCTTACTACTTAATGGGATTTAAACTTTAAACCGACTTCAAAATAGAGGAGGTTCTCAATTCGTCAGTAGGTGTTAGGTGTAGGGTTATTGAAAATGATAACGAATTCTCCTATAAATAAAAATGCTTACTGATTATTTCAGTTTTCCATTGTTATTGTTTTGTATAAAAGTATTTTATACTATTTTTAGCAACCGATAGACACGTAATAGTAGACTAATGGAATTCAACTTAAGACTATATATTCGAGTCATGTTCCATTTTTAAACAATACAAAATGAACGAAACAAATCTGCGCGAGCCACTATGAAGGCGAATTTTGAAAATTTAAACTGAAGTTCTATGTAGTTGTGGTTGTTTGAAAAATGCCTTAGATTAAAAGTTAAAAGTTTTTAAAAAATGTTTTCTTTTTTTACCATCTTCGCAGGTGGAGAAATAAGTTCAATAAAACACTATAAATATTTTTCATTTTAGTCAAACTATTAACCAATTTAACAACTTGAGTGTCATTAAAATTAATAAAAAAATACTTGTGAACGCTGGGTTTGAACCAGCGACCTCAATAACCGAGAAAGTGGTACCACTAAACTACCGTGACGCTACCGTGGCTAATCTCTTATCTGGTGGTTATTTTTAAACGGCTAATGAGTGTTATGAGCCTAGCAACTAATGGCATGATTCATGGTTAGCTTGCTTAACTTAAGTCACACACATAATAAGTTAGCGGAACTAACCACTTGTTTTCAGTTCATAATGTTACGTAAGTTGCAAGAGCGTTTAAAAGCAGTTCAATATCTAGTTAAGCAAACTGTGACTTTCATAGACATAGAAAAATTTTCGCTGCGCTCAAGAAGACCAACAGAGCGTGGAAAAGAGAAGTTATCGTTATACGGACACGGTCTATGAAAGAAAGAGACATAGGATCAAGTGACAGTGTGCCAACATTTTTTACAGTAAGAGCCCCTAGCGTCCCGTCTTGCAAATGAACAATCACATTTTGCTTAAAATATTTGAGAATCTTAATTAGAATTTTTAATAAAGGTATCGTGGAGCCACGGTGTCTTGTTTTTTATGTAATTGTGATGTGACAAAAAGAAACAATCCAAGTAATCACACTTTTCACAGGTAAATAAGATATTGCCACACATTTCTTTAAAAACAAAATTTTGCTACATTTATTAGTTTATCGACGAAGAAAACATTATGGAATATAGTTTATTAATTTCATTTGCCATATATAGTCATATTTTATATGTACAATAAATAATTTAGTTTATTTTACGTAAAATAGTAAAATGTTGTTTTACGATAGGGCTTGACTAACTGATGACGTCACGAGTATCGATAAAATCGATAAACTAGGACTGGCAGTCCAATTGGCCATACTATTTATTTTTGATGTATTTTTATTATATTATTTTTTTTAAATAAAGGCCATTTTAAGAAACTGATTTCGTTATTTTCAAGTTTTATTGATTCTGACTATTTTTAATACTTTTCTAAAATTTTACCAGATGTGACGTAGCTAGAGCCTGAACAACGAAATATGTCTTTGCCTACACACCAGAAAAAGGTGAGCATGCGAACGTCCGTGCCACTTGCATAATTCTTCCTAAAACCACCTAGAAGTAATGTTCCGATGATATACGTTCTTATTTTAGGTTTCGTTATGATTGTGACGGCTTCCCCGGCAGAATTATTTACAAAAACATGTGGGCCGGAGATCCGCCACTTTTTGAGTTAATGTTTCGGTTAAATCGTCGAATTCCAGATCAATCCGAGCCTATACCGGTGGGTTGATGTATTTGTAGCCGTCACATATTCATTGTGACAGTTACGAATACATTTGCTCATGTAACGCAACCGGGACAAAGATATCGCGATCTAAAGTTTTAAAAGCATGCGAATCTCCAGTCCATACTATTTTTGTAATGTAAAGTCTAAAATATTGGTGAAAATTGTATTCAGATTAAAAATAAACAGATTTTCTTAACCGTTTGATTACGATAAACGTCCCGAAAACATATTTCCACGATATCTTCATTCGTTTTAGAGAAATTTGCAAATTTATTAACTATGAATAATCAAAGTGTAGGGTGACCATATCGTCAGTCGGTCGGTCGGAACTGGAGGAGCGGCAAGCGAATTCGGTAATCGGTTGAGACGACGAGCTGAGAAGTCACCATCGATATAGCGTGCATTGATTATTGAATTCGCTTGCCGCGCCGGTTGTTTCTAGAAAAAGTAAGTTAAAGTTTTTAGATATTATGAATGGCTAATTTTATTGACATATTTGTTGAGGTTTGATTTGCCTACGTACTCGAATCGTAAAAAAACTACTTATAGTTCATTAATCAGATTGTTACTGACTAGGTAGGTACATATCTAAATACCTATGCAAAAGGTAAGTATCTATTTTTGTTTATGGTGGGTATTTTGCTTAGGTATTTTGTAATTTAATGAAGATGACGTGCCAGTAGTAAATTTACTAATATTATAAATGCGAAAGTCCGTTTGTTTGTTTGTTTGTTACGCCATCATGTCTTAACTACTGAACCGATCATCATGAAATTTTGCATACACGTTGTCAGGGGTACAGAAAAGGTTAAAGGGTACCTTTCATCCCGAAAAAAAAATTGTTCCCGAGGGATAGCAAAAAAACTTTCCACGCAGACAAGGTCGCGGGATAATCCTTTATTTACCAGAATATGATAGTATACATTGATGACATATAAGATAAGATCTGCTATTCTGCCTCCGTCAGGTGTGGAAATCTGTTAGTACTTACCTAATTATAGAATTTAAGAAAGACCTAATTAGAAAAATTAACGTCATCAAAATCAATTTACTTATTTACTCAAACAAAAAAGTATGTGTACGTAAGTGAAATCACGTTAATACTGTAGGTATGATATTATATTGTGCTTGTCCATATAAATATATTATGTCATACATTACACACCCATTAATAATTATTCGAACTATACGCAATGTTTTACTTACCTACCTACGAATCCTACGATACTGAGTTGAGTGCACTAACCACCTGCGCCATCGACTTACAATACAACTACTGGTTGTAGTTGTAAGTAGGTACAGTCATCGATAACATTATTAAGTAGTGTACACAACACTATTTCACTCACACATTTGCACTTCGTTTTTCGGATCACTTGTTCATTGACATTGTTGTTCTTTGACATTCTATTTCTATGGTGACTTTATTTGTTATAGCTTTTTCTTGCATTTTATTTATTTGTTATATTTCACAAATTATCGCAGCATGGACTTAAACGGATATTGAGAGTTACTAAGATAGTCTTGTTTTAGCACACATTAAAACAATCCATTATTAAAAATATTTCGTCTTGAAGAGACTGTCCTCTAAGTTCTCTGTTTACTTTATCCGAACATTTTAAAAATGGTAAAAAGGAACCCTTATGGTGCGACTCAGTCTGTCTGTCTGTCTGTCACAGCTGGATATCTCGAGAACTATTAATGCTTTCAACTTGAAATTTGGAATGGTTTTAGATGACGTTTGTCTAACTATTTGGCAAATAAGAGAGAAATATTTTTTTTTTTGCAACAAGGACTGAAAGGCGGTCTTAAAAATTCCAAGTGAGACTACTAGGGTATATGGGATATCATATAAAAGAGCGCTGCTTGCATATTCTCAAAAATTTTTTTTTAGGTTGCATAGTTTTCGACTTTTAATGAAAAATGTAAAAAACCCCTTATCTCCAAAGTTTGCATAGAGAAAAATCTGAAATTATTTAATGTGACAGAAGTTTAAAATTAAAGGAAAAATAAAACGATGTCTCTAAATATTTACACTTTTCAGAATGATGGTACGGAACCCTCGCCTCGGTGAGCGAGTCCGACTCGCTCTTGATCATTTTTTAAAATTTGATATAGAATTGAAAACTAACAGACTTTTTGTTAAAACTGTAAATGTAATATAATAATAATAAATATTTGACAACATCACATACATTGCTCCGATTCCAATGTAAGTAGCTAAAGCACTTGTGTTATGGAAATCAGATACAACTGTGGTATCACAAACATCCAGACCTGACACAATATAGAAAAGATCATTTTATACATTGACCCAGCCGGGGATCGAACCCGGGATCTCAAGAGATGGTGATGCCTTGAAAACCGGCGTGCATACCATTCAACCACGGAGGTTGTAAATAATACCAACAAAAGAAAATAAATAGTAACCTACTGATTATATTATAAGGCCTTTCCAGCTAATAAATTTAATTCTGATCACTAACAAAAAAAATATTTATAGCGGTGGCGGTTCTGTCCTTAGAGAGTGGGCAATGTCATTTAACTGACTTTTGTCGGAACATATTTATTAGCTCAAAACAAAAAAAAACATAATTAACTCATATATACAATATTTCAATCTACTCATCATTTACTTGCCTAAAAATCTCTAACACGTTGGAAAAGTTAACTCTTTTAGAGGTAAATTGTTATTATAATTTTTGCTTTTATTCTGTTGGTGCAAGAGTAAAAATATAACTTCCATGCGCATCGCACTACAGCTAATATTTTCGCCATTGCAATAAATAAAACATGGAGATGACAACAGTGGATTTGTCAACAGATTACTATGCAAACCCACTTTCTACCGCGAAAAATAAATTATTCATTGTTGCGTAACCAATCTGAATATCGCATGCGAAACAAAGAAAATCTTGTTCTCAATCACTGTTGTATTCTACTCTGAAATCATTGACGTCTTTGAAATATTTTATATTGTCATTTTAGTTCTTCATAAAAAGTTCTGTCTACAACCCTACATGGGTTTTTCTTAACCCACTATTTAATAAATTAAATTTAAGATGTGACACCATCACATAATTGCTTCAATGCCGAAGTATGACGATAAAATTAAAAAACCTACTTGTGCTATGGAAAACAGAGAAGACGGTAGTAACACATAATGAAGAATATTTTCCCTAAATTCACCCAGCCAGGGATCGAACCCAGGACCTAGAGAAGGCGACACAATGAAAACCAGTCGCCCAAGGTTGTCGTCAAAACACAGTGAAAATTAAATCATCCTTATAAATAGAAAATGAAAACTGTATCTAAGACACAGTTAAACTTTATACTCAATATTACATTTTTATATGTTGAATTTTACAGTAATTCCTATATTGCTGGATTCACACCGATTGCCTCTGCATTTTCGTATTCTGGAGATATTCGATATCTGGAGGTCTACGAACATTTCTATGTAGATACATACAAATTTCAGACACCAGCATCGTTCACACCAGCAAGCATCACTTCGTTGCCAAGTACAGAACGCCAATTTCCAGTTACAAAATGTAACTTTTTCCCACAAGCCGAATGCATCCGCTACAGATATATGGGACTATGTTTTTGCTTCTAGGTAAACGTACTGCTAAATAACCTAGAAAATACATGTACCAATTTAACTCTCAAAATCTTTACGATATAATACACCAAACATTCTACATTGCCGTTTCACTAAGCAGTGTTACTACGAAGTTTCTTATAAAAGCAGCATTGGGCATTGTCTGTAGTGAAAGATACAGTGGTATCGTACGCAATGTTTGGTGGTGGAGGTGCGTGCAGTCGATCTTTCTGCCTTCACTCGGTTGCCAACCAAACGCTGCGCGTGTGTGCGTGAGTGCAGTGTCCTATGACTAGTGTTGTACTGTAAACAGTTTAGAGATTTATCGGCATTTGTTTATATCATTACCTCACTGTGCTTTCACCTGAGAAAATATTGTATAAAATTGCATTATTTGTAACAACCTAGACTGAATAATGACTTTAAATTTTCAATTCAGCTTGAACCCTTAAAATTGATTCCTTAAGAAATTAAATAATGTTATTTATTTATTAATCTATGTTAATTATAACATATTATGTGAATGTAATGTCTGGAAACGATATACTTATTTGTAAATACCATTCCATCTAATAAAGCTGATAAGTTTTTGCGCCCATTTTTCTTGTCAGCTAAAAGACGTCATAATGGGTGGTAGGATAAAAGAATTGACGATTTAAAAATTCTTATTATGTGAGCTTATTTGAATAAAGAATAATATCATTTCATTTACAATACCATAAAATACTTCGTAAGAGTCTCGTATCAATAGGAACTTTTCTATAAAACTAAAAACACTTTTTCTTCAAAGACGTACTTACTGAAAAAAATTGTGGGCATAGACAGTTTTATCCTTCACGTCAAAAAAATCTGAAACCAATAACATACGAAACAAATATTTGCACAAAAACAATACCTGATTGTATTTAAATACTTATTTTCTCTTTTTGTATTGTATACAACTAGAATCACGCTGAAATCCTGGCATAAAATGCGGAAAGTGAACTAACTAATTTCTATTATAGGTACCTAACCAAAACTCATTTGCCAGCTTGAAAGTTAATAACTCAATTAACTATCGATATCCCACAAACTAAATCAAGCCAAATTGAAAACTTCGCTACGAAACAATCTAATTTAATAACATTGCGTTCGCATTAACCTGACCTTTGGGCGCAATCGCCGAACAAATCATCGACAGATCCGATCCCGATACCACTTATTAGAGTTTTCGTAATAGCATTTCGAAACCATTGCACAACACTACCGCTGTGTACAGCGGTACGCTCACAAGCAAAATCTGTATTCGATTATAGAAGCTGGCAAACTTAGCTATGCCGTGCCGGTACAGAAACGACGTTGGATTTTAGTTCTTATGCTTTATGCATAACTTTCATTGTAGGTTAAATTGCAGGTGTATTTTTAAAGTTGCAGTGTTATGTTGACTATACGTGTGTTAAGTCGTTGACCCGTATCTTTACCTACCCCAATACTGAAATATATATGAAAATTTGAAATGGTTGATTCGTGTCATGATTTTTTAGTTTTGTTTAGTTTGGTGACGCAATGAAGGTGCATGCATTACGTCACAAATGTAAACTCGAGGGCCAACGTGGGTGTTGTTGACCCTTTCTCAATGTTTACTTCGCACTGCACTTGCGAAATAAACTTTTTGAGAGACAATGCAAGATAGTAAATATTGGTCAATCGACGCGAACTGAAGGTTACGCAGCGATCGCTCTTACAAAACCTTTATTTTGCAGACTTCTTCTGCAAAATAAAAGTTTTGAAAGATCTTAAATAATTTTAATTACAATCTGTTTGGGTTGGGTATTCAATACTTATTTATCTTTTTTAAATTCTGCTGACATTGTTAAGACATAATTATTATTGTGATATTTACACGGGTCGACTTTGCGGGCGACTTGCTGGTCGATTTTAGTCAAGTTAGCGCTTTTATTACCATTAGCTAGTAAAATCTAATCGCAAATGACTAAAATCGACAATCTTATTAGGACAAGGTACTTTGCATAAAAGATAATAAAAAAAGGTAAAAGACTATTTTTTTCGTCATTTTATATCGCAATATAACAGATGGCGCCGCCCGTGCGAAGCCGGGGCGGAAAGCTAGTCTATACTTATGATCTAATCTTGAAGAAGAACACATATTTCTGATTTCCTTTTAAAAATAAGTCGCATAGAAACGAATAAAACACAAATCAGTATATATTGTGTAGTTAGGCTCTTATCTGAACCTCTCTGCGCGTGCGCAACTCCCGCTTAACCGTTGTTAGTTCCGCGACTTTCTCCGACAATGGCCTGCGCGTGACATTTGACAGCAATCAACGCAGACCTGCGCCTGCGAATGGCACTTATATTACGACCAAATAAAAGTTATTCATAGACAAGGCGACTTTTATGACAATTTCTACAACTCGATAGGTTTCACACTTACTTAAAAATTATATAGAATTATAGTTTGCATGTTTGGTTGGACGTAGGAGGTCTTAGAAACTACTCATCTCGATTCAAAAATATGTTATTATTAGAAAGCTACACTACAAGAAAGTTATATTAGTTGCCTATTTTACAGAAATACCCAAACTGACAGATTGACCAACTGATAGTTGGTTGGTCATAATTAAAATGATTCGATCAATAAACTATTATATTCTTGATGTTGAAATCATTATATAACTAGAGACCGCCCGCGTCCTCGTCTGCGTGAATAGTTCTTTTTCTATCCCTCGGGAACCGTACTTTTCTAAATGAAAGGTACCCTGTGTCTTTTTCTGTACCCCTGACAATGTGCGTGCAAAATTTCATCGGTTGTTTAGTTAAGACGTGAAGACAAACAGACAACCAAACAAACTAACTCTCGCTTTTATAATATTAGTATAAGTATATAGTAAGGATATTAAAGAATTAGTTTGTTCGAAACTAAGCAACTTTCACAAAAAAAATATGAATTGATTATTAGTTTATTGTTTAGTAAAGTTCTTCTGAAACTCATGGAGCTTTGGAATATACATTTGTCATCACACCATTGATTAGTATGGTTTAAATCTAGTGTTTTTATACGGCGACAACAACTAAGAACTTATCTTACAATTGAGAAGCAATAAAATCAATATTTTATACATTACATTGCCTGAGAAAGCTAGCGTCTAATTTTGAATACCAGTTTTGTTTCAAGAATGAGTCAACGAAACAACTTTTAGAAAACAAAACAAACAGCTTTCTTCCGAATGATCTACACGAGAACTGACATCTAAACTGACATATTGTATAACGTCATATGAGTGCGCCAGTTATCTAACTGCATCGGAACAACATCTGAACCGCAACAGTCGCTGTGTGTTTGAGCTTGTCTGTTGCTAACCGCGCCGAATCTTACAGACAGATGCGTGCGAAAGCTATTCGACGCCCGATTCTGAGGTACTTATTTTACTTTATCGGAGGGATCCACATTATCGGGTAAAAACCAGATAATGTGGACCTCTCCGATAAAGTACCTTAGAAACCACCTTCAACACATACGATACTTTTAGCGTTAGTGATCGAAGATTTTGGTGCTTTGAGAAGCAATAGATGCAGCAACTGAACGCTAGATCCTGGTCACGTTTGAATGTCGGTCTCTGTTAAAATGTTACAAAATTACACCTTATGGTATATTACTCGACAACTTTTACTATGGGACCAACTCTCAAATCGCAAAAAAAAACAGCTGTTTCATACATTTTGATCTTTTCGATTTTATTTTTTGTATGAAACAGCTGATTTTTTTTCGCGATTTCAGAGTTGGTCCCATATTAAAAGTTGTTCAGTTTAATGGTCCCTATGTACGATATTCGGCATTAGGGGTATTTTTGTAACATGTTGTATATTAGTCGCTAAAAACGCGTCACTTTTCACGTTTTCAATGCCGTGATCAAATGCAGAAAATCTCTAAATCGGAATGCAATGTCGATGAATTTAGTTTTTCGATGATAATTTGATACATTACATAGCTATAACTTGAAAAGCGGGCATAGTGACCGTCTTCTTCTTTATTCAAATGTTCTTTTGAATTGTTTATGTTTTCCTACTGCCCATTCCAGACTTTTTAGCTGACAAGAAGAATATACAAGCTGCATTGCAAAACTATCATATCAGCTAAGATACCGACTTTCTTTACAAAAGTAAAATATATAAGTAAAGTTAATAGTAATACTTCTGTAAAAATGTAAATAAATCTAAGAAATCAATCTTTATTATCACGACTTAATGTATTGACTCAATAATTAAAGCATTTGAATATAGTTTACCTCCCGGCTGTACCGGCCGGCGATATTAGAAAGCAGGCTGGCGCCAACCGCGGCGTTTCCACTTTTGACTTTAATTATACCAATCAGGCGCAACAATATCGCATGAAAGTTGTCAGTTTGCATAATGCGGGGAGGGAGGGGGCTTACATTATTATCACAATGTGTGTTAGAAACTAAATTGGAGAATAGAAATTTAGTCAATGGTTAATATTATTTACTTGCTTCCGCTCGCAACTTCGTTGTCCGCTTCGGTATTGGGAAAATCCATAGGGAACCTTTTACCAGAATAAAAAGTATCCTATGTTTTAATCCTGGCTAAAACTATCAGTGCGCCCAATGTCATGCAAGTTCTTCAGCTATTTTTACGTGATTGAGTATCAAATATCCAAACACCTAAACATCCTAACTTTCACCAGTACTGTTATTAATTCTGTGACATTTATTCACAAACGATCCAGCGCAAATCTGATATTTTTTACATAAACAATGTTTCGAAAAACAGTTTCAAAGATAAACAGTAAATTAAAGTTGATTTTTCTGAATAATTGAATAGACGATACGTTACGTAATATAACATGAACATAAGCAATAAATAATTAATCACTTTGTGTGGCGTGACGGACGTGCACAACAAACAGACTGTCTGACTGTCTATCTGTCAGACCGAGTCGCTCTGTTTATACGACTCCAACTTGGAAATAACATGAGTTTCATATAAATAAACCACATATTTATTATTCGTAACTGCCTACATTGACGTTTACGGGAGCTGTTTTACTTCATATTAAAGTATAGATTTTCATTATTGCATCATTAACCACAAAACTATCAAAAAGTTCCTCGTATTTTTCAAAAGAAGGCGTGGGGTTTTAAAATAAATCCTCATGAAAATTCTCTGTGTAACAAAATCAACTCAAACCAATGATTTATTTCAACTACAAAAAAGTTACAATTGATATCTCTATCTTTTCACTAGAGCAGTAAATCTATAAACCTACCAATTTTTGAGAGAGCTACAGTTTCTTTGGTTGACTGTTGGTTGAGTGGTGGTTGTGTGTCGCGTCGGGGGTCACCGCTCCGCCCCAGTTGCTGTTGCCATGCCGCGCTACCCGACCGCTATTAATAGGCGCTACTATGGCTACGAAACGTGCTAATTGAACGCACCAACTGTTCAGCAACTGCACAGTGTTGATTAACTTTATAAAATATCGATTTTCGATTCACTGCATCCATTCTGTTCCATTCCATCTTTACATCGATCTTTGTAAGAAAATGGAAAAATAACATTTACCTAACTGCCTGGAATAATTTTGATGTACACTGGCCTTCAAAACTTAGTACCACACTTTTAAAACTGTAATAACTTTTAAAATACATAAGATATATTTTTGAAATAAAAAGTCCTAAAAAGGATTATTTTTTTAAATTATCTTATTCAACAATCTTTTTTTTTTCCAAATTAACTTTTATTGTTTAAGAGAAAATGTAATTTTAAAAGTTTGGTACTAAGTTTTGAAGGCCAATGTATTTTAAATGAAAACATTTTAACTGGTTTATTGTTGAGTAATGAGTAAGTCAAGTCCAATTCAAGCAAATCTCGACTAACTTTATATGGTAAAGATAATATTTATAACTTTCTTAGTGAAATTATCTAAAACAACTGCAGACACTATTTATCTTTATTTAAATAAAAATAGTTCTAACACTGGTAAGAAAACAAAAATATATCTTCGAAGACAAATAAGAAAACAATAAGAGTACCTTTTCACATTCCGTGCGTGGGTGTTAGTAATTGTATTATTCATTCGTGTCATCTTTTACTTTAGTATACTTTCATTTGATTTCGCTTTGACCCCGACCCCGGTGAGACCATTTCTCATAATGAGACTTTGAAAGGCATTTTAATTTCAGTCGTGTCCCTGAGGCTGAGGGTCTATGTGGAAGAAGAAAAAATATTTAGGAGGCAAATGATATTAAATGAAAGATCAACTTAGTTTGCTGTTTCGGTTATGTTATAATTTAGAGGAATAAACAAAATTTGTAGACAGCGTTTATAGGATAATAAGTTATTTTGTCAGGTCGTGTGAACCAAACAAGCAAACAGATAGGTAAGTTAAATGAACGTACGTACAGTCAAGTTCAATAATATATACCTTTGACAGTTCATCAACTGTATATCTTTGTAATAAAAGTCAAAATCTGACAGAAGTGCTTACATATTTATAAACTTGACTATACGTACGTTTATTTAACTTACCTATCTGTTTGCTTTTTTGGTTTCCGTATCAAAATGGTGAAAAAGAACCCTTGTGGTGCGACTCAGCCTGTCTGTTTGTCTGTCTGTCTGTCACAGATATCTCAAGAACTACTTATGCTATCACCTTGAAATTTGGTAGTTTTATATTGCGTTTGCCCCACTATTATGAAAGAAATATACATATATCTATACAGGGTGTCCCAAAACTTTGTCACACCGAGGGAAAGTACCTTAAATATTGTAGGAAATTTTAGTGAAAGAAGACTTCATTTTGTTTTAAAAAATTAAAAATTAAATTAAAACTGTTTTCAAAGATTTTTTTTATCGCATACTATACGATACAAATTGACACAATTATAAGTAACTAAAATTTAAATGTTAAACATGGTCTTCCCTTTGTTTAAGATTTTGTGTTACACAAAAAATAATAATCCTAATAGGTAACCCTTACGATCGGTATCATCTTATTATTATTTTGATAGGTTCAATTCCGGTTAAGGCAGGCGACTTTTCAAAAATCTTTGAATGCAGTTCCAATTATGTTTTAAATCAAAATGAAGTCTTCTGTCAGTAATCAGTGTATTTAAAATATAATTATTATGATGGTATAGAACATTCGATCATTGATCGAAGTATGGAACCCTCGGTGTGCAAGTCCGTCTCAACAATAATTTGGACAAAAATATACTAAGAATGCACTGACAGACAGCTAAACAATAAAACAAGCCGCATATACAACTTACTTATTGTTGAATCAAATAAACAGATATAAATCAGAATCAGTACTAAAACCATGAAATAAAACAAAAACCTAACAACTTGTTAATTAATCCGAAGAAGGTTCTATGGCTTAACTTAAAAAAAATCTAAGTATATGAAACAAAAAGGTTTTTTCAAGTTTTCAAAAAAGTTCTAACGCTAGTCGACCTCACCGCGTGTTACCAAGCGAGCTCTCTCGATGCGACCTCGTTCGAGTCGCTAGCTCGAACTCCTTTTACTAAGGGTAAGGCCACACTCCGAAGAGTCTCGCTTATTGCTAAGATCGAAGCTACTTGCCTTTTGACTGATTCTAGTGAACAGACGTTTGATATTTTACTGGATGCTGTGGCAGTTGGCCATATTGCAAGCCAAGTCCTGGTAACCACCACGCAAGTCGCGTACCTAACACATCTTTAAGCTTGGCACCTATAGTAGGGACTTAGCCTTATGCCGTTATTTTATTTATTTTTGCCATTAAATATCGTTACTTATTTCTGTTAAAGCTGATAAGTTATTAGAGCTCGATTTTCTTGTCAGGTAATTTAAAAGTCTGCAACGGGTAGTAGGAAAATATAGATGATCCAAAAGCGCTTAATTACTAAGTATATTTGAATAAAGATATTTAAAGTTTGACTTTGGCCGGGTGCATAACAAAAGCTAAACTGTTATGATGGAAATATGAATAATATTAATATAATCGCGACTAAGCAAACTAAGCTTAACTAACTTAGCTTAGTTCTTGGTGTGCAACCGACTTAACGCTTGTAATCACTTAGTGACACGCTGTTGCCGCGGGCTTCGTTAAAACTGAAAGTTTCATGTACTTTTTCTAATTAAAGTGACTACTCAAAGTACTTTATAACAAAAAGGGCAAAATGGAACGGCTGGAGTACCGTTCTTTGAACAGTCACTTCTATATATATATATATATACTAGCGGCCCGCCCCGGCTTCGCACGGGTACAATATAGTTACTAATGTGGTGAGTGTGAAGTTATTAGACTATACTACAGGATATCTTATATATAGTGGTGGCCACATAATTAAGGACGCCAGTCGATTTTCATACAAACGAAGTAACTTTTAAACATTGCTTCTCTGCCAGGGATTGACCGAGCGGTGATCTGGTGATGGCCATCCAGGGAGTGAATGGAGGAGATCCAGATTTCTATACACACCTAAGTGATCTGACCAGCATTTTAAGAGATGTAAGGATATGTTTAAAAAAACCGCGAATATAGCATTAAAATGTATGAAAATCTTCCAACTGACAATTCTGATGCTTATATCTCTTATAATACTGACCAGATCTGTTGGGTGTGTATTGCGATCTGAATTTTCTCCATTCACTCCCTGGATGGCCATCATCGGATCACAGCTAGTTCAATCCCTAGCGCAAAACCAAGACTTCAAAATTACCTCGTTTGTATAAAAATCGACTTGTGTCCTTAATTATGTGGCCACCACTATATGTATATGTATATACGAAGTACACAACTAACGCAAGGGGTGTTATAAGTTTGACCTGTGTGTGGGTCTGTCTGTCTGAAGCAACCTAGCTCCCAAACTTATGCAGTGTATCCCAGTAGTCCCCTCTGGCGTTTGTCCCCCGTTGCACCGGTGGAGGGCACATTTGGGACTTACATTTTTAAATATCCCAGTCTCCCCCACTTGAGACTGCACTATAATGTTGCTAGAAGTGAAAAATAAAAGCATGTGTTTAGATATCCTATACCGTGGTTCGGATATGACGAAAATTGTCTTTTATATAAAAAAAACTATCGTTTACCTTAAAAAGTGTCGTACGGACGACAATTTTCAAGGTAAATGATGAAAGTTGTCAAAAATTAAATTATTCAGCGGATGGACTGGGTCAATCACGAAAGTAAGTGTAGTTTTAGTATTTTATGTAAAATAAAACAATTAAGTAAGTAATTGAAATGGTTTTATTAAGAAATCTAAAACGTTAATAAACTCTGATGTACTTACTGCCTTAAGTAAAAGGTAGGTAAGGTACTTTTATAATGTCAGTCTCGATAGGTTTTGCGGCGGGAGGCGTCATCTGAAACTTACCTACTTTTTATTTTTTTAAGAGTTACCGAAATATTTGTTTTCAACGTGAGCGAAGCCGCGGGTAAAATATAGTACTTTAATGTAAAATCCTAGTTTCTTAATTTTACCTATAGTTTAAAGTTAGTTTTACCCGAGTATAGTTAAAAGAACAATATTATTGTACGTGTTTTATTTTACATAAAATACTAAAACTATACCTAATTTCGTGATTATCCCCTAATTGAGTTTTTCTGTTCCTCATTAAGACACTTCTGCGAGCTGACTCTCGAGAACATTAGAGCTGGCCATGGGAGAAACAATCACTGCGCAGATCTACACCAGCCGCTCTTAAACTTTGTCCCTGTGCTTTATCAATTGGCATAGCATAGGCGACTTGACCGGATATTGTATTCTTTTAAAATTAATCTGATAATCAGATGGAATAATTTTGCACCAAGGAAAAATGACAGCACTGCCGACATAACGACTATTCAATGAAATGCATTCTACCTACTCTCAGGGGAAATGACCAAAGAGAATGTAATACTACGTTGAGATGACAAATGATATTTATTATTCTTAATTAATCAATCAAATGCACAAAGAAGTTTCAATTCCGATGTCAAAGTCGAGCACCCCAAAAGTAGCTTTCTATCACTTTTTAACCCTGTTAGGGGATAAATATTTAAAAAATACGAAACACGTGTTCACTTAATTTTATGAAAGAATGTGTATGCCAAATTTCAAGTCAATCGGGCCAAGGAATCGCGTTCTCCCATACAAACTTTACTACCCTGTTTCACCCCTTTAGGGGTTGAATTTCGCAAAATCCCGTCTTAGTGAGCACCTACGCCCTAAAAGGAGCCCCCATGCAAAATTTGAGACTCCTAGCACTTGCAGGTTCTGAGATTTCGTGATCAGTGAGTGAGTGAGTGATTTTCCCTTTTATATATATAGATATATATATATTTATACAAATTATTTAAATCCCTATCCTAACAAATATAAACTATGTACTGACTTTGAGTCTTAAAATAAATGGAAAACCTAATCATGGAAACTACAAGGTTGATGAAAAACTTTTCAAATACTGTGTGCCTGTGATGTGAATTCCATTACCACTTCATTAGGTTTTTAATTTAAGAAAATGGTTATCGGACCAAAATAATCGTCTTAGAACTAAGAAATAACACATTAAGCTAGGATGTATCTACTTTTGATGTCTATCAAAGTTTATACTGAACCTTTATTAGAAAGAAAAACGGTCAAGAGCGAATCGGACTCGCGCACCGAGGGTTCCGTACCATAATTCTGAAAAAGTTTACAATTTAGAGACATCGTTTTATTTTTCCTGTAATCTTTACATAAACTTCTATCACATAAAATATTTGCTGATATTTTCCTATTTTTTCTATATTTTGCGATTTTATTTTTAATTTTTCATCAAAAGTCGAAAATTATGCGGCCTAATAAATTATAAAAAAAGTTTGGAAAGTGCAAGCAGCACTCTTTCATATGATACCTCATATGCCCTAGTAGCCTCACTTCGAATTTTTAAGACCCCCTTTCAGTCCCTGTGACAAAAATAATATAAATATTTTTATTTTTCTCTTATTTGCAAAATAGTTGGGCAAACGTCATCTAAAACTATCTTACATTTCAACTTGATAGCATTAGTAGTTCTCGAGATATCCAGCTGTGACAGACAGACAGACAGACTGAGTCGCACCACAAGGGTTCCTTTTTACCATTTTGGTACGGAACCCTAAGAAGTGTTGACCTATTATCATCATGAAACTGTCTCCCCCAACATGTTTATAACTAACGCGGCGTTTAAACACGACCATTACGCTTTTATGTCTTACATTACTTGCTAACACATCATTAGCGCTGACGCGTAAATAACCCGTTCACGTAAAAATATTACTCAATAATAACCCTTAAAGCTTCACGTTAAGGTGTATGGAAGTGTTAAGTTACTTGTTAGCAACTGTACGTGGTGTAATAGAGAGCGACAAAAAACATTTTACGTTACACAGAAGCACCATTAGTGAAGTCGTAGCGAGATCGCTCGCTGGTAGGGGGGCCGTGAATTAAGACATGTTGGAGATATTATTGACAATGTCTGCCAGTTACTTAGGCTATATTTGTAGTCATTATGTTACTGCGCGATTAAATATCATGTACAAAGTTTTCTACATTTAAGTAAATAAGGAAACCTACTTTTTCTATATCAATCAATACCTCATGAACTGACGTGATTGGTGGGCAACAATTACAAACTAAACAGATAGGTAACTAGACAGCAAATTCTGATTTGCTGTCATCTAAAAATCGCACTTTACATAATGTATATATTTTTTTAATACAATTTTACTTGAGTTTTGAACTATTGCCAACCGGTAATATTTTCAACAACAGAACAAGAACTTTACCTGTGAAATAATATTTGTCTGTGATTGATAGCACTGTCAGCTGAAAGTATTATTATCGATAAGTTCCGACAAGTTGCTCTTGAAACCCACTTTTTTGTCTAAATGTAACTATATTATATATTTTCTAATGATGCATGTTTTTTTTATTTTCATAAATGTTGTCTGCGCGGCGTAACGTAAGATTGAACACAAAGAAAAGAAAATAATATCATGTTAGAAGATTTGTAGAGTCATTTCCCATCGTTGTTTCCAATTATGCTAAGAATTCAAAAAACTAGTTAGGTCCAACAGTTTATCTCAGAAAGTTGTTTTTAACAAACTTGATATGTAGCCAAAAAATATTTATCATTGAATCGGCGCCAATTTTTTTATTTCTTCATCGTCGTGTATTTCTAAAGGAAATTGAGGCGGAAGTCTTTTTTGATGTTGTTTCATAAATGCCGCTGCTGTGTGACATATTTTTATATCAATTAAATTGCTTAGTATATTTTTATATTTTATTAATTAGTTGGCACTGCATCTCGCATAAAATGCTTACGCATTTATCGACGTCATTTTTCAGAACACCATTCAAGATTAATCAGGATCGTGGTACACAAATATGCGTTAACCGTGAAATGAATGTTTCCGGGTTTTAAGATATTTTATACTGAAAAAAAACCGACTTCAAAAAAACCTGAAAACAAAAACAAAAATACCTCTAAAAAGCAAGAAATAACATTCAAATTACTAGTTACGCATATCAATATTAATAAAACACGTTTATTGAAGTCGGGTGGGGCAACTTCTTTTCTTTTTTTCTAATTCTAAAAGTCACGCACTTCAATAGACGTGTTTTATTAATATCGATATGCGTAACGTTTATATGCGTGCGTTTTTTTGAAGTCGGTTTTTTTATTTTTAAACATTTTTTTATTTTTTCCTTTTTAGTGAGTTATGTCTTGTGTATTATGTCAGTAGAGGTACGGGTGCGTACTTTATGGTACCCAAAAGGAAAAAACCAGTAGGTACCGCTGTATTTCACGAGTTATAGCACATTTCTTGTGGCCCGGCTACACAACGTACCTTTGGCCTGGCCCGGCCACGCTTCTATCAACAAAAAAAATAGCTAACTTTATTATTATTAGTCACCTCTTATATAACGCGGGCCCAATGTGGATTGAAGGGTATTGATGCAGCCGAGACCAACGGATTCAGCTAGAACAAAAAGCTAATGTTTACATAGATGATTTTACTTATTATTTTTCTAATTATTCATGACTCAAATGACATTAGGCCCCATATCTCCGAAGACTATCGTCGGATCTCAATTAAATTTATATGGGATCAAATTGAAAGTATACCTAATCGAACAAAAAAACAATTATTTAAATCGGCACACCAACGCCAGAGTAATCGGTGTACATCTGTGCGTTAAGCCGTGGTCACACTAGTACGATTTCATACCATTTAATTTCACCATGATTGCGTTACATTCGTTAGTCGGCACCAATCATACAAAGTAGTTTGTTTGTCCGATGTATGTGGATTTGTAACACCTACGGAAATGAACAATAGTTTTTTTTTGGTGTTTTATTAATAGTGCCAATGATACAAATTGTTTGAATTGAGTTCTTAGTTTATCTAACAAATTTCTGTTTGTAAATGTATTTTATGACTAGACATGATTTTTATAACTGAGCATTATAAATTAAGTGCTAATTTATGCTAAATACATCCCATTGTGCTTCAGCAATCAGCATACCAATTTCATAAATTGGAAAGAATGAAATTTTGTGTCTATTTAAGGATAAAAAAGTCTTTATCAATAATATTAATATACTTATATAGGTATTTAACTTTTACAGCCTAGCAGATTATAACAATAATAATAAAAACACTTTATTGCACACTAATACAGGACATAATACAAAGAAAAACAATACAGAGAAAGCACACAAAAGGCGGCCTTGTTGCTATATAGCAATTTCTTCCAGGTATACTACAATTGGAAGTACTAAAATTGTATCCAATTTTAGCACACATTGAGTAGAAATCTTATTCAGCATAATAAATAATAGTAGATATAACGTTCTAAAATGATTTAAAAATATCAAAACCAAATCACCTCTTTTTATAATCAATACACGTATTATTCAATAATATTCAATCGAATGAAACATCGATTCAAAGCGTTTTCTATACGGAAGCAATCATACGTTCAAGAATCACAAAATAGCAAGGGGGAGGCGGGGAGAGCTCCTTTCTTTCGATTACATACATACACCGCGCGCAATATGCAATGCTGGCTGATCGACCTTAGTGACATGACATAAATATCGATAAATATCTTCATAATATGTTTGTCCTCTACGAGTTCCTGTACCATCCATTTGTACAACACTTGCCAGATACAGCTAGTTTAATAATAAAAACATTTTACAGCACACAAAGACATAACAGACAACAGAAACACATTATGAACAGAACAAGAGCACACTTAAGTCAGCTCTTTTTATAAATATTGCTAAATAGCAATCTTTATAGACTTTAACTTATACTTTACAGTAATACGAGTAGTTATGGTGGAAAAACTGGCAAACACACAGGAGCCCTGAACACATTACACTCACTTTGGGCAGTCGTGTAAAAGGTAATTGAAACCCAAAAGATAAAAGATGTTTTAAAACCTTTTAGGTCTTTTCCGTAATTCAAAAAACATTATTTAAAAGTTACTTTGATAATTGACATAGAAGTAGAAAATAAAAGGAATTGATGAGTTTTTATTAATTCAGCCAGCTTTGCGTTAGGTATCCTAGTTCGTTTTGGTTTTTGTTTAGTTTTTCCTAAAAGCCGCTTCTTCGAAACACTGTATTTATACATTCTGTAAATAAAAAGTATATTATTAAAAAACAATAAAAAATATGATGAAATTATTGAAAATATTTCATCAAGAATTTTATCGTAATGAAAACGGAGCATGGTACAACACTAGTTGTTATTGCTCCCTAGCTATTACCAAATTGAATTTTCATTATGTACTTTCGAATGAATATCGGGCTTCTTACAACATTTACGAAGCAAATTGGATATTTAAAAATCATTAGTCGAAAATTATTATTTGAGCTAATAATGAAAATCTTTAATTTAAAAAAAAACAATTTTCTTCTCCATAATAAATACGACCGAAAAAAACTTTTATCATAAACTCGCTTCGCTTTAAAAAAATCTTTTAATCATGATGATGAACATTTCGGAAATGAAATGAAGAATTGAATATTAGTGAGTGGGTGTTAATAATGGAGAGGATTCGGCGTTAATGGCGATCAAGTATTCCATCTGCGAGGACAGACCGACCCTTCAATTATTAACAGGAGGCTCCGCTGCACCACTCACTGCCCAGCGGAAATTATTTTCAGCACTTTTCCGTACATTTTCCGCTTCACATCTGTTTCTGTAAAATTTATCTTTTGCTGATGGTTTGCGAAGAGAACATTTCGTTCATCACGTAGTCGCTGGGTTGTGATTGACTGAGAACTCATACCAAATAAATACATTTAAAAACTCATCTCAAACTAATATTCCCGAATGTTTATTATACTCCCATATTTAGGCGACCTCCGTGGTCACGTGGCTTTGTACACCGGTTTTCAATCTCTGAGGTTTGGGGTTCGATCCCCGGTTGAGTCAAATTAGAAAACGAACTTTTCTATATTGGCTCAGGCCTGGGTGTATGAAATACCACCGTTGTCTCCGATTTCCATAACACAAGTGCTTTAGCTACTTACTTTGGAATCGGAGCAATGTATGTGATGTTATATTATAATATTTACTTAATTTATAAAAAATCATTACAAATGTGGAAACGTTTATTTCAATGTATAAAAACAAACAAGAAACCAGTAGTAATGGATGAGTGACTCCATATCATTTCCAGCTGTAAGCCGACCTGGGGCCCAATCGTACTAATTTGGGCCCACTTGCGCTTATTCTGAACGATAAAACCAAAACAGTTTACGTTGTCATTTAGGTTATACAACATGTTACAAAAATACCCCTAATGCCGTATATGGTAAAAAAATCATCTTTCATACATTTTGATATTTTCGATTGTAATTTTTGTATGAAATAGCTGATTTTTTTTTCGCGATTTCAGAGTTGGTCTCATAGTAAAAGTTGTTCAATTTGATGGTCCTTATCTACCATATTCAGCATTAGGGGTATTTTTGTAACACGTTGTATATATTTTAAAATCTTTGGTTTAGCTTTAGAATTTATATTGTCCAAGATTCAAAATTCAAAATTCAAATTCAAAATTCAAAACTCGTTTATTCAGTCTAGGCTGTTACAAGCACTTGTGAATGTCAAAGAAGCTACGCCATCGGTTCGCAAACCCTAAGCGGGAGACCTTGTAACGAGAAGAACCGGCAAGAAACTCGTCAAGGGCTGCTTTTTTCTCCCTGTATATTTCATACAGAGTCGTCAAAATTTGAAAAATGAGGTCAGCATTTAAAGTGACGTCATTTTCCATTACAATAATTAACAAAGTTAACATTCATTCAAGATTGGCACGCTAGGCAACCTAGGCATATTATATATTCAACAAATTTAATAAAACTAAAGTGAGTATTATTCTGTAAACGAAACCTAAAAGTTAACGATATAGTTTTGGTTTTATCGTTAAAAATTAGCACGATTGGGCCCCAGCTTTTTATGTGAAAACGCAGAGAAAACACGATAATCTCTGTTTAACACATCGGGCGCGTCAAACAATCAGAACCGGATAAACAAACTAGTTTCAGAACGTGACAGACGCTTTTCCTATACCAGCCACGCGGTTTACAACTTTACCACTACGAGATAAGGTTAACCGGATTAATTTTATTTATAGAGGTGGTGAGCAGTGATATTCTTTTTTTAGAACCTTATTTACGATGGGTCTGTGTTTTCTTTTTAAGTTTTTTTTATTAATAAATAAAATAACGAGGCGCTAACAAAATAAAAGTTAAAAATATGGCCGTGTCTCAGTGGCGCTGCTGGCCTGATGTGACGCCCAAAAGCAAACACATTTAATGAGTAAAATATATTTCTTGGGTTACCTGTTTTAACGTTTAATAAATTATGCAAATTGATATAACAGCATTTGCAATAAATTCCGAAGCCAATTAATTAACATCATAATGTGTATATTTTAAACTACCCAATATTTACTACCCACCAATCCGCATTGGGTCTACCCAGTAGTAGTGGGAACATTATGGGCAGATGGTAATTATTTTGAAGAAATTTTACTTAAATGAACTATCTATGTATGTGTTGTTACGGCATGTTTATTATTGTCCAACCATATTGACACAATATTGGGGCGCTTGCAATTACTCAAGCACAAGATTACGAGTGTCCGCCATGTTATGTTGTTGTGGCACAGTCAAATAACGCATTTTCAGTAGCACTAGTCATCAAGTTTTTCAATTTTTTGTTAAATTAACTAGAAGAACCACAATCATTTTTAATTCAATTTTTTTATGTGTAGACCAGGGACCCTTTTTTTTTGACTTCTTCGGCTGAGCGTCGAGTGCTCTTTACCACTCATTTTCATTCGAAATATCAAAATCCGTATTTTTTTATCGCCCGTTGGTCAGCCAGTTGTCAGTCAGCGGTTTTAAAGTGACATTTAATTGTCAATTATGACATTAAGCCGCATGCGACTTAAGTAAGACGAACAATTTCAAACGAATGATTCAAAAATAGCTTATGAAGTTGAGATTTTGGCTACGAACTCTCTGAAGTAGCTAATCACTTAGCCACACCTACTTTACGGTTTGCCCTACAATGAAACCTCTTTTCGCCCTTGTGAGTTTTAAGGACTGAGAGGTAAGGGTACCAACGATTCACTCCACTTTTGAAAACTAAAAATACCCGTGCGTGTAGTAGTGTACTGTGGTGTGTCAGTGACCTGTTTATTTCGCTACTGTTTTAATCCCAGCGCGGGATCGTTCTGTTTAATGAAACGTTGGCAGATTTACGCCGCGCTTGCCCGCCCTTTCAGATGATCTACTCTAACTAAATCAGGTTTTGAATTAATATAGGTACCTACTTCAACAACCTCTCAATTCTATTTTAGTAAATTTTCACACTAAACCATTGAAGTATATTAAGCATGATGTGGTTAACACAAGCAAGATTTTTAATAATCTGAAACTGGAATTCCATAAAGCATTCATAAAAAAGTAATTTACTGATTTTTAGCATAAATCTAATTAAGAAATTAAATATTTTGGATATATAACTCAACTTTTGCTCTACTAACCCAATAAAACGAACCTGTTTTTAATAAATTATAATATTCATCGAAAATAAATTTTAATAAGATTGCGAATCGACTCGAGAAGTGAATCCAATTTAGGAATAAATTAAAGTTAAGTTTCAATAAGTACATATATTTTTACTAATAATTTTATTTTCATGATCTCGACTACACATTGGGTGTATTTTTTGGTAAATATAATATTTTTGCCATCATATTCATTTGTTTAGTACATAAAAACAATGATGTTTCATGTGAGGGCGGGTCATTGTAAGGTCTGCCTTCTTTCAGCAAGAGACTCAGACATTTTCGAAAAAACCCATTTTTTTGTTAAATAAACATATTTTTTATACTACCTGCTCGTCAATGGCATATTATGTGTCATGCAAACCTTTCCTAAAGTAAGTCATTTTTCCCATGGGGAATAATGTGATTTGAATTTGGAATGCAACCCATGTAGACGTGCTTGATCGATGTTGGTTTCAAAAAAGTTTAGGTGCAATGAGATCTTATTCTGAGTTAGGCTGTATGTTATCATGAAAACTTTTTACGAAATTCATTTTCACCCGCGAATTTATTTGAATGTCGAACTGACCACTACAGAATAGACGACAAAAACATAAACTCTAACCCAACTATAAATGTACCAAAGAAAGTAACTTTGTCGTTGCACAATAGGGAATTACACCTTTTTTTGAAAACATGTTTATATTATTCCTGAGGTCGTAATAAACCAGCACAATTTTTATTTCAATTTTATAAAACCAAGAAATACCTTAAAAATGATTTTTTATTTATGATTTTGAATTATTGCGCAGAAACGCAAGCCGCCATGCTGTTTAGGCCCGTGACGTCACTCCGTCAGGCGTCAGGAAACAATCAAGAGTGGTTACAATGTCTTTTTACAAAAGTAACGAAAGTTTTTAAAATAATGAGTTGTAATGTTTTATCATTGGTGTCTTGTGCCTGATTGCAGTAAAACAAGTGTAAAATCTCCACTAAAATAGTGGGTTCAAGTGCCAAGTGACATCAAAATGAGAAAAACTTGGTTGAAACGTAAGAAGAGATCCAAAGAAATCCAAAAAACAAACAAAAAAATATCCTGTTCACCTGATGGTCTCGTGAATTTTGTGTCTACTGGATATGCAAGAAGGATAAGCGATGTGAACATAACCTAACACTTGCATTTTTTGATTCAAAATCAATCATGTGTTTTGAAGGATTAATACTTACACAGGCAACTTTGAGTTTATATAAAAGGTATTATTATATTATAATAAATAAATATATCAAATAATAAGTATAGTTTTTTTTATTTCCATGGTGCACTCACTGTATAAAGATGATGTTGGTCCATCACAGCCGAGTTGATTTGAAGAATGGGTCAACTTGGCCACCATAAAAATGTTAAGGATATAATAATGTTCATTTCAATGTCATGTGCATGTGGAAAATATGTGAATACATATGCACTATACATAGGGTAGGGTAGGAGAATAGTCAAAGTCAAAGTACAAAAAACTATTCAAATAAACTTAGTAATTAAGCGCTTCTGAATCATCTATATTTTCCACCCATTCCAGAGTTTTATAACTGACAAGAAGAACAGGTGCAAGAAACTTATCAGCTTTAACAGAAATAAGTTACAATATTTACAAACTTAAATATTATATCATGATCTGCTATTGTTAATCTGGCTGTCATCAGTCAAGTTTATGGTCACTCGGTTATGTCCTGTCTCTTTAACTTAAATTGGAAATTTGATTATATGAATAACAGAAATAAACACTTAACTAATTGAAATATATCTTTATTACTTTACAACAGTTACCAAATACAATACAACAGATTATAAACAACAAAGTAGGTACTTATATTTACAAGCTATGTGTTACATTTTTTCCATGCATTTTGGTCTTTCAGATAATTGTCTACTTTATAATAACCATTACCCATGAGCGTCTTTTTAACATGATTTTTAAATTCATGCAAAGGTAGATCAATCACTTGTTGTGGAACTATACTAATCAAGGTTATGCGTTTCCCCATAAATTAACCTTTTGCATCGCACACTGCTGTCTGCAACCATCTCCTTAGATTTTCTTTTAGAAATTTCTTTTGCACACAAAATGTTTATCGTTGAGCCAACCTTAGCCAGATTCGATTTCTTCCATTAAAACTCAACCGAAGTACACGACGACAGGGCTTCGGTTCGGCGGTGTACATCGTAACACCATGCTTGCAGCCACCTTCTGACGAGGGACAATCGTAGCACTTAACACTACTCACAGTCTCTTCCTGTTCATTCACATTATGTGTCAATCCAGTACATAGGGCTTGGAACGCACTTTATGTTCCAGGCATACCGTACACTACAACGCACGTGTTTTGAACCCGTTTGAGCTGCACATAGCCTATTGCGTCGTCAGATTCCCTTCCGGACCTGATAACAAAATAAAATAAAAATAGGTTATGTTGGATTGTAATAGTAAACAAACACAGGGTATTATCGTGTTGTGTATTACTTAATGTTGGAAAAAACTTGATATGATAGGTACTTACATTGCTGTTTTAACATTTCTCCACAAAACCGTCTTCCATGATGCGATTTTAGTAAAATAAAGCATAAAAGTGATAATCACATAAAATTATAAAATAACACAGTACGACGAGTACGAAATCCTGTTTGCTTACTGTCGGGCTGACGTCACGTCGGAATCCAATATGGCGAATGGCGTTTTGAACATTTGAAGAATAGATTAAAAAAGTCGATTTTTTAAATTGAATTATAAAATGTATATTGCATTTTTATGAATAAATATCGACGTTTCTCATTCACTTTTTATGAAATCTATCATAAACATGCATTTTTATATTGTTTCTTACATGGTGTAAAATACCCTATTGGTGTAATGTTTCTAACATAACTTTTAATTTTCAATAAATATTCTTAATTTTTCATATTTTATTATTCTAACTTTAAATAATTACTTAAGTACTTTCTTTATAACGGTCATTGGTTTCAATTGCCTCGCAGAAAGTATAAAAAGTAGAGTATGCATCGCGGGCTTAAATGTGTATTTGTCATGGGCGATCTTGAACACCTCGTACTCAGGATTCTAGCCTTAACTCCCTCGCTCCGCTCGGGAGTTAATCATAGAATCCCTCGTACTCGGGGTTCAATAATAGCGCCCGGGACACAATACACTACTTTAAGCCCTTATTGCATAATCTACTATTTTCGGTAGGTTAGTATTATGTATCTTTGCTCGGCCCTTTAAAACAAAACATTTTTTGCAATTGTGATGGAAAATGACCTCACTTTAAATGCTGAGTTCATTTTTCAATTTTTGACGACTCTGTATGAAATATACAGGGAGAGAAAACAGCCCTTGTCGAGTTTCTTGCCGGTTCTTCTCGTCACGTAGTCTCCCGCTTACGGCGCGCGAACCGATGGCGTAGCTTCTTTCACAAGTGTTTGTAAAAGTCTAGACTGACAACAAATGCATTACTTACACAGTTACGTTTACTATACTCTACAGCAACAGTAGTAAGAAATTTTGTATGCAATTTGGCACAGCGCCTCTGACGGTAACTACACTAAACTAAAAGTTGTCATACAAATGTCAACTACAGTCGATATCGAGTATAGTAAAGAAAGCGTAAACTCATAATACATCTACTGCTCGCTTCCCACTAGTCGTCCGCTGTGGGACAGGGGCCTTATGGCGGGGCAAGTGCGTGCCGCGCGCACATAACGCGGGTTCCGTATCTAATGCACTAATCGCGCAGATTACGTGAAAACCGTTTATTTGACCAGATTAAAGCAATTATTGTAAGCAACTTTCAAGTTGTAACTTACGATAACTATACCTTCACTCCAAATAGGTTTGCCTTGGAAGCGATATTAGTTATAACTTTATTAGCATTTTAATTTAATATTTGGGTTGAGTTGCGACAGTTTTGAATAAATACAGAGACAGCTGGAAGTCAAACAAGTTCTATGAATAAAATTGTTGTCTCTGATATTTATTCAAGTCTAATAATCAGATTTTTGTCTAGCCAGGCGGAGCTTTCTATTACAAAACAAGTAAACAATGAGATAAATATATTCTGGGATCTTTTCATCCAACATCAATAAAGTTGCGAAATCACTAAATAACGGTGCAATGAAAGAGGCATCTGATTAACCAACCAGATATCTACAAAACACAAATGATTATGTTTTCTTTTCTTTCCTACCCTAGTTTCCTCTCACATAAAGTTTTTGTTATAGTGTCAATAAAGGCTCTCCTTCAAAAGATTCATCTTATTTATATCGGACAGGACAGGACAGGACCGATATCAAAGCCTTTTCGAGCGGAAATGTATCATTTTCCGCGTTATCAGTCGCCATGGTACTTTCTGGCTGTCACCGGATGTATCCGAGAATAACTGGGTCAAGCGGCTACTAATAAATTGCTATATTTTTATTTTTTATTTCGAAACTTTTCTTTATGTCATATAAAAAACATGTCAGATCCATCGAACATCCAGTTATTACAGAGCTACTGCATAATTATTGTACCCTTGTTATTTACATTATAGCATCATAGTGGACTCCGAAGTACACTAAATGTCACAAAAATCGCACCTCCAAAAATTTTTTCTAAGTACTTTTAATCCTATCTAATTAATGGTAAGTGTTCTTATAAATAAAACACCTTTTACGGATTACAGCGCGTATATTATTAAATCAGATGTTATTTTAGAATTATTATTTAGGTTTTTTGAATTCCCTATGTTTCGACACCTTTTCAGGGGCGGTGGTCACGGGAGGACTAAAAGCAAAAAGGCTGCTCATATTTTTTTATGAAATTACCCGTTTCGAACTTTATGAAAATGCATTTAAGTTTATTAAATTATTTTATAGCTGCTTCGATTTTTCTGACGTTGAGTGTAGTAATTTGCACTGCACCGGTATTCAACATCAAGATGTGTCGCGTTCAACATTTCGAATGTCTGTGTAGCTTAAATTACTATTGAATGCATTTCCGCGTCCACAGCTGAAAATAATACACTCTTTCTTGAGACAATACCTGTCTTTAAAAATTTGATTTTGATTTGTTTTTTTGCATGAAATTAAATATAGTAGGTAATTACAATAATAATAAATTGAAAGACTAATAAATATAAATTAATGAAGACACTTTTATTTGTTTGTTTACTTACCTAGAAATGATTGTGTGCAAGCAAAACAATATTTATGCGATGTGTTTACGTCAAATACAGATCAACTAAATAAGCTAAATTTAATAGGTACTAAAATGAAGTTATAAGTAAAATACAATAGAGCCGTTACGTATTGCGTACTTATTTAGTAGATAAGGGTTGTTGAGACTTTCCACATTTAGTGGTTTTAACAGTCTCGTCTCTAGAAGAATAGATATACCATAGGATCGGTGTAAGTATGCAAAATATGTGTTTTATTTCTAAAATATCTATTTTTGTTCTAAAAAGGATTTGTTTATTGAAGTAAAAACAGCAGATTGGTAAATTATTTTCTGAATCAATAAAATTATATAAAAAATACTGAAGATTTTCATATTAAAAACCAAGAAAGTTGAAACCTTGATTATCCTTCTGAATAATACAAAGATTTATTTCTCGCTGTCGACAAAGTGCTTATTAGAGCCGTCACCGTGACCAAGACCTGAGTATTTCATTTGGCTGTTGACAACTCGTAAAATGCGCGGTTTTACAGTGCGCAGGCGCCGCCGGTAACTTGATCATCGCTGATCAGGCGCAGGCAAGTGCCCATAAAACTAGACTGTAATGTCTGTTTGATTGCATACTAGATTGATTGATTGTCTGCTATTATAATTATTAGTGCGTTTAATAGAAACCTAGACAAATACTGTCTTAATCCGATCATCACGAGAAGAGTTAATTATACTCAATTTTGGTATTACGTTTGTATGGGAAGCCTGCTGTTCGCCGGCGTCTTAACATTAATTAACAAACTTCTGGTAAGGTGTAAAATACCAAAAAATAGTTATGTATGAGTCATAATGGTACAATTCTAACGTGAAAAAGTAAAATTTTCTCAATTTTTATTTTAAGTCAAGTTGTTTTATTGGTTCTGAAAACAGCATTCCTACTTAATGAGATTTGGAAAATGTAAATGCGATATTAAGATTGAAATTGAAAGTGAAATTGAAAAACTCTTATTCAAATAAGCTCACATAATAAGCATTTTCATTTTCAAATCGTCAATTCCTTTACCCTACCACCCATTATGACGTCTTTTAACTGACAAGCAAAATAGGCACAAAAAACTTTCATGAATGCAAGCAAAAAGAATTTCATGAATACACACATTTATGTGCGCTTATGAGAAGGTAATTAAAATTAAAAATAAATTATTAATATTTTTTATTTGTTAAATTAATTATTCTAAAATTAGCCTTTTAGATATGCCACAGCTTGTTGCAAAAATATTTAAACGTCACGTCGAAGACAGAAATATTCCCGAATAAAATCTAAAATGTGTCCGCCATTTGAATATTTAAATCAAACGGCAGATGTTATTTTATGGAGATCGTTAATGTCGCACCAGATTAGCTCGCCAACTGTAAATTAAATGTTTTGTGGTACCTCTATTATTCAAATAGTCTTTATTTGAATGACTAACAAAGTAGCTTCCACCCGCGACTTCGTATCGCGTTCCACTACCCTTGGATCATAAACCGCCAAATCAAGGGTTAATTGGAAAATAGGCAATGAAAAATTATAATCACAGATCTATGTGCGAGTTGTTTCACATAGTAATTTTTTGATGACCACGCCACAGATTAGATAATAGTAACTAAGACCACGTGTTGGTTTGGAAAAATTAAAACATAAGTAACAAAACAAGACCTTGACTATAAAAAAAGCAATGAATTTTACATTACTTTGCTTACAGTGTTTTTCTTTTTAACTATCTTTGAAAGAAAACATCAATGTTTTTCACATAACCGCGAAAAAATCCAGTAAAGTTTAATGGAGTTACGCGTAAAACATCGACAAGAGAGCAGGGATGGGAAAACGCACAAACTGGCCAGCCCTCAATAATTAAACTTTCATACGGATCCATCACGCTTCGTAGCATAACAAGTGTTGTGCTTGTACGAGACATGGAGAAGATGAAAATATCAAATGCTATGTATCTTGCGAATAAAAAGCAAACTTTTTTGTAGTGCTGGTTTCTTTTGCAAAATAGAGATGATGGTTAATACGCTAGAGATTTTCTGATGTCACAAGCTAATAAGCTATAATAAATGATATCGGTACTGCATATTAAACATGGGATAGAATAAATTAGTACACCAAATTATTCGATTTAAGGAATGATTTTAGAGAGGGCTTATAAGTAATTTTGCTAAAAATCATAGTTTACGTGTAGGAATCAATCAATTTCAACAGTATAATGTGAAACCTTTGTAATATAAAATTAATAGCATTAATATAACTATATTTTTTTTTTAACTTTAAACAATTCTCTCGTGGATTGTCTGTCATTAACGCACAGTACGCAAACCATAAAGTTCTTACTGAAACAGCAAAAAGCTAGAGTAAACTTCATTCACTTACGAAACATCATCGATAGAATCTGCCGACATCGGAGCACCACTATTTTGTTCGGTAGCGACAACATCCGCCGCGGTCCCATAACTTCCTGTGTACAAAAGTTTCGCGGTAACACGGGCAACTTTTACCATGTGATTTGATTAATTAATTTTACGAGCAGCGCAGGTGCAGGCCCAAACGGGACAACTTGAGATAACGGAGTTTTCGAATATACACTGCAAATGTGATATTTTATGCTAATACTTTTGGATCCCTAAAAAGTTTTTTCAATGCATTAAAACTTAAAAAATAAAAGCTTTTTCTTCCAAAGCAAAACAGATTTAGGTCTTTTACCTATGAAATTGACGTTTTGTGTAGAGAATTTTTAACAAATTACATTTTCCATACTACAGTTTTCATAATTTATTTAACAACCGTGAACGCTATTGTTACAAAACTTTTATGTACAAATATTTGAAGATTAAGCTAACTTAAGCAACATAACTTAAGCGAAAAAAATATGTTTCGGCTAAGTTACAACGGATGAAGTGGTCATTTTCGCTTCAATTGCACATGTAAACGATCAATTTTCGCGTCAATGAGCGTCAATTACGTAAAAATTGTCAATCGAAAAAATGATCGTTACCGGAGCGCTTAAGGCCCCTATATACCTCAAGTGGCGCCCTCATTTTAATTAAAATTTATTGCTCGCTAAGTACATAATGTATCGAAAATTCACATGTACAGATTGAAGCTAAGGTTCTATAGTTTATTTACAAACGATAGCCTCAGTAAAATTTTGTTCGTTGTAGTAGTAGTTCCATGTGAATTTTCGATACATTATGTACTTAGCGAGCAATAAATTTAATTAAAATGAGGGCGCCATTTGAGGTATATAGGAGCCTTAATAGAATTGTCCGAAATGTTCCGAATGTCCACGCGGACCAAGTTGCGGCGGAAGCTAGACTAGTAATATGTAAATCAAACATTATTGCGATTGTGAGAAGTTGTCACCGTAATTCCAACCCTAAATCAAACAAACCAATAAATTGTCTAGTATATACGTTCATTGACCTACAAAAAGCTGGGAGCATAAAAGTCAAATTGATGAAAAGCGTGGAAATAGTCGATGTCGCGGCTTCCATTAATTATGCGCGGAAGTTCTTCCTAGGTGCGCGTCCAAGTGGGACGCGAACACAGAATATAATAGTGGACAGAAAAACCGCTCGGAACATATCGAGGTTTTCCACTCCACACATAGACTTAACATAATTTGACATTCGTATGACATTCAATAATAGTATTTTAAATATTTTTTAATTTATTGTATATGTATTGGTTTTGTTATTTTATTGTTTATCAGTATTTTAGATATTGTTTGTTTTATTATGTATGGTCATACCATACGTGCCGACGTGTTGGTCAATCTGTAAGCTGGCATGCAACTGAATAGAGATTTCACTCATGCCAGGCCAGGAGTAGCGCAACAAAACAGTGCGGTTTTCTAAACACTACTCACAAAACGTAAATAATTTAGGGACGAAATACAAAATTGCAATAGAAAACTTGTTTTCCAAAATCCTCTAATCGTCGATTATCATCTCTATGTAACACCTTCTCATTGAGGCCATTTTAATTTTGACAACATCACATACATTGCTCCGATTCCAAAGTAAGTAGCTAAAGCACTTGTGTTATGGAAATCAGAGACAACGGTGGTATCACAAACACCCAGACCTGAGACAATATAGAAAAGTTCGTTTTCTAAATTGACCCAACCGGGGATCGAACCCGGGACCTCAGAGATGGCGACACCTTGAAAACCGGTGACAAAGCCACTCGACCACGGAGGTCGTCAAAATGATTTAATGAGCCCAAACACGCTATATCTGCTGTATGTTTCTGAGGGGTTTGGTATCCCGCAGACTACCTGATGCTGTAGCATCAGCTCAAAATTACCATGTCTTGGAAATACCACCGATGTGTTAACCTGATGAATTAACTGTAGGTACACCGATTTCTATTAATTGTGAAGATCTGTTCAGCCGTTTAAAGATCATCAGCTCATTTGCTACTTGAAAGTTTTTTGTCGTTTGGGAGCTGCGTTACCTTAGACAGACAGACACGTAAAATTTATAACACCCCTCTTTTTGCGTCGGAGCTTAAAAAATACTATTGAATGACTATCAACTTTGTATTGAGCACGAATGTCAGTTAAAAAAGTCTGGAACGGGTGATTCAAAAGTGCTTAATTATTAAGTTTACAATAAAGAAATTTTGACTTGACTTGACTTGAATATAAAAATTTTGAATGTAAGTATTTTGACCTACCACCGTAAAGCGAAAAAAGATTTCCCATAGAAAAACTTGACAGATGTGCTCGATTGGAGTTCAATTGTCACTCGATAGATTTTCGTGCTACGGGAGTAGAGCGGCGCTTCTGCCTATAACACACGTACTTTATATTTTAGGACGTGGCTTTTATAGCGCGGGCGCATGCTGGGCAACACGTACGACCTATATCATGCGCAAACACTAACCACGGTGTATATTAGAAGCGTGAGATTTTCAATAGCATATTTCTAACCGACTTCAAAAAAGGAGGAGGTTATCAAGTCGACAGTTTTTTCGGGTTCCGTACACAAAGGGTAAAACGGGACCCTATTACTAAGACTCCGCTGTGCGTCTGTCTGTCCGTCTGTCGCCAGCGGTCTGTATATCACGAACAGTGATAGTTAGACATTTGAAATTTTCACAGATGATGTATTTCTGTTGCCGCTATAACAACCAATAACTAAAAAACAGAATAAAATAAACATTTTAAGGGGCTCCCATTCAACAAACGTGATTTTTTTGCTCGCTTTTGCTCGATATTGATAACGGCAACAGGTAGAAGCTTGAAATATTCACAGAATATTTAGTTATATAGGTACTCACTTTAAAAATAAATTACTAAATTAAAATAAAACAAATATTTAAGGAGAGAAAATTGTCCCATACAACAGACATTATTTTTTGCCGTTTTTATAGACGGCGTGCGCGAGTCCGACTCGCACATGGCCGGTTTTTTTACGTTTGTTTTACCATAACTTCACCAGTTAGTAACCGATTTAAATAAATATTTTTTTATCTGAAAGAACATAGGTAGTTCAGATGTGATCCTATAAAAAAATACAGAGATCTGGCCAGTAGCTTTTCATAATCCTGAAAAATATCAATTATTTAGAATAAAAAAAAGAAGTTGTCCTCCTGCCCCACGCGACTTCAATAAATGTGTAATGATTTGAATATTATTTCTTGCTTTTTAGAGGTATTTAATTTTGAAGATGATTTTGTTTTCAGGTTATTTGAAGGAGGTTTTTCTTTTTTAAACTGTTTATTATTCCTTTAAAACATTAAAAACATACACTTTTATTTCACAAACTAATTACGTTACTTAAATTTACTTAAGTTGGCCATGTGCCTTATCGTTCGGCCACGACATCACCGCGCGTGCGTTCTGCGTCTTGCGTCTTGGCAACAACAGCGCGGTTGCGACGACGAGCTGGGAGGCCGACACATCGAGACAGTGCGCAAAATGCAAGACGCGCGCGCGGCGGTGTACCTATTCCCGCTGTATCGTATGCACCACTGACTTGTACCATTAATGGTGCAGATGACACTAATTAGTTTCGTTTGCCCCACTACTGGTGCGAACAAATCGCATTGATAGTGTAATCTGCACCATTGAGATGACACTATAGTACAGCATCAACTCAATGGTGTTATAGATTGGTGTTGGTGTTGAGAAGACACAATAGTATAGTGTCATCAATGCAGATGAGGCGTTATAGTAAGAAACTCACACACACTCAAAAAGGTCCCCAGTTATTAGGCACAAAAGATCAGCCCATTCACAGTACTCTAACATTTTAATCATTGCCCCGTACATGTTAGAATAAATCCAAAAAATCGTATGTAAGTCTAAATTCGCGTTCTAGAATGTTAATACAACTAATGCGAAGTATTTACGCATCACATGATCGTGGGCGGCCACTCGGACGGAATGGGCCGCCGCGGGCCCATTCAATGAATTAAAAAATGTGGGTCGCTGCGAATTTAGAACTAATCGACGTAATGTACGCTTCAGCACGGTGGCAGCCACGAGCTTTTTTGATTAATCGTCTCGTAAAATGTTGATTCGTTACTAATATGAAAAATGCACAAGTTACTAAAGAAAATTATCGCTTTAGGTGTTGTTGCGCACCTCTTTGCTGTGCTAGTTTTTTAAGTTTCTTTTTAATAATTTAAATCAAAATTCGTTGTGTCTGTCACTTTTTTACTCTCATTCATTGAAAGTCTGAACTGCTGCTGTCTTCGCTTTAAAGGGTATTTTATTATATCATCTCTTATACAGTCCACTTGTTCTTATTTCATCCCTGTCCTTTTTAGGTGTGCCTGTAATATTTGAAGAGTTTCCTTGATTACTCCCTCCAGGATCTCATCATCAGACCCTGACCCAGCAATGAGAGCACTTCAATATTAAATAATTAAAGAGCTCTAACACACAGGATGCGTTCCGGCCATGCGATCCGATCCGCAGATCGCTGCGATCTATGCGATGTATGGAGTTCTCTTATCCCACACTGGTTGCGTTCCGATCCCATATATCGCATAGATCGCAGCAATCTCAGATCGGATCGCATGGCCGGAGCGCATCCTGTGTGTTAGAGCTCTAATAAGTACTTACTACTTACTCACCTCTAAAGTTATTACTCGCCTTTTACGACAGACAACAGCCTTAATTTTGAAGGGTTCGTGCTATCCTACTTTGCCAGACACGACACGGCCAAAAACTATACATACATGCATAAAATAACATTTTATAAGTTATGATGAGTTGCTTCTAAAATAATTTATTTCCGTCTTACCAGATGGACGGAAGGACAGGTTGGTAAAATTTCATCACAAAGGAAGGAGAACAGGAAAATGTTCACGTATATAAAAGTTTACTCGCAATTTTTTTCAAAACAAGCGTAAATAAACGCTCGTAATAACGCCTAATAAGCCGAGCCAACATTCAGATGAGGGTCTATTACAAAACAAAAGTGGCGATAGTCGGACGATGTTCGTCCCACTCCGTTACATTATTACTCACACAAGGTCCAAAATCGAGTAAATCGATCGACGAACATCGTCCGATATCGCTACTCTTTTTTGTAATAGGCCTTTTGATCCTTAAATCCTCATTGAGACTTCTTTAGAAAAAGTAATAAGGGAGCCTTCGAAACAACACAAAACGAGGAAAACAGTTTCCTCCCGACAAAATATCTTGCGTAACCTATTAAAAACAACAGAAAAAGGCTCAACGCATTATAAAACAGTAGGAGAGTCCGCGTCGCGGGAGGCTCGCGTTTTGTTTGCCCGTCAGATTTAATCTGAGGGGGCGAGCGGCCTGTTTAGCATATTTCACTAATTAAAGATACGGAGAATACTTCCCTTAGGGACTAGGCGAGGCACTGCCCCTGTAAGGCAAACCACTCTCTGAAAGCTATACGACTACAATCACATTGTAAGATAAAGTAGATAAGTAGTGTATGACAAAGCCCTTTGTTCACAACCTTGTATAAAAAAAAATACTTTTGTGTTCACCGTTTAAGTTTAAAAAATCTACAATATTAGTTGCACACCTCTTCGCTGTGCTAGCTCTTTAAGTTTATTTTTTTGTATCTTAATTCTTTGTTTTGTCACTTTTGGACTTCAATGTTATTGTATGATCTCCTGTTTCGTATATTGCTTGCTTGTTAAAAGCTATTTCATTATATTTCATATTGTTTATACATTTCACTAGTTCTCATTTCTTTCCTTTCCTTATCAATTATTGTGATTCTATAACTAATGAACAGCCATATTAGAGCAGAAATGAGTTTTTCACAAATAGTAAAAAATAAAGAATTTTCGCACTTTTTTCCTGTTGGTATATGTATACTTGTGGCCAGATAAATGTAATAACCTATGATTAATAGATAAATACGTGTAGTTTACTTAATTGATGTCAGACATCATCAAAACGAGAAATTAATTGCCATATGTTTGTCTTCGTAGTCGCTCTACTATCAAAAGTAGCCGTTATTTAACTGGATGAACGCCCTAACATTTCGCTTGAGTGTTGACGTTTTAATGCCATTTAAGAGGCGTATCAAATTTGCATAAGTGCCTCTGGAGAATTATTTGAAAGGATGTATTTTTATGAGTGCTCCTCGTCGCCCTGCACCCGGCGGTACATCATTAACTCCCAGATTCTTTAACGAAATTAAACGATACAATAAAGTATACAATGTTTTTCTTTTTATATTAAAATGATCTTGAAATGTTCGAGTTATTTCGACCTTAGGATTTTGTGAGAAAAAGCTTAAAGTGTTAAACAACTTTCTTTGTCTTTTCTTTGTTAATTGATTATTTATAATATTGACTTAGGAAGTTTGACTGTCACTGTACACATGCGTATTAGACTTGTGCATTTATAATAATTAATGACCTTATTCGACGTACACCGGAACTTTATGAAAACGATTCGTGTTACTATTTAGGGGTCAATTCTATGGTATGTAAGCGCCGAGTACTTGATAATAATTACGTGTAAGAAAAATATAGCGTTATACAGTTCCGTAAACATAATTAAGAAAATACACTTTTTGATTTTTATTTTAATATAACTCTTTAACGTCATTTTGGAATCCTGGGTCTGTCATATTTTCGCCTCCGGGTGCCAAGAGATTTTGGACTTCTTTTGTTTTCGTAAAGACATAGCAAGTGTCGATGCTTCTTATAAAAAACTGGCCAAGTGCGTGTCGGGCCACGCGCAGTATAGAGTTCCGCAGTTACCTTATACAATTACCATATAACTATATACTTATATTTACTTCCTGTTTTACACAACTAACACTTAAAACTAAGTATACTTAATACCTAACTGTTCAATGAAATTTGTTCCACAAAAACTTTTCCAATAAAAATTAATTTTGTAAGTTGATCGACTATTACTCGTTAACTTATAATACCTACCTGGCAGTGATAGTTTTCCTTTTAACTTCAATATGTGAACCCTGAATTGTTTTACGTTTACGAAAGCAACCGTTTAACGGTACTGGTGGGGGACAATTGATTCTAAAAAAAATTTGCAATTTAAAGCTTAATATTTCGCAAATTTGACGAGACTATAAGGGTTCCTTGTTGACTTGACACCGGAACCCTAAAAAAACGTTTATTAATAAAAGTTTTGATTATATTTATGTGGTTAATGTAATTTCGTTTTCAATCTTAAGTAACGTTAACCATTAAATAACACAAAGAATATCTTGAAAAACAAGAATAATATTTGCCATTCCAAAATAATATGTTTGCCATCATAAGTTTGCATAAGCCTTCAATATTTCAACGACAATATTGAATCAAAAAACATTTCCTAACCAGCGATACTTCATAACGCAAAAGATCATACGCAAACATGGAGCTGTTTTTTTAACCAACCAACGAGCGGACACGGAAGCCCTTGGGACCAAACAATGGGCCCTGCGCTAACAAATGGGCCCTTTAAGGTCGCCGTTACACCATCACACCGTTGATCAATACAACCTTGCTGTCAGTACCAGTTATATCATTATTTGATTTTATTAAACACTCAGTTTCCATGCCAGAATAGCAGCGCTGAGATATTTTCTGTACTGATTGTCCTGTTATTAATCATATTTTTTGAGTTTAACTTTTCGTAGCTTTTACGTGTTTATTTTTTACTTGTATTACTTGATGAATGTCAACGGAAATGCAATGACTAAGTCCTAAGATTTGTGTCTCCATGTGTGAAAAGAAAAGCAAAAGCAGCAGCTGCTTAACAAATCATGACTGACTTGACTCGATCCCGGCGTCATCTTGCTAAAAGGCTCTATTACTAATGAGCCATCTATCACAGGATATATATCTATCTTTAATGATAAAAAGAAAACGATGCTTTTGTAACTATTACAGTCAGTTTCACGAATATTTTTCCCGTTGGCCGGAAATTTTGTAAATGTATGTTCATGTTCACATTAAATTACAGATCACGTAAATTCTTTCAGCTTAATGAGGATTAGTTAATCACGAATAAAAAAGATAACTGGGTAAAGAGTTTTTTTCATATAAAACTACCCCATTTCCCAAATCATAATTCAGATCAACGCTACAAGAGTATATACGTGTCAGTTCCTCTGACCGCGACCCTCCGTGCGCGTGACCTCGCGGGCCCTTCCAATCCGACCTGCGCGTACGCAATGGACGCCACACACTATTATCTACGCACAATGCTGCTGTTGGACCGCCATTGACGAATGTACCGAACAACAAGAGGCCACGAAATGAACTATAAAAAATATCTTAGTAACTGGACTCGACTGTATAGAAGTAGGTAGTAAATTTTAATGAAATCTGCTTTGTCTGAAAGAAATATGTCTCATATAAAAGGTCTTGTTCTACCAATATAAGTTAAGTACATACATTGAAGAGTAATCGTAATATGGTAGTATTGCTGTTTACCATCACTAGACTAAGATCGATGAATAGATGAAAAATGTTCTCTTTTATTTTTACTTTGTACATATTGTAGACATCCATTACATTTCATCTATTTCGAACATAAAAGCAAACTATTGATAGATAACACATCAATAATAATTCCCCCCTAAAATCAATTAGCCCTACAAACACCACAAGGGCGAGACTCGAACCCACCTCCCGTTATAGACAACCTTGATGCACACTTTTCCGCCTGCGCGTGAGCATCTGTTTTGTAACAAACAACTTATAATAATTGCCGAATGCTCTTAATTTAATCGATCCGCTATGGAGTTCGTAATATCAATGTGTTCATATTAACTGGTTTCATAACGAAAAACATGGCTTTATGATTAAAATTTTAAGTAATTTCAAAATAATCCAGTTCAAACAGTTAAATGTATCAGTTAATTTTCAAGATTAGATTATAATTCAATTATAATTAGATACATTTATAATTCTAGAATAACTATTTAATGACGAAACGTACTTCAAATTACTAGGTATTTACGTCAAGCGGAGAATCATAGTTAAGTACATATAAATATTGTAAGAAACAAGCGAACTAAAATCTGGAATTGAACAAATATTGCTTAAAAAATGGCACCATGGGGCTAAAAAATGACAACTCGCATAGTATAGTCGGTCCAGCCACACGCCCGGGGACAGACGTTAGCGTTCGTTACTTTAAGGGGCTGACATGAGCCAACTAGCGCCGCCAGTCGATTTTATTTTATTTATTCTAAATAAGCCCAATTTCTTAAAAAAAGAATCAGTCAAGGTTATGTAATTGACGTCTAATGTTTATTGAATAACGTTACAACATTACAAAATGCGTGCAATAGTTTAAAAACAGGTTTGAACAAACAGTGGCCACTTTTAACAAAATCGCGTTTAAAACTGTTTGAATGCCTTTTCAAACTGTGAAAAGTTATTTAATAAATATAAGACGTTATTAAAAAAACCTTGACTGATTCCTTTTTTAAGAAATTGGGCTTATTTAGAATAAATAAAATAAAATCGACTGGCGGCGCTAGTTGGCTCATGCCAGCCCCTTAATTGCAGTTTGTATTGTAAAAAAAGAGAGAGAGAGTTTATTAGAAATTACGTCCTGTGTAGTCAAATGGTGCAAAAGACGCAAAGAAGGCAGTAAAAAGATGCAGAAATAACATATCATAAAAAAAAGAAAAGAAATAACGTAAATTTGTCGTTTATTAGAAAATAAAATATCTATGAGTATACAAATTAACGTCGCCATTATGCAACCAGTGTTTAGTCGCTTTGTGCTACAAATGCCAGCATTTTTAACTCCACCCACTTAATTGTCATTTTCGTGTGGTGCCATTTTTGAGCGGAATGCTTGTTCCGTAGATTTTAGTTCGCTGTACGAAACCAGTCAACTGGCGAAAGTGAGGTGTGAAAACAATAATTTTATTGAATAGTTAGGTATTATACTCAGTTATAGCCGTTAGTAGTATAAAACAGGAAGTGAAGTAACTACATGAAGTATGATATGTGGTTACTACCGAACCCTATACTGCGCGTGGCCCGACATGCACTTGCCCGGTTTTTTAAATAAATAATGATACATAAGTGATTCCTTGTCGTGGCCCACGCGTCGCTTATTGCTATGTTTAGATCGCAATATGTCTGTGAACGTGTGTATCTTGATCAACACATAATTAACTACACTGTTGCAACTATTTTCCAACTAACTATCATTTATTTATTTATATTTAGAGATCTGTATCAATGAAGAAACAATATTATTCAAAATGTTAGTTTTTAAGTTGTCATAAAATGTGATTTAAATTTATATATATGAGAACAACATTAGAGTCTTAACCAAAATATGTTAAAGTTCAATGAATGAAAACTGAATTACAAATTAAAAATATAACATGGAGGTTTGAATGAATTGACGCCTTTTCGCATTCTGGGTGTGCACTTTTACCATCTGTGCTACAAAGGCATTCAGCACTACGTAACGCGTTCAAGTTAAGCAGTGCAACCCAGTTAGTTTTGTACGGACATAAATTCAAAATCTATTTCCATAATTATACTTGTGTGTATGGACTGACAGCTCTGTCGTAATACCATAAATGACAGGGGCCATAAAATCCGGCCATTGCGCGGATGTATGGCAATATTATGCGGCCGAGAGCCGTTACATAAATCCGTGGCGAACAGAATTAGAAAACACCATGGCTTTTTATAAAATGCCATCGGGTTTTATGACGAAGATGAAATTCTTAATTATCCGATATAACCGTCTGTTTCGGTTACGTGTCACATAATTAACTTTTGATTCTTTAAACTTATAATCTACAAAAAAATTGCACGTAAACTTACCCACCGTAGGCGTCGTTGTTTCATTGAAGACACGACGACGTTTCTGTAAAAACAAATGTTTGTTAGAATCCGATGAAGATGATGATGTTCTACTCATTATCATAAATCAATGGTCTATCTACATACTTATTTTGGAGTTAAGATTTTAGTTGTCAAATATTTATTGACTCACATAAGGTTTATGTCAATAGCTAAAATCGATAAATCTATTTTGACAAAAATAAAAAAAACATAGCTAGTTAAAGTTCTCACAAATCCCACTATTTTATTTTTGAATATTACCACTGTTTTGGCTTTGTTTTTTGTTCAATACGTTTTTGACGTGGCGTTTTATTCAATTCATATAACTTGAATATGATTTTGTAACTATACTTTTTTGGTGAAATCGATGGTTTTTAACCGCGATCTTGATAACTTTAGGGCAAAATTTTCAATTAAAGTGATCAAAATTCAAGGTGAAATAAACATAAAAATCACGAGAAGTCGTAAGAACAAGAATATTGATGCTAATATCATTAAAGTAACGTTTTTATTTTATTTTAATAACTAGTACTAGTACTGATAATCTAAATAGCACAAACATCAAGTAGACGAATAGATAATGGTCTGATAAGATTGAAGCAACGATTTAACGATTATTTTCTATTCAGAACAGTGCAGTGGGGTGATGACCGCGAAAACAAACATTAGTACTACACATTAGGCTCGGTTCACATGGAGGCGCCACACTTGGGCAGAGTATACACAATTCATTTGCTCAGTCGGTTTGTTCGTGGCACAGAAAACTATATCGTGGTTACAGTCAAAGAATCAAAACTATCGATGTTACAAAATTAATAACCTGACAAATTGGTAACTTATCTTGGATATAAGATTGTTTCCAAAACATAAAAAGTTGCGTGAGACAGGTTAAGAAGGAGGGTGAATGTTTTATAACTTTTAGAAGCTGATAATGACTGAATGCCCATCAATAACAATAACTTATTTATTCACATAGGTAGTTTACTCTTTTTACAAATCGCTCATACTAAGTCTTTGATCAAACTACATAATAAAATAACGCGTTTCATCAGACACTTCTGTGAGTAACATATTAGTCTTTGCCCATGGCCGTGTCTGAATTGACTCAAGCGAGTGTATTTGAGTATATGGTGAAGCTGTTCAAACCGACGTGGCCTCGTCATCAATCGGACAATTAGCGACGCCAATATTGATTCGGACACCAGTCACTGCGCCTGCGCATGGATTGAACATATGATTATAACTCTACTAAAAAAAACCCGCCACAAAAAATGAAAAATTATATTATACTAGCTTCCGCCTGGGAGAAGGCTTCCTTCCCAAACGGGAAACATTATAAGGTTGTACTCATCCGTTCAAAGCGTTTTCTTTTCCATTAGAAAGCTAAGCTATGCCTGAGTGTCTATGCTATATTTTAAATCTGAAAGTTGCAGACGGATGCTAAAAAAAGTATATTACAAAATACAAACTGCTAACTTTTTGGTATTAAAATTGCAGTGTAATTTTATTTTAGTTCAAGATTCCTTTCAAAGACCCTTATATCTGAGCACTGAAACAGGGCAACAATAAATTATTTCCCTGCAAAGAAACGTCAATAAACGTCAGATATTAGACAGGTGACGCCGACGAGGCGCGAGGGTGGACAAGTCACAGCCTCGTCAAACAAATCTAGCTTTTTTCCTTTCAAGTTGATATTTTATTTATAGGACAAGTAGATTAAACAGGGTTTTTCATAATAGTCCGTTAAATTTTGTTTTTTATTTGTATGGAAAACTGCAAAGTGACAGACTACTGTTTTTGATAATCGATTCCATTGATTGGGAAAGCAAAACCAATTTAGGTCTATGGTTGTCACTATGTAGTCAATAAAAAAAAAATTAAAAAGAAGTGGCGGTTTTCAGGGGCTATAATTTTTTTCCGGGGTTGTATACATGGTACCCTATCTATCATATTCGGCTTTAAGGGTTTTTTGTAACGCGTTGTATATAATGACTTTGACAGGGATAAAAGTCATTATACAACGCTAAGAATTCTAAGAAATTCTAAGAAATTTTACTCTAAATAATTATTTATTTGGAGTAAAATTTATTCGTACAAATGGTTCCTTTCGACATATTTTATGGTAATTTAAAATTTTATAAAGTGATAAAGAAATATAATAAACCTTGCAATCTTTGTATGCTATATTTAATTTAATTTTCTCAAACATCCTTGGAAATTCTTAAATTATTTTGACAACCTTCTTTGTGCTAAATCGGAGTAGCTGGACAGCCCTAAACCTCTCCTGCAGCTACCTACTAATAGATTCTCATACGAAATTGAAAGCGTGTAACCATATAGTCTGGGAAGCTCTTATTCTTTGTGCGCAACCAAGTTGCGGTTAAGGAAAAAGTTCTCTTGATTCGCAACTACTTGCGAACAAAGAATAAAAATTCTTAATTCGCCACAGGTTGCGAATCGCAGTGGCGAAAACGGCCGGGGGGAAAACTCATTATTCACGTGTAATTAAAAAATGGAACGAACTTTTCAATGAAACTCGACAGCCAAGGAGGTCTATGATCATCATCAATTAGAACTGGCTTCGCAAATAGAAAGTTCCGAATCACGGCAACAGAGCGTCATGAGCGCACTAACGCCCGCCCATTTGCCGCCCATCAATCCGATTTCAGGCTTACAAAACTTACGTGTAACATACGATTCGGACAGGATAAAATGACGTTGTATTATCTATGGTCGCACGTGTATTGTAAAAAAAAATCTTGGCGCGTAAAGAATTATTGTTGATATTGTTTGTTATTTTGCCAAAAATTTTATCTTCGATTTAAATTTAATATAAAAATGAGTTCAAGCGACGAAAGTGATATTTTGACGCCACCTGAAATTCTGAGTTTGATTTTTGGCACTTTCGGTGCATGCCGATGTAACGACATACTGTATTTCTGTAAAAAAAATCAAGACGGTGTGATTTCGTACTTTCAATTAATATAATTTTAAATATAAATAAAATGTTAAAAGTTACTTGGTTTGAATTTCCGCGCATTATTTGACAAAAGTACTAAACAAGCCTTGGCCGCAACTAGGCATTGATGGACTAACGTATGTGGGCCGAGGCGAAGCCGAGGCACACATTCGTCTTCAATGCCTGTGTTGCATGCCGCTGCAGTAATGTACTATATTGATGTTTAAGTATCTTTCATTTTTAGAATGATAAAAGCCCCATTATAAAAATAATCGTCCTCGAATTAAAATCTTAAATCAGTTCAGAACCATTTCGTTCATAAACATTTTATGCGGAACCATTCTAACATGCTGTTAACATACATCGGGAACTTTCGGTTAAATATTAAAATACTAAATTGCAGTTCTGGCACGCAGTCAACGGCTCGCTGTCTAAATAAATATGAACCGACGCTGGACGACAAATAACGAGGTATCTTCGTGTTTCGCTGGAGACGAAAGTTTTTAATCATTATACGCGTTGATATGTCAAAGTTTATACTTAAGATAATCAATATTCAATTTCCTGCTTCATCTCAATTTATGAGATATAAAATAAGAAAACTAGAACTTACACACTCGTTTGCACTAAACTTAAAAACTACAACTCGACCAAGATGGCGCATGACAGCTAAGTTCATGCCATCGTTTTGGTAATAATACCTACCTAATTCGGTCGAGTTTTAGTTAGGAAAAGACTTTTCTTAGGTTTAGTTTAAACAGCGGACAGACTATAAGATACTCATGAATTCAATGATGAGGTCTACAAGAAATGTGATCGTTGCCAATTTTTTAATACGACCGACGACGTTGGCTTTAACGACTTGGCTATATGCACAAATTTTCCTTCGTCTTTCCCCTTATGAGACATCATTACGACTCTGCTAACTATGCCTTTTTCGTACTTTGTATCCTTGAGAAAAAGTTTCTAAAAAAATCCCTTGAAATAATTTAATCACCACATTGCTTTATAGATAACGAAAGCGCGGTGACAGCTCAGTCGCGATTTTACGGCGTCCATGCTCGCGGCCGGCTCCGTGCGTGACCCTCCCGCCATTTTATTGTTTTTTTTTATTTCCTTTTTATACCTCATTTGTCTGAACTAGTCTCATTTTCCTAGAGGTTTCACACCGCGTTACGTTTTCACCTGCCAGTATTCAGCTACTGGATTTCGAACTTTATTTGTTTTAGTTACAGATACTTATATTCATTTTCTTTTAAAATTGTGATGGAAATAGTTAAGTTTGCAGGCTGTATATTATTATCAATCAGTAGACGTTAGTGGGCAGTAAAGCAACCTGCCTGAAATCAGGCGGTTCATGCAGGATTTGAGTGGTCGTTTGATGGTATTCGTTAATCAGCATAAAAGTAGCTACTTAAATCGCAAATAAGTCTTACAAAAAAGAGAAATATTGTGATGCTGTGAGAAACCGATACTCTCTTAATGTTCACCGTGTTGGACTACAAAATAAATGTCATTTTTGCAATCAACATCCCATAAAACCAGAATAACGGCATCCATTTTAGATTATATTTTATATTTTTAGGGTTCCGTACCTTAAAAGGACAAAACGGAACCTTTATAAGATGACTTTGTTGTCCGTCTGTCTGTCTGTCCGTCTGTCTGAACGCGTGGAGGTGTTGAATAGAAATAAAAACCATATACGATTTAAACGATAAGCCCCGCCCCGCCTCTTAGCCCTATTTGGTACGGAACCCTAAATGTGCGAAGTGACATGCACTTAGCCGGTTTTTTTTATATTCAAATCCCCATTAATGCAACAATTTATGTTGCAGCAATATTAAATGGCGCAGTTTTAATATCGCCAGTCAAATATAATTTAGAGTTGTTTACGACAATCGTTGCAAGCCCACTATCTGACTACAAAATATACATATTTATAACTGGTTATTGAAGTTCGCTCGGCGCGGGGCAGGGGTCGCGCGATAGCCGGCGCGCGCGCACGACCCCGCGCCGTAATCTAAACTGTAAAGTTACCAATTAATATATTGTATACTATTATTAATTACTACCGTAAATGCCTAAAAATAACGTTTATAAATATATAAAATCCATAAAAAATGCTTTTAATTTTTTTCCGAACCCATTCTAAGATAATATTTCCTGGAAATCTGATAAGCGACCTCCAAAAGGGGGTTTAGCACTTCGGAGTAGGTCTCTTCTCAAAAAAGGGCGCTAAAAAGCACTTGTCATTATCCACTTAATATACAACGTGTAGGAGAATAATAGTCTAAAGCAGAATGTAGTTGTTGGATGGGATACCATGCATACAAGCCGGAATTGTTTTATAATATTAACCGTGAAAACCACCATATGGCTGTGAAATTTTGTTTCTTTATTTGATAGGAAATTGCAAAATGACAACCCTAAACGCAAATAGACTATTTTTTTCGAAAATCAATCCCATTCATGGGCAAAATTAAAACAAAATTTCGGCCTTGGGTTGCCACTGCACAGTTTATCATAAAATAAAATAAAAATATTAGTGTTTATAATAATTTTCCGGAGTTTTATGCATGGTATCTATAGGTAGTACCATATTCAGCTTTTTAGCCTTTCATTCTGTTACATATTGTAGATAATTTACAGGGGTGGTGGCTTGAACTTGGTAGTCATAGTCAACGATCTTCTCTTTTTTTATTTACTTTTAGTCACAGTCTACGTTCATCTTCTTTAAATTTAAGATGGTGATGACGTTACTTTCCAAGCTGTCAGTTCAAAACTCACTAGCTTATTCAGAGTAACCAAAAGAAGACTACAAAATATTCATAATTTCATAGTTGTGCAATTTTAGAGTTGGTGCACCAGACGCAAAGTACAGAAAGCATTATGCCACTTCGAAAGCCGATGTTGACTACAACTTTTTAAGTAGTTTATGTTAGTATTGTACTCATAAAAAACTATTCCTAACAAAACCACGCCATTTTTTTATTAAACTAGTTCCCAATAGTCTATCGGCAAGTCGTAATCGTTCGCTAGCATTGTTCGGCCGTAAAAGGGTGTTCTATCGTTATTTTATCGCCGTTATTGGCTATAGTGTCGTTATTACACCCTTTTAATGATCCTATAACGGAAAAAGAACTCTATTATAGAAAAAAAAACTTGGAGACCGCCCTCATCAGGGGTGGTTATATGAATTTTTATTGTTTTCCATTCCAAATAATAAAGAAATGTCAAACATTTGCGAGCCGCCTTTGTTTTTAGAAAGAGATAGAGAAAAACTTCTTCTGCATAGACAGTAATTTTCTACTGAGGAGGCTGTATACAGTATACTGTTCCCGAGGGATAGAAAATAACTGCCCATACAGAAGAAGTTTTTTTCCATCTCTCGGAGGCTCGACAAAGGTTGATATTTCTTTACTTTTTTCCGTAAGGTATCCTATGTCCTTTGTACCCCTAACAATGAGTATGTAATATTTCATGATGATCGGTTGAGTAAATAAGATGTGAAAGCGTAAAAACATACTTACCTACTTTCGCATTTATGATATTAGTTAGGGAGTTAGGGTTGAAGTAGTCAGTTAGTTCCAGACCAGACTAAATATACACGTCTGATTGCACAACCATCCCGAATGCATTACGACTGATAAGCCCTCGAACTCGGTGAACCAATGTTAAGCTCGTAAATAAAACGGACAGACGGACAAACACATTAGACGGATGTCGTAAACTTGTTATTCATACACTTTATTAGTTTTAATGGTGATTCATTGGCTTATGAGTGTCATGTGTAGCAATAATTAAAATAATTATTTAATTTCGACGCATTCATTTAGTAGTACTCAGCAAATCTACTAAAAATAAATTGGTCATTGTTTCATAAAATCTGATATTCTGTCTATACTATATTTGATATTTAGTTGTACTAGGTTCCGCCCGCGACTTCGTCTGCGTAAACATTCGGAACCTTTGGTCGGGATAGAAAGTATCCTATGTTTTAATCCAGGCTATTAACCTATCTGTGTATCAAATTTCATCCAAATCCGTTTAGCCATTTTTACGTGATTGAGTAACAAACATCTGAACATCAAAACTTTCCCATTGATAATATTAGTAGGATAACGTTTATTCCATATCAACTACTATTTGTCCTAAATAGTGTACAGCAAGGCGTATGTATGTATGTATGTTTGGTGGATTTTGTGTGAAGCGCAGAACAATAAGTCGTTTGTATTAATGCGGGCCCTGACTGGAATCGAACGGGTTGCGCAACGCCGCGCGCCGCGCCGCCACACAGCTAGCTGTTGCTAGGCCGCATAGACTATAAACAGAGAAACTACGGTCCAAACTGAGTCGTAGTTTTTTACCTACTTGCATCCTGATTTGTCCGCGATTTTGCCATCGTGGAATTTCGTCTTAAATTTCCGGAAATTCCTAAATTCCGCACTTCCCGACTATTATTCCGACATCGAGTAACCTCTTCTCAAAGAACCTATCTATGTTTAGGCCGTTACCATTAACAAACAGACAGTCAGATGGAGTATTTACTTACAGAAATTTACACATTTATCATATCAGTCAAAATAAGAGACGAGATCCGGTACAAAATCATTTTTGGTTACTAGCTACTAATTCAATTTAAGCATTTGTACATAACACATTATTGCATCATTTACTTTATTTCCTAACACACACCTACTTTGGTATGATCAACTTGTTGGCATATTTAATCAGATAAAACAAAACTGACAACTTCAGAGAAAAATAAACTAATTAGAATCTTTCATTTGTCATAATTCACATGTTTACGGCATTTGTATAAGGTCAGAGTCAATTTTGTATTGAGTTACTCGTAAAAATATTGTTTTTCACCAGTACGTTAATCAGTTTGCTAAATATTTTTCGATACATTCATTATTATTATTAGCGTGTATATTAAAATGTGTTTAGTAACTTTATCATCAACTTATTTTGCTGTTGTTTATATACCTCTAAAACTCAATTCAAATAATATTTAGACATAAACATCGCCCACAAAATGTTGCCTATCCTTACTAAAATGTAACATTTTTGTGACATATTGATTTGTTCTTTAATCCATTCGTAGGTAAAAAACTCGTTACTTTTTCCAGAAGTGCAGTGTCTGCATCCGTCATCTGTGGCAGGTCGTTGCCCCCTCGCCGAGGCCTCGTACCAACAAACAACAGCTGAGAGCTGCATTCGACACACATACAACACAAATGTATACTATGTATACGAACACCTGAACACTCCCAAATATACAACTATATCTTAGTTGTTAACAGTATTAATTGGTGCGTGGGCGATAGGCCGTTGCGAAATGCGTCTAATGAAAAATAATTATGTGCCTCTTTTAGTGTTCGTTTTGTTAATAGTGGTTTAACCTACATTGCTATTTTAGCTTGAATGGTGGTTATGTTTTGCTGCTTTCTAAAAATCACAATAGTCTTTATGTTAACGTGATAAATTATGCTCACTAACAATGAAATTAAGTTTGTTAAAAAGCTAGGAATATGTTATTTTTGTTTTTACTTGTGAATTTATGGATTAGGACCAGGATACATGTGTTGGCATGTCGTAGTTTTTGTGTTATGAGTAAATAAAAAGATAGGAAATATGCATTAAGATTTAAACCAAGCTTTAGTTACAAATATACAGAGTTTAATGGCGATGATTTTAATTTACGACAAAAAATATTCATTGTTTTATTTCTTTGGCGTATAACTATTTCAAACTTATTTTAGTTAAGTACTCTGTTTGCTTGTTAAGTTCAACTAATAATACTAAATAATATACTAGAAAAAATACGACTCGCACCAGATCATGTTCTCAGTATATTATTTAGTATTATATAAAAATAGCATTATGAATGCTAAAATCTTAAAATTTAAAATTAAGTTCAACTAATGTTTTATACAATTATTGATTTTACTCTATGTTCATTAGTAAATAGCGAGGATCCACACCACAGTCATAGTTCCATGGTAGTAGCGATACAAGTAATCAGCCAGGATCGCCTTGACACGTACTGACGTGAAAGTCGTAAGATCTACCGATGGAATTACACGAAAACTATAGTGGTTAGTGAAGGCTAGTGCCACACTCGTGGACTAAGTGCAATATTATTTTTGTTTTTGATGTTACAAAGAAGATAAGTGTATTATCTATGTATATGCATGGTGATATCGAAGTCATTGGCAATCTTTTAAACTAAGAATCTAACCGCGATATTGATAACTTTAGGACAAAAAAGTCTTAAACCAAAGTAATTAAAATTCAAGATGAAATAAGCATTAAAAAAATCACAAGAAGTCATAAGAAAAAGATTGCTGATGCTAAAAAACATAAAATGAATGTTAAACATTCAATGTTAAATTAGGTTAATTAATTAATTGGGGTACGCAGTACTAATATCTATTGTGATTAGTAACTTTGTTGACCTTCTAAAGGGGAACGGGTCCTAGGATGAAAAAATATCAAATTTTAAGATATATGCAAAAACTAGCGAATTCAAATCGATGGAAGTGTAATTACAAACAAATATTGCTTAAAAATAGCACCACGCGGCTAAAAATTACAACCCGAACAGCATTAAGTCGGGCCAGCCGCGCGCCCGGGGACAGACGTTAGCGTTCTTTACAGTAATTGCACTATGTATTTTTAAAAAAAGAGAGAGTTTATTAGAAATGACATTAATTATATTTTTTTTAATAACTGCGCATAAGAGAAATGTCCTAATACGTTATCCTGTGTTACCGTGTTTGTCTTCGTATTACAACTAAAACACGATATGGCGTTTTATCGACTTCAACTGTCAAAATCCGTTGTCTTTTGAGTAAAAGTGATCAATCGCTATAATAGGGCTTAATTCGGCCTTTAATTATAACTGCGAACTTCAATAAAAAATAGATTTTCAAATTATTTTTGATACTCTAAGGATTTGACGTATTCTTGTCCACTGTGTCACGGTGTTGTTTACTCGCTTTTGACGAAACTGTGCAAACGCACGTTCAATATACGGCGGTCAATATTGCGAGCGCACGATCTGGGTCAAAAAAACATGCAACCAAATTGTATTTGTTTGGGACAAAAAAAAAGCCATTAAGAAAAGTTTTGGAGACATTTCGACGCAACCCTTTATTTGTTTGAAAACCGAATCGATTGCCATAAAAAGATTCGAACAGTATCCTAAAATGAAAGCGACAGCATGAACGTAATGTTACGTTCATATTAAACAAACTTTCAGGCTCTACCTTTTCGGAATTATAATTCATTTTCCACTGGTTTGCTAGTTCTTTTCCTCTATAATGTTTTTTGACAGTCGAACATTTGGACTAGCTATCAACATAAAATTGTTGACATTTTGATATCTTTGCCTTTGCCCCTAAGGGGCTGACATGAGCCAACTAGCGCCGCCAGTTGATATTATTTTATTTATTCTAAATAAGCCCAATTTCTTAAAAAAGGAATCAGTCAATGTTTTGTTAATAACGTCTAATATTTATAGAATAACTTTCCCTTAATTTACTTCGTTATGATTCGGGAAACTGCAATTTTACTTTATTATTATTCCATAGTCTTATACAGAATTTAGACACTTATTTATTTACCGTGTCACAATATTTACAATTTATACTGATTTATTTACCGTGTGCTAACAATGCATGCGGCGAGCATCGAACCCGCGCCGCATGTGAATGCGTCTCTGTTTACATCGGCGCGTACGCATCAGCTGTAGTGTAGCGCGCGCACGGAATATACAATTATCTATTATTTGTATATTAGGAAAGACAAAAGGTCTATTGAAACATAGATGAAAAATTAACACGTGGAATAGATTTGAAAAATTGCTGCTGAAAATTGGATATAATTATTACTCACCTACAACAACAATTATATTAGTTTCGTTATAGTACCTATAATTTTAATTTTATAACACATTTTTTTTTATTTCGTATTTAATACAAGCGTAACGCAGAGACGACAGTATCGAAGCCACAAAATAAATAATACCTAGTTAATAAGTAATAGTAGCGAGATCATATTATGAGCATGATTCTCACTTAAAGTATTACATTAATTATTTTCTTATTAAATATTTCATTAAAAATATGTTTTAAATAACCAATTTAACCCAAAATCTCCCGCGCGCCGCGGTTGCCACGCTCCGCAGGGCTACCGTAACCGCCATCGCTGGAATACCAATGAGCGCCGCATCTTATTAATTAGCCCGTAACTGCCCCCACGGGGAACCGGGATACGAGCGTTTTTGTTAGATAGGGATTCAGCGTTTCGTTTCGTAAAGTATTTGGAGTAAGCTGCTAAGGAAAAAATACTTCTAGATCTTTTTACTGTAAAACATTTTAAATCTTTATTTCATTCCTTATTGTGAAACCATATACAATTTGAAGGAAGTTACTTCTCCAATTTATGAAGAATCTATGCTTAACAAGCTTGTTTCCAGAATAGCTATAATAATAACATAGATACGTCGATCCTCTTATCACAGTGTAATGAATAATGAATAAATATTATGTTTATTTAATGTGTATCACTGTTGCTGGTGTGCCATATTATTGCGAACATAAATTAAATAGTAACAAAACCCGTCATATTATTGCGAACATAAATTAAATAGTAACAAAACTCGTCACATTTAGTAACTTGTTATCATCAACATACAAATCCACTTAAAATTCAATCCACGGTTAGCGGCTAATACTAGTATGGTGGCCATCATACGATTTTCGCAACGCGTCGACCAGACTCAGTGACACCGTTGCGTCTGCGCATGTTATGGCCCGATTAGACGGCGATATCATACATTTATGTATGTTTATGTATGTACTATGTAAACCTCGACGCCTGTCTTTTGTGAATACTAATGTCTATGATACACAGCGGATTTCTCTTTGGTAGAGTTTCATTAGCGCGACAAAACATTGAATTGTGACAAAAACATGAATAGTTTATGTTAAACGTAGAATCATAGAATCTGATAGAAAAGTACCTAGTAGCTTAGAAATAATTTAGATGTTTCTGTATGTTGATAAAAAATCTCTCTCGCAAAATAAGTTTCATTATAAAATTTAAGCACTTTTTCATTTTATCGCAAACATCACAATAAGTTTATACTTAGATAGCTATGTTTCAACAATTTTTTAGTATTTCTACTTAATAACGTGGTTTTGCTCTAGCGAAACCTATCAACCGCCGTAGCCGGAAGTTATGTGAATTCGAAAACCTTAATTAGAACACGAACTCGCAAGCTCGCTGTCGGTGCAGTGGAAACGCGCTTTATGCCCTTACCGAGTGTTTAGGAAGGTTAATAATTCAAAAAAAAGTTAGTTGTTCGTGTACGAGTCGTTACGGGAGCGATGCCAGCAACCGGCCCATGTCCCTCATACATCGGTAATGGGCTTCATAGCCGACTTCGATTACTTCACTTACTTGTCATTATTTAGAGGGCGTAACTTTAACTTACTTTGTGCCACTTACTTTCCAAGTTAAACGATTTTGACTACTAAGTTCCATTTAAAATATTGAATAAGAAAGTGAGTTGGAATTACTGGGTTTATTTTTCATTAGTTATACTAAACAAAGAGATAAATCGCCATATCTTTCTAAATTAGTGATAAATTAGTTGCGGACTACTAAAATCCTACTCAATTACCTTTCGTCACAAATAGTTGAGTAAGTATTTCATATGTTTATCTTGAGAAAAATCACTTAAGTCTGTTGATTTCTTCATAGTGATTTTATTTATTAAATCAGTAATATTGATGCCACTTAATTAAGATTATTAATATACTCCCATGCAGACAAAATAAAGCCAACATCATAAAAATGGAGACCGCAGCCAGATCAAGTATACCAACAATAAATTAAAGATGGCGCCCGGCTCCACTGGTTGGTAAAATACAACCTTCGCGATCATCTTTATTGCTCGTTTGTATGGAAATCGACGCTAGGCCGGTCCGGCGGCGCCATACGCTTTACACGACGTTAGGGCACCTGCAGGCGACCGACTTATAAACGACGAGAAGAAATAATTAAAACGACACCAAATTACGATAAAGGACTTCAAACGTTTGGTCCGTTGGGACCAAGGAATATGTTAAGTGAATCGTCATCGTTATTTTATTAATGTGCGACAACCAACACGCCAAAAAAGTGAAACATTCGAATAGTGAAAAAATATTATGGGATCTATAAAAGTGTTCAAATGGATGATAGCAACATGGAACATTCTAAAAAGTACAAACATGCTTAGGATGGCAAAATCTAGAGTGCAACGCACTTTTTTACGTCTTTTTTTAACTAATACAAAGTTTCGTCAACTACGTTTATACTAAGTTTTTTTGCCTAAACAAATCGATGCAACACGTTTTGTTATCAAAGATTGATTGTCTATCGATATTAATTAATCGGAGCGCAGTCGTGCGCGCGTGCCTGCCCTAACAGCACAATGCGTGGTTTCTATACCTAACTCGATGTCTATTTTTTGTGTCAAAATTATGTTTTTTATAACCGTTCATTCCTTTTGTGGCCATTATTAATAAATCTATTTACGACTTTGTCAATATTTTGACGATCCCTTAGTGGTTACCTTGTTAGAGACATTTTATGTAGTAGGTAGGTGTAAGAGGAGTTAAGAAATTTATTTGGATATAGCTAGGTTTTTATAAATAAATTAAGCTAAAAATAGAATTCAAGGCAAGTTTTTGGCGAACAAGGTCTTTAGACACTTTTTTAAGTTATTCATAGGTAATCATCACCGTTTCAAATAGCCAATATGTATGCAGCTAAATGCGAGGCCAATTTCCAACTAACCTCAAACTTTTATGACACTCTAATACAATCAAACTAACGAAAGTACCCACCTCAATATCATCTAATCGGCATTATCACGCCTGGGATTCAAATCCGCGACCACCGGGTGCATTAAGAGGTCGTTTGCAAACAAACAGAGTCCGCCTCCACTCGACATTATACAAATCGGCGAATAGAATTTTACGATACTGTTATCACTTCATAGCGAATCTGCGCCGGCGGCGTAATGAATGCTCTCAGCGATATTACAGCGTAATGCGGATTTTGGTTACCTCTCAAAAATAACGAGGTTTGCTTAAAAAAGTTTTGGAAGCAGTGGGAAAAGGCAAATGTTGCTTTTTCATGTTAAATTCGACTGGCGGGGATGATGGGATGATACCTGCAGTATACAATGTAATGAGGTTTTTATAAACAAGGTACTTTAAGGATACAAAACATAAAATAGACAGAAAAGTCGTTCGGAACAAATCACAGTTGTCACACGCACACATAGACATTATGTAAACAGACAATCTCAAACCAAACCAATGCAGCTCCTAGCGCAACAAAACAAGTGAAAAAAACAAAAGTCGCAAGCGACGGCCGGAGCAGCGCTTCTGACTAGAACATGCTAGAACACACACACAAACTTCATATTTTAAAATTTTAATAAGGCACGCCTTAGTTATGCGCATAAAACTTAAATTTCGAATATACCTATATTACTTTATACCGTTTCAATGTAAAGTTGTATGTTTTACTGAAAACAATATAGGTATTATTTACTGTTATTTTGATATGGTGGTCCAAAACATTAATAAAATAAGTTAATCTAAAATAATAATTAAAATACTCACAAAAAAGATGGCGACAATCTTTGAATGAATAATCTTATTTCAAGATACACAAGTACCACTATCACTTCAACTCATATTAACATCTTTACGAGACACAAATTGACACAGGCACAGTAAAATTTTTACTTTTCACACCACCGAAAAAGCACAATAACATTTTTTAAATAATTTGCAATCAAAATCACGCCGCGGCGATTGCAAAAGAAAAACTACTAAAGGTACCGCCATCATCATTCAGTAGTAGTAGTTATATTCGTCCTTTTCAGGACAGGCGAAGGTCTAAGCCATACTGCCAGTTCTTGTGTTTAAATATTTCAGTGTTAGATATTGTTTAATTTTTCATTAGAATGCAGGTGCATCGCATTCCAATGCTGCTTGGAGCATTTGGCACCAAGTATATCAAGACTGTTTACTCGGTTAGTTCTGCCGACATCATCATTCATTCATCGGCAACTCCAAAGAGTAGCTTTCTCAGTCTATATTTTTCTGAAAAATGGCAAAAGAATCTTAGACCTACAGCCTGCTTGAGATAATGCAAGTTATTTTCAACACAACGAAAAATATATGTATTTCTTAATTTTACGACGATAGATAGATGGAGGTAATAATAAATTGTAGATAATACTCTATTTATTAATCTTTCAATAAATAAAAAGTTACGTCTATTGTTACTAATTATTGTCCGAATCGTGTGCGGCCGATTGGTTGTTTGCATAATATTATGACTTTGAGCTATCTATACCATGGGGCGCCAAACTTTTTAGCCTAAGAGCCAGACTCCTCCACGAAGTCCCAAGAGCCAGAACCTAGCTAGCTCATCGTATCAACATACTGTAAATTGTTTTACAGTATGTTGGTACGATCCAGCCCGCTGTTGTCTGTGCTCGCGAGCGGGAGCTGGCCCGCGGGCCGTAGTTAGGAGGTCTCTGACTTTTTTTAAAATTATGGACTTAGTACATTTCTCTTGAGCTATTCATTATGAAGTTGTAATAAGCTCTTTTTAATAATGTACAAAACAGTGTTACGAATGTCTTTAGTTAATTTTCTTGTGAAATTTCTAGGATTTTTTTCTTCTTAGCTTTTTTTTAATAAATTTCGAGTTTAAATTTTGAATGTATTTTGGATAGTCACAATTGACCAACAAGATTGTAATTAAAGGTACCTAATGATAATTCTATTACTTATAATTGTAAATAAATATTTTTTTTTTACGGATGATGAAATTTCCTTCGATTTTTCTCATAAAATATGTTGTTTATAATTATGAATCATTTCCCAGCCCACCTGGGTTGCGCAGGTGCTGGAAACTGGCGCTGGAAATTCCGATAATTTATTTATTTTATTGGCTATTTATACAGATGGCTGAAGCTATTTTTGAAAGATTGTTCTGAGGGCAGTTAGTATTAACCAGTTATGATATTGTGAATATGCAGTAAATGAGAACTTAAGTATTTTCCCAATAGATTAGGTACTTGACAAGTATTTCGAAAAAATAATAATTTTATGGTCAACGTTGTTTTTCTGCACTGAAATTATATATTTGTAAATCCAAATGAGTAAAAGGTATAAAATATAAACTCGCTCGCACAAGGATAGGAAACAAACTTCATGGATTTAGTACTTTTATTGTCCTCCTCTTCTAGTAAAACAGTACAGAAGATTTTTGTCTGTGACAGCAGTGTCAAATTTTTTTTTATCGTTTAGTCTTGAAATCAGAAATTCTTTATCTGTCAAATCCGCATTTTAAAATTTGAAAAAGGAACGCAAACTCTTTTTCGTTCACAAGTTGCTTCAAGTCAATTTAATTTGTCAATTTAACATTACATTGTCAATTTAATCGCATTGCACTTCGTATTTTTTTTATGTAAGTATTCTTTTGTGTAAGTTATCAATGTGGATCAATGAAATCAATCAAAGGAAGTGAATTATGTAAGTGAAAACCGAGTAGGTCGAGTTTTTGGCGCCATTTTGTCGAGTTCGGTTTGGTTTCTATTTTAATTATTTTCAAATTGATTTATAGTGGATATTGTGTCTTAAAACAGTTATATGGTACAAGTGTCTACGCAACTGAACAATATGTGGGATAATTGAAATAGGCGCGATCTTGGTTGTGTGAAGCTGAGACTTTTATTGGAGTGGTGGCTTCCTCGGCAGAACTAACCGAGTAAACTGTCTTGATATACTTGGTGCCAAATACTCCAAGCAGCATTGGAATGCGATGCACCCGCATTCTAATGAAAAATTAAAGAATATCTACCACTGAACTATTTAACACTTGACACTGGCAAAAATTACTTCCAAGAGGAAAGTAGATTGCCATAACAAAAAAAGAAGAAGAAGAAGAAGAAAACCGAGTATGTGACATTCCAACTTTGCCTTTTGTAATAGTTTTATAGTTTCTAGGAAAAAATTAAAGTACTTATTAAATTTAGATTTTTCGCATTCACAATGCTATTTTTATATTAAGATAAATAATATTTAATAAAAATCTAAATTTAATAATTATATAGCTGTTTCATCTTTATCGATTGTCAAAACATCTGGAAAGATGTTTCTTTCGAATGTGGGGTTATTTCCTCACATTGATGAAATTGCGCTGGCTTGCAGCGAAGAAGTAAAAAGTACAAGAAAATTTCGCCGCTCTTACTAGCGACTCGGTAGCATAATTGGTCAGTGCATTGGGCCGGATTCCCAAGGGTGCGGGTTCGAGTCCCGTCTGAGGTGCTACGGGTGAGTCGATTTTTTCTAGTATTTTTTCTAATATTATTTACCTATACTTAGTTTTTTCTTACTTTTCTAAATGCTATCAGCAATATATATTCGACAGTTTTCTTACCTATCTCATTTTCACTGAAAGCGTTATTGTAAAAAACCATGTGAAATTATATTTGACTTTGTAAACATCTCCTTTTACATTCATAATTTACGTATGGTAAACAGTTTCTTGCATTTTGTAAATTTTCAATATAGAGTTGGGTGAAATGAGAAAATTCAGACTTATAATATTATTGTTATCAAGTTTTTAATCAAATTTAGCACAAATACTTCTTCTTCTTTTTGAGCTTTGGCGGTTCCCTTAGCAAATACTGTTATACTATGATATTCAAATCCTCGTGTATCTGTCACTCTGGTATGAATATTGTATAGGCTGTATTTGAACAGCTGTTTGTTAATTACAGACGACATCACCGACAAGCAGGCTGCCACTCATAAGTACTTATAGCTCTTAGCAACTGAAAAAGCTTAGTTTTAACCACAAGTTTTAACATAGAAAAACTGCCAAGGCCACATAAAAAAAATTGGATAAAGATTTGTCAAAGTCTTGCTTTATTTTTTTATTTTTTTTATAAATTAGTTGTTTTGCTTTATTTTTAGTATACGATAATATCGCATTTGAAATATCACTTTAGACTAAAAAAAAGCTTTCGGGTTCGAGTCCCGTCTGAGGTGCTACGGGTGAGTCGATTTTTTCTAGTATTTTTTCTAATATTATTTATCTTAATATAAAAATAACATTGTGAATGCGAAAAATCTAAATTTAATAATTAAACAACTTATTATATTATCAGTATCTTGGAAGTCCAAGGATTCGAATAAAAAAGAATTTGGTAAATCGGTTCACAATTATTCAAGGATATATCGAGTAACATACATAAAAAAAAGAATCAGTCGAATTGAGAACCTCCTCCTTTTTTTGAAGTCGGCTAATTAATTAAGTAGTGGCTTGCTGTTGTTGTAAGGGAATTTATATTTGTCTAAATAATGATATTATATATTTAAACTGTTAATTAAGAAACTCGTTAAGTTTCCAGAACATTTCTATAGTGAGGGCGGCGACGTAGCTAGAACCGCAGTTATTAGTGGACTCTCTGCAAATACCGTCAAAGACAAAGAAAATTTATAGAAGTTGATTAGTTCTGTGCCTGTAATATGAGTTTGCTCAGTTACGTTTGCTATACCCGATAGCGACTGTAGTAAGCAATTTTGTATGCAATTTAGCACAGCGCCTCTGGCGGTAACTGCACTAAACTAAAAGTTGTCATACAAATGTCAACTACAGTCGATATCGAGTATAGTAAGCTTAAACTCATAATGCGCCTACTAGCCACTCGCTCTTAAGTTATGAACGAGTCACTGCGCATGCGTATATTGCAGTACCTCAACTTCAAATTTTAAGGTTCCAGTTAGCACTATCTCTTGGTTTAATTGAAAAATAGAACAGTTTTTGAATAAAATTATCCGGCTCGTAAGTTGAAACTTGTATGTATCGTATGTGGAATAGGCCTTTACTCAACTGAAAATCATTAAAATTGACAGTTTTTTAATGGTTACTATGACACTGGTTGTTATAATGTTGGCAGTAAGTTAACTGTTTCAGAACCTTTTATAAAGGATTTAAAGAATAGGTGTAGATAAACATGTTAATACGTTCATGTAAGATAATGTTGTTCTATCGACTGTGTATAAATTTTCATTATAAGTATTAATGAAACCTTGTTGTTTCAGCTGATAAACTGTCTCGAACGATAGCGGGTAAGTAATTGTTACGCACACATTTTTTCTTTGTTCTTTGGTTACGCAACTGTTTGTGGTAAGGCGGTATTTACACGGTTCGACTTGGCAGGCGATTTTAGTCAATTAGCGCTTTTTATCGACAATCGCTTAAAAAATAATAAAATCAAATCGCCACCTCATTGGAATTAGGTTTGCGAGTAGATTTTACAAGCGATTGTCTAATTGATAAAAGTCACCTGCCATGTTGCCTGTCAAGTCGACTCGTGTAAATACCACATTAGTTACCAAATCTTAACAATCACTATGGTAATACTTTAACGCTTAAACGATTCTTAAACTTGAGGTTCATGATTATGAGAGGATGAACGTCGTTAGCAAAAACTCTTAAGGGGCTGACATGAGCCAACTAGCGCCGCCAGTCGATTTTATTTTATATATTCTAAATAAGCCCTATTTCTTAAAAAAGGAATCAGTCAAGGTTTTGTTAATAACGTCTAATATTTATTGAATAACTTTACACAGTTCGAAAAGGCATTAAAACAGTTAAAAACGCGATTTTGTCAAAAGTAGCCACTGTTTTTAAACTATTGCACGCATTTTGTAATCTTGTAAGGTTATTCAATAAACATTAGAGGTCATTCACAAGACCTTGACTGATTCCTTTTTTAAGAAATTGGGCTTATTTAGAATAAATAAAATAAAATCGACTGGCAGTGCTAGTTGGCTCATGTCAGCCCCTTAAGTTTTTATATTTTCAAGAGTGTCTAACTTAATCTAACGGAATATAGAAGTATTTTTTTTTATTCACTTTTGTTGTTTTGGAGTAGCGTTATTTTCAATTCCTCTCTTTCATACAAATAATACGTACATTTTTTTATTAATTTCAGTAACAGTTAAGACCTCCAATGCCCAAAAAGTGGAGTTCTCAATTTCCATTTACAGTGGCACAGTGGCTTTCATTCAAAAGTAAAGGATGGGCCAAAGTTAAACTTACTTACTCAAAGTAGACTTAGAAAAATATGTCAGAAACTGGCCGGGAGAAGGTTAGCTGAACTGTCACTCAGCAAGTTTAAATAACACTTAAAAGCTCTGACATCATTTTGCATTAAAGCTCTTGTGCTTCTGAAATTTCAATTTAGCTTTTACTTAACTTTGCTAAAATTTTGTTTTCTTGAGTAGGTTATCTGCGTCAAATTAAGTCTTTTTTAGTATATTTAGTTTTACAATACCTAAACGTGTAGATACTGTTCAAATAACGGCACATATACATTATAACGAAGGATGATCCATCAACTACATTGTGAGTACGCTACGAATACTTTAAATTAGAATAAATTATAAAGTAAAACCGCTGCTTTTTAAAAAATATTAGTAAAACTAAATAATACATATGAACTTACAATAAACAAATATATAAATATTTGACAACATCACGACGTTGAATATTTGACGACCTCCGTGGTCGAGTGGCTTTGTACACCGGCTTTCAAGGTGTCGCCATCTCTGAGGTCCCGGGTTCGATCCCCGGTTGGGTCAATTTGGAAAACGAACTTTTCTACATTGACCCAACCGGGGATCGAACCTCAGAGATGGCGACCCCTTGAAAACCGGTGTACAAAGCCACTCGACCACGGAGGTCGTCAAAAAAACAATAAGTTAGCGCTCACATTATCTTCAGACCAACTAATAGATCGTACTTTTTTTTAATACTCGTAAGTATATCGCGTATTTCTGTCTACATTGTCATTATTTCTGTAAGTACTTAGCGAAATAACATATCAATGTAAGAATGTAACATATTAATATAGCATGAGCACTTATAAAGTTGGTGCGTGTTAGAAAGGGAATCGTGTCAATTCCACTTGCGCGCAATTCTCCGTGAAAATGGCGGCACACGTCGGTACTTACACAAGTATTAATTACAGACGCCGGCAATCCCTCCGCTCAAGCGCTAAAGTTTCAGTAATGAGGCAATCTTCGCTCCAGCCACATTTGTATGCGACTCGTTTTTGCCCTGGTTTCATCCGGGATTTGGATAAACTTTTAAGCTAACATGTTCATAATATGGTACTCAACTACTTTTTTATAATCCAAATATAAAGGGAATTCGGTGACATGATGTTGCAAGAGGGCCTATTATAAAAAATACGATAATTGGTCGCTGTTCGATTCATTCAAACTTGGAAATTATTCCTGTCCGTTTTGGTAACTCGATTTTCAGAGTAGGCTCTCTGTATCAGATGATCAGATCACTGTAATGCTAGCGATAGTAAAATCATACATTTAAGTTTAAAAAATAAATGAATACAAAAGCTCAAAATACACACACCCAACATTAATTTTAGAAGCGTAATTCCAAATCAATGCATGGGCAATTTTTCCGCCACCGTAATGAACACCTCCCGCCTCCCGCCGAGTTCCAGAGTTGAGCGGGATGTATAATTCATCGCTGAAGTGCTGAAACAACACGCCCCATACAAAATTATGATGATTTCCAGAAAGTTCTGCCACGTTTCGATTGATGCGAGGCACGAGTTGTAGCGTGTATGTATAATGATGTAATGAAAATTTCAATAATTAAAGAAAAACGACATCTAACAATCTTTTTAGATGCTCAAAGACATTATCACAAAACTTTCAAGAAAAAATCTTGATAGGTTTGTGTTTCAAAACAAAATCATATAGAAAAGCAGTGCTTGCATCGCCTTTTCATTCATTTGAAAGTGGCATATCAGCACGTTCTGTCATCATCAAAATCTGAAGACTTGCATCACCTTGTAACTTGCTCCCCCAGGGCCAAGAAGTTCGCGATCCATTAGCGGCGACGCGCCGGAGCCTCGCTTCCACCACCACCACCGTAACGGCTCTCCACCCGCCTGCTTCGCCGAAGGGTTTCTTGTCTAAACTTCCTAAGTTATACATATTATGAGAATTTAAGTCGTGTGGCGTCCGGCAGAATAGAATGCATCAACCACCAACTCTTAACACTTAACAATGTCGTAAAAGGTGACTAATGACTAAGAAAGTGGTAGATTACCAACACCTTTGTGTACCTCGTGTACCAGAAAATAGAATTCCCTTTGAAAAAGGTCCAACACTGTCGGACCTGCCTGCCGAGCGTGGAAATAGACCCAACATCTTCGCGAGAGACAGCCCTACGTTCTGCACTATGACTATTATGGCTTAGCTTTAACGATCTTAACCAGCTTGAAATTAATTTAGCCGTGTTTTTTTATTTCAACCAACCCCAAACTGAACAGAACTTACATAGAAACTTAAATGAAACAACAATGACTTGGCAACAAATGTTTATGCAAACCAATGCCCCTACCAAGTTTAAGCTTAGCACAAGTAATAAACAAATAGTTAACATTCTTGATAGACTAATAAATCTTATCGACTTCCATACTCAAATAGTTCAACGGTATGTAATAATGGAACTTCCTAATAAAATTGTTTGTAGTGAAATATAATTTAATAATAATCTGCTTCTTAATTATGCCATCCGAAAAGCTTGTATTGATCTTGACGTACTTTACAATGAAGAGTATTTGATCAATCACTAATTTCATTAAATTGCACCAGAGCAAGTTTAGAACTTGCAGAATTTTAAATTAATATATAAAATGAAACAAAACTAAATCAAAAGGAATTACATAAACTTACAGAATTAACTCTCGAAAGGAGCAAACAAAAATCAGTTTAGCCAACCATTGAAAATCGAACCCGCTAACTCCAAGTTAAAGTTTAATTCAATAAAGTTCCATCGTACCGGCTTCGAACTTAAAGTGGCTTTCGCATTCGGCGCACTGAATAGAACAATCGTTAAAAGTTGCCTGATTTGTATGTAAGCCGTTAGCGCGTAACCTGCCGTTAGTCCCGTTTAACCGGCGGCTCAAACCGTCGTTAGCGGGCGACGTGCTTGGAGATTATTGTGTTTTACTCCTTCGAGTTATGGTTATCCTGGTAATGCTCGTGAAGCGTAACAAAAGCACTTGAAAAGTGCGACGCGCCTAAAATTCAGCAAAATACTATTTCGGTTTCCTTTATTATCGTCGAATATATTTTATCTTACCCTCTAATCATACGGAATTTGAGTAAAATAAGATTTTTGAACCATATATCGCAAATAATGCTAATTAAAAATATATATTAGTTGAGCTATGTTTAATGAAGTCAGTAAAATAATGTTAGCGGCCTCCTGTGTCGTGTCAATTTGTAAAATTTTCCTATGCACCTACGACATTATAGAGGCGGAACTAATTTCAAAATGATGCCATTATTTTTAAGTAAACATAGGTATACTTACACAACTTAAGTAGTTCAACAAGTTAATAAATTAACGAAGGAGTTTTTATTTTGATAAAAGAAATAAAACTAATAATACTTATCTCGTTTTATTATTGTAATTTATATATTTCACGTTGGATTTGCATAACAGCAGACCATTCGAGAAGGACACGTGTAAGTTTTCCGAGTGTTTCACTCGGTCGTTAGGAGTAGTTTATGCTCCATAAACTACTGCGGATTGTAGTATTTAAACTTGGATCTAATAGTTTTGTTATGAACTAGAAAGTAGTTCGACGTGGCGTACCTCACGTAGCTTGTCCCCTACACAATGTCACCTTTGCAAACTTCATTGTCGCCTTCGCCGTCAAAAGATGAATGAGATTGACATAATCATTTCACTAACCATCGACTTTTAAAACGTCAAATCCATATACTTATCATTTTTCGGAGGCAAGATTTATTGCAAGTCACTGATTAGTAAGGTGCTACAGAATTGTTGCAGTACTAGTGACGCCGCGCGGGGGCGCAGCAATCGCGAGGGGCAAAACAACTGTTGCCTCTTACTTATAAAATTCAAATTAAATAAACCTTAAATATTTAATAACATAAAATACAAAGACTTGCAAAAAGTAATTAGTGATAGCGAAGATTACGAATGTGACTATTTCTAGTGGTGGACAGGACATAACTGACTTGTTTAAATCGACTAGACTTTTGAAATTAAATTTAGCACTGTCTGGGATTGATCCCTCAAACCAGGTTGGAGCCAGTATTATATCGCGATTGTGACGAGACTGTCTACTTCAGAGGTTCCAGTTAGCGCGATCTTCCGGTCTTGTTAAAAAATCTATGAAACTAATGTAGGTTATAATATCTGTCAGGTATCCGGATCCTTTTAGCGCCTAGCCCTGCGATTGCGGAGGTTAAACAACTTTCGCAAGGGTCGGTCATGGGAAAATTCACTATCTCGAGTTCCTCCGTGCTTCGGAAGGCACGTTAAGCCATCGGTCCCGACTGCATTTACCCGCATTGGACCTGCGAGGTGGGTTATGGCCCATCCTCCTTATCCACCCATAAGGAAGTCCTGTGCCCCAGCAAAGGAGATTTAAAAATTACTGATGTCGATCCGGATCCTGTAAAACAGGCCCTTCATAAAAATATTATGAGCATTTTACATCTATAAAAATATTATTAATTTAGTTCATCTTGCTTAACCTTAAAAGTGATAAGACAATCTAAAACCTTATCCCCAAAAGCATTGAATCTAATTTCCGCCAACCAGCCCATTATTCGGCCGGCCTTCGGTTACACGTGCCGATGTACTTGTTTTGCCTGTTATCCGACCTTGCTCATTAGGCCTATTATGAAAACAATGCGCAAAATCTACGCAAATAAAGTTAAAAAAACAGGGTACTAGCTAATATTATCAATCTTGTCGTAATAACGACAGTTACGTTTCAAACAAACCTTAAACCCAAATTAAGTGGATACAATTTCGTTGAACCTGTGTTTTTTGGCTATTTTATTAAAATAACCTTTAATTTTATTATTTTTTGGTTCGCGGACCACTTCCCCATAGACTTATTACTATTACTACACTTTCCACATAAAGAACAGTCTTATTATAACGTGGCGCGAGGACTTTGAATATTTTAAAATTCTTAAGGTAAAATTGATAGGATTGATTAATCAGTCAGGTAATATTATTCACTCTTTTTCGATTTATAAAATCTAACCCTAAATAAAATTATTAAAATGTTTAAAAATGAAAAGCTTGATGGCGCAGTAAGCTAATACCATCGAAATATTATGTTTCACTATCTCGTTAACTGTATGAATTGCATTTTTTTAAACAGTCTAGTCTAGACTGAATAAATGACTTTGAATTTTGAATTTAGCTTGAACCCTGTTAATTGATTCATTAAGAAGTTATCTACTTAATAATGTTATTAATTTATTCATATATGTTAATTGCAACATATATTAATGTAATGTCTGGAAATTATATACATATCTGTAAATATCGTTCCATCTGATAAAGTTGATAAGTTTTTTGCGCTATTTTTCTTGTCAGCTAAAAGACGTCATAATGGGTGGTAGGGTAAAAGAATTGATGATTTAAAAATGCTTATTAAGTGAGCTTATTTGAATAAAGAATAATTTCATTCATTTTATTCTTTCAGTGCATCGCCCTGCGATTGCGGGCACTGCAGCAGTAGGTAAGTAACTTCCGCAAGAGTTGATCATGGGATAGGTGACCAAAAATTTATTATCTCGAGTTCGTGCTTCGAAAGGCACGTGAAGCCCTTGGTCCCGGCTGCATTTGCAACTAACAATGCAATAACATCCTCCAATCCGCATTAGGCCCTCGTGGTAGGTATGGCCTTTCCTTCTTATTAACATAAATAAGGCCTGTGCCCCAGCAGTGGGAACATTAAAATGGCTGGTATGCAATAAGAAGAACATCTCAATTAGATTGGTGCTGCAAATATAAATTCCAAGATATATTATCTTAAGCCCATCAGGAGATTATAAAGTATCATGCAAATTGCGCATTTAAGTAAACAAAAAATAACCATTATATAATGGGTAGGTCGTGTGCGTCGGCGTCCCCGGCCCGGCCCGGCGCGGTGCGGCGCGGCGCGGCGGGCGCAACAACGACGGATTCACGTAATTTATTGGACAGACCAGGAAGTGCTCACCAGCATTGTTTACAATACAACACCGCAACTAATTTCATCCTTATTACCCGTGGATTGAGGTGAATATCGCGCGCCCGTTGCGAAACCAACCTACCAAATAAAAATAAACTCTCTCGATATCATTTAAATACTAAAATCGAATAATACAACCACATTACACGATACTAGTAACAAATAGCAAATTAAAGCCACTGGTCGAATTACGGCTTTATCGTGTTGTGTTTGAGTCGTTTTTTTGTCGTGGAGGCTGTTGGCCTATTTTTAGTGGGTGCCAAGGACGGGTGTTATCAGCTCAGTAAATAATAAATATGGCTGCGGCTAAGTAGCGTCACAAAATAGAGAGAGGACAGAAGTCAAGCTTAGTACTGCGCGCGCTCGAGCAACGCACACATAGACCAATCTCAGACCAATCTCAAAACAGTTCGAGCGCGTGACGCTGACTGTCTGTCTATGTGTGTGCGTTTCGCACGTAGTAGGCATAGTGGTTCTATCTCACGAAGACCGTTTGGCTATGAATGTGTTAGGCGTGCACATGCACATTGTTTTAGTGTGCGTCTGCACGCTCTCGTATTACGCACATTAAAATAATGTGCATGTGCACGCGTAACAACACCAAGCTTGACGTCTGTCCTCTCTATATTTCGTGATAACGTCTTGTTAGCTATTTGATGTTTAAATCAAGAGTGGATTTGCGAAAAGTACCCAGTTACTTTAACATCATCATTATTTAGTTATGAAGAAGCTTAAGACGGATAGAGACTCTATACTTACAGCTACTCGTATCTTGCGTACTTAATTACTTACCTATAAGTCTGTAAGACTAAGATATCCACTCCATTATTTAGTAGTCTTTAAAAACATAGGTCAAAAATTATGAAATGTTTCAATTGGCGGTGTATTTACCCGGTTCATTATTAGAAACTTTGAGATTTTTACTGTCTCGACTTTTATGTTCATCATATTTGTTGTTGCACATGTGTGGATGAGATCAGTTGCACATGCGCATATTTATTTATCGTACCACGGGATGGTGCTACTGCTACATACACGAAGCTACTGAAAGAATTACAACATTTCCAACACAAATATCCGGCGCGCGAGCAGCCATCTATTTGATTAGGTAATCGTTCCCACACCACACACCGCACGGTAGCGAGAAATAGGTTAGATACTTATGTGTTTTCAAATTGATCAACTTGAATCATAAAACAAATTATATCCCACAGTATCATGAATAAAAGTGTGTAAATAAATAACTCAAAGAATTGTAATGTCAAAAGTGGTCAGTCAGCGAACTAAAATCTATGGAAGTGTATTGCAAACAAATATTACTTAATAAAATAGCACCATGGGGCTACAAAAATACAATTTGCACAGCAGCCCCGCCCACTTGGTTGTCATTATGCGTGGTGAGCGGAATGCTTGTTCCATAGATTTTAGTTTGCTAAAAAAGTGGTACTTACGCAGCTGCAAGCCAGTAAGCAGCAAGCAAGATCAAACATGACGCCATTTCTTTATATTAATTTGCAATATTATTTACTATCAATATTAAATTAAATAGTTCGTATATCAATATTAAATAGTTGGAGCACATCTGCTTCTTGTAGGGCACAGGTCGTCGGTTGCAGGTCGCAGGCCGCAGGCTATCCAGCACTTATCTGGCAGACGGTGAATACCTACTTCAAATCAATAAGTCGTAGTCGAGTGTAGTGTGGTTATGACTTAATGACTAGTTTAACCTACTTTTTTTCAATTGATTAAGATAAGTACCCCTCTTGTGGAAATGCATAAATTCGATCATTTCTTCTCTTTCTTTTCTCGAAACGGCGGGAATTCAAAAAACCAATAAATCCAAACTAAATAATTATAAAATAACACCTGAATTAACAATATACGCGCTGTAATCCGTAAAAAGTGTTTTATTTCTAATGCTCATATAAAGTTTATTTGAAACAAGATATGGTAACTATTAGTTTGAGAAAATTAACGAATAAAATATAGATTTCATACTTTTAAAATATTTTGTGTCTATACAACGTGTTACAAAAGTACTTCTAATGCCAAATATGGTAGATAGAGACCATCAAACTGAACAACTTTTACTACGGGACCAACTCTGAAATCGCGAAAAAAAAACAGCTGTTTCATTCATTTTGATATTTTCGTAATTAATTTTTGTATGAATCAGGCATAGCTGATATTTTTTTCGCGATTTCAAAGTTGGTCCCATAGCAAAAGTTGTTCAGTTTGATGGTCCCTATGTACCATATTCGGCATTAGGGGTACTTTTGTAACACGTTGTAGATACTGTATAATATTGAAGAGCCAGATTTTCGAAATTCGAAATTTTTCGAAAAATAAACACATTACAACCATGGCGATTTTTTTTTCAAAAATGTTACAAACGCAAGGTATACCTGCTCACAGAGCCACTACAATCTGGAACAGAAACGACGAGCCACGAGGTAAATAGGAAGTAAAGTTTCGACATCAAATAAAACTTTTTATCTCATCTATCAACATCCCACATGCATATTACATCATCTTTGTAAAGGTTTAATAGATAGATTAAAATGACTCCGCAACCCAAAACTTCGGCAGGAGTTGGTTTCTCAACGTAGTCCTTACGAAATACCGAATATTCGGACCCTTACCCCGATAAGTCGAATAAATTGACCATTTATTCGAGTGCGTTTCAATAAATAAATCAAAAACTCTCAATTATTTTATGCCATTGACTAAGCAATAATTGTCATCTCGGCCAACTGCAGCCAGCTGCCGAGATGACAACAGAGTTATATTTTCTAAAATTAACAAAAATCGTTAAAATATTACTAACTTGTTTACAGAAAACTTGCACTTAAAAGAAAAATCCTTCGATCAATGATCGAAGAATTGAACTTAATTTTTATCTTCTGTAAAACTTCGCGGCAGAAAATGCGTGCGCCCAATCCTCAAACTCTTAACTGTTATGACGATTAAATAAAAAATATAAAAAATTGCTTGTTAAAAAGATCATTTTGAATCCATCGTCAATAAATTAGAAACATCTCGTAAATGTGATAAAGTGGGTTAATTAATGGTGTGGTGGCGCGTAGTTGTGAATCGCATTATCAGTGGCGATGGCGAGCAGACGCGCGGCCTTGGCCGCCATGCGCCACCACGTGCGGGCTACGGGCCCGGCCACACTACGCCACTCTAGCACATGAGTCAACATACGGAATCTAGAGCCTGTCATCATCCTTCGATACGACATTTGACCAACTATTTTACAATGTAAAAAAATACCGTGTTGAAATATAGCGTGTTGTATTTATAATAAACAACAAACTTTAAAAGCATTTATTATTACCACCATTTATCTATAAAATAACTCCCTGCGTATAGTATTATGTACGCCGTCTTATGTAACACTAATCCCGCGACACACGCTCCTGCGCCCGCGCATAGTATGTCCGTGTATTCATATTGTGATGTTTGTTTGTATGACTGACACCAGGCGAGCGTGTCAATTAGCGCGACACGTGCCAGATAATCGCTAAATACATAAATGAGCCAGAAGAATGCCAATCGCTATTTCATCCAATAAAACTGCCGAGATAATAACGCTCATCATTCTTATTACTAATTTCTTTTTTTCCTTACTTGTCCTATTTAGTAAGTAGTTAGTTATGGTACATTGGATTTTTTAACCATTGGTACTGTAACTGGAATGCTTTAATAATATTTTTTAAATTGATTTTTCGAATAGCACTAATCGGTGCCGTAACTGGAATGCTTTTGGTGCGGTTTAGATTGGTGCGGTAACTGGAATACCCTTTGGAAAACCATTTGTTGTATTTTAAAAATGATTATTTCAACAAAGAGTTGGTTACCAAATAGGACAAGTATGGATAAATAGACTCTAACAATGTGGTAGCTTTTCATCTATCTTTCATGTGACTTATAGATTTGTATGAGTAACTAAAAATATTCAAACATACAATTGGCTCCTATCCTAAGTCTTCATCAGCAGTTTTGAATCACTTGAACTATTATCTAATTATTCAAGATTACTTGTACAAAATAAAGCTCATTTAATACAAAAGTATTTATTAGATGGGCTACTAACGGTCAGATTTGATTGTTGTTGTTTTATGGTGGGTACCAAGCGGTCCGTGGGCGGCGGCACGTGCTGCGCCCGCGCACGGCGGCGCGGCGCACCGAACAACCACACACATAGGTAATTAAATATTTCACACTTATTATTGCACATTATACATTTTTTGCTCTTGACCTTGACTATAGGTATTTGTTACACAATGTGTGAGCTAGGAAGCAGGCAGCATGGTCAAGTTCACTGATAAGTTTAGTCGAATACACAACAGGACCCCAGCCCTTACTGGCTGAAAAAATAGACTAGTCTATACAAAAAAGAAATTTCAATTGTATTCGCTTTTTTCTGACTTGAAAAAGAATATTAGATATGTAGTTGGCCAAACATTTATTTATTTTATTTTATTAATATTATACCTACATATCACACAAAAACACAAACAATGCCTTTGTGATGTTACGACATTTTATTACTGTTTTATGTAACATCTGTTAATAAATTAGTACTTACTTCATTGGCTATGATTGATTTACGTGTCATTATTATTTCTCATTGCATAGTTTGTTCTCGTTTGTTGACTATTCGCTTGGGTAGGTACACACGACGGCACCTCAGACAATACATGTTGACCTTGAGGCCGCCTTTGTGTCTTACGTAATAAAAGCTGTTTTCGCAGTTTAACTGTATAATCTGATGTGCTGTCGTGTGTACTTAAAAATATGTACACTTTATGTGAGCGGAGCAACGGGCCAAGCTAGTTAGTAAAATGTAGTATTTTCTGCCGGAATGTACCGTCGTTTATCTGATCCATCTGTGAATACGTAATACGCCATAACGGCAACTCAGGCGTAAAGTTAAATTGCCCGACGCCACAATGGCTACGCCGACGATTTAGACCCGAACTTTATATACTAATGATGAATACGGTTTAGTAATTAATTATTTTGTATCAGTAAAGTAACGAATACTCGTACTGCGTAGATTAACCTTATGATGGTAGCAACGAGCTATCAGGTACCTACCCTTAGCACGAACATCTATCGAGAGGAAAAACGCGCATAAAAGTATTCGATAGAGTAATTATCTATAGGAAGTTTAATTTCGCTTTTCGGCGGTAGATGGCGCTGTTCAAATTTTCCATACAAAATTACTCTATCGAATGTTTAATTTTACGCGCGTTATTTTTTTTCGATAGGTTACTGTTATTCTGTATTACCGTTGGTGCTGCCGGTAGTGTTAAACGTTTCTTTCAAACAAAATAGATTAAATTTGCCAATTTTAATTATTTTGCGTCACATCATTACCGTAAGAAGGCCCAATTTTCCAGCCTCTCACCTGTTTGTCTTCCATCTAATTACAGCAGGAAGTGAACTCGATTCTTGTTCATAAACTTTCATGACATGTGCTCCCTTAGAAGTCGCTGACAAAATAAATAGCATGTTTGAAATATTCGCCGATGAATGGCAAAGAAGCGTCGCCTTTGATCCGCCGCCACCCCGCGCCCCGCGCCCCGCGCCCCGCGCCCCGCGCCCCGCACCCCGCGCCCCGCAACCAGCGCCCCGCGCCCGGCCCGGGTAAACACCGCTGTACCGGGCTTCTTTTGATTGTAAGGAATTGGTAAACATTGTGTGAAAAAGAAATTATCTGAAGACTTTTGTGTAGAATTTTGAGTAATAGATGCAATACCTTTGAACTACGCGAATTTGTTGTTGGTGGGGTAACGATGTTTTTTTGCAGCTGCCTCTTTGAGGAAATGAGGAAATGAATACAGGGAAACAAATATACTGCAAATTAGATTTTTTGTAAATTCTCCAATTTGTAGAGTATTTGATGGTCTAAAAAAGTAAATAACCAATTATAAGCAGTTATAGCGTTCTGTAATTATTTCATCGATCGTCATTAATTCCTTTCTGAATGTATAAGAAATTATGATTTATCTTTACATGTTTTTAGCTGTATTAAAAATATATTGATATGATTGAAAACAATTCTGTAAATAAAATAATCCGTTTCAATATAAATTGTCACAAACAAGCTTTTCACTTTTTTTAAACGCGTAGACGTCAAAAGTGAAATGCTATTGTAGCGGGCTATACTTACTTGCCAACGTTACAAAACAAACATTGTAGTTAACCTCCTGATAACCATTAAAGAGTTTCTCATTATGAACAACCTTTTTCGTATGGAAACAATCATGGAATCGCAAAAAAATACGGCCTTTTTTTATTCAAAATTTTATTTGAACTCTGGTAAAATTCATGAAACAGATGAAAATTGGTTTGAGATTTTGTAACCAAATAGAGCAAACTCATACGTAGGAGGCAAAACTTGTATTTAAAAAAAAGATGTTTATAATGATCGTCTCTACAAATGCTACAAAAAAATAACGTTGTAAAAAAAACTTAAAAAAAATACTTATGTTAGACAAGGACCCTAAAACTGAATAACTTTTATTATGGTACGAAATCTGAAATAGCGAAAAAAAATCAGCTGTTTCATACAAAAAATAATAATGAAGATATCAAAATGTATGAAAAAGCTGTTTTTTTTTTCGCTATTTAAGAGTTGGTCCCTTAGTAAAAGTTGCTCAGTTTGATGGTCCCTATCTACCATATTCGACTTTAGGGGATTTTTATTACGCGTTGTACAGAACTTCGTTATTAAAATGCAAATCACGATTAGAGGAGCTCTACTGACCTTTAATAACAAAAAAATGTATCTCCACGGAACACAAAGGGATTGTCCTAAATAAGTAACAAAGTAAAATATTTACGAGAAACGTCGTTTTCAGAGGGGCAGGTAAAAATAGGCTCCGGGTAGTTCCCAACTTATCCTATTCCCGTTTCCCGGCGTGTTGTCCCCAGTTATACAAAGAAGATTCCCAAACTTTTCGCTCGCTTGGCGAAAACAATTATAGGGCTACCACACACATACTATATTTAATTAATAGATTGTTAATATCAAAATCACATGAACAAAATGGTTTTAAAAAATTGTATGGCATCCGTTTGGGTCTTTGGTTTATCTGCACCTTATAATCAGTGTATTTTACCGAAGTTTTGATTTAAAAATTTCTCAAATAACAGACTGGTGGTATTGTTCTCTTAGCTATGAGGGTGAGGCTCATCAGAGAAACTTATTTGGAGGACAGCGTCGACTTGAGCAGAAAGTGCCAACCCTATCGTCACTTAAGAAATTTATCGTTTGTTTATTCAATTCTTTCGACATAATTTTTAAGGCAATTTCCGGGAGGCTGCGTCTCCTTGACCGTGCCTACAGTCGGCCACATCATAGTCGAATCTTTATACTTATTTATTTGATTATGACTGTTTTCGTATTTTTTTTAACATTTTCAAATGTTAACGACGTCAGAAGTTACGGACTTTGATATACCTACATGTATGTATACAAATATGTACAAATTATTTATGTAAGTGTTTTATAACTTTGCTAAATAATTTATTTTTGAGGTCTTTTTATTAAACTGCAATATTCCAAGAATGAGAGATATTGTCTCTTAGTTGTAGTCACTTCAATCACTTTGGAATTAAAAATATTCTTTACCAAGGGTTAGTCCACACAGAACTTAATTTCCTAATAATGGTACCAAAAATAATTCTCTCAGTCTATTCAGCTATTAACAGTGCCTCCTGACGTGGCGGCGCCTGTACCCGGAACTTTTTATCGTCTGATTAATTTCCGGCAAGCTCCGGCCCGGGGTTGCTAGTTTTAAACTTCGCATTCCCGACTAACATATTTTAAGGGAAACTTCCGATGTTGGACGAAAAAAATTACCCCAATTTATTTGAGCTGGATAAAAAAACAGAGTTTGGAAACTCACCTGTCCTAAAATTCGTATAATTACGGAACAACTTTACATATATTCTAATTTAAGTAAAACTCTAGGGCTTAAGCCAAGCCTAAGTTATTTAGAACTTAATCGCAAACTCTGAAATATGACCAGTATTCTTTGATATTTTGTGATTGTTTTACTAACTTACCAAATTGCTTACCTTCTTTTTATAAGCAGAGTGCATTTCTTTTCCACAAGCACACCACATAGGGTAACAATAGCAGTGATGTTTTATAATAAAAAGGCGTATTTTTTCACCGTTTATTAAATTCTCCCAAACATAATATGGGCGCCACTATATTGTTGGCTTGCGCTAGCGACGCTGCGACGCTCATAAATAAGTTGTAGCTTACGAAATAAATATTAAATTTCATGGCCAAAAACCGGTCCTGCACCTTCGTTTATTAATCGATTCTGAGCTTTATTGGTATTAGCAAACGGTGCAGGGCATTATAGGCCCTATAACTGTACCGTGCCCGATACGGCGCCAAGAAAGGTCGTGGCCGTAGAACGTTACCGCTCGCGACTAATATACGAGAATAAGGGCCTGTTTCACAATGTAAAAGTAAGTTCTGAGTAGCTAACTTGACAGATGATTTGACATATTTTTCATATCACAACTGTCAAATCCTCAAGTAAGCTACTCAGAACTTACTTTTATGTTGTGAAACAGGCCCTAAAAGTTTCAATTTATAACGACTTTTTTTTAATGTTAGATAGGCAAGCACCTGACCCTATCACTCCTGGTGGTAAGCTATAATGCGATCTACGACGAAATGCGCTTGCCTAGAAGTAACCAATTCACTCGTGACTTGAAGGCCCCCAGATTGTACCGATCGGGAAACACAGACTCAGGCAAGGAGTTCCCTCTGGGGGATGATAAAATTTGAAGCAAAACGCGTAGTGCGAGTCTTTGGAATATCCACAAAAAACGGACGCTCTGATTCGCGGAATTAGGTTGTGTAACAACACTGCACACTTGCCGAAATGTAACAGATAAAAAACCGATAAGATTGTAAACCTACGACTTGAAGATAACTCACAGTTTAACAAGCTAAAATAAAAAGTGTACATTAAACCATTTATACAAGTATTACACAGCAAAGTCAAAGTTTTTAAAATTAAGTTGTCTTGAATCGTAAATTTTAATTTTTTTAATCTCGTTAATTAGTAATACTTATTAGTCAGAAAAAAAGGGTTTTCACTGACTATTTTCCTTACTACAAAGTACGTAATTGAAAATTAAATAACCGTATTAAACTAGTCTTACAAAATTTTAACGAATCGTGAGCCGTTACGTTCTCAGTTCACTAGCGCACTTTCTTCTTGGCGCCACCGCTATGGACCATTAGAAAGGTTCCGGTAATATCAGCTATTTAGACCCTTATGACCCTTTAAATAAAGTCGAAATTCCCTCGGCAAGTGGCGTTGATATATCAGCTGATTTATTGGGCTCGCCTGCCTGGGCCAGGTTTTTGCCCTGGCCCTTGAGCGTTAGTTTCTTGGTACCGGTCAGTCATATAGTTGTACTACTTACTTGTTATAAAGTATTTCGTGAGAAAAGGCGCTCAGGATCTACCGTTAACTGTGCAAAATCAGCTAGCGGGTACTAGGGTTGATAAGAGAAAAATATTTTAGCTAATAATAAAGAAAGTACCACAGAACATAAAGAAAAAACTCACTGATCTGTGGAAATACTGTTCACTAATCAAAAAGATATAGTGACAACATCACTTAAAAATTGCTCTTATGTAATTTGTGTATTTAGCATTGTTATGAAAAACACCTCTCTTCTAATTTAATGACAACTGGAATCAAAATTATCAATGTAAGACCGTTTTTTTTAAAACTCAAAAGTGATATATTTCAATAGCAACGATATAAACTTTATCCTTAATCGAAAATATGAAATAAGCAAAATAAAGAGACATCTTCATTAAACTATATTTTATTTAGAATTAAGTTTTTGAATCTAAAAACTTTTAGTCACAATTTTTAATTTCGAAAATAGTTTTAACTTTCACCTTTCCAGAAATACCGTTAGTTCAAGAACTTACGAGCGACTTCTATCAAGTGGTCACCTATTAAATAGTAGAGATGTTTCCCAGAAGCTGTACCACCGGCCATCTCATAAGTTTTGATGTAGCCCACTTGCACCTGATTTATCAGTAAACCGGCCGCTGACTGGCCGGCTGCAGTTAACTTCTTCTGGATTAGAAATTACACCCGCCGGCTATTCCACCGGTACACACAACTCTTTAATGAAATCAAGTGATTTGTATAACATGTTTGTCGTCTTGCTTCTGAAACTTAGATTAATAATCTGAAAGGATAATCTAGCAGCGGACAAGTCTGTTACTTTTTGATACCATTCAGAATTTTCGTAATTGAATAATATCGTTATTGTTTATTAATCGAGTAGCTAGTACACACGACGACACCGGCACAGCATACACATGATGTCATAGTCATACCATTTATTGCAACATGTATGATTTAAAATTACTATATCAGTTGTCTAGCACCCATATTACAAGCTTTGCTTAGTTTGAGGTTAGATGGCGCTGTGTGGAATCGTCCAAAAGCATTTATTTATTATTATTTATAGTTCAAAGGTTTAGCATGATGTGCTGTCGTGTGTATATAAGAACTATTATAAAAACCTGTCCTTCAGAGCTGAAGGTTGCGAATTGGTTGGCCTACAATACCATAGTACCTACCTATGTACATATGTTACGTAGTCATACGGATTTGATGTCACGTAGAATATTGCTTTCCGGGCTGAACCGGGCTGTGTACGTCACCCTGGGTGGTCCACACACAGATGTGAGTTCGCGAGACACTTGGTACTAAAGTGTGACCCAATGAATAATAGTGACACGTTTCACAACTATGTTAAATAGTGAAATAACTGAAGTAGCAACCTTCTGTTAAATTATCATCCATAAAATAGCGTGATGACGATTTCATGAATGTGATGTATGCTTTTGTTTCGCAATGCTATTGGGTAATATGCCATTATTTCCTCACTCCTGTGTGTCCTCTGCCTTCAGCTGACTACATACTGATACATATCAATTTTAACGCCTGCTTTCCTCAGACACCGGTCTTTGCCATAAAACAGTAGATAAACAAACGTTAACCACGATTTGGAATCGCGCCCGTCTATCCCGCGAGTTATTAAAACCTCCCCATAAACCGAGTGTTTAGGCTCCAGAAATAGCAGTTTAAGGCCATTCGGTCGGTGATGGAGCCGGGCGCTAACCGCCAGTAACGTTTACTGCTCGTCAACTAATGACAGCTGAGTGGAGCCGGCCTGAACAAAGGACTCTTAAAATTTTACCACGCCTCAAAGCACATTACGAGTATTATCCGAGCGCAATTGTACAATGCTACAAGATTTCCCTTTTAGCCGATTCTCCTTGAAGTAATCGTTGAGATAATAAAGTAAATTAATCTTGGCTACTTTGAAGTATTCAGTGGGTATTAAATGCCTTTGAAGAGTATAAGATTTTTGCCCTAAGTAAATTGTATAGTGAATGATTTATGAGTCTGCATAGGTAAGTACGTACATGAAGTGTGGAACGAAACGGAAATAAATGAAAATACAATCGAAACAATCTTATCTCATGAATATGATACTTATGATTTGACCGAAGACAGCTTTTGTACATCATTAAGTATTGTTTTTGAAGGAAACCCCAACAAAATATGAGAGATTTTTTTATTAAACAGAAGCATTTACACAACACTGTTTCAATCAATCAATCAATCATTATAACAGTTTAGTAGTTCCTACTCAAACTATAGTTCAATCGATATCTAAATCAGGGATTTCGATATACCTATCGATATCGAAAGGCACAATGCTTGTTGTTTTCATACGTTTTGTGTTCGTTTAATCTCGGCAGCGACTCCTGTATGTGCGCAGAATTCCCACCCCAACGCATTTACGAGTCGCAGTAATATCGCATACGCGAGATGCTCGCCACTCAAAATAAATATATTATCAGAATGGAGTCGTTTGCTTGCGCCGCACGCCGTGGGCGGACTACAATATTGCATATGAAATGGCCATATCTCGAGCCCCTTCTAATTACTGCGCCAGAACCAGCGCTTTGTTTACATTATTGAGGTTCAAAAGGACATGAGGGAGATCTTGTTTATTTGCAATATTTTAACATGTTTATTAGTTATATTATATTAGAACTCAGCGAAACATTTTTAAAACACCAGAACTCTGCAATTTTTATAACTTAGCGCGCCAACTAGCACCCACATATAATGCTTACGACCCGAGAAACACAATATTATCATTCAGCTAAAGTGAGAGGAGCCACGATGCGTATTATATCATAGCTATTAACTTTAACACAGCCTTTTTCAACCCCAACAAAACTCAGCGTCGTTTCGCAAATAAAACTATTTTGATATCTGCGAGGAAGAATGCCCGAAGAAATATGGTCCCCTTTATGGGAACTACGCCGCGCCATAAACAGGAGTCCCGGGGAGCCGCCAGGATACTGAATCCAAATGGGTTCATTCCAGGCCTCCAGAATCCTGAACGAATCACTCGTATAAATATTTGCGGGAATATTCACGAAATGCGTTATGGCATATTGTTAATGAAAGGGGTGGCTACGGAAAAACTGTTCATCGCATGTAAAAGAACTTTTCCATATGTTAGAAACGATGCATATTTTATATCAAGAGAGAAAAATAATTTTGAATGCAGTGAAACTATCAATAAACACACAAGGGTAGTACTATTATTATAATTACTTTTAGTTTCACATTCGTTCTCGGCCATACAATTATTGAGAAATACCAACGCAGTGACCGTCTCTGCCCGGAGCAACTATTCGACAAATTGGGTCCGATCGTCCCCGCCGGGCCCAATAATGGTCCGTATTAATTAAACATGGACCCGCAGATGAAATGCCGAACAGGCGACCCTCCTGTTCCGAATAATTACACAATCGATATGTTGCTCGCTAGACCTCTTCTACGACCTTGTTCTAGATTATGATCTCAGTTAACACTTGACTAGGTCGTAGGTAGACTTGGTCGACAAAAGGAAAAGATAGGGTGCAGTGAATTTCAGAAATGTTGTCTGACTACGCTCGATATATCTTCATAAATATCGAACTCCAAGTAATTATTATTCAGTAAATTTGTAATAGTGCAATACAGGTTGAAAAAATATCTTCTAAAATCTTGTGATGGAGGTATGACATATTTCAAAAATATTTAAGTAGTTTCAAGTCAAGTCTAATTTAGTGAGACACTGTTATGATTGCAAATATTCCAACCCCTGAAATAAATTGGCTGTCACATCCGGCCCCTCGCTTCCATTCCGTAGCTGAGCTTGTCAGACAACCGAATAGTTGTAGCGACGCAAATTACTTATTAGAATACGGGCGGTGGCGTCCGTCCGGCGCAATATTGATAGTCCTACCGATTCCTTGTCGCAAACGTGGATACAACCGAAACAATATTGTGTGGAGGACGGTGAAGAGGGCCGCAGGCTGGTCACATGCACGTTGACTTGTGACGACTCTAGGCTAAAACTTAGAAGGAGATACAACGAGCGGTCAAATTATTGAAACATGGGACCATAATTGGAACATTGTAACCCGATTGGGATCATAAGTAACCCATAAAAAATCAATTCAGAATTTGCTACGAAAACATAACCGCTGCTAAAACTACAATAAATAAAACAACCTAAGTTGTCAGTTCAAAGATTGCAATTTCAGAGTTGCAAAAACGATTTAATTCTGATTGAATGTATTTTCTTACTATAAAAGCTTATGATATTTTGACAATTGTTTTTGCTCATGAGCATACAATGCTACGACACTGCGACTACGAAGTTCGTAGCACCCGACGTCGTAACGCGCCGTTTGTCGCCGGCCTAACTGGGGCAGCAGTGTCCCAGCGCTCGCTAACCAGCGGTTAATTAAATGGTGTGCGGTTCTCCCGGGTAATTTAATATGCCATATCCCTGTTTGTGGAGCCGCGGCCCGCCACTATGCATTACTTACTTCTGGGGTTAAATATTTGGCCGAAAGTCATTCGATATAATGTATAATTTGTGAACAAAACTACCCATTTCCCTTTCATCTTAATAATTTAGTCCCTTCAGAATTTTGAAACACATTATTTAATGTTGAAGGCGAACTAATGTAAATAACGACACTATCGCAAAATTATCCCTGGAAAAATTTCCCACGTTTTCCCCGAACAGCGAAAAATATAGTAGTGCAGCGCAGCATAAAGAAATACATATGGAGCACTCTAACCAAAAGATACGTGTGCTAGATAATATAAAAAGATCCACCATTGGAACCATAATATGTCCGTTGGGTACTTATGGCCTAAAAAGGTTTTTGTGGGCACGACGTGTCGCGGGCGTATATTTGCACAAGTCACGAGGTGTTGTCGCGCGCAATAATCGCACGCGGCGAAATGGCGCGTCGTCGTCGTGCGATTGTCGCCGATATATATTTGTACATGTCAAAACATCCCTTATCGGAATGGGCGCTCCAGAATGGTTCGCGTCACGGACTACGGACGAGGCAATGTTGTGTAGTGACTCCATCTTTTTTTTCAAATTCGAGAAAGTTTCTTAAACTTTAACTTAATAACACTCACACTTTCAAATTCTGTTCGCCTTAAACTCAAATCACCAACACACAAATCCCTTAATGTAGCCCAACCCCGTGGCTTAAATCATTTAGTTAGATAAAGTAAACATTTATTTATGTTACTGTTGCACGCGTAGCATGACGAGCTCGTGAGGTTCTGTCAATATTGGAATTTCAAAAGTTGACGAAACTTCTCTGCATTTGAAAGATGCTGGAGTATTGTTATATACCCAAAACTAACAAGATGATGATGAAAGGAACAGTTAATCCAACTACATGTGTATCAGTTTCTAAGATCCTGTAATGGCGTGTCCTAGCACTGGCGGGTGGTTGGTCCCCGGTCCCCGTGGCAGATAGTGTGTGATGACGTCACGTCGCGCCATCCGCGCGGCACGTGACCGCGCCGCATCCCGACACATTTAGCCTGAATATTGCGCCTCATATTTTTCTGTCCCTACTAGGTATCTCTCTGATCATGATCGAATGATACTACAGCCTACAGCTTCGTTGTAATAGGCACGACGACGCATGCCTTCCGCTCTCTAGTACCTATACAAGGTGTTACAAAAGTACCCGTAATTCCGAATATGGTAGATAGGGACCATCAAACTGAACAACTTTTACAAAAATTAAAATCGAAAATGTCAAAATGTATGAAACAGCTGATTTTTTTTCGCGATTTCAGAGTTGGTCCCATAGTAAAAGTTATTCAGTTTGATGGTCCCCATCTACCATATTCGGCATTAGGGGTACTTTTGTAATACGTTGTATAGATGTTTATTTACAGGTACAGTCCTACAGTCGGTTGAATAATACAAACGTATAAATAAAGAAATAAATATTAGACAACATCACAAACATTGCTCCGATCCCAAAGTAAGCAGCAAAAGCACTTGAGTTATGGAAATCAGAGACAACGGTGGTAAACATACACACCCAGACCCGAGAAAATATAGAAAAGTTAGTTTTTTAAATTGACCCAGCCGGGGATCGAACTCTAACCCGGGACGTCAGAAATGGCGACAACTTGAAAACCGAAAAAGCTATTCATATTTATGTTAATAAAGAAGTATTTTGAAAAGTAAACCCTTTCTGTGAATGAACATTTGCCCCGCATTGCTGCAAACAAGATGTTATTTTTACAATATTAGGGCAGGGCCGTGTTTTCTGTTTTGGGCCCGTGTTTAGCAAACATTTCAGTTTAATAAAGTACGGCAAAAATAAATAACATTTCCTCTCTTATGAAAACAAATGCAAACGGCAGACGGTTCATGTGAAAACTCATGAGTAATGCGTTGATGTTGCTCAAAGCGAAAGAAAATTAATAAATCAGCGGGGCGACCACGAAAATCTAACAACGATAATTTGACGATGTTTGTGACATTCGCTTCGTGACATTTAATAGCTTAGAAATAGTGTCAAAAATTGAGTAAGTCCAACGGCAAACATCGTCCGTTTATCGGAATGGTTTTCTCATAATGAGCGCCTGTGTATGTTCCAATGACGTGCCACGCTTTTAGAACGTCTTTAAATACCTTCCCGAAGACCTGGGACCCTGGAATTAGGTGATTTTTCACCATTTAGACTCCTTCGAGGTGTGTAATGCCAAGCGGTGACACGCTTCAGGCTACGTCGGAATAAAGGATGATTCAACCCCCCCATGGAATGAGCTGATAAAAACGCGATTATTTCCTTGTTAAAGTGGAGAGCTATTAGTCAAATGAACAAACATTTTAAAACACTGACAACACACGGGCGTTAAAACCGTTAAACAAGTAGATAGGTACTAACTTTTTAAATATATTTTATTTTAATTATTAGAATTGGTTTCCTAGGTATTTCAAAGACTTTCGACATTGAGTCTGTATGTAATGCTCACAGCTACTAGCGCAATTGCTCTTAGTATAAAATGTTAAGATATTGTTACTAAATATAATTTATTTAACTGTATAAAAATAAAAATAAATCAATCAAGAAAATATTGATCCTTTCAACGATGAGTTATGAAAAAAATGCAAGGCTTTCCATTGTATTGTATACCTCTTCATAATACCGGAGTCGTTTGAAACAAATTATCAGCATTCATTACAAATAACCTAAGGTTGTTTGAGGGCTTACTCCGAAAACCGAATCACGATGATCGGACGACGTTCGTACCACTTGGTGACATTATTAACTCAGGAACGCAAAAAATAACCAAACGATTTTGTAAATAATTATGTAAGTCATTTGTTTTGCTGCGCTAGGAATAGGGCATTAGCCGTAGCATTAGTTGTAGCCACAGACGGAACGTTAAAAATGTATATTTTACTTTTAAGCTACACATTTTTCCGTGTTCTGTGATTGAATATGGGCCGGTTTGCTCCGTGATTGCTTCTGCGCAATAACTATGTGTGTTCGTGTACGGAAAACTGCTCTTTTTATTTTATTTTATTGGTTAAGGGACAACAACAACCAATAACATTATAATTATTAGTTTATATTATATCAAAGTTGCATTCATATTGATTAGGACAAAAATGTCATGCACAAATTTACAAAATAAGATGCCTAGTAAATTACCAATTATGATATAGTTTAAGCACATAATATTCGTTAAACTATAACAATATAAGTATAGAAAAAAAAGAAAAACTACTTTTATTTTAACTGTATATTTGTAACGGCGTTACTATATAATACGGTTCAAGCATATTGGTGGCTCGGAACATCGCGAGACGATGCGCAGAACACAATTTCGATGTAAGTGGGTGACAGAGGGTACGGCTACGCGCATAATGGCTAACGTCACAGCCGCCCATAAGAATGAAACGCATTTTACCTACGTACCTTCGACCCAAAATTAAGCCAAAAGTATCAACGAACATTGGCCGATTATCTTTTTGCGTAGTAGGCCCTCAAGTCTACGCAGTCCAGCCTGGGAGCGCGACAACTGAGCTCGTTAAAAGAAAAGGCAGCTTTAAGATTGATAAAGTGCCCCAAAAGGACGCCATCTTCCGAAGATTCCAACCATTCCCGGAATCTATTTTGAATGAAGAGACCCTCAAAAATATTTTTTGATCTCGTTTCGGCACAAATTAAAGTGCTGCGTTTGACGTTTCGCATTTCTGGCTCTTTCTGTCGCTTCCCTTTTTCAGTCAGTGAATGGGGTGCAACTTTGAAACGATTTATTGTGAATAGAGTTGGTATCAATTCAATATTATACTCACTTAAAAACAGACTCGTTTATTTTTTAGAACAAAACCAAAGTCTTTGAGTAACATACCCCCGGTGGACATACAAAAAAAAAACAAATAAACAGACTAACATTTCTATGTTAGACTGTTTATTTGTTCCTCCTCCTTTTTGAAGTCGGTTAAAAATAAGTTGATTATTAATAATAATACAGATAGTCCTCGCTTCGAGTATCATGTTTACAGGGCATGAAAACTCTAAAATATTTGCATACCATTATACCGAGAGCAAGTACAACCGAGTCGTGCCGTGTCACCCGAAACAAATTAGAGGCCCCAACTTAATGCATTTTAAGGAAGGGTTCCGTAATCAGCCGGGCTGACCGCTGCTGACGGAATGCCATTCGTGAATAGAAATATGAGGGGCACCAGCCTCGGCGCGATCTAATCTAACGCACCCGCCATTTTGTGAATAACTTATGTGGCAGCAAATGGTTGCGACCATTCTTTGGGTCACGAACTCGCGACACTATTGTTCCAGATTTGAGAGATCCACATCCACATGCGATATAGGTGTTTGTTCTATTTCAAATTTCATCTCGTGTCTCATGTGACCATGCAATGGAAACATTAAGATTTCTGAAAACACAATATCATATTTTTATTATAGCATATTTTAGCTTTCTCTCTTTGTCAATAAAATTTAATTGTTTCAACAAGGACTTTCTTCCGGCATTTTTTACGAATAATGCTCCTCTAAATCCCTTAAAACGTGCGGCACTCACATCGCTCGTAAAATATAAAAGCGCGAGATCGCACTCGTCGCGCATTTGCATGATTATGCGCATACATGAACACTAATAAAAAAAATTATAATATAATGGTGCCGCTCCGAGGCAAATATTACCCGTGAAATGTGCTCCGACCGCACGCATCACTCTGGACTAAGTATTCTGTGCTTGTATTTGACATAACAACGTAGAACCCTAAAAATACCTACTAGTTAAGTATAATATAACTAATAAGCTTGCTTTGCTTATGCTTTCTGTCGCATAATGTGTTCTGCTTATTCGCTCTGAATGCCGAGAAAATTGAACTAAATTCCAACAACTTACCACAATCACACAGTTCCGATCCACTAATAGAATAATTTTATTTAGATAAGAATATTGACATCCAAAGATCAGGAACAAATGATCGCTCATCACATCACACAAACTAATATCCATTCCAGTATTCCGGGATCTCAGGAGACCGGGCCCGGGGCGTAGAGGGCAGAATCGATGTACCTTTACACCAAACGGCCATCAAATCTTGATGAATATTCAAGTCTTCGGGGACTTCCATGTTTGATGTGGTAAAACGACTAAAATATAGCGTCATTGAAGTTAGTTAATTAAACAATATTAAAAGCCCCTGTATTTATTCAGCCGTTGACCGTGATCACCCTCCACTCGCAGGAACAATGGCCAGATGCCTATAGACAACAGTCCACATTAGCGATGACGTCACGGCCCTCGCCAGGAAGATGGATCGTCCGTCAGTCTGTTTGTCCGCGGCTGCCCACCTCCTTCAGCCCCAGCCCCCTACTCACCGCGACTAAAAGATGGATTACCTTGGTGTCGCCTGTAATACACCTGAAACTTGTTTGAATCCTAAAATATAGGTACAAGCGCAACGCGAAAAATATACCTACATTAAGCTCCTCAACTTATGTTTTGGAGTACTACCACAGAATAAAATAACAGACCTTTAATATTATACCTTAACCCCCTTACTAATAAAGATTGTATAGCAGATGTATAAGTTACACAGTGTTTTGTCCCTTTCTTTTTAATGTCAAACTTAAATAGTTTGACAGAGAGTCACCACTGTGTAACTCATACATCTGCTATACCATCTTTATTAGTAAGGGGGTTGATCAAATTATTGTGGTTGTAGCTAATAATAATAATCAACTTTTGACCGATTGTAAATAAAACACATTGGTCAGATATGTATAAACATGATTTATTTCTATTTAAATAATGAACAAGTGCCAATTAAATCTAATCAAAACAATTATACAAAACTCGAGATAGTAGCATAGAATAAATAGCTATAGTAGTTATAGTTCTTAATATTTCATGTCAAAGGAATCATTCCGCCGCATAAGCCTTCTAATCTTCGTATATTTTAGTAACTTTCATCAAAATTTTCTTAAATTGCAAAAGTTCCATCCGCATCAAATTTTTATGGAACTTTTAATTCAGTTTGCCCATTTGATAACAGTTTAATTTTTTAACGACAACTTCACGTATTTTGACAAAAGAGTGATAAGAATTACTATTTTTTTTACTACTACTATTATTTCCTCTTCACCAGTTCACCGGGTGGTGTATCTATTTTTTCCGATGAAACCTCGTACTGTGTGTCCAGCCTGAAAACAATGCATATTAATTATTAAGTAGGTACTTATTTGCTTATGATACTTATCCTACTAATTAATAATGTGAAAGTTTGGTTTTCAAAGATGTTTTGATGTTTGTTACTCAATCACGCAAAAAAAAAGAAAGGATTTAGATGTTTGGCACACAGTTTGTAGCCTGGATTAAAACATAGGATTTTTTTACCGCTCAAAGTTCCCTACGAATGAATGTCCACGCGAGTGAAGTCGCGGACGGAACCTAGTCACAAATATTATTATCCAATACCTACCGATTCCATTATTTATTTGTATGAAACTAATTGATGTACCGACAAAAATGACGTGATCCGAGTCCGATTCATCAGATAGGTCGGAACCCGAGACCATCGAGACTGAAATGAAAAAGTCCGACACTGATGTCGATCAGAAAACGGGTACGGATACCGGTTTTGATACTTATTACCATGCTGACTTTGATAGCGATTCCGATTACAATCCCTATAACTATATCAATAATTCCCCTAACAATGTCTATTTCGATCAATCAGAATCTAAATATAGAAAAATAAAAAAGCTGGCTAGGTTAATAAATGTTGGACGTATTATGGTAATGGTAGAGGATGGGGCTCGGTGTCCGGGCGAGGACGCGGGGCGCGGGGCGCGGGGCGCGGCGCGGGCGCGCGGCCGCGTGCGCGTGCTCCGGGGCCTTGAGCCGATCACCATTGCTAAGCAGACTCACGTCAACAGCATGCCCCTCGGTGACTCTTGTGATTGACATTTACACGACACGATTTGAAACACCTTCATCGTTAGCCATTTTAAAGCCACCACAGCCGGGGCACATGCAGGCCTCATGGATGACTAAGGAGGATGAGGCAAACTCACCATGCGAGAACAGTTCAGTCTAAGGGCATAACGTAGCTTCCGAAGCACGAACATGAGATAAAATATATTTTTGGTCACCCATTTGGTGATAAACCCTGGGATAGTTGCTTAGCATCGAAAAAGTACATACCCACATTATATTAATTACCTATACATATAGGTAATGTGGGTGCGATCTGATCTAGATGTTGGAAGTCAACGCAAAAGTCTCATCAATGTTATGTGATTTCACTTTCGTTTTATGTATTTCGCAACGATTTACTGATGGAAAACTGTATTAAAATAATTAACTATTCATAACTTCTAAACTACTGAAATGTCGTGCATATTCCCCGTAGCATGTAAAGAGCATCAATGATTAGAAAAGTGTCCGATGAGTGTCGCGGTGGCTGACCGCCGCTGAAGGTGACATGCAGATGCGACCTCTGAAGACGCCGCCACAAACATGCGCATGTTTCACGCACATGCATTATTGAACACCAAATCGCAGAATATCTTCGCTATCGCTAGGGTATTAAGTCGATTGGTAGCCATTTTGATTGAATAGATAAATCTGTTTGGTGTAAAAGTAAGTAATCAGCGCCAGCAGTAGTTTAGAGTCTAAACTGAACAGTGATCACAATCGGATAGCAAACTAGCACATCTCTATATATAAAAGAGAAAATCATTCACTCACTAATCTCAAAAACTACAAGTGTTAGGAGTCTCAAATTTTGCATGGGGGCTCTTTTTAGGGCTTAGGTGTTCACTAAGATTTTGCGAAATTCAATCCCTAAAGAGTAAGTGAAACAGGGTGGCAAAGTTTGTATGGGAGAACGCGATTCCTTGGCCCAATTGACTTGAAATTTGGCATAGACATTCTTTCACAAAGTTAATTGAACACGTGTTTCGTATTTTTTTTATATTTATCCCCTAACAGGGTTAAAACGTGGTAGAAACCTACTTTTGGGGTGATTGACTTCGACGTTGGAATTGAAACTTCTTAGTGCATTTGAATAATTAATTAAGAAACATAAATATCATTTGTCATCTCATCGTAGTATTATATTATTATTCTCTTTGGTCATTTCCCCTGAGAGTAGGGTAGAATGCGTTTCATTGAATAGCGAATATTCAATGAAACGTACTATGAACATTGGCTATTTTGTTACAATCAACCCAATCAACAAATTTTGTTTGGGAATCGCCTATTCGGGTTACTTTTGACAGATTACTTTTGACAAAGAGGTTTTAGTCTGAATAATGATCTTAGTAATGATAAAAGAACCGTAGTAGTGTTGCCTTCGTTTTAATTTGTAGTAGCTGCTTTTCCAGTCCAGAGATAAGACTGATGGCCTTCTCATACTCATCTCTGCACTGGTCGAACCCATCTATTAAAGTTTGTAACCTATTCCGTTCCTCACTTATATTCTGTTGTGACATATGTAACTCAGACATTTCCTTTTTTAATTGTGTATTGCTTAATTAAAACGATAGCGCAGGTTCTCAAGGTTAAATAGATAATCATTAAATTATAGGTGATACGAAGTTCACAGGTATTATTATATCCATAGCGGTTATGCAAATTCGCCCAACCACTACGGTAATTAGGTATTTTCAATAAATTTATAAGGGACTCTAGCACCTTCAAGATGGACACGGTCTGGTCTACCTGCTGGAGATATTCCAAATCGATATTTACGTCTTATCATTTTCACTTTAAGAGAATTTGTTAAAGAAATTAATAAAGTTGCTCAAAAGAAAATAAGGGCCCCCATGATTTTCCATACAAAAGAGCTAAGTTCAGAAAGGTATTTTTCTGATAAATTCAATTTTATTTGATTTCAATTTGATATTGTTCGAAAGATGTAATAGTCAACTTATATACCGATGATGATTATTTTGTAGTTTTCAATAACAGAGTCTATTCAAGTTGTGTTTTTTAAAATATGTTGTTATCTTTTTGTTTAAATTGGTAAGGTAACGATATAATTTGTGTTTTTTTGGAAATATCGTTACTTCTGATTTTTGATAAAGCCGATAAGTTTCTTGAGCCCGAAAAAAGTCTTGAAGGGGCGGTAGAAAATATAGTCAATTTCTAAGTTTATTAGAATAAATAATTTTTGACTTTGATTTGGACTTAAGGAAAATTTTATATGAACCAATAATGATGACGCTGATGTTCAATAACAAAAACGTTGATCATTGTTCTGTCAGCGTTAAATTATGCGAAAGCGCAAAGTGCGTTTTCAATTCAATTAATTTTATTGCATTTCACAATGATTACAAGATGGTATTTAAATAAAGTACAAAGTACATTGTAGACCCTGAAAAGGGCATGACAAATTATTTAGAGAGGACTTATTTTTTTACTATTAAATAACAATAGATACCTACTTATATTTTTTTTAATATTTAAACCGAAGAGATTTCGGAATTGCTTTGCATTAAATTTCCAGGTTTTGGATTTGGATTAAAAGGAAACCTACTCGTAATCGTAATGTAATCGTGTGATTTCATGTACTCTTTTACAAACACGACACAGTATTAGGTATATTTTCAGACATTGTTTTTTTTTTACTAAAGCAACAAATCCTAACAGGAAAATGTAATTTCTTGGGAGAGTAGTTAAGTTCGATGTTTATGATACGATGGGGCAAGGAGATTTAATTTCAGTAGGTATTCCACAGATTTCCATAAACATCTCCGATCAAGATTCAGATATCAAGTTCAACACATAAATACGAAACAGATGCTTCCATTAATTATCAGCCACTTATTCATGGTGGTCCCCTCACAACCGTCACATTATACAGGTCACGGCGGGAATGGAACCGGCGACCGCGCCGGTGAGGCCGATCACCTGTGGCATTGACTCCTGACTTTATGAAATCAGATTGAAATTTATGCGGCAACAAGGAAAATCTCTTGATCACGACGAAAGAAACAGTGGTTCGCTTCGAGTTCGATATCCATTGTAGGTAACAACTTCATGGCTTAACTTTAAACAGTGACGTGACGTGCTGATGCCAATTCATGGTCCCTTTTGATTTGAGCACATTCTAAGGTTTGGTGATCGCGGGGTTTTGTAGAGCTCATTACATCAACATGCCCGCACAAGCGACACATTGAACATCACAAGTCCCGACAAAGAAATCCCTTCATTTGCTCACAACGGAGCCCGAGAGACGAAGCCAGCTTCAAACGTGCGCTTCGGCCTATTTGTTACACCAAAACCAGATTTAACACTCCACTTCCACGTCACAAGCCAAGCAATCTCAACCGTATGCCGCCGAGTTAAAGGTGTCAGCAAGCACACTGGGTTGTTTATAAATTAGGGCCCAGTATGAATGGCGTCTTTGTACGATTCCCCTTTGATTAAATCGCATTTGTAGTGGATGATGTGTGGAGTGGCGCGATTGAGTCGGCCTAATTTAATGGACTCCCTCGCACACAATATCTAGAGCAGCCTTTGTCGATGATAAAACCGCCCTAATTGATTGTTTACGTGTTCCGAGGTGGATATTTATTAAGTAGTAAATAATATGAAAGTATCATAAAGGAACTATGAATAATAATACAGTCGGGTCACACTCAATCAGGGCGATTAATTTCCGATCAGACACTAATGAATTAAAATTAAAGCCCACTGTATCTATCTACAGACAAGCACAACCTTATCGCAATAATGCATATTGAATTAACATAAAGGGGTGAGTACTACAATTCGACAAGCATGAGTAAAGGAACTCCCTGATTATGATTTTCAATTAAACATACACGTAAAATTCAAACCTGGTTTGAGACAAAACAAAAGTTACTAAGTAGGTACCTACCTAGGTACTTTTATTGCAAGACAAGACAACCATTGAATGTTCATTTAACTTTTTTCAACAAAGGTCCTTAAAAGAAAAATGGAAGTTGTCTGTTGTGTTTAACCTATTTTTCTTCAAGGGTTGTTTGTGCACCTTCAAAGGCGACACGAAAATACACGTCCTAATAGCGTGCTTCCGTTTAATAGATATCATTACAGGAGCTATTTTTACTCTTCCACCAGGCAGCACCGCCGGCAGCTCTCGGTCAACATCGTTAGCTAGTTATATCGATTCTCGTCGTCTCTAGGCCCTCCAATATTTGCAATTGTTGGAGCATCATTTGCAAGGGAGCTTCTCCCAATATTGTTTAAGCAAATACGCTGGTGTTCTGATATGTTCATATGCTGGGTATAATGACGTAGTTTATCACGCCGCCGCGCCGCCCCGACGACTAGACGCTGTTTGCGTTGGGATGAAATTGAAAGCCTTATTCTAAGTTACAATAATACAGTCAAAGTTAAATAATTAGGAGAACCTTATAAAACAAAATCAAGTGTAGTGAAAATCCACAACCCACTTCAATAATCCATAATCTACTCCAATTTAATTTATATTTGAAATATATATCCAAAGGGTCAAATATGCGACCACTTCTATCGGATTTCAGCAAGAGTCTCCTGTTCGCTCGCGACATCCTGAATCCTGGTCTAGTGGATAATCGAATCAATGTAATCGAGTAAAAATTCCTCCTTAAACTACTTAACTAGAAAATAGCTATTTTTAAACAGAAGAGATATGATGCTCTCAGCCGAATTTTAAGTTAAACGAAAAATTCTTTCACTGGTTTAAGATTCATAATTCATGTTTAGTTTCAAATGAACATAAATGTTTTTGAATGGAGAAGGAAAGTTTTTCATGAGGCACCCACCTCGTACGTATGGATGCCCTGGGGGGTCAACGACCACGGGACGTGGTGCTCACTCCAAACACAGGGTTACCATTCGCTAAACTATGGATTTAATGCATCTTATTTATGATGGTGACACTTGATATGGCTATTCGTGAACACGTAGCTGCTACGTAGTATGCTACGACGTAGCATGTTCACGTGTATCATAATATGTTACGTCGTAGCATATTCGACATGTTCGTCCAAAAATTCGTGTATTATTTATACATCACCAACAACTCATTATGCTATTATGGAAAATACACGAACACGAGTAGTCATGTGAAGTGCCACCATTCTTTGCCCACCAGTGCGCGTCACACCTGATAATGATTATGACTTGCTTAATCATTTAAAATCAGTTTAAATGAAGGTGGAGAAGTTTTTCATTTCGAGATTTAAATAAATTTTGTACGTTTTGATTACAGAAAGTAAGTTTTTCAAAAATAGCTATACAATTGTAGAGACAGCCCTCGTTTAAATTTACAAGTGTCCAAGCATCAACAAAACACGGGCATTTACACATTGTATTGATAAAATACCAGTTTTTTTTTCCACGGAACGCATTAATTCCTGCTTTTCATGTCATTTGAATGGCCCCAGGTTCTTATATAGAGACAATGCCCGGTCGACGCACTCGGCCCACTGATCCCCTACTTAGATTCACACTTTTGGAAATATAGTTTTTTTTTATTTATAACGGGTACGCTAATGAAGCAAAAATACATAGTAAAGTACTCTAATAGTTTTCAATGATTAAGAGAATCACTTACGTTAAATTACTTTTAGATTGATAAATAGTGTAAGGAAATAAACAGATATCCAAAATTATGATACAGTACGTTTCGAACAGGTAAGTAAGTTCTTCATTTTTATAAAAAATATAGTTCCCTCTAGCAAACCCTTTGTACTGGAATTATCTTAGATCCCCTACTCCATCAACTAGTGTCGAACCCGCAACGCGCGCACGTGTGCACCACTCCGCTTCCCACTGCAGGGCACTGAATCAAAGACCACTTTATCCCATGTCCATTCATCGCACACCTGAGCCTAATCCCATTGTGTCATGGAGACGAACGCCACAGCACGAGGGGCATCAACCTACTTCCATTCACTATTCTTTTTCAATACAACGATAGACTATGGTGTGATTTGACAACTTTTGTGTTAGTATTGAAGAAGTAAGTTTAAATAATTGAAATACTTATAAAAGATTTAGCGCGCAATTTGCATTGAACTGAACCTGCTTCTTTCATTAGCACACTCTAAAGTTAACACATTACAACACCAAAATTACCCACTAATGGAACTAACTAATGGAACTGGAAGCAAGTTTACCATAATGTCAATGGTTGTAGCCCTTATAATTAAAAACTTCTAGTCTTGTGTCGATGATGGCGTCAATAAGTAGCCCCACCCACCTCAGGTTCCTCAGTCGACAGTCTGAGATGATGCTGATCCTTGAGCGCGAGTCGTGGTCCAGCGGCGGCAGCTGGCCCCGCGACCGGCCCACCATGCTGCGCACAAACAATCACCAATCTATTTGAACCAAACTATTATGTTCCAGATGGGCAAATCGTTGATCCAACGATTTAACAAATTCAATTTAACAAAAGAACCAAACATCATAGTTTTAGTTTCATCTTCCAGATAATTTTTCGTGGTGAATCCCTACTCGTACAAAGTTAATTATACGTAGACCAACCAACTACGTTCAGAGAGTCATAGTCAAAGTCAAAAATAGTTTTATTCAAGAGCGATCTCTTCTAGAAACTCTTGAGTAATTTATAGGATGTGTTTGTAATAAAAAAAGCAAGAAATAGCATCTTTTTTAAATAGTCTGATTTTCGAAAACTATTGACAATTCACAATGTTATTATTCTTTCAAGATAACCTGGCCAAAGCTGTAAACTTTTAAATGGATTCCAGATTTCCACCTAATGTGGTGTAACTAGTTTCGTATACCCATGCAAAAAAGGTAGCTGATATAATACCCTGTATAATAAAGTCACTTCTAGTTAGCAGATACCTAGGCTCGCTGAAGCACTTGCTCTTCTCGGAGCGGTGGCGCAGCTTGGGCCGCGGCTGGTCCACCGCCGAGTCTCCGGCGCCCTGCATTCTGTTGCAGTCAATCTATAGTTAGCAGATACCTAGGCCTGCTGAAGCTCTTGCTCTTCTCGAAGGGGTGGCGTAGCTTATGACGCAGCAGGTCCACTGCCAAGGCTCCGGCGCCCTGCATTCTGTTGCAGTCAATCTATAGTTAGCAGATACCTGGGCCTGCTGAAAGTCTTGCTTTTCTCGGAGTGACGGTGCAGTTTGGGCCGCGACCGGTCCACCACCGAGTCGCCGGCGCCTTGCAGCGACCCGTCCACCGGAGTCGTCGTCTTCAGCGCGCTATATCCTGACACCTGACGAAAGAAAGAAAGAAAAATAATTTATAATGTGAACCAAACTAAATAAAATGATATACACCATGCATGATCTTGACACACGTCGTTTATATCATAGGCGGCTACTTCCCCGCTGACTGAAAGGTATGCCTATGACGGGGAAGACGAGGGCAGATAATTATAGCTAAGAACCCCTAACAATGAGCTGTAGTACCCAAAAACAAGATATCAATAATGTTAATGTGCTTTACAAAAAAATACTTAATCATCTCGGAAGTTCGGGTTCAAGCCCAGCTATCAGGGCTTAAAAGTATTAAATTATGTTTGCAACATGTATGTTTCTATCCCCGTTTTTGGATATAATTATTGATACCTATGAGAATCACAACCTTGGCGCAGACCTATTCCCATCAATGGGCGTCTTTGGCCGGCTGATAAAGTAGTTAGTGTAATCTGATTACCTTGTCGGACAGCTCCTCGGCGCTGTAGTCGGTGACCTTCTGCAGCACCTCGCTCTCGGCCGCGAACTGGTCGGATTCCTCGGTGGTGGTGGTGCTGGAGCCCTGCACAGATTCCCACACTCCGCTCATCACCTTTCTCAACCGTGCCTGCCGCCGCCGGGCCCGCTCCTAACCATCCACATACCATTCAACAATACGTTATCTACGGCTTACTGCAAAAATAGAAGCGCGACAATCGAGGTACCTATGTTCGTCATTCAATTTATTTAAACTCCGATGAAGTACGCACGATTATCGTGGTTCGATTTTGGAAATAGGCCCGGAAAAAATTTTATTGGGCAATTGAGGTATTATGTATCTACTATAATAGCTCAATGAGGTTGGTAGGTACGGAAAATATGGTGGCCTGTCCCTTATATACATGTATGTAAGTACACACGACAGCATGTCAGGTTATACAGTTAAACTACGAAAACAGCTTTTATTGCGTAGGGCATAAAGACGATCTCAAGGTCAACATGTATAGTCTGAGGTGCCGCTGTGTGTACTATAAGTACCGCAGTGGCGAGGGATGAAATTATGGGGAATAAATACCTACAGTACGGCTCGCGCAAAATAACTTGACTCAAATTTTAGTACCACGTGATTTGCGCAGTAGCAATTTTAGGTACAAAAATGTTTAGTGCGCAAGCCTCTTGCCTATGGTTTGGTTCAAGTTATATTGCACGAGCTGTAGCTATAGTATAGGTACACCACTTACGTCGTCATCGTCCCAAGTTGAAAGTTTCGCAGTCTTGCGACGCATGGTTTCAGGAACGTTTATTTTTCCAGGGAACCTGATCATGTAATAAATAACATAAGTAGATACTTAATCATGTAGATGTTTTAATCATAGTCAAGTTTAGTTATTAAGTTTAGGTATGTTTTTTATAAGTGAAATATACATATAGGTGCTCGTAAAATGTAAACCTAGGTATATTGTGGGTGGACTAAGAACTAACCCCGGAAATAGGTAAGTATGCAATTTACAGAGCGACCAAATCCTTAAATTTTCCTTGCGCTTTGTATTTATTTATTGGAATTTCTTGTTAATAGGTGTACCTACGCTACACTGTATAAATGTCACTCAAAAATTTAATCTGTCAGAATCGTGTTGAATCATTTCCAAGCAAACCCGGTTGTAGTAGTAGTTGTAAAATTAACTGAATCTCTGGGAAGAAAAATCCTAAAAGTCCCGTCCCGGAACAACTTTAACGGGACTTCTGGGAATACACGTCGGACGCTATGCAATAATAATGCAATCTGAGCCGTTTCACATCTTTCTTCATAAATGTTAGCATACTTAGGCAATTTTATCATAAAAATTTTGAGATAGCCATCTGACGCATATATACCTATTCCGTGTTTGTTAATTTCAACTCGTTCTCTTGAAACGGCCGTGATATTTTCTTCTGACAGACAGACAGACGTCGGGCTCTTAGTGATAGGGTCTCATTTTCACCCTTTGGGTAACATAACAGATAGACAGATTTGACCCAGTAGATGAATTTAACACTTTTTCGCGCATCTTGGATGCCGCCTGGCACTGCTTACCATCAACCAAAACGCCTGGCAAATGTTATATTCGAATTAGATACATGATTGGCTATAATACCACACCAAATCCAGAGCTCTGTAAATTATACACCTTTAATCGGGTTTACAGCCGCTTTGCTGCCCTACCACTCCCATACCCAACACTGAAAAGCTGCCAGGCGCCCAGATCTATTAATAACGATAGTATGGAACACCAACTAGAGGGATTTCGTCGCTCTGTAAATTGCATACCTACCTATTTCCGGGGCCAGCTCTTAGTATATTGGCAATGCACACGCTCTATCAGCTTGCACATTGCACTACCCTCGAAAAGAGATGCACCGCTAACGTCAATTACTGCTGCCTTAAATACAATTTGATAAGCACCCTGTCATGAATGGAAGCCTTAAGAGTCCGGCGAACAGTGAGCTTCCCATACAAACGTAAGTACTTAATTAATACCAAAATGATTTGCAATTTGAGCATATTTAAGTCTTCTTGTAATTTTATTCGGATTAAGACAGTATTTATCTAGGGTTCTATTAAATAAAAACTCCAAAATACAAACCAAATAAAATTAATGCTTTTTACAGTTTTGTATGAAAAAATGTAATTGGCATTTATTTTGAATTGGGTCAGTGCTTTGGATTTTTATGTACCTAATATAACCCTAGACAAATACTGTCTTGCTCAAATTGCAAATAATATTAATAATGTATTAGGTACGTTTGTATGGGAAGCTCACTATTCGCCGGACTCTTAATACAATTCAGAAGAAGGTTACAACTTTAGTCATTCATCACACACACTTCTCAAATAAAATCTGCTTTAAATCACCAATACTCCGAAGGAATCTCCTCGATAACGGGAAAGTCGAGTGAGGTGGCGCTGGAGCTTTTGAGTAGGGGTTCGTCGGCGGCGTCTTCCACCACATTTAGCTCCTGGTGGCACCAGGGATCCTTGGGTGAGGGCGCGGGAAGCTCGTCCGCCCGCCACGACTCCACGCGCTTTGGGATGTAGCAGGCAGGGTACGCGCTGGGCTCCTCGCCCGGGTCGTGACGGTAGAAATGCCTTGTTTACCACAAAAAGGTAACTTTTAACCGTAGACACTTGAAATACTTACCCTAATTTCTTGCAATTAATATTGTTTAAGATACACATTTAAATTACCCCTACTTAAAATAAATAGCATTTTTTTAGAAAATACACAATAGAAAGCGCTGGTTAAAGGCGCATTTTGCATTCTTTCTAGCGAACGGAGCGGAAATAGTTGCTGTCTTCGAAAATATGTGACAATAAAACTTAATACAACAAATTCAGAACGTGATCTTGGAACACCGAATGAGTGATAGTTTCTTGTGTGTGGTAAAAGTGATACAATGCAACGAAATCAAAAAGCAAACGCGAACATCTATCCAAAAAGATCCTCAAAACGAAGCGCTATAATATTACTTACTTACTAAGTATTAATCCAAGTAGAAATCAAAACAACTATTAATTTGACCTTATAGCAACAGGTGTTCAATATACCAATCAATGAGTTTGAGCCAAGCTTGGGCAGCACAGTGGGCGGTGAAGAGCGCGTTCTGCTTGGCCATGTAGCGCGTGTACACGTCGTCTAAAACCATCTCTACGATGTCCTCGCGCAACTCCAAGATGAACAGGTCCTCGTCCTCTTTTTGGATCACCTCGGCCCTGCCGAATGATCATAATAATCATTAATAAGGAGGAATCAAAGTGCAGCCGGCCATTCCCTTTCTTTCATAAGTAAGTCGGTGTAGCCGGGGCATGCTGCTGGGTCAGTCAACATACAAAAGGATAATCTGTGACGCATGGACACCATGGACATGATATTATAAAAAAATTATACTAAGGTCCATTTTTACCAAGTCCTTTCAGGTACATCCTTTGGCAAAGCCACCAAAGTCCTTTGATCGTCGGTTGCCTGTAATTTCTTTCCCCGCCTAGATAATTTAAATTTGTTTAACGACGACAATCCCGCCCCAAAGTTACTTGCCATATTAAAATAATATTTTCAAAGACTCAAATGACCTAAATGATAATACAAAACACACAAAAAAAGATAAACCAAGAAAAATTGTAAAGCATTCAAAACTTCGCGTTGTTAACAATTTCTGACACAAATGACAACTATGTGACAACTCGTAAATTCAATTTGATTAGCTTCTTAGGTAGGTACCTGTTGAAACAAACAACAACAAAACCGGCACATTCCATAGAAAAAAGGGGTAGTAGTGGGAAGGTCAAACGAAAATCTTCATCTACACGGCTGTCAACCACCAAGACATGGATTAGTCCATGACCAACATCACCTTGGCTGGAACGTGGTTAGCAGCCGTGTAGCAGGCACTTTATGAAATAATAAAAATGGTCAAGAGCGAGTCGGACTCGCGCACCGAGGGTTCCGTAACATCATTCTAAAAAAGTTTACTATTTAGAGAAATCGTTTAATTTTTCCTGTAATCTTTACATAATACTTTATTTCTCTCTTATTTGCAAAATAGTCGGGCAAACGTCATCTAAAACTATTCCGAATTTCAAGTTGATAGCATTAGTAGTTCTCAAGATATCCAGCTGTGACAGACAGACAGACTGAGTCGCACCATAAGGGTTCCTTTTTACCATTTTGGTACGGAACCCAAATAGCTCTAACTTCAACGAACGAAAAGCATAATAAAAAATTAGCTTATAGCTCTTAACGTATTATTGAAAAACAGCCGATATGACCTTTGCTTGCTCTGTGCTGTGCTCTCTATGGTCTATACCGTTGAGAATAGGGATGCCCAAAATTTTGATTTGTATCGATCTTTTGAATCGTAATAGCACAGTTTTACATAAACTGTGCTATTGCATTGTGTTGAATCGATTCACGATCTGAATCGTATAGCTCTGAATCGATCTCATTCGATTTCGGAAGATCGTATCGTAATTTGATAATAATAATAAAAAGAATGCATGCAAAATCATTGATTTTATTATAATTATTATTATTTTAGTCTCAAGTATTTCATAATTACCAAAAAAAAAATGTACACAGATGTCAATTATCTGAACTTACAGATATCAATTATCTACATTTAAATTCTTTAAAAACTGTCGAAATTAGTTTCATTTTATTTTATTGGAATACTTATTTGTAATACATACTTCTGGATGTTTTGGGTAACACAATACTGTAAATTCAGAGTAAAACTAAGACTTGGTACACAAATAAACAAATCTTTTGCAATCATACTAGGAATATTGTAAAGATCCGATACGAATACGATACGTATGAATATCCTACAACATATTATACGCGACGAATAGATAACCTCCTCCTTTTCCATTTTTGATGTCGTTTAAAACGAAATATCGATTCAGATTTCAGATTCAGATCGCGGGCATCCCTAGCATAGCTTAAAAAATAAAAATAAGTAGAGTAGAGAGAGAGTGAGTGAGAGAAAAGAAATGGCGAGGTGGTTTCGGTTTGTTATTATTGTTGTTTTATTTTAGGTCAGATCTTTATAAATTAGTTATTTAGTCAACCCAAAATTAGTTCGATTGCAAAGTAAAACTAATAGAATCCCTTATTAGTTTTTTTAGTTAAATAAGTAGAAAGTATCGCGTTTTCCATTATTGTGTAGCAGCCTTTCTCCGGATTAATGGAAATTCTTAATATATCACATCAGAAACTGCTGTGATTGTGGTGCTTGTAGACTACAAGAATACGATATACCTAGTGTTTCTCCGTGGAAAAATGGATGGCAACAACGAAGACGGAGACCGAGCTCAGTAAGTACTTACTTAATTATAAAATATCTATATTTCGTAATTATCGAACTGTAAAAGGCCAACAGCTGATGACTGTGTAGAATTATCACAACAAGTTTGTACCTTACTCTACACTTTATATTCTTAGAGCATTTTCTATGGCATAAATGAAAACATCAATATCTCAAATTGTAGGTTTCACATGCATGGTCATTTCCCTATCACTTAGGTTTAAAGAATTTATTTCTCATAAAGCACATAGTAGTTTTCATAAAATGAGAAGCAGGTTTTACATTTTAAGTATTTCTTATGTGGGTATTCCCTAAAGCATCGGATACCCAGCACACACACTAAGAACATGGTATAAAACATGCTTTTATGTTAATTTGTTATGGTACAACTATTTATTTAAAAAATGAGACAAATATTTATGTTGTTGCTAGCTATACTATAAAAGCGAATTACATACTTTAATTAAAACAATAATAAATGGGTACCTAAATAAAATTGATTGAACTACACTACATTTAACTGCATTGTTGTAATTGTAAATTGTGTTTGTAACTTCATGCTGTGAAATAGCAGGACATACAATTTATGATAAGCCAAAAGATATGACCTTATTCTCTTTGTATACCATATGAAGTATTGTCTACAAGTTGTGTACCAATATTTTTGACTGTTCTAGTTTGGGTGTAGACTACAGTGCTGCTGAGGGAGATGGCGACCGAGGCAGATACAGGTGAAGTTTAATAACTATAATATTTTGGATATTTTCCAACTGTGAACATAAGTAGTGAGATTGTATATTAATAATGTATGAGAAAAGTAATTGATGAAATGAGATTTGATGGAAAAGAATAGAAGAAAAGGAAGTTTGCAGTTGCACGGACCCCAAATGAAATTGGGATAAGGGTAGAGAGATGATATGACGATAATGGTGAAGGTTTTTGAAGTAAATATGAAACTATAGCTAAAAACTTTTATTATTATTATTTAGCCTTTATTATGGAACAACTTAATTTTGTAATTAATTCAATATTTGAGCATTGCTCGTTTTTATCCGATAGTCAGCCAGCAAAGCCCTCTAACATTTTCCATTTGTGTCTGTCATAACTAAATATTAGTAAAAATTCATTGATAATTTAGATCTCTTTATTTCTTTGCTGTAATTATTACTTGAAATAGTTAATTGTCTTTATGAGTTGGTAGAAAGCTGTGATTTTGTCTGGTCTGATCTTTGCACCATTGAAAACTGAATTCTAAATAAAAGCACTGGATGAAAAAGTGTAGATAAGCTGTGCACCGTCTGCATCACCAATTAGACTATTTGTTGTAATTTCTGCTTAGTGCTTAAATCTGTCATGTGTGGTGGATTCCTTACCCATCCATAATGAATTCCTGTGCCCCAGTATTCGGCAGTTCATATAGGCTAGGCCACATTAAGGCTAAGTTCATATGACCGACTGCTACGCTCGCATACGCTATCATGTGAATGCTCCTACCGCGCGACGACGCTCGGCTCGGCACCGCGCGATCATACGAACTTAACCTAAACATGGCTTATGTGATTATGCTCCGTATTCTGATACGGAGCATAATCTGGTTGGAGACTATAATAAGGTCGGTGTGTGATGTAGCCTGCTGGTGCGGTGCGCGTCGCAGTCGTCGCTGGACGAGTCGTCGCAGCGGCCGGCGGGCGGCGAGCCGGCGCACGACCCGCCCTCCGCGCACCCCGCGCGCCTGCTCGACGCACTGGCGAGGCTGCGTCTCGACCACACGCTCTGCGATGTAGTCATACAAGTCAGTGCTCTGCCTAACAGTTTAGGCGATGTTACTTAGACTGCATATTATAGAAGTTATTAAATGTTCAGTGATTCCATAGTTTACGTTCATAGCAGGCAGCTTCGTTGAGCGTATTTTACATAATCTGCTAATTTGGGTGATTAATTAATCAGGCGCAGGCAGAAGGCACGCCGGAGCCGGGCCCGGGCGTGCCGGCGCACCGCGCGGTGCTGGCGGCCGCGTCGCCGTACTTCCTCGCCATGTTCACGCAGTTCGACGAGCGTTTGCAGCCCTGCGTCACTATACAGGTTGGCATCATTACTCTAACTCACGCTCCACGCTCTCGCGAATGCCCCTCGTGAAAGCTCTCTCACGAGTCGACGCACTACAAAACATAGAGTCGGTTGGCGAGTCAAAGAAAAGCAAGACGAGAGGAGGTGAGGGGGCCGACTACGCTCTCGCACTCGCGTCGCTTCGTATTGTCCTAGAGCACTGGTTCCTAAACTTTTCAATATTGTTACCCATATGACCTATGTAGGGAAACAGACTTTACCCCCAACTTTTGGGGTGCACACTTTTTACGGTGTGCATTGATAATTAGAGACAATTCAAAACCTACTTTATTTGACAGCTGTTGTCGTTACGCCGTACCGCACCGCGTTTTATGTGTGCAATTTGAACAAAAACTTGCTCTGTTTCAGAATATTGAACCCCATGCCTTAGAAGCTATTATTGAATATATCTACACACCTGAATCCCTGGATATCTCAGAGGATAATGTACAGGTAAAGTACTTTGAACAAATTCGAATGCAGTTATTTTGTTTCTTTTTATTTAAAATGATTTATTGAATGTGTCGTGTTGCGTGTAGAGTTTGTTGGCGGGTGCGTCGCTGGTGCAGGTGTGGGGCGTGCGCGCGGCGTGTTGCGCGTTCCTGGCGGGCGCGCTGCAGCCCGACAACGCGCTCGGCATCCGCGCCTTCGCCGAGCACCACGCCTGCGCCGACCTCGCGCACGCCGCCGCCAGATACATACACGCGCACGCCGCACAGGTACGTGCTACTACACGATATACACAACGCGCTCGGCATCCGCGCCTTCGCCGAGCACCACGCCTGCGCCGACCTCGCGCACGCCGCCGCCAGATACATACACGCGCACGCCGCACAGGTACGTGCTACTACACGATATACACAACGCGCTCGGCATCCGCGCCTTCGCCGAGCACCACGCCTGCGCCGACCTCGCGCACGCCGCCGCCAGATACATACACGCGCACGCCGCACAGGTACGTGCTACTACACGATATACACAACGCGCTCGGCATCCGCGCCTTCGCCGAGCACCACGCCTGCGCCGACCTCGCGCACGCCGCCGCCAGATACATACACGCGCACGCCGCACAGGTACGTGCTACTACACGATATACACAACGCGCTCGGCATCCGCGCCTTCGCCGAGCACCACGCCTGCGCCGACCTCGCGCACGCCGCCGCCAGATACATACACGCGCACGCCGCACAGGTACGTGCTACTACACGATATACACAACGCGCTCGGCATCCGCGCCTTCGCCGAGCACCACGCCTGCGCCGACCTCGCGCACGCCGCCGCCAGATACATACACGCGCACGCCGCACAGGTACGTGCTACTACACGATATACACAACGCGCTCGGCATCCGCGCCTTCGCCGAGCACCACGCCTGCGCCGACCTCGCGCACGCCGCCGCCAGATACATACACGCGCACGCCGCACAGGTACGTGCTACTACACGATATACACAACGCGCTCGGCATCCGCGCCTTCGCCGAGCACCACGCCTGCGCCGACCTCGCGCACGCCGCCGCCAGATACATACACGCGCACGCCGCACAGGTACGTGCTACTACACGATATACACAACGCGCTCGGCATCCGCCCGCACGCCGAGCACCACGCCTGCGCCGACCTCGCGCACGCCGCCGCCAGATACATACACGCGCACGCCGCACAGGTACGTGCTACTACACGATATACACAACGCGCTCGGCATCCGCGCCTTCGCCGAGCACCACGCCTGCGCCGACCTCGCGCACGCCGCCGCCAGATACATACACGCGCACGCCGCACAGGTACGTGCTACTACACGATATACACAACGCGCTCGGCATCCGCCCGCACGCCGAGCACCACGCCTGCGCCGACCTCGCGCACGCCGCCGCCAGATACATACACGCGCACGCCGCACAGGTACGTGCTACTACACGATATACACAACGCGCTCGGCATCCGCCCGCACGCCGAGCACCACGCCTGCGCCGACCTCGCGCACGCCGCCGCCAGATACATACACGCGCACGCCCCACAGGTACGTGCTACTATGAGAGAGATATACATGATAGAGCGAGTCATTTAATGAGCTCTTACGGCCAAGTCTTAATTCTTCCCGCCTCAAAACTACTTCTGCGTCAATATTTCACACGTTTACAATAATCCTACACTATAAACGCGCCCCAAAATTGTCCATTCAATACATATTGGACTTCGACACAGTATAAAACCGTGATTTTAAGTAAAAACTGATTATTTTGTCATTCTTTGTTACTTTCTCATCAATTTTCACACTAGAAAAGCCAACAAATCGTTCGGTCACTATGGATAACTTTTGTTACAATAATAAATAAATAAATACAATGCAACTGAAATACGGTACAACAGGATGATAAGGCCCACCTTATTACAAACTGGAATAGTATTGTAGCGGCGCGATCATACCGCTACATAAGCAATCAACGAACGACGAATAAATGCAGGATCAGCGAAAAGTACAATATGTAAACATTACGCAGACGTGACGTCGCACTACGTCAAGCTAACATCGAGCCAAAAATGTATGAAGACCTGACTCACGATATGGAAGTTTTCTAAGCACTTCGCATAAATACAGATTCCAACAACTTACAGTTGGACCGCGGTCGCCGAGCAAAGACACCTAGCTCAGCGGAAGTACTTCCCTTTTCGCTGAATACATGGCGAGGAGATTTTGCCTCAACAGTATCATTATTTTACAATCCTAAAGGTAATAAAGATAACAATTAAATCAATGATTGATACTTATTGAAATAAATGAAGTTTTTAAAACTATAACGATTAAAAAACAAACATTCCGACGAACTGAGAACCTCCTCCTTTTTTTTTGAAGTCGGTTAAAAACTATTAAAACAAATATATGTCAAATAAATCCCGTGCCGTTTTTAAGTAATTTATCGCAAATATAAAGATTTGTAAGGTATATTAATATCAAAGTTGCATTCATGAACATCGATAGAAACAAGCAGAAACTAAAATCATCAATCAATATTTTATTAGATACTTCTTCACTATGTTTAGTTCTGTGTATAAACAGTAAGTGTAGTTAAAAATATTGTTACTCCTATTGAATTACTTACTGACAGGTTCTTTGATTTCAGTGGTGGACGGATAATAGGGAATTACACCTTTTTTTGAAAACATGTTTATATTATTCCTGAGGTCGTAATAAACAAGCTCAATTTTTATTTCAATTTTATAAAACCAAGAAATACCTTAAAAATGATTTTGAATTATTGCGCAGAAACGCAAGCCGCCATGCTGTTTAGGCCCGTGACGTCACTCCGTCAGGCGTCAGGAAACAATCAAGAGTGGTTACAATGTCTTTTTACAAAAGTAACGAGTTTTTAAAATAATGAGTTGTAATGTTTTATCATTGGTGTCTTGTGCCTGATTGCAGTAAAACAAGTGTAAAATCTCCACTAAAATTGTGGGTTCAAGTGCCAAGTGACATCAAAATGAGAAAAACTTGGTTGAAACTGGTAAGAAGAGATCCAAAGAAATCCAAAAAACAAACAAAAAAATATCCTGTTCACCTGATGGTCTCGTGAATTTTGTGTCTACTGGATATGCAAGAAGGATAAGCGATGTGAACATAATTGAACACAGCAAATTTTTAGATAGTTTGCTACCTAACACTTGCATTTTTTGATTCAAAATCAATCATGTGTTTTGAAGGATTAATACTTACACAGGCAACTTTGAGTTTATATAAAAGGTATTATTATATTATAATAAATAAATATATCAAATAATAAGTATAGTTTTTTTTATTTCCATGGTGCACTCACTGTATAAAGATGATGTTGGTCCATCACAGCCGAGTTGATTTGAAGAATGGGTCAACTTGGCCACCATAAAGATGTTAAGGATATAATAATGTTCATTTCAATGTCATGTGCATGTGGAAAATATGTGAATACATATGCACTATACATAGGGTAGGGTAGGAGAATAGTCAAAGTCAAAGTACAAAAACTATTCAAATAAACTTAGTAATTAAGCGCTTCTGAATCATCTATATTTTCCACCCATTCCAGAGTTTTATAACTGACAAGAAGAACAGGTGCAAGAAACTTATCAGCTTTAACAGAAATAAGTTACAATATTTACAAACTTAAATATTATATCATGATCTGCTATTGTTAATCTGGCTGTCATCAGTCTAGTTTATGGTCACTCGGTTATGTCCTGTCTCTTTAACTTAAATTGGAAATTTGATTATATGAATAACAGAAATAAATACTTAATTGAAATATATCTTTATTACTTTACAACAGTTACCAAATACAATACAACAGATTATAAACAACAAAGTAGGTACTTATATTTGCAAGCTATGTGTTACATTTTTTCCATGCATTTTGGTCTTTCAGATAATTATCTACTTTATAATAACCATTACCCATGAGCGTCTTTTTAACATGATTTTTAAATTCATGCAAAGGTAGATCAATCACTTGTTGTGGAACTATACTAATCAAGGTTATGCGTTTCCCCATAAATTAACCTTTTGCATCGCACACTGCTGTCTGCAACCATCTCCTTAGATTTTCTTTTAGAAATTTCTTTTGCACACAAAATGTTTATCGATGAGCCAACCTTAGCCAGATTCGATTTCTTCCATTAAAACTCAACCGAAGTATACGACGACAGGGCTTCGGTTCGGCGGTGTACATCGTAACACCATGCTTGCAGTCACCTTCTGACGAGGGACAATCGTAGCACTTAACACTACTCAGTCTCTTCCTGTTCATTCACATTATGTGTCAATCAGTACATAGGGCTTGGAACGCACTTTATGTTCCAGGCATACCGTACACTACAACGCACGTGTTTTGAACCCGTTTGAGCTGCACATAGCCTATTGCGTCGTCAGATTCCCTTCCGGACCTGATAACAAAATAAAAAAATAGGTTATGTTGGATTGTAATAGTAAACAAACACAGGGTATTATCGTGTTGTGTAGTACTTAATGTTGGAAAAAACTTGATATGATAGGTACTTACATTGCTGTTTTAACATTTCTCCACTCTGCAGAACAGAAATCGGGATTGGACGCAAAAAATTTCGCCACCATATCGTATTTATTTATATATTGTTGGTAGATTAGTACTTTGTGCTTTCACAAAACCGTCTTCCATGATGCGATTTTAGTAAAATAAAGCATAAAAGTCCACAGGCGTGATAATCACATAAAATTATAAAATAACACAGTACGACGAGTACGAAGTACGAAATCCTGTTTGCTTACTGTCGGGCTGACGTCACGTCGGAATCCAATATGGCGAATGGCGTTTTGAACATTTGAAGAATAGATTAAAAAAGTCGATTTTTTAAATTGAATTATAAAATGTATATTGCATTTTTATGAATAAATATCGACGTTTCTCATTCACTTTTTATGAAATCTATCATAAACATGCATTTTTATATTGTTTCTTACATGGTGTAAAATACCCTATTAGAAGCACCAGTTAATTAATAAATAAATAAAACAAACGAGGTAACTTTGAAGCCTTGGTTCTCCGCCAGGGATTGATCAAGCTGTGATCTGAAGAGATTCAGGGAGTGAGAGGAGGAGAATAAGATCGTTATGTTTGTTTACTGTATATGTTTCGTACATTGGGCCACATCGCACGTCTCTGGTTTAGAAGCTATGGGTTACAAAGCCCTGTAAATTTAAGTAATCTTTATTTAATATTAATTGTGTCAGGTAGTCGATCCTTTAATATTATTTAAGTTATATTACGTGGGATAATAAGCAGTTAACTTTCTTTAAATAAGGTTTGTTCACGCGCAAACGCATTAGCAGTCCCAACACTAGCGGAGCGGGGAGCGGGGAGCGGGGGCGGCGGGCGGCGGCGGGCCCGCCAACCAACGAGCGTCACTCTTGGCACTCGAACGGCGACGCATACGCGTCTCTTAATTATTGTCTCTCTGTTTGCCATTTGAATTTTATACCTAAATTAAATCCATCATCATATACCTACAGTCCGCTTGTTTCCTTTCGTATCAAAACAGGTTTAAAAAAAATATTTATTAAGTAAATCACTCAAAATTTTAAAAGACAGTTATTTTTAATAGAAATGGTCCTGATGATGGGCATAATAAGTAAACTTTGGCTTCGGTGAGGGTCTTTGGCACCCGATATTCATTGCTTTTTATTCTCTCTTATAAGTCTACTATTACTCCGGAGAAGACAGCCGTTTTACGTTGTGTTCGATTCCAGGTGCTGGAGTCTGAAGAATTCCTCGCGCTCGACGCTGACGTACTCTGCCAGCTATTGGACAGCGATCGCATCACGGTTCGTATTCGTTATCCCGATGTGTGTTTCTTACATATTATAATAATAATATTACAATTTTTTAAAATAATTTATTAGCATGTTAATTAGTAGTAAATAATTTGAGATATTTCAAATCACAGGTACCTAACGAAGAAGTCATCTTAGACGCGGTGATTCGGTGGATGCAGCACGATTCTGAGGTAATAATTTAGTTTTTAACATCATGTTTATACCACATATTTCTAAAAGGCACAAGTTAATGAAATTAAAAGCTTTTTATTCTATGTAAATATGTACTTATATATTATGTATTATGTACTTATATATTATAGTGGTGGCCAGATAATCAAGGACACCAGTCAATTTTCATACAATTGAGGTAACTTTGAAGCTTCGGTTCTCCGCCAAGGAACGACCTAGCTGTGATCAGATTATGGCCATATATATTAATATCCAGGGAGTTAATGGAGGAGATCGCTGAACACACCTAACTGATTTGTTACATTCTAACGCTCTCACTAATACAGATCGTACAGCAGATGTATAACTATTACATCTGCTATACAATTTTTATCAGTGTTTGTCCCTTTCTTGTCAAACTTATATCAAACTTAAATAGTTTGGCAGAGAGTAACCATTATTTATTATTATTTAGAAGGGGGGACGCCAGCGAAGCTGGACGGGTGATCAGTCTCCCTAATCGGAACCATTTCACCCAGTTCCCCAAGAGAGAGAGTAACCATTGTGTAACTATACAATCTTCATAAGTGAGGGGATAAGAGATTATGATGACCGACGGGCGATAGTAGTTTAGCAACGTCGAATACTTATTGCAAGTACCGTCACGTACAGTAGTAATTCGGTTGCCGTTCCGTACAGAAGCGGTCGGACTCGCTGGGCGCGGTGCTGGAGCACGTGCGGTTACCGCTACTGCCGCAAGATGTACTCGTGGCGCGCGCCAACGCCGAGCCGCTCGCCTCCGCGCCCGTCAGGGTCAAGGTGACTGTGTATGTGTAGTGTACTGTACAGGAGCAGTCGGACTCGCCGGGCCCGCTACTGCCGCGAGATGTACTCGTGGCGCGCGCCAACGCCGAGCCGCTCGCCTCCGCGCCCGTCAGGGTCAAGGTGACTGTGTATGTGTAGTGTACTGTACAGGAGCGGTCGGACTCGCCGGGCCCGCTACTGCCGCGAGATGTACTCGTGGCGCGCGCCAACGCCGAGCCGCTCGCCTCCGCGCCCGTCAGGGTCAAGGTGACTGTGTATGTGTAGTGTACTGTACAGGAGCAGTCGGACTCGCCGGGCCCGCTACTGCCGCGAGATGTACTCGTGGCGCGCGCCAACGCCGAGCCGCTCGCCTCCGCGCCCGTCAGGGTCAAGGTGACTGTGTATGTGTAGTGTACTGTACAGGAGCAGTCGGACTCGCCGGGCCCGCTACTGCCGCGAGATGTACTCGTGGCGCGCGCCAACGCCGAGCCGCTCGCCTCCGCGCCCGTCAGGGTCAAGGTGACTGTGTATGTGTAGTGTACTGTACAGGAGCGGTCGGACTCGCCGGGCCCGCTACTGCCGCGAGATGTACTCGTGGCGCGCGCCAACGCCGAGCCGCTCGCCTCCGCGCCCGTCAGGGTCAAGGTGACTGTGTATGTGTAGTGTACTGTACAGGAGCAGTCGGACTCGCCGGGCCCGCTACTGCCGCGAGATGTACTCGTGGCGCGCGCCAACGCCGAGCCGCTCGCCTCCGCGCCCGTCAGGGTCAAGGTGACTGTGTATGTGTAGTGTACTGTACAGGAGCAGTCGGACTCGCCGGGCCCGCTACTGCCGCGAGATGTACTCGTGGCGCGCGCCAACGCCGAGCCGCTCGCCTCCGCGCCCGTCAGGGTCAAGGTGACTGTGTATGTGTAGTGTACTGTACAGGAGCGGTCGGACTCGCCGGGCCCGCTACTGCCGCGAGATGTACTCGTGGCGCGCGCCAACGCCGAGCCGCTCGCCTCCGCGCCCGTCAGGGTCAAGGTGACTGTGTATGTGTAGTGTACTGTACAGGAGCAGTCGGACTCGCCGGGCCCGCTACTGCCGCGAGATGTACTCGTGGCGCGCGCCAACGCCGAGCCGCTCGCCTCCGCGCCCGTCAGGGTCAAGGTGACTGTGTATGTGTAGTGTACTGTACACGAGCGGTCGGACTCGCCGGGCCCGGTACTGCCGCGAGATGCCGTGGTATACCTCCTCCGCCGCGAAAATAATGACGCGAAACCTCTACATATATGTGATCGTCGTGGATAGAAGACAATTCATGGCGTAAGCGCGCGCCCTTCTGTGTAGACTCTTTTCACTGTTAGATTTGTTTACACTACGGGGGCGCGCGGCCGGAGGACGAGCGACTCATCGGAGTTCAGCCCACACTAGACGACCCGTGTATACCCGCCCGCAGAGGTTTGTCTCATTTGCTCGACAGATTTTAAAATAACTGTTCTCGAGTTTGGCACGACAGGTGCAAGTTTTAATTATAACGAGTGTCGTAACCGTTCGTGTTCGTGTGTCAGGACCTGGTGATCGAGGCGCTGTCGTTCCACCTGCTGCGGCCAGAGTTGCGTGCCGAGGCTGCATCGCGCAGTAGGCGGGCGCGCGCCAGGGCGGGCGGCCGCGGGTCCGCCCTGCTCGTGGCGGGCGGGCAGGCGCCCAAGGCCATACGGGAGGTACGTGTCATACTATTTAACCTAAACATTTACTATGGCTCTTGCTGAAAGGAATTATTTCTTATTTTTTAAAATAAATAAAACTGCATTCAGAGATTTTTGAAAAATCGCTTCAACCTGGTTTCGAAAGAGCATAAACGGAAATAATAACATCTTGTATTTTAATAACACCAATCGACATGGTCGATCTTAAATTAAAGACAGATCCAAGAAAGATAAAAAACATGTAGTTTAGTTTGAAAAATAAAATTGTACCGACCCTCATTCATATTTAAAATACTTCCCCTCCAACTACCGTCTTTATTTCCACCCTGTATTTGTATTTTTTACAGGGCGTTTATACTTATTTTTCTCGGTGACGAATATCTCCCTTTTAATTTGACTGAGCACTCAGTAATACATACGAGAGGCATACCAAAGTATTTAGATACTCTTTACTCAACAATTTTATACTGGCAAGTTGTACACCATCGTAAACACTGGTTATTTAGTGTTATATTTAAACATGGAGCCTACTTGAATTCAAATATTTTTATCTCTAAAATGTTTAATAATAATAATTGTAAGAATCTGGGGCCCTATTTTTTGTGATGTTACGGTGATGTATTAATTTCCAGTATCAAATTATTGAGTAAAGAGTACCTAAAAACTTTTGGCATGCCCCTCGCAAGTGTAACGGCGCACTGACTAGTTCTCGCATATCAGGTGGAAGTGCTGGTGCTGGGCGGCGCGGGGGCGGGGTCGGGGTCGGGGTTGGGGTCGGGGGCGGGCGCGGGGGGCGGGGGGCGCTGGCGGGGGGCCGCGCCGCTGCCCGCGCGCCGCTGCCGCGCCGGCCTCGCCAGGATACGGGACACCGTCTATGCCGTCGGGGGGTTCAACGGGTAAACACCACTATTGTACTTTTCTACATTCTAAAACAAATACCTTAATCATTTAATCATTTCTGCGGAGGTTTCGTGGGAGGCGGGTCGTTACGTTCTAATATGGTTGAGCGAAGCGATGGCTCGTTCATGTGTCATGCTCGTGAATGGGTGGTGCCAGTAGGAATGGGTCCGCTTCGGACCACCTATCTTATATTACATTGTATGAATTTCATTTTTTTGTAACAGACTACACTGAAATATTAGTTTAAATTTTAAATTGATTATTTAAGAAATTAGCTAATTAAATAATGTTATTTATTTATTAATCTATGTTAATTGTAAGAAATGTGAATGTAATGTCTGGAAACGATATACCTATTTGTAAATATCGTTCCATCTGATAAATCTGATAAGTTTTTTTGTTTCTTGTCAGCTAAAAGACGTCATAACGGGTGGTAGGGTAAAAGAGTTGACGATTTAAAAATACTTATTATGTGAGCTTATTTGAATAAAGAATAATTCCATTTCATATCATTCCATATCATTTCATTTCTTATTCAATCTATAGTACATTACTGCAGTGGCATGCAACACAGGCATTGAAGGACGAACGTGAAAATGTGGACCGAGGCACACATACGTGAGTCCATCGATGCCTAGTCGCGACCAGGCTTGTATATGACTTTCCTCAAATAATGCGCGGAAATTCAAACCAAGTAGTAACGTTTTTAACATTTTATTTTTATTTAAAATTACAGTACTTGAAATACGAAATCACACCGTCTCGATTTTCTACGTCTTTTACAGAAATACTGTATATTTCGTTACATCGGCATGAATCGAAAATACCTAAAATCAAAATAACCTGCAACAAGAATATAGAAAGTGAAAAGTTGTGTTGTGAGCTTTTGACTGAAACAAAGTGGAAAAGTAGTAATGAAATCGTCAATACGAAAACTTACTAATACGCACAGTCTGGTGCTTCAACAAGAACATTTGCACGTTTTATACTTTAAAAACTTAAGACTTTTCACATGTATGCCCGTGTTGACTGGCGGGCGTTAGCGCGCTCATAACGCTCTGTTGCCGTGATTCTGAACTTAACATTATTGCAAAGCCAGTTCTAATTTTAAATATTGATGATGAGATGAGTAACAAACCTCCTTGATTGCCGTGTTTCATTGAAAAAGTTCGTTCCATTTTTTAATTAGACGAGCAAATGAGTTTTCATAGTAACATTTGACTATTTGATTTAACTCGGTTCTTATATATGGATTTTCATAAAAAATTGCAGGCGTGTTTTAGATCTGGGCGCTACTCCGATTTAACACAAAGAAGGTTGTCAAAATAATGTTCGAATTTCCAAGCATGTTCAGAATTAAAACTTTATCATCGAATACCGTGTCATTCCAATAATTGGAACTGTAAGTTATAATTTAACTCTGCAAAGTAGAGTGAATTCGGTCGCCTCGCTGCGTTGAGTAACAAAACCATTATGTATTTGCTAAGCGTGCAGACGTGGCAGCCTCCTCCCACGGGAAAGGGTTAAATTTTAAATATTTTTTATGCCATAGTTCGCTGCGCGTGCGCTCGGTGGACGTGTACGACGTGGCGTCGGACACGTGGTCGCCGGGCCCGCCGCTGTGTGCCCGACGGTCCACACTCGGCGTCGCCGCTATTGGTGACGTCATCTACGCTGTGGGAGGGTTCGACGGCGTCACCGGACTCAGGTACTTGTTTTTTCTAAGTCGTCTAAGTATTGGATCTCAAAATTATTATTTTTAAAAACTGTTCATTACTATTCTGTTCTTTTTTGTAACAAGTAATCAAATATGATACGATTAATTTGTATTTAACTCCTTCTACTCCTAATTCCTAGCTAAAATAAAATTTATATCCATATTACATCGATGTATAAATATTTATACATTTGGAAAATGCGTTTTCTCTGTGTTTCAAAGCAGAGCCCGGTAGTCTAGAAAAACATCGTAAAAACATCGATATATCGTTCATAAACACATCGATGTTTTTTATGAACAATGTTGCATCCCTAACCACACCACTGCCGACTAGTGGTGTGTAACATGTCGTGTCGTGATCTTACGAATGATAATTAATTGATATCGATTAATGCAAGTTTAGTATAAGAACTTCACTATTGTCTAAAAAAATGTAAACGACACCCAAGTGGTGTGATTGGCAATACACGGATTTTTGTTGGTCCTTCGGATATGATAGTATATGTGACATTACAGCTCGGCAGAAGCGCTGGATACGTCGGCCCCTGAGCCGGCGTGGCGTCCCATCGCCGGGATGTCGACTCGGCGGTCGAGCGTGGGCGTGGGCGTGCTGGGCGGCAAGCTGTACTGCGTGGGCGGCTACGACGGCGCCTCGCGACAGTGCCTGCACACCGTCGAGCGGTCAGTACTGTACTAGCGTGGACGTGGGCGTGCTGGGCGGCAAGCAGTACTGCGTGGGCGGCTACTTTAGCAATAACGCTAAAGTAGCCAACAGAAACTAATATTATTTGTATTATTTAGAAACTAATTTCTTATTTATTTGTTTATGAATACTAACCTAGTTTTGAAGTTGATATTGTCCGTCGTTATAAATGTGAACGAAATGAATTTGTGATTAAATGATTTATTATGTCACCGGCGGTCTTTCATAAGTTTCGAAGAGTAAGACTGTGTCGGGTATCGATGAGTACGATGATGTGGCGTAGGTACGACCCCGGCTCGGACTCGTGGCAGGCGGTGGCGCCGATGGCGGCGCGGCGGTCGGGGGCGGGCGTGGGCGCGGTGGGCGGCGCGCTGTACGCGGTGGGCGGGCACGACGGGCCGGCGGTGCGCCGCTCGGTGGAGCGCCTGCGCGAGGTGGAGGGCGCGTGGGCGCCCGCGCCGCCCATGCACACGCAGCGCCGCAACGCCGCCGTGGCCGCGCACCGCGGCAAGCTCTACGTCGTCGGCGGCGACGACGGCGCCGCCAACCTGGACACCGTCGAGGTCAGACCGCGCTTTTGTTGCCCTTTACGAACTGCTGTTTTAAATTTAAATTTTAAACTGATCCGATCAGCATCTTGAGAGCTGTTAGGATTTTTTTTTAAATCTGCGAAAATAACATTAAAATGTATGGAAATCTCGACATTGATATACTCATTTCTTTATAGCACTTGGAATGCTGATCGAATCCGTCGGGTGTGTAAGCGGAGTAGATCTTTGAGACGGTACAGTAGGGGCAGATACCTTAACCGTTATAGTCACAGGAAAACGTTCCTTGGGATTCATCCATAACTTTTTAACAGACATCAAAAAAGGAGGAGGTTCTCGATACGATTGTTTTATTAATGTATGTTACTAGATATCTCTTCGAGCTGTGAACCGATTTTCGGTCGACCGACCGATACATCCGATTCTATTGTGAATCGATTATGATAAGGAGTTATGTGTTAACTACCTTGACAGTTTGTCAGTTTTTTTTATGAACCTATTTAGATGATAATTTTTTTGTTTGAAAAGGGATACCTTAAGTGTATTTATTTACCTTTAAATTTCATTAACCTACTACTTTTTAAATGTACCATTGAAAATATATTAAAAAATAATTACACGCTTACATACTACAAAAAACCTGAAAATAAAAACATCAAAATTAAATACCATCAAAATTAAAAAAGCAAGATATAATATTCAAAATATAAGAACCGCATGTTGATATTAACAAAACACGTCGAATGAAGTCGGGTGGGGCTTTTATAATATAAAAAAGTTGTCCACCCGACTTCAACAGATATGTTTTATTAAAATTGAAATACATTGATATTCGCATCTAATTAATTGAATATTTTTCTTACGTTTAGAGGTATTTAATTTTAAAGCTGTTTTATGTTCTTATTTTCAGGTTATCTGAAGGAGGTATTTAAAAAAAAAACTTTTGAGATATTCTGAAAGGCATTCAAAAATTTCAGAAAAAAATACAGTAAAAAAAAACTGAAATACAAAAAAATATACCTAATACAATAAATATAAAAATAGTTTTTGTAGTTACTCAAATCTTAGTGTAATAATTCATCCATCTATGCGCAGGTGTTCGACCCGGCGAGCTCGCAGTGGACGGTGGTGGGCGAGCGCATGGGCGTGGGGCGGTCGTACGCGGGCGTGTGCGTCGTGGAGTGGCCCGCCTGATGCCGCGCCCCCGCGCGCCCCCCGCGCCCGCCCCCCGCCCAGCCCCCGCCCCCGCCCACCGCCTCCAACGCGCACCACACGCATCTGCCGCACACGTAAGTACTTCGCTCACTATTGCTGAAAATCTGTGTCTTACAGTCTATGTGATATTAAAATCGTCAATAAGAGAACTCGTGATTAAAACCGAATTCCAGCTTTCCGTTTATGGCGAGACGACGCATGAAGCGGCACCCGGCACTCACGACGCGGCGTCTCGTCGCACAGATCCAACAAGTTTCGAGGATTAAGTTTAAAAAAATAAAATGAAAGACGAATGTTAGTTATGCAGCAGAACTGAGATGAGTTTTTGGTTAATTTGGTTGGTCTGAAGGCAACTGCACTGTTTTTACGCCTGACAACAAAGCTTGCCGTTTACATTTACAAACATTAAACCTGATTCATACTAGACTGGGCCGTGCCGTGTTCGGGGCCAAGCTAAGTTGGTCGTGTCGCTCGACGAAGGCTGGTATATGATTTACCAGTCTTCGTTGAGCGCCAGATGCCGCTCGGCTTCCGAAACCACGGAGTTCAAAATGCATTGGACTTTATAAACTTTATAAAATCGGGCTTAAATCATAATATTTTCCAAACCTTGATTAATAGAGCTCTGTATAATGCGATTAAGAAGTGACCAACTTCAGAGCGCTTGCGGTACAAAACGGTATACGTGGTTGTTCGGTGTAGGTACGCGAACGTGGGCCTGTACGGGGCGCAGGCGGGCGGCCGCTGGCGCGCGCTGCTGGCCTGCCGCCCCCACGTGCCGCCCCCGCCCGCGCTGCAGCTCGACCAGGTACTACACTACACTACACTACACTACACTACACTACTCTACACGAAACACATTCATACTGCTCCTGCTTTAGTCACAGAATACATAATAGTACAAGTACCTACAGAAGGTGCACTCCGTAAAGTTATTTGATGAAATAGCTACTTTTTCTCCGACACAATAAAGTGCAATTCAGGTCGCACAGCGCTAATGCTCTACAGTTATATTCACCTAGAAGTTGCCTCTCTTTCTATCTCGTGCTATTATCTTTTCTGACGTTAGGGTTGTCTTCTTTAAATGAACTGCGCAGCATATCATAAAAGGAAACTGAATCTACGTACAATAGTTAAAGAAAAGCTTACAATATTATTGGAACATTTTTACTTGGCGCGTGGTCATACGCGACGCGGCGAGCACGCGAGTGAGTGTCGAACTAACGTGGTCGCGGCCGGCGCGTGGCAGCCCTACATTGACCTCGTTAAAGAGGTCCGCCACGTACTTAACAGCCAGTGAAGCGTGTTGCTAATATTGTATGTGCGGCAGCTGGAAATAAATATTACAGTGCGTGTGAGTTTACTCTAGATACAAAGTCCGAGCTGACGCTACAGTCGTTTCACTTCACTCGTACTATAACCACACAGTATTACAGCGACAGAAAGCGATCGAACAGTATGAATAGTGTGACCACAAAATGTTCATGTAGTTGTGAGCAATACAGATCGACTTCAATGCCACGTTGTGTATGCGATGTGACTAACCGCCAAATGCGCAGTGTCACTGGTGGTTGCGTTGTGGTAAAAATGTATGCATTCTATGCAAGAACATTTTGGCCTGAAATGTTTGTTCTCTGGTCGCTAACGTTAGTGTATACGTGTGATAGGGTGCGGTGGCGGGCGGGTCGGGGCTGGCGGCGGGGGCGGGCGCGGGGGCGGAGGGGTGCTGGTGGCGCGGGGGCTGCCAGACGCTCGAGTTCAACGAGCGCGCGCCGCCCGCGCTCAGGCACCACCACACAGGTACTACTGTCATAGGGCGGGGGCGGGGGCGGGCGCGGGGGCGGAGGGGTGCTGGTGGCGCGGGGGCTGCCAGACGCTCGAGTTCAACGAGCGCGCGCCGCCCGCGCTCAGGCACCACCACACAGGTACTACTGTCATAGGGCGGGCGCGGGGGCGGAGGGGTGCTGGTGGCGCGGGGGCTGCCAGACGCTCGAGTTCAACGAGCGCGCGCCGCCCGCGCTCAGGCACCACCACACAGGTACTACTGTCATAGGGCGGGCGCGGGGGCGGAGGGGTGCTGGTGGCGCGGGGGCTGCCAGACGCTCGAGTTCAACGAGCGCGCGCCGCCCGCGCTCAGGCACCACCACACAGGTACTACTGTCATAGGGCGGGCGCGGGGGCGGAGGGGTGCTGGTGGCGCGGGGGCTGCCAGACGCTCGAGTTCAACGAGCGCGCGCCGCCCGCGCTCAGGCACCACCACACAGGTACTACTGTCATAGGGCGGGCGCGGGGGCGGAGGGGTGCTGGTGGCGCGGGGGCTGCCAGACGCTCGAGTTCAACGAGCGCGCGCCGCCCGCGCTCAGGCACCACCACACAGGTACTACTGTCATAGGGCGGGGGCGGGGGCGGGCGCGGGGGCGGAGGGGTGCTGGTGGCGCGGGGGCTGCCAGACGCTCGAGTTCAACGAGCGCGCGCCGCCCGCGCTCAGGCACCACCACACAGGTACTACTGTCATAGGGCGGGGGCGGGGGCGGGCGCGGGGGCGGAGGGGTGCTGGTGGCGCGGGGGCTGCCAGACGCTCGAGTTCAACGAGCGCGCGCCGCCCGCGCTCAGGCACCACCACACAGGTACTACTGTCATAGGGCGGGCGCGGGGGCGGAGGGGTGCTGGTGGCGCGGGGGCTGCCAGACGCTCGAGTTCAACGAGCGCGCGCCGCCCGCGCTCAGGCACCACCACACAGGTACTACTGTCATAGGGCGGGCGCGGGGGCGGAGGGGTGCTGGTGGCGCGGGGGCTGCCAGACGCTCGAGTTCAACGAGCGCGCGCCGCCCGCGCTCAGGCACCACCACACAGGTACTACTGTCATAGGGCGGGCGCGGGGGCGGAGGGGTGCTGGTGGCGCGGGGGCTGCCAGACGCTCGAGTTCAACGAGCGCGCGCCGCCCGCGCTCAGGCACCACCACACAGGTACTACTGTCATAGGGCGGGCGCGGGGGCGGAGGGGTGCTGGTGGCGCGGGGGCTGCCAGACGCTCGAGTTCAACGAGCGCGCGCCGCCCGCGCTCAGGCACCACCACACAGGTACTACTGTCATAGGGCGGGCGCGGGGGCGGAGGGGTGCTGGTGGCGCGGGGGCTGCCAGACGCTCGAGTTCAACGAGCGCGCGCCGCCCGCGCTCAGGCACCACCACACAGGTACTACTGTCATAGGGCGGGGGCGGGGGCGGGCGCGGGGGCGGAGGGGTGCTGGTGGCGCGGGGGCTGCCAGACGCTCGAGTTCAACGAGCGCGCGCCGCCCGCGCTCAGGCACCACCACACAGGTACTACTGTCATAGGGCGGGGGCGGGGGCGGGCGCGGGGGCGGAGGGGTGCTGGTGGCGCGGGGGCTGCCAGACGCTCGAGTTCAACGAGCGCGCGCCCCCGCGGGTATTGACAACCCAATATATAAACCCGATTTGACACAAATTCCAGTTGGCCTGTTACAAACGTAATTGGTCGCTTTCCCCTACTTTTATTGTCAGTGATTTTTGAAGAAGCAAACACAATCTTAATGTCACGTCGTTACAAGGCCTATTAAACCTCATGGGTGTATACACATTTTCAGAATCTTAAATATTTTTAGAAGCCGCTTCCAATTGACTTTGGAAAATATGCATTCATTGTCCGATCTCTAGTTATGACTGTTTCAATGCTTTTGTGTGATAAAAGCTAATTATAGGTACCTGACAAAAAAGCTAATATTTCAACACGTATGTTTGTTTAGGTTTCGTCGGAACAATGCCGCGCGCGTCCCGCGGGCGCGGCTTCGGGTGGGCGTGCCCGGTGGCGGGCGTGGGCGTGGGCGTGGGGGCGGCGGCGGAGGCGGGCGCGGGGGCGGGCGCCGGCGCGGGGGCGGGGGGCGGTGCGCCGGGTGCTTGCGTGCTGTTGCTGCACTCGCGCGCCTGCGCCTGCCATCTGTTGCCAGAGAGCTGCCGGCAGGTAAGTTGGCTTGTTAAGGCTCCGCGCCCACCCTCATCTTATTATTCAATCCTAGACTCTAACTATATAGGATGTTTAATTTTGTTTTTAATTTGTTTGGAAAACTGCAAAGTGACAACCCTAGACGCAAATATTCTATTGTTTTTCGATAATCGATTCCATTAATGAGCAAAAGTAAAACACAATTCAGGACTAGGGTTGACACTATGCAGTTGATCATGAAAAGAAAACATTTTCTTTTTCGAAATCATGGTGATTCTCAGGTGTTATGATAATTTTCCGGGGTTGTACCCATGCTTTAGGCGTTTTGTTTGTAACTCGTATATTCACTCACAGAGGCAACTTTTTGTAGAACGTGTGCTTTACTTACATGTTTCATTTTCCGCCGGTAGAAAAGTGTCAACTCACCGCAGGGGGGTATTACTCATATTTCAATGCAAAAAAATTAACTCACCTTAGGCTGGCAGAATATTTATTTATTTATTTTATTTTAGGAAGGTTTACAGCTTTTATAGGCATATGAATAGGACATTATAAGTTACTTAAAGCGAATTACAAACCTCCACATATACACATCCTTATAATCCTATATATATAAAAAAAAATATATAAATATATATAATATATAGTACATAATACAATTGCATAATTTCCACAAGAAAAAAAAAAAATAACCAAAGCGTTAGAAAAAGCTAAATTAATATTAACCTACAACAATAAAGTAACATGTTGTTAATGTCTAAAAAATAAAATTAAAGTAAAAATTAATTAAGCCTGTGCACACGCATATTATTGCTGCCGAAAGTAACGCGAATTTACAGTTCGCCTGATAGTCGCCGGGCTTGCCATAAATAAGTCGAAGTCGTAATCACTGCTATATCTATTATAAGTTTCACAGCCACGCATTATAAAGGTGTTATGTCAGCCAGTACTCATGTTTGAACGACTAGTAATTTGGGTATAGCAAGCACGACTATAATGACATCTCAAGAGTTACTTAGTTTATGAGTGAGTAGTAACTCGCGTAGACGGCCTATAGTGTCGCTGATCGCTCGGGTGATATTAATAAGTTTTTATTACGTGTCTCGGTCAACTTTCAACTCGCAGGGCACGAGTCGCGACTGCTGTTCGGACGACGAGGCGGACTCCCCGCGGGGCGGCGGGGCCCCCGGCGACGTAGCGGGGCCCTCGTATCCCGCGCCCGCGCCGGGCCCCCCGTACCCCGCGCCGGGCCCCGCCCCCGCCCCCGCGGGCGCGCCCCCCACCGAGCCCCCACCCGCGCCCCCGCGCCCGGACCGGTCGCCCACGCCCCCCTCCGACTGATCCTCCGAATCCTGCACGTCGACGATACAACACCGCTGGATTCCATTCAGATAATTTTCAACCACATACTATTCATGAAACATAGTCAGTCTTTTGAAGGTCTACGATAAAAAGCAATAATCGGACGATGATCGTAAATTGACTTATACACGAGCCATCTTACGTAAAGAATGTTCGTAAACAAAACTTGGGCATTTTTAAAATTATTTTTTACAAACACGATAAGTTTCAGTGAATGAACTACATAAATACAACTTGGACGACATAGGAAGCTATCAATGATATTCATTATAAAAGAAACGTACAATAAAAAAGAAACGTACAATAAAAAAGCACTTTTGGGGTTAAATATGGGCGGTTTGTTTGTAAACATTCTTTCCGTAAGTTGCCTGGAGTAGGGTAGCAGTTTTACTGTTACCGTAATCCTGATATGTTTCGGTTATCAGACCTGACAAATAATTTCATACTTCGAACTTTACTTTATTTTTACGAAACGCAACGAACGTCCGATTATCGTAGTTCGCTGTTCGGAGTAGGTCCTCTGCCCCCTAGACACAGTAACATTTGCAAATCTTCGCTTCCGAAGGATTTATAGCATTGACATAACTTAATTTCGCTAACCATCGCTATTTAAAACGTCAAATCCTTACATTCTCGGAAGCGAAGCGATAGCTAAGTTATTTTGCAAAGTCACTTTGTCCGGGGAGGCTGTTCTCTCTCGTGGCATAAAGTAATTCTCAAGTTCGCTACATTCCATTTTGCATTTACTCGCCGCCGACGTCTCGAACTCGACTCGAATCTTGCGTGACTTGTTTATCTATATATTATTGTGATATCATAGAATCGTCTCATTACGGACATGTTTTTACGATCCCTATACTCATAGCTTAGGTAATACTCAGTGCAGTCAATGTTAGCGAATAAATACTCTAGCTACTTGTCGGTAATCTAAACTAATTAAGAATAAAATATTAATTGTGAAGCACGGTAGGACTCAAATATTAATAATCACCATACCAATCATTCGTCACGCAAACTAATTACTAAGTACGTAAACTTAATCTTGGTGTTAATTAAATGAGGATCAGTAACAGGTTTGAATCTTAAAGTTTTATTGATATAATAATAATATAAAAACATATTCATAGCTATGAACCCTAGTGAAAGATTTTTTTTAAATCCGTTTAGAAATGGTTGAGTTATACATGTGCTTTATCACGTACGACGTAGGTTCTCGTACGTCGCGGATGACGTCACAAGGACCCCCTAAATAACACGTGTTCTAGCTCGAATAACTTCTCAGGTTTAAGAGATATCGTGAAAATGTCTTTACAGTTAATCATGTGGTGGCATATGCTTCCTGATAAGCCACTAAACAAATATCGTTAGTGATCCTCATTCCGTATACTATAGTGCAGTCGGCGGCGCGCGGCGGCTCGTGTTTAGTCCGTAGCGTAACGTAAGCGTATTTCTGAACTCCCGGTACGGACATTATCATGGGTCCATGTGAATGCATAAAATTTTAAGTCGTAACATAATACACCAACCACATTAAGACAAAAAAATGCAAGCGAAATGGCACCCCATTTTCATTCCAGTAGTCTCGCTGAATCAACTATCGTCCATTTCTAGTTGTTTCCATTTCAAATATTGTTCTAATGTTAAAATAAATTTAATTCAACGGGACTATACATTCCAAATTTATCGGGGACCGGTCGTCGTTTGGTGAAACTCAGCGCCTTCTGTTACTCTCTGTATGTGATCTTAGTACCTATCTTTGTATAATTATTATTTTTCTATTGTTAATACTTGTGTAGTGTAGATAGAATGTATTGCATAATTAGACGGTGAACTTCTTCTATTGCTTGTCGTCTTTACGAGTCATTGTAGCCAAATGAATAAATAGATAATATTTCGTAACTGTGGCGTTTCATTTGTAGATATAGTTTTGTAATGGTTGTGGGACGGGTTTGAATAACAGGGGAATCTATTTAGAAATTGTCAATATGCTGGTGCACTGGTAAATTATTGCTATCATCCGTGAATCAATGGTCAAAGGGAGCATTGCGTGGTGTATTTGAATGAAGTATTTATTGATTCATGGTGTCGATTGACCAGTAATTAAAAGATCAGATGAACTACAGCACATAGTATAAAATAAAAAAACTGTTCAGTAAGGATGGGTTATTGACATTTAAATAATATATGTCGTTACGTTTAATATCGAAACTGCAATATTAAATAATTGTCCGAGCGAGCGCGAACCGCGAGCGAAGCGTCTCTGCTTTAGGTTGGCCAAAAATCTTTTCGTATGTCGATCCGACTGTCCGTCTGTTCTCCTCTACAGGTCGCATTTCTCAACCGATTCTCGTGAAATTTTGTGAGCAGGTTCGATGATTAGATAGAATAGATTTTTTCGTCGAACCAGTTTTTCGAAATTAATTTACGAAAAAAATCACCTTTTTGAAATGAGCAAAATTAGAATCCATCTAGCTTCAATTATATCAATTAATATTTATTTATTGCACAAACGCGAGGTGTCCAGCTCACGGAGACACTAGTATTTCATATAGCTTCTAAGATAATCAATATTTTGAAAGTGCTGCAAAGTCAAAAGACAATGGATTATAACAGTTGAGTGTCGGTCGATAAATCGCTATATTCCATGACAGTGGTGGACGGATAATTAGAAACACCAGTCGAAACGAGGTAGCTTTGAAGCCTTGGTTCGCCGCCAGGGATTGATCGAGCTGTGATCTGATGATGTCTATCCTTGGAAAGAATGGAGATCCAGATTACCATACACAATACACACTCAATTCTAAGAGCTGTGACGATCAGAGTTCTCAGTTTCAGGATTTCTATACATTTTATCATCGCGGATTTTTTAAACTTATTCAAATAGCTCTCAGAATGCTGATCAGATCATCTGGGTATGTATGGTGATCTAGATCTCCTCCATTCACTCCCCTGGATAGCCATCATCAGATCACAGCTCGATCAATCCCTGGCGGAGAACCAAGGCTTCAAAGCTACCTTGTTTGTATAAAAATCGACTGTTGTTTCTAATTATCCGTCCCTGTACTGTATATATCGTGTTTCGGTGGTCATACTACACGGGCTGCCAAGTAGCCGCCAATACCTTTAGTGGATCTTGTTGCAATTAATAGGTATAGTGGAGTGGCTAAGTTCTTAGGTAAGTACTCTTACATGAGGAAGCCAGTTTACTGATTTGGCGTACTGCCTTAAACGTGTCACCGGCAGGACCGCGAATGGTGAGATGCTAACCGCCAGCGCACGCGCCGCCGCGATGGAACTCGGTCGAATCGAACAAATATGTGGTCAAACTAATTCATAATAATGTGGGAAAACTACTCTTTACGTTACGTTTAGGAACTAGTCAAGTCTATTCTGGGGGTTCGGTTTTTTTTAAGGTTTTGTTAAAATGTGACCTATGGATAACAATTATAATTATATATAATGTATATAGCCTATAGTACTCTATATGGTGTAAATAATATAACGACTACTTGTGTTTTGAATTCATAATCTAACTTCAATAAGGGTAGACTAGGCCCACTAAATATTTGTTTAGATAGATAACTGATCCATATAAGACCAATATTTCCTACTGAAGATAGGTTATAGCGGGTTCACACGAGGCGATTTTAGTTGATCAACTGCTAATTAAGTCGCTTGCGATTTGAACCGTCTGAACGCTCAATTCGCAAGCGACCGCGTACAGTTTTTGTTGATAATAATTGATTAACTAAAATCGCCTCATGTGAACCCGGTTTCAGTAACAAGATTATTTGTATTTATGTCAAGTATATTATTTTAACAATGTCAAATATAATATGGAGCATATCTTAATAGCGTAGTCACGGCTCGTGCGGTGCTCCGCTTAGCCAGCGCAGGCGCAGCGCAGTTAGCAGAATATTAGCCGAGCAAGCGAGCGATTCGACTCGACTCGACTGGCACTGGCAGTACCCGCGCGCCCGTCGCGTCGCAAGCACGTCTTACGGACGAGTCGCGCTAGTCGACAACTACGTTGACAGAAACTAAATTATACAGATAGCAGGTGTGGTGGCCAAGTCCCACGGTGTTAAGTGTGTGCGCCCAGTGTCCCGGGTTCGCAGCCTGCTTGTGCCCCGCTGCGTGCTATATTACGACAGTGCCCCGGAACGTCTTCACCGATTCTAGCGGCATTCTGCTTTTTACCGATTGACGGGATCGCTGAAATTGTAAGTACAACCACAACATTGTATTATTTCACATTAAAATCGACCTAATAGGATTCGTCCTATCTTGTCTGCGAGCCGTCACATGTTTGATTCCCGCTCGGATGCATTGTTTACATTGCTAACGTAGACACGTTTTTGTAAAAATGAAATATATCACGTCTAACACCGATTACTCTACTACTTACACATCACGAGTAAATAAAGGTAGGTAGTTATGACAAAATTAAAGACTTACCTGTTATTGTTTATATTTACTTCTAACGATCAGAATCACCGTAAATGGTGATAAAACAATAACAGAAGAGACGATATTTTTTACTCATAAACATCCCATAAAACTTAACACCTTCGATATTGAATTGTTATGTTAGTTAAGGCAAGAACAATATGTCAATTTGTTGTAAGTTAATTTTGTCAATAAGGTTGTCTGTATGGATGGCTAACTATACAACGTGACATTCTCGATATAATATTTGTTGTAGGTAATGTTTGTTAACTGTACACTCTCCTATCTGCGAATCTTCGATAATTTGACAGTAGTAGGTCGTCAACGGCTCCAACTACCTAATAAACTAAGTAACTTAGCACATTTAAAGGACAAGGTCCGCGCTCTGCAAGGCTGTGCTCTCAATGTTTATTATATGGAAAATGGATATAACTAAATGTTATACTTTAATTTTAATGGGTCATATTTTAATGACCTTTAATAATTATTAATCATAATATTAGCCTCACCAGCAAGAATGCTAAAGGGTTCCGTAACCGAAGCTATCTGCAACTAACGGATAATCCGAAATATTTTCGTATCAGTAACCGTATCCGAAATCGGTATAATAAATTTTTATATCTGTACCTATCTAGATCGAAATTTCATAATATCCATAACACCCTGCTCACCGCGCCCACTGCTGGGCGTAGATCATCCTCATTTCTGCAATACGAGAATACGGGCCTCATTTTCCTCCTGTATTTGATGATGTATTTTTTCTCAAAGGTAATAAGTAAAATGTGCCTAACTAAAAAATACTATGCTCAAACAGATTAAGGGCGCTTTCATATCTAACGGAAGATCTAACGTATCATCTGGTCTGGTGTACCTATGTACTAACTAACGCATTGTAACGCATCATCGGTTGATTTGAGTGTGTAAGGTTGGATGTTTTATCATATATACGTCCCATCTCCGATGATCCGCAGCGCATCTTCGGTCAGATATGAAATAGCCCTAACACCCGCATCCGATTAGAATTTACTTGTTGCTAAATGCGGTTCACTCCCTCAGATGATCTCCCTCATCGATGTTATGGTTTCGAGGTGAATAATAGAAAAAACCACTTCTATTTACAAAATATTCTTACGAAATCCGTAGATACCACAAAACTGTACAATTTCTGCACACTAATATCACAGCTAAACGGCTCTAAAGAAGGTAGGTATAGGTATAAGTTAGACGTTGAAATATTAAATAAGCCAGCTTTCAACACTGACATTGTCGGAGGTGTCAAATTAAATGCGATGACATTGCGTATGAGTGATAGGTATTGGCGCGATGCAGGTTGCGCGGCGTAACCTGATTCCCACACGTGCGCGCGCGCCGCCCCGCCGCCGCCGCCGGGCAGCCTGACCCGCCACGATCTTGCCGATTTTCATAAACTAAACATGTACATAAAAAAAAAATTAGACACATAAAATTTGATTTGTTTAATTGTCACAGTTTAATTGAATTTAAAATTGGATTTAAGAGATCGGCCGCTTAGATAGTCTACCATAGTAAATGTTTAGGTTTTCTTTTTTTTCTAGCGATAAGTAACGTTTATGCAATCTATATTTTTAGAAGGTTTTAACTCGCGGGTTATAAAAACAGGATCAGTGTAAGTTAAGACTGCTTTTAACGTATGACGCGGCAATGAGCGATTAGCTTAGAAATAAGGTAAAAGATGAAGTCTAGGCTTTTTGGGCGTATTGAATTTTAAAAACGCTGTGCTGTAGCTACTGAGCAGATAGCAGGCATTCTAATATCGCGTTCGAGACATCCTTTTCCATGGATTCTGAAATGGAAATTGGTGAAATCAGTCAGTCAGGTACCTACTCACGAAAACCCAAAACAATTTTACATATATTTTTTTAAATATTTACGTATAAAAGTAAATCTTGACCTGATGAATATCTTTACATTTTAGTAGGTATTGTTTGGTTTATAAGTAAGTAATGTGTGTGTGTGTGTCAGGTGGCGGGTGCGGGTGGCGCGATGTGGCGGCGTGTGGGGCGGGCGCGGGCGCCATGAGGAAATTCGTGCGCACGCGCCCCGCGCCCAACGCGCCTCCCGCCCACACCGCGCACCACGACCAACACCACGCCCCCAAGCACCTCAACGGACATGCCAGTCAGTATCACATTATACGGGGTGGAGACCACAATACGACAATAAATGAAAACATTTGTGACACTAGTTCATAGGAGTATTTTAAACTTTTGAGCGCCACGGTCAAAACAAACGTTTCCGTGCCCTCCACGCCACGACTTTATTGGTTTTAATAAAGTCGTGGCGTGGAGGGCACGGAAATGTTTGTCTTTTATAGAAGACCGCGGCGCTCAAGAGATTAAAACTATCAAATAATTCCTAGGAACGAAATAAATTAAATAGCATTTTTTTCAAACAAACTAAATAGCACTAAAATTAATTGTACTGAAAATCGTAACTGAAAAATATTACCTGTGACTAAACTATTAGATATTTTTTATTTATTTTATATGAGACTGCATGGGAGCGTTCTTAGCTATACGACATTTAGTTTATTGTCGCATTGTCGTCTCCAGGTTGTATTTCTTTCTATCATTTTCTATCATCATCAGCCAAATAGACACATCTATCCATGCACCGGCCTTCCTTAAATGGATGCATAGGCAAAGAGAACTGGTCAAAACCCACCATGCGGGCCCAATGCAGATTGCTGGGTGTTACAGACAGGAAACGCAGCCAGGCCTATCAGCTTAACGTGCCTTTTGGTCAACCATCCCGTGACCGACCCTAGCAATAGTTGCTCAACCGCAGCTCTCGAAGGACGCAGACCGAATAAGGCGCTGAGTTTCTGCACTGTCCTCTTGTCTTTCTACACTACACTGTTTAACTGTCATAACATTCGTAATCTTTACGTTCGATTACAACGTATTAAAGACTAGCATAATACTTTGGCAATAATGTCGCCGTTTTCTATAAACAACAAAAAATAAATCCAGTGGTTCAATGAAATTTTAAGAAAATTATTTTAAAATTGTAACAGAAATATGCTACACGCGAGTAATGGAAATGATTAGTAAACAGATAGCACCGCCCCGGCGCCGGTAAATGGGCCATTCATAGCTGTTTCGCGTTCTCATGCGACATTTCGGTGCGTGACCCACTCGCGGTACATTCTCATTTACGAGTAAAACTCTTGAACAGACTGCCCTGATGAGTGAGCCAGCCGCCACGCGACGGCGGCGGCGGCCATTGTCTCCGATTGGCGGCGGAATGTTGCATTGTGATCGCCGACCGTGGCAACGTTGACGTAGGTCGCATCACTCGCATTGTTATACATTTTCACAAATATTTCTCTTTGCTCCATGAGTCCACATTACCTGTAAATAGATTAGATAGGTTATTCATATTTATTGTGTTTTACAGCTTTTGCTAATCTTCAAAAACTGACGTGCTTGTTGCTTATATCTTATATCTAAGTTAAGGATTTTTATTGCGGCTATGACTAAGCCAGTTCAAAAACTACATACCCAGTTTACACAATCGTGCTCTAAACAAACGCGAAAACTCATTAGCGCTCGGTATTGAGTCATAAACTAGATCGGTGCAGCTAACGGTGCGCCGTCGGCACGCCGCGCCGGCGCCGCAGTTCCCACGCCGGACGCCGGAACTCCCCTGCGCCGCCGCCTGTAGTTTTAGCTACGATTATTATAGCATCTATTAGGCTCCATACATACGGACTATATTGGAACTGCACACTAGCTGCAAAATTTCAGTTTGAATGCAGCCAGCGTGCAGTCGATAGAACTACAACTTAACTGCCCAGTCTCCTGGCAGTCCGCTTGGAGTCGGCATGCGGTTCTAACGACAGCACACTAGAGGCACGCTAGCTGCACTATTTGTAATGTAGATCTTTTGCAGCTGGATTGCAGTCAGCTTGTAGTTCTAACGACTGCACATTGGCTGCAGGCTAGCTGCACTATTTGTAATGTGGTTCTTTTGTAACAGAATAGCAGTCGGCTTGCAGTTTCGATGCGGATTATATCAACCGCACAAAGACTGCATCCAAACTGCTATTTTGCAACTAGCGTGCAGTTCTTATGCAGTCTGTATGTATGAAGCCTTACCGGCGGCATACTAGTGAAAGTCGGCGGCGCAGCGCGCCGGTACAGCACGAATCGTACCGCCGCCGGCGCCGGCGCCGGTGCCGGCGTGGTTGAGCAACCGCTCGCCGCCCGCCGAAACCGAAAGTTCCCAGCACCATGATTTATATGTTCTGTAATAATCCAATAATCATTACAGCCACGGCCCGCGGTCTCGCTCATTTGTTAAATTTTAACGCTTTCTTTTAACCTTCAGAGGTTAATTACGATTAGATATTTATTTATGAACCTTGATGTCACATGTTCACACTCTTATTATTATTGGTAAAATGCATACAGTTTTGCTGAAGGGCCTGAGTATAAGTACAGTAAAATGCTAGTTATTTAGTGTTTACGGTAAAGCGCACTGTTTTTAATGTAAACAATATAAACTCTAAATTGATTGATTGTTGGCATACGCGTAGAATCCTCAACGGGGGAAGGTAGAGACGCCATTTTTGGAGTGTAGATACCTTTCATGGTGAAGAGGTGAGCACTAAGAAAGTGTTTTGGAAAGGGTTGGAAATAGGAAAGGGAAACTAATATCTCTATCATATCTCTATCAGTCATTTAGGGAATGCAGTGACACACATGAACAGGCATTGAGTCGCATAACAGATCTTGAAATCAGTTTGTCTCTTGCTCAGAAGAATATTTTAGAGTTAGAACAGGAAATTAAAACTATAACAGAAGAAAAGCACTCTCAAAGTCTGTTCAGTGAGTTACAGCAGTGTGATTCTGCAATATATGATAAATCAGTTTTGGTTTGTAACAACCTTAATGATAGATCAGATATTAGTAGGAATAACTGTCAACTAAGTAGTGGGAAAAAAATTAAAAAATATATTAAGTTGAATAGATACATTAGGAAAACACAAAAGTTAATAAAAAGGCAAAATTATTATAGTGAATATTCAAAGTTGAGAAAAGAACGCAAGTCATTGTTAGAGCAATTAAATGTAATAAATAGGAATACAAGTAATAAAAATAAAGAATGTGAAATAGTTAGTAATCAATTGGGTGAAAAAATTGATAATTTAGAATTATCACTCAGAGAAATGTATAATGACTTGAGTGAGTTTTCTCGCAAGCAATTAAATTACCAAAAGCTTGCTGCAAATGATATGATTGACATGTGTAATTTTAACACAGACCGGTTTGAGTCCCTAGGCAAAAAACAGAACTGCAGCTGTTTAAATAGAAATGTTGATTTGATAACGAAAGATGCTTCTACCCAGTCTGCCCCAGAGTGTTTAACAACTTATGCGGTGGGTAAGCCTGAAGTTTCTAATATTTACAATAGTACTCGTATATTAAGCACTAATAATAGGTCATGTATGAAAGATAACTGCAGTGAAACAATAATGTATTGTGATGAAATTGGAAAGAACTTGGGCCAAATGATTCAAAATCACTTAGGAGGAAATATTATTAATTATTGCATGCCTGGGTCAACTATAGATGACATAATGAAAATAATTGTAAAAAAATCATACAGTGCCAACACCAATTTGATAATTCTAATTGGAAATAGGGGTAATGTTACCAAAAACCAATTGATGACATATTGTAATTCCCTTTGTTCTATGAATGTTAGGAAAGTGATATTGTTTACATTCCCCTACAGTAACAGTCTGTCACAGGTGGAAAATAACTTAAGATATAACTTAAATTTATCTTTAGATACAGTGGCGTTTCATAATAGCCAACAGTTGCACCTAATTGACATTAATAAATTATTGAATAATTTTTATTTGACAAAAGATAAATATTATCTGCCTTCTTCTCTTAGGAGACAAATAGCAGTATCGCTATCTTTTTATTTAAAACAACTAGCCAATAATCTGGCTAGGAAAATATCTGCTTCTATTGAGCAGTTAAATTTTGACATGTGTAATTCAACTTTGGAATCTGTTCCAAATAATAATATTATATTACATGATGCTAGTAATAATTTACTACATTTAAATTACGACTTGAGACAATAGAGGCGTCCTCTAGCGTTGAGCCGACAACAGAAAAGCCAAACTGTCTAAGAATTGTACACCAAAATATGCAAGGCTTTTCTGGCAAAGATTTAGAAATAAGCTTATTTTTGAATTCTGAAGATATTGATGTGTTATGTGTTACTGAGCATTGGTTGAAAAAGCACGAACTAATTTTAAGTTTGGATAATTATAGAGTTGTTAGCTCGCTTAGTAGGAAATTCGCTATAAGAGGGGGTTCACTTATTATTCTACACAATAGATTACAATATAAAGAGCGCAAAGATGTAGTTTCCCTCTCAATTGAACGAACCATCGAGTTGTCTTGTGTGGAACTTGATCAAATAATTATAGTATGTGCTTATAGACCCCCCAATTCGAATTACTCTGAGTTTGAGTCCACTATGGAGGAAGTCCTAAAAGTAACATGCAGGAAGAATAAAAGAGTCGCGATTTGTGGGGATTTTAACGTCGACATTTTAGATCCTAAATTGTCACAGCTCTCGAGTAGGTTCATAAACCTATTTAAATCTTTTAATTTGCTACATACTTTTAATGAACCAACACGAATCACACCCACTTCGGCAACCTGCTTAGATAATATTTTCTCCAATTGTAATGTACTTGAAAAATCGATTTTAAATTGTATTAAATCCGACCACAGTGGACAGTTGGCATCTATTGAGCACCATCATGTTCTGCCTAAACGGGAAATAATGTGTAGGCCAATAAGGAAACACTGTATTAAAAAATTCAGAACTAATGTCACAAGTAAAATTGAAACTTTACCAGAGCCAAATTTTGAGGCTAATAACTTATATAATCACTTATTTAGTATAGTCCAAGATGAATTTAGTCAAACTTTTAAACAAAAAGTGATCAAATGTAACGATAATAGAAAATTTAGTGACTGGGCCACACCCGGTATATATATAAGCAGAAGGAGGCTATACGATCTTTATGCAGAAAAAGCCACTTCCTGTGATTCAAACTTCATTGAATTTGTCAAGAAGTATTCACAAACATTCAAGGAAGTTTGTATCCTAGCAAAGTCCAAGTATTTCTCGAATCAGATTAAATCAGCTGACAATAAAATTAAGGCTACTTGGAATATTATTAACAAAGAAACAGGCAAAACAAAATCCAGTATAAATTCCTTCTGTTTAAAAATTGGTGATCAAACTTTTAAATCTGACGATGAGGTCGCTGGAGTCTTTGAAAATTTTTTTGCTCGTATACCAATAGAAACTACCAGTACTCTTAGTGCTTGTTCCAACATCGCTGTCTCGCTTTTAGAGTCAGGTGTTGATAAATGCAAGGAAACCTTCTCTTTTAAATATATAAGTAGTGAAGATATAATTAAAGCATTCAAATCAATTAACGTCAAAAAAACAGAAGATCTCTGGGGCATATCAACAAGCATCATTAAATCAATAATTGATATACTAGCCCCTTACTTGGCTTTCATTTTTAACAAATGTATTGATGAAGGGGTATTCCCTGACTTAATGAAAAATAGTAAATTGATTCCTCTTTTTAAATCTGGTAATAAAACTGACCCAGCTAACTTTAGGCCAATATCTATACTGCCAGCACTTAGTAAAATATTTGAAAAAATTATATATTTTCAATTATTAAATTACTTCACATCAAATAATATACTCCATAAAAATCAGTTTGGATTTTCCAAAGGTAAAAGTACTACTGATGCTGGAATTTCTCTTCTCAAACATATCCTTGATGCTTGGGAGGGAAAGCAAGATGTGATTGGTATTTTTTGTGACCTTTCTAAGGCATTCGATTGCGTTGATCACCAAACACTATTAAAGAAGCTAGAACATTATGGTGTCTCTGCTAAATCAGTTAGCCTTATGAAATCTTATTTGTACAATAGAACCCAGAAAGTAGTGATTAATAGAACTGAATCTACTGGAGCCCCCATCAATATGGGCGTGCCACAGGGATCAATATTGGGCCCTTTGCTCTTTTTAGTTTATATAAATGACCTCCCTAACTACGCGAATAGTTTATGTGAGACAGTGCTATTTGCGGATGATACTTCTTTAGTTTTCAAAGTCAACAGAGGTAAAAACTGTTCTGACGAAGTAAATAGCGCTCTCTCTAAAGTTTCATACTGGTTTAATAGTAATAATTTAGCACTCAACCCCAAAAAAACTAAATGTGTTAAATTTTCATTACCGAATGTTGAGCACGTCGAATTTAATATTAATCTGAATGACGTTGAAGTTGAGTTTACGGAGAGTACAAAATTTCTAGGTATTACACTAGATTCACGACTGCAATGGGACCCTCATATTGAAGCCTTGTCAAGTAGACTTAGTTCTGCGGCCTTCGCTGTTAAGAAAATAAGGCTTTTAACTGATATTGAAACGGCAAGGTTGGTATATTTTAGTTATTTTCACAGTGTAATGTCTTATGGGCTACTATTGTGGGGCTCGGCTGCCAATATTCAAAATATTTTTATACTTCAAAAAAGAGCTGTTCGTGCCATATATAATCTTCGGCGGAGAGATTCCCTGAGAGAATTGTTTAAAGAAATAAATATACTAACTTTGGCTGGCCAATACATATATGAAAATTTAGTATATGTAAGGAAACACTATGTTTCATTTGCTAAGAACAGCGATAATCACCATATTAATACAAGGAATAAAGATAAACTTGCCGTTCCAAGATTTAGGCTTGCAAAAACTAGAGGTTCATTTATGGGGAAACGCATAACCTTGTTTAATAAAGTTCCACAACAAGTAATTGATCTACCTTTGCATGAATTTAAAAATCATGTCAAAAAGACGCTCATGGGTAAAGGTTATTACAAAGTAGATGATTATTTGAAAGACCAAAATGCGTGGATATGATGTAACACAATAACTTGCTAGTAAGTACTTTGTTGTTAAAAACCTGTTATATGTATTGTAACGATATATTTAAGTTTGTAAATATCGTTGCTTATTTTTGTTAAAGCTGATAAGTTTCTTGCGCCTGTTCTTCTTGTCAGTTAAAAAAGTCTGGAACGGGTGGTAGAAAAATATAGACGATTCAAAAGCGCTTAATTACTAAGTTTATTTGAATAAAGCATTTTTTTACTTTTACTTTTACTTTACTCTCGACCCAATTCTGAACACGAACGGGAACGCCTCCTACCAGCATTTTAATGATGCTAAAGATTTTCCAAAATGTCCACGTCATAAGCTAGTCTTAACTAAATTTTAACCGCCTAGTGGTTCGCCCAGGGTTCCCGGTTATGGTTCCGCGGAGGGGGGTACATTTGTACTCGTTTTGGTTGGTGGTAGGGCTTATTACAAGTCCGCCTGGCTAGCTACCGCTATCAAACCTAAGTCTGACGCCATAACAACCATTTAAAAAAAAATTGTGTTCCGGCAGTTAGAGGTAAGATAGCAGAGGTGAAGGCCAAGCACTACTTGTGGATAAAAAAAACATCCAGCCAGCTTAGTTTATGCCTAGTTTATGCAAAAGCTCACAGGAGTCGTCCTCGGCCAGTGGGTAGGGGATACTAAGTACTCATGACAGAGCTCGTCTCGGGTGAAAACACTTTGATGTTATTCGTAAGTGCACTCCCGCGTTTATGAATCACCTTTAATTAGTGATTGCACACGAACTGGTTGAAAACATTGCAACTCTGCACGCCGCCGCGTTGAACGGTACTTAAAATTATGGCTACGATTATAAGATTTATTACTATTATTGTTTTCGCCACTCATAAAATAATAAGTCTGAACGTTTAGTATGAAGGTATTATACGTGCTGAATGAGTTGCTGACGAGAGAACAGAATTAATACCTAGTGAATAGTGTAATAAATAAATTTTGCCATTATAACCGCCACGACAATGGCCACTTTCTCACAGCACGACGACGAAGATCTCGACAAGTATAGTTTTCTTACCAGTAACGATATTTCGTCAGTCGCTAACTCACAAATATTATACCTATTCAAGAAGTGCTGTCGAACGACCAATCTAGATCGGTGTAAATAAATCTTTAATTAGCAATACTACCTTTCTCTTAATTCTAACGGTGTGATAGTCATTTTAATGTTTTGAATGATGCACAAAATTACCATGACACGTAAAGTAAAAAAAAAAACATAACGGCAACTTGAAAACCTCCTCCTTTTTTGAAGTTGGTTAAAAAGGGCCGTCACTATTAGTAATCTGTCGTTGTGAAGTGTGCTAGCAGCGGCCGCGCGCGCATTCCTCGGCGTCGCGGGTACCGTTCCCGGCCCGGGCGCGCGCCGTCCTAATCGTAACTTCTAATATAATAAGCCGTCTTCCTATGCAGCACACGCCCTACAACTAATGCGCCGCTCGACTGTACCGTTCATCCTAGGAATATAACGTGATGTGTTGTGATTAAAGCACGAGATTGTCTGCAAGTAGTGGTCGCCGGTAATTAAGCGATGAGCGGAGCGTGGCGGCGCGGAAGTGGTCGCCACCAGCAATCTGTTGGCTCAGCGAAGCGCGCGCGCACCGCCAGCGCCGCGTACATGCACGTGCCTGCCGACTCTACGCGCATACGATGGTACCGACATAGAGTTCATATTTTATAAACATTTATTACCCTACGTTATGACGCACGATGTCTCACCGCCTATAATACGAGTAAGTCTATAATATTGTCAATGATCATGATCATGGTGGATAATTCAAAAAAGGCGAGTGACCGGCGGCGCGGGGCGGAGGCGGTGCATCCACAATTAGAGCTCATGCAATTGTAGGCAGGTGATGGGTAATTAGTTTTGCTAGTCCGCTTGTTCCACGTGACGTCGTCGTCGGGGCAAATCAAGCCGACACTTGCCGACGACAGCACGTATGCAATGCTATCAATTCAACTCATCTAAAAAAAACGATTCGTGCCAATCTAAGGGCTATCTTAAGTTTAACTTGCCGAGGGTCGATACTTAAACATGTTTATACACGTGTTCTTACCGTGTGTTATTGCACCATCGTCGCCATAGCATGTTTAAGAGGACTTTACCGCGGTTGGTAAAACAAAAACGTATGAGGCTTGTATAGTCAAAACAATAGATTTGACGTAAAGAGAACGGTGTCAAGTACACGGGCAAGATGGCGCGCGGCGGGTCACGGCTGCGGCGGCGCGGGCGCAGGCTCCACTAGTGCGGATTCTGTTATCGGTTATCATCGCGATTAATCGCCGCACCGGAGTGAGTGCGCGGGATCGCACGTCGACGCGTGACCTTGTTCCAAAACAAAAAGCATTGCTACTCTTCTTAAGCACTGAGCGTACCTTCGTTTGCACCTGAGGGCTGATTTTATAACACTATTGCAATCAACTTCTGATTGAAACTGACAGAAATCACAGTTACATTGCTGCTTTAAGTATCATAGTTGTCACATTGATTCTTACTAAAGCAGCAATGTAACTGCGATTTCTGCCAGTTTCAATCAAAAGTTGTTAGCAACAGAGTTACGTAATCAGCTCCCAGGTGAAAAGCCCCCGTTGCTGTTCATTGAATTTTAATTTAATTCAACAATTGATATCACTCTTGAAATGTAGCCTTGAAATGTTACATTTCAGGACAAAAAGACGATACTGAGCTGACTGAGTTGATTTATTTTCTTGAAAATTACTACCCATCGTCGGTTTTTTAAGCCCTAACATACCTACCTCACGCACGATGTCATCACCGTTCACATGCATTACTCTTTTTGTCGAGAACTCATAAGGCTGACAATGGCTTCGCATCTTTAATATGCATAATTCAAGGTATGAAAGCATAAAAACAGACGCCTAATTATGATTAGCACGTACGTTGTCGTGGAGTCACGCAACCGCTGACGTGTCAAGGATGTCGCTACGAGCAGGAATATTAAGCGTACCGTTTACTTATAACCAGCCATTCGGGATCACTTCCTAGCGAGGGCGGCGCCGGCGCGGCGATGCCCACGCGCGGTTGCTGTTGCGACAAGCGGACGAGCCACAAGCGACACAAGGCTTGTCTAAACAAAAAGAGGAGGAGACGAGCACAATGCGAACTAATGTTGCAACAAATGGACAGACGCGGCCTTAGAACTTTCCAATTAGAAACGAACCAGATTTACACCCACATGAAATTCTTTTAATCTAGAACAAACATAAGAACAGATCATATTAGATTCTAGAATATTACCATTACTTGAAAAACTTAAATATAACTTCTGAAATCTGAAAAAAATGGGAATGTAAAACTTATGTAAAACGATTTAGATGACTGTTGGCGTGAAAACACCTGTTGATTGCGTAAGTCAACTTCAATGACACGATCGCAATTCAATTTTCAATCGCCCTTAATCGCGTAATTTCGTTTGACATTCGCTTCAATTTGACTTGCTGTTTGCAGATGGCGGGGGCGGGGGCGGGGGCGGGCTGCGCCGCGACGAGCACCTTTCCACTCTTTCCAGGTAACTCCGTTACACCATCATCTAGTGCTGAACTAAAACCTTGAAACAGTTCTGTTATTGAATCCCACAAAGAGCACATCTTTAAGTAGAACGAGTCAACTCTGCCAAAATTTTATCGGTGTTCATCATTGAATAGAGCAGTATTTCCTTCATGTTATAATAATAATATCATTATAATCGCATAATTTCTAAGTATAAAAATTTCTAACTAAGGTTTATCATGTGGATAATGTGAATGTTCAGCAGGTACTGGAGCGGGTCGGAGGGCTCGCGGGGGGCCGAGGCGGGGGCGGGGGCGGGGGGTGGCGGTGGCGGGAGCGGGGCGGTGCTGTGGGAGGACCCGGAGTTCCCGCCGGCGCGCGCGCTGCCCGACCAGCGCCGGCACCAGCCCGTGCTGTGGTTGAGGCCCTATGTGAGTTGTCCTCACTATGACTACTGGAGCGAACGGATTGCGGGGCGTGGGGGCGGGGGAGGGGCGGTGCTGTGGCTGAGGTCCTATGGGAGTTTTGTTGTGCTAACTATGACTACTGGAGCGTGTCGGAAGGATCGTGTGGTGCGGGGGCGGAGGCGGGGCGGTGCTGTGGCTGAAGCCCTATGTGAGTTGTGCTATTTATGACTATACATTTGAATGAATGAATCTAAGTTACAAGAATCCATTCCATTGTGTAGTGATGTTGTGTTTACTTAGATTGTAATTAATTTTTAATGCTGAAATTTAGCTAGAGATCGACCGATCCACGATCACAACTTATTAGAAATAGAGCATTCGCGCGGTGTGGCCGACGCGCGCTGGGCGCCGCACGCGTGTACTGTACGCACGTACAAAGCGATTAATTGAACGATGTCCAACAGAAAAGTGACCAACTTTAGAGCGCAAACAAGTTGCCGCGCATCTCAGTATAATATTGTCAATTTAATCGCATCGTATGGGTCGGCGTCGCTGGCGGTGGCGAGCGTCCTCGGCGCCGGCGCCGCACCTGTGCAAACTCAAACCTCTGGCCTACTTATATTGTTTTACTTTTATAACCTATGTCGCAACTCGAGACATGTATTTTTGTAAAATTATTTACTTGAAACGTAGTTTACGTACCTACTTATGTAATTCATTTTCGTAGCATTTTATTTGTAATATTTTCGCACGCGTCTAAAAATACAATTCTTATAGAAAATGTTTATAATAAATTATGCAATTTATATGTCTCTAAACTAAAGCATCTTTGAGTACCTAATATTTTTGTTAGTTTTCCCATGATGGACAATTGTCGGTTTAGTCTAGGAATGACTGATTCGCAGAATGACTACGTAGTCTATTATTGGCCGATTCGTGGAATGTACAATTCTATAATTGACTGATTCTATTAATGACCGATTCTACAAATGACTGTTTCTATAAAAGACCGATTCTACAACTGACTGATTCTACAAATGACTGATTTTAGAGTTTATGAACAATAGAGATATGATAAGGAATTTGGTAAATAAAATGCAATGTAAGGAATAACGAATCATTTATTTCAAACATTTTTTTCACCATAATCAATGACGCTAACCTGCTACCAATTTTTATAAAGAAAAAATAGTTCTTGTATTACAATATCTCATACTACATTTTGTAGCGCAAAATCAAAGATGTATTCAGATTTGGTCAAAAAATAAAAAAACAAAAAAATCACTTAGGAATACGTAGTTCCACAAAAAAATCGCCGAAAGCGTGATATTGTATTTGACAAAAAATACAAAAAAGTATTAAGAGCAATTCAAAACGGTTAAATATCAGTAAGTCTTTTTTTTTAAAATTACCTATATTCAACTACGTATTCCTAAGTGATTTTTTTGCTTATTTCTTATAAGTTGTCGTGGAAAGAAATACTAAGAATGTCAGATGTCAGCATGTGACGTTATTTTTTTTGTTGTCTGTTAAAAATGTGTCGGGAAAAAATTTTGTTGTACCTATAAACAAAAAAAAATGTTAGGCTGTATGTCTTGAGGTCCTTTTCTCGATGCCCGGAAAACTTATTTAAATGTCCCGGTATAGAGATAGGTTTTGTATCAAATACCAGCGGCCCATTTTCAGGCCGCCACGAGACGATTAGTCTTGCATATTGTATGTGGACACTTAGCCCGCGGGCGCTCGCGCTCGCGTGCCGCCGTTTTTGCGTTTCTTGGAGCTCCGAGCTCGTCACGTACCCCCCGGCAAATTACTCAAACAACCTAGTCTCCGTATCATATGTATATTTGCTAAGTTTAATGTTTAACTCATTTACATAAACGCTAATTTCTTCATTGTTCTTACGACAGACGAGTCCGCGTCACAATAAGCATTTGGTTAGATTATACTAGTTACAGTAGCAGCTGTAGGTGCGCTCGCGTCAATCAATCACTGCGTTATTATTGTCGGCCAACGGGACCGCCCGCCCCCCTCCTGTGGCCCCCCCTCGCAGCCGCCCGGAACCTGATAGACATCGGTTTTAACTGCAATCTACTCTATTATTAATCCCGTTGATTCGCGATTGAAGTGCCTTGTAAGAAACACTGAAAATGTAAAAAAAGCGATTGAGAATACAATGAAGATATTGAAATAGATTACGTATATGTTTAAAATAATTTAGACTAATAATCATACTTCTACATCACGGGCTATTATCTTGTCGGACGTTAATTTGATCGCTCAGCTCGCGCCGCGCCGCGCCGTCACGTACATACCTAATATGTAATAACCGTCAATAGCTGCCGCAAGCCGGCCCGCCCGCCGCCGCACTCATTACCAGTTCATTCACCGACCACCGTCCATCTACACTAAATGTTCAACAAATTGGCTTTATTGCATATTTATAGCGATCACATTTTTTGTACAAATTGACTGCTACTACAAGAACGAAGCCAAATTTTGAACTTAGTTACGCCGCGCCCTACAAAAGACATCAACGCGCCGCGACACTGGTCGCGCGCCTAATGTCCTGTCTCTCGCCACGACACTGGTCGCCTAATGTCCTATCTCTCGCCACGACACTGGTCGCCTAATGTCCTATCTCTCGCCACGACACTGGTCGCCTAATGTCCTATCTCTCGCCACGACACTGGTCGCCTAATGTCCTATCTCTCGCCACGACACTGGTCACCTAATGTCCTATCTCTCGCCACGACACTGGTCGCCTAATGTCCTATCTCTCGCCGCCACGCGCTTGATTGGTTTCCCGTTCTTTCTCAGATAAAAAGTATCCTCGTTAATTTCATAATGATCTTATATGTTAAAAACATTACCTACGTATTGATTTGAAGGTTTAGCATCGAACAACAACCGCACATATAAGACTTTATTTTATAAAATATACGATGGTATTTTTGTATGTAAGTACGAGTATATGTTAGTGCCGGCGTTTAGAACCCTCAAAATTACGTAATATGGGTTGCCACACCATGCACCGACCGACGACAGGCGGTCCGCTTAGAATATCAATCGCGGTCGAATTACGATTAGTCAACGCTTTTGGCGCCGTTTGTGAACTTAACGAAGGTAAGATTTAACTGTCACACTGTAGAGCAATAGTAAAAAACGTTACCTTAGTTACTCGATCATAAAAGAAATGTGAAGTGGCCACGATATAGTTCTCTTGCGTATTTTACTACTTACACTATGCTCATAACAATAGCATACAAAGAGAAATCTCAAGCGTTTTATTCATTACGATTCTTTGATTCCCTTTGTTTACGATATGAGGTCAGTAAAATTATGAATAATTCCCGGTTTCTGAGGTACTTATCGGTGGTTTATCGGAGGTTTAACTTTATCCACATTGTCTGGTTTACAGTTAATTATACTACTTTAAACCAGATAATGTGTGGACCCCTCTGATAAAGTACCTCAGAAACCGGAGGTTAGCAAAGCTGTATATTCAATAGTACTTAGAAACGATTATTACCCATAGATATTGATGGACGAATTATTAATAGATGTTGAGATTTATTTTTAATACAGTAGGTATTATGATGACTCCAGCTGGTGGTAGGTCGTCATGCGTGACTAGGCCTGCCATCACCTAAATTACGGAACCCGGACGAAATTTTTCCCTTAACACAAATATTATCCGGGTTTTACCCGGACACTATATAAGAACCCCGCCCGGACGCTCCGCGGACGCCCTACAAACTAGGACAAATCCGGGAAACCCGGACGGATGGCAGCCCTATGCGTGACCCGTCGTCGTCTGAGCGTGCGTGGTGTGTGCAGATCTGAATTCGCCGACACCGGGTACAGTGGCGGCGCGCGGCGGCTCAGCGAGCTTGTAGCCTTCGTGATACGTATAGTATTATTATCTGTGGTGATACACACCCGATTACCAACGATACGATACAAGTATGTTCGGAAATCTACGCACCACTTAATGGCAACACCAGAAAGCAGTGAACAGCATTTAAACGAGCCATTAGCCGTTTCCGGGACTCGCTCTCTACTCGTTTCAATATTTGAGCAGAAAGCGCGCAAGTATTTGCAAGAAATTGCCGTCCTGGCGATGGCGTGTCGTCACCCGCTTACACCGAAAGCTGCACGCTTGGAGAGCTATTGTTTATTTATCTGTGGCCCAGTTTGAGAGGCCTTTGCCGGCGCCGGCGCATCGCATCGATGACGCGCTCCGCTTTTGGGATTCGTGTGCTTTCCGGGTACAGCGGCACCCGAAAACTTGCGATTTCAGTGACGTCTATTTTCCCCAATAACCTTTGTACACTTTTTGTAGATTTAATTTTGCGTACCGGTAGTTGCTTGTGCTGTGACGTCTCGACGCGACCCGGGCGCTAACTGCGCTTAGAGAAAGCCACTTATGGCGGAACATTTGAATATAATAAACATAAACGGCAGCCACCAACGAGGGCCGGTCGTGCGCAACCGGCGCGGCCGCTCGGGTAATGGAGCCACTACACGCCGATATCTAATCACTTTTACGAGCTTCCATCATAGTAATTTGTAGAAACCGATGATGTATAGCAAAACTATGACGGTTTCATTTTTAAACATTTTTGTTTTGTGATTTACCGTAATGTATAGGTATCGCATAGGACACATGCATCGTAGACTACTTTGCCTGCGGTTATGTTCTACGATTGTGTGCCAGAATGACAGATGAGTTTGAAACGCCAAGGACGGTCGCGTTAAGGTGCTCGAACATAAATTATGTGTTAAAAGAAATAAAATTGTCGAAGATAATTTACTTGTAGTTTGTTAGCCATCACGAGTTAATTATTGAAATATAGAAAGTCACATAATAATTAAAGAGTGAAGACACAAATAGAATACCAAATACCAAGACGAAAAGCAAGTGAAATGTCAACGCGAAATTAGATTTCTAATTCTTCGCATTCGTTCTATTGTTAGAACTACTTTTAAACTTAATACTAAATAATATACTAAAAAAAAATACCACTCACACCAGATCATGTCAGAGCATTGGACCGGATATCCAAAGGTCACGAGTTCGATTACCGTCCGAGAACATGATCTTGTGCGAGTCGTATTTTTCTAGTATATTATTTAGTATTACATAAAAATAGCATTGTGAATGCTAAAATCTCAAATTTAAAATACTTTTAAACTTTTTTATTATTTACTACAGGAATATTCGTAGAAATAATTGTATTTAAATTCTATAATATTCTATAGATACCACACATAATTAATAGATACTACCTATGTTCATAATTTATCAATAGAAATAAGGAGTGTAAAACAATTACTTTCCTCTATGGTGTAAAAATTACATAGAATCAAACGTGATGTTCACAGGACTTGTGCTCGCGGCCCACGTTCCGCGGGCTGGACGACGGCGGCGCGCGCGCCGACGACACCGGCGACCAGCTCGCCGCCAGGTTACTATACTGCTATTCTCATTAACTCTCCATTTGTCCATCAGACGTAACATTTTGATTTTGAAAACGCCCTTCCGCTTTACCACTTAGCTAAAAATCGCTCGCACGCCGCACACTAACATACGTTTAGTTCGTGCAACAGCGATGCGCGCGCACACTTGCACCGATCGTACATAAATCAATTACGATAGGTAAAGCACTTGCCTCAACATTGTTTATGGGATTATACCTAAGTGTTTCGTCGCTCATGGAAACACAGCGTGTCCGATATTGTGTATAACCGAATTCATTACATACTTTATCTTCGATGTCGGTGTCGGAGTACGAGTAGTTAAGGCCTTGGTCTCCTATTTTATGCTATACGTGACGCCTGACGTCAACGTAAACATTCCTATACATTTCATGCGCCGACGTCAGTATTTGAAAGAGACCACAGCAGGAAATTTCTATAGTAAGCTGACGCTATCAGCGGCCGACGGCATAAATAGGAGACCAAAGCCTAACTCATAAGTGACATTGTAAAGCGTGAGTGTCGTCGTGGTGTTCCTGTCAGGTGGAGCGTGGAGGTGGGCGGGGCGGGGTGCGCGGGGCTGTGCTGCGCGGCGGCCGCGCTGGCGCCCACGCCGCGGCTGCTCGACCGCGTCGCGCCGCCCCAGTCCTTCACGCGGCGCTACAGCGGAGCCTTCACGTATGTACACCTACGCCTTAAGGTGCCTTCAAATTAGTGGCGTGAAGAGGCGCTGAAGTTGTGCGGCTGATGTTAAGTGAAGGCACCTTTCTGCACACATTTTGTACCCACCACTGAAAAGTGCATGCGAGTGAATACAACGTCACTGGTAAAGCTGCTTTGCTCACTAATATTTATTGGTTACTTTTATTAAAATCAAGGACTGTCGAAAACTAATATTGTTTATGTTTTATGAAAAAGCATAGCGAGAAAGTAGAAGAACAATCATGTAAATTTTCACTTTTCATATCATATACATTACCAAGCGGTATTATTGAATGACAAAACATCATAATAAAGACACTCTGAAAACGCGAAGAAGTTTAAATTGTACAAAATGCTTTTGGTTAGAAAGAATCTGTGTCAAGCAGAACACGGTCGGTCGGTCGACAACTTCATTTCGTTGGAACAATGGCGGCATTAGGGTCAGCAATATAATAACATTGGTTTTATCGTGTGCTCGTCTCATTCAATTAGATATTGTTCGCGGGTTCCCCCGCCCGGCCGCGGCGGCTGCTTTACGACCGCACTCCATTGAGATGCATATCGGCCGCGGTAAACTTGACCGTGTTTTATCTGTGCTGCTGACTAATAAAGTAGTGTGTTTTAAGTATTTAGCTTTTTTGGTTGTTACATCTGCCTTAACTAATTATGTCATCTTTCTATCATTTTACAAGTTTAAAAATTCATCAAAACTGGTCCAGCGATTCAGAAGTAAAAAAGTAACACTACAATGCGATTAATTTAACAATGTACAACAACACCGGCAACTTCACTCGAGAATGTATGATGTGCACAGAGTACTTATATAAGTATATCTAAGCGCAACACAAGCGCTCTAAGGTTGTTATTGTTCATTCTCAAATAAATCACATTGTACTTAGGTACAGAATACAGACTGATCCTTATCCATCCACAACTTCTATCATCTATTTAGAAAATCTGTGCCCCAACAATAGGGAAATGAAACGGGTTGATGATGATGATGGGATCATCTCAGGAGTATTGTAATTGAGCGAGCGAGCGCGAAGCGTCTCCGTTTCAGCTTGGACAAAAATGCTTTCGTATGTCTGTCCCACTGTCCGGCTTTCCGGCTGTCCGTCTATTCTCCTCTACAAGTCGCATTTCTCAACCGAATCTCATGTAATTTTCTGAGCAGGTTCTATATTATATAGATTTTTTTGTATATTCAGTTTTTCTATTTTGTTTTCAAAATGGCGGAGATATGGGGAAAATCATATTTCAGGCATGTCGAAAAATGTTCAAAAATGTTACAAACGTTAAGTCCACATACAGCTCTACAGAGCCACTAGTGTTATGTGTGAGTAATTTGTAGTGTTATGTTCCGACAGTTTCAATTTCTGGGTGTTCGGGGAGTGGCGCGAGGTGGCGGTGGACGACCGGCTGCCGACGCGCGGCGGGCGCGCGCTCTACAGTCGCGGCGCGCTGCCCGCGGACTTCACGCTGCCGTTGCTCGAGAAGGCCTACGCCAAGTGAGACATCCACTCACCTGACACACACACCGACGCTACACTTTACTGATCTTCGTCATAATGAATATTGTTCACAAAAGGTCAGGTCATCGGATCAGAATGGTGGTAGCTAGGCAGGTGAATCTAAAACAAATCTAGCCACCAATAAAACCGAGTAAAATCAAACCCAGAATTCCTGTCTAAAATCGGTTAAAGCCCCAAGTTAACATAGTTTAGGGGTTTCGCACACGTATACACGTAGATATAGTACAAGAAGTGAGTAAGTGTGATGCAGTAGTGTGTTGTGCACTGCGCATGCGCAGGCTGTACGGGTCGTACGCGGGCATGTGCGCGGGCTCGAGCGCGGCGCGCGCGCTGCAGGACCTGTCGGGCGGCGTGGTGCAGAGCTTCCCGCTGGCGCTGCAGCCGCCGCCGCTCACGTTCCAGGTGCTCAACTCCGCGGTGCCGCGCTCCACGCTCATCGTCGCCACCGCGCCCCATAACAAGGTACCGCTCCACCACCTGCCACTTTATGCGGGAAAATATAACCACATATAAAAACTTGAAACTATTTTGATTAATAACGTTTGTACTTTTCATGGGTTTTTTTAGTATTTGACTGTTTTACATTTTTTTTATGTTTATTCGTGTAGCGAAATGTTTTGTTAAATAGAAACGTTGTCCGTTTCCTGATAAAACATTTCGCTACACATTCGCTCACAGCCTACATACCGAGCTAATTTTGCTATTTACCAACAACCATGTAAATAGTCGTTAACAACCTTTAACTGACATAGTTGTTAACTATGTCAGTTAAAGGTTAAGGTCGCGTCGCGTTCGTCGGGAAGCTGATTATTGTGAAACCTGCGTTGAAACCCAAAAACTGTTGTACCGCAGGATAAGGCTCCATACGGGCAGCGGTTGCCGAACGGGCTGCTGGCGGGGCAGCCCTACTGTGTGACTGGTCTGGCGCGCGTGCGGGCGGACGGCGGGGGCGGGGGCGGGGGCGGGGAGGCGCTGGTGCTGGTGCGCGCGGTGTCGGGGCGCGGCGCGGGCGCGGGCGCGTGGGCCCCGCACGGCCCGCACTGGCGCGCCCTGCCCGCCCACGACAGGGACCTGCTCGCCGCGCGCACCACGCACAAAGGGGACTTCTGGTCAGTTGCTTCATTATAAAGTCTTGTTTTAGACCATTGCAGATATCTGTTTTCATAGCTCAACTATAAAAGAAACTAATAATGGTTACTCTCAGCGGTTGCGACAAGTCAATCGTGGGGGTACGCGGGAGATACGGTAAACGGCCCTCTTACCGTAGCCGCCTGCGGGGCGTCCCTCAACGTTACTTTGCATCGAAGGACATGCGCTGCATTGCGCGGTCGCGACGACGAGCTGAGAGGCCGACGCGTCGACAGCGCGCAGTGGTTGCCGCGAGCGCTCGACGCGTCGTCATCGCGCGCGCTCTTCTGAGAGTAGCCACTATTAGATTGTACTATACTACTCTGCCTGACGCCACACCCTCAAACTCTAAAGTCAGTCTAGTCTAGACTGTTACAAGCATTTGTGAATGTCAAAGAAGCTACGCCATCGGTTCACCCCCACACTGTATAGTCACTATAAAATACCGGCCACGATCTTGAGCGCTTTATGAATAAATGAATCATCTTGCACATCGTTCATTTCAGAATTAAAAAAAAAATATCTTAAAACTCTTACGAAGAGCTCTCGTGCTACATGTAGCCGATCACGTAATGGGGTGGAATATTTAACATAATCCCCTTCTAGTTACTAAAAAAACTAATTGTGGGTGGCTGACCCAATTCTTGGTTAGGGCGGATGGAAACACCCCCAAAAATGTTCGTAAGTTATTTCATCTCTTATATAAAAATGAAGGGTGACTGACATATCAACGCTTATCCCAAACCACTGAACCTAGGTACTTTATGTACCTACATAGATACTTTATATAGTGTAGGCATCCACTAAGAAAGGATATTTGAAAATTCTACCCCTACTATAACAACTACTTCTTAAAACAAATAAGCAAACACGTGTTTTGTGGTTTTCCAAAACTCGACAGTGGATAAATGGATAAATGAACAGAAAAAATACATTATGGATGCCGATATTAAGGTTTTATGGGATGTGGATTGCGAAAATGGCATTTATTTTAAAATCCAACTCTGAAAGTCCAACACGCTAAGGGGGAGAAATGAGGGTTCAAGTTTTGTATCGAACCATTACACGGGAACAAGAACTAAAACGAGGACGGGAACTGGGTGGTAACGGGAACGGGTTATCCTGCTAATATAAAAGAAGTTTAGATGTTTGGATGTTTGTTACCCAATGATGCAAAACGGCTCAACGGATTCAGTTTGGCACACAGATAGTTTTAGTTTTTATCCCGGTCAAAGGTTCCCTAGAGATTTTTCGAATGTTCACGCGGACAAATTCGCGGGCGAAAGCTAGTAATCTATAAAAACCGCTGCTCATCCTTATCCATTACAATCACAAGTCACGAAATTATACTGGTCTATTTGATGGCATCTGTTACGTACGCATACGTGCTATGTGTAGTATCGTAAGTTCATTGATGCGAGCGGGTCGCGCCCGTGGCCCGGTTCCCACGCCGCGCCTCATTTCACGCGCGTACTATGATCCACACTTGTCTAGCTGTATTGCTCTCATCATCGACAAAACCAGTAAAACCACTTCCTTTACATTATCTTACGAAATTGGACACATCCGATACATAACCATAATTAAGAAATTAATTGATTACTATAGAATTAAATTAAATCAAGCGTTAGATGGACCGAGCCAGATGTTCTGAATATAGTAAAATATTTTTGCATCATGTCAAAATACGGCAGTGCTGGTTTATATAATCTAAAAGAGAATGACCACTAATGATACCACCTATTGAGGTCCTGTGTCTCAACAAAATAAAATCCAATAATATTGTATTCTTTTTTCATTCCTTACGATATAGGTATTTGAAACTATTTTTCGTTTTCTGAGATTGAAGACAGTTTTATTGAGTAGCTAATTGATTTGGCTTATCTCAGTCAACATCCACCATAGTACCTAACCTCAAAACACTACAGAAAAGTAATATAAAAATAATACCAGGAAAAGAAAAGTAAAAATAATTACTGATTATAGCTAAAGGCCTTTCCAGCCACTAATTTCATTTTCCTTTATAGATCTTTCTTATTTATTTAGCATCATTTAGGATGGCAAATCTTTTTTTGGTTCTTAATTACTTATTCGAAAGCGGACTGACAAGTAACTGCAGTAACCGGTGACTAAATACTTACATACTTATTCCAAACTTGTAGAAAAATCAAACCAAAACAATTTAAAGCACGGAAAAATTAAATGAGAATATTATTATAGGATGTCTTTCTCGGAATTTGCGCGTGAGTTCAGCTCACTGGAGCTGGTGCACATCGGGCCTGACGACTGGTTGCAGGAAGCGGCCTTGCGCGCGCGCCGCCCCTGGCGCGCCGTGCTCGCGCGCCGTCGCTGGACGCCCGGCTACAACGCCGGCGGTCCGCCCGCCTGCATAGGTACGTCACTACATGTGCTCGCGCGCCGTCGCTGGACGCCCGGCTACAACGCCGGCGGTCCGCCCGCCTGCATAGGTACGTCACTACATGTGCTCGCGCGCCGTCGCTGGACGCCCGGCTACAACGCCGGCGGTCCGCCCGCCTGCATAGGTACGTCACTACATGTGCTCGCGCGCCGTCGCTGGACGCCCGGCTACAACGCCGGCGGTCCGCCCGCCTGCATAGGTACGTCACTACATGTGCTCGCGCGCCGTCGCTGGACGCCCGGCTACAACGCCGGCGGTCCGCCCGCCTGCATAGGTACGTCACTACATGTGCTCGCGCGCCGTCGCTGGACGCCCGGCTACAACGCGGGCGGCCCGCCCGCCTGCATAGGTACGTCACTACATGTGCTCGCGCGCCGTCGCTGGACGCCCGGCTACAACGCCGGCGGTCCGCCCGCCTGCATAGGTACGTCACTACATGTGCTCGCGCGCCGTCGCTGGACGCCCGGCTACAACGCCGGCAGTCCGCCCGCCTGCATAGGTACGTCACTACATGTGCTCGCGCGCCGTCGCTGGACGCCCGGCTACAACGCGGGCGGCCCGCCCGCCTGCATAGGTACGTCACTACATGTGCTCGCGCGCCGTCGCTGGACGCCCGGCTACAACGCCGGCGGTCCGCCCGCCTGCATAGGTACGTCACTACATGTGCTCGCGCGCCGTCGCTGGACGCCCGGCTACAACGCCGGCGGTCCGCCCGCCTGCATAGGTACGTCACTACATGTGCTCGCGCGCCGTCGCTGGACGCCCGGCTACAACGCCGGCGGCCCGCCCGCCTGCATAGGTACGTCACTGCATGTGCTCGCGCGCCGTCGCTGGACGCCCGGCTATTATATATAGCCGGTATTAGTACTTATAGTTGAATTTGGAAAGAATAGTAATAGTAATTTCGCCACGTTTAAAAAGTAGGCTCCTATTTCCGTTCTCATAACTCAACCAGTAATGACGTGGTGTTCCATTAGAGACGACGAGCACGAACCCGCAGTTCCACGTGCAGGTGTGCGGCGAGACCACGCGCAAGTGCCACGTGGTGGTGTCGGTGACGCAGCAGTACTCGCCGGGCGGGGGCGGGGGCGGGGGCGGGGGCGCGCGCGGGGGCGGGGGCGCGCGCGGGGGGCGGCTGCAGGCGGTCGGGTTCGCCGTGTACGAGCTGCCGCCCGGCGCCGCGCCACGGCGACCGCTCTCCGCATTGCACACGCTGGTAAGTACACTATCAGGTTTTCTAAGGACTAAGAGCAGGTTCACATGACAGGCGCTTAGCGCGCGTTGAACGCTGCGTTAGCGCTCGACAGTTGTCAGCGCGCGCGCTTTGAGATCATAGGTTTTCTATATAACCGTTCAGTTGAACGAGCGCTTTTGACGCGGGTAGACGTGATTTCGTCTTCGCTCAGGTTTATCCAGAAATCGTTATAAGAGCCAATAAGTCATCAAATGACTTGATGGACGGACATTCTGGAGTAGTTAAAAAATTGGGTCAGAATTACCTTAACTTAGGATACAAAGTTATGTACTGGCTTTCAGTCAGCCTGTGTTAAAAAAATGGGTCGACCCAATATCTCCGTCTTCTGTCACGTCGTTTCTGCCGTCGGAATAAAATCACAGTTGAAACTGTTTCTACGTCCATCGCCCAACGCCCTCACACCATGAGAATACTGTACAAAAATCTAACGCGCGTTGAGCTCTTGTCGTCTGAACGTTGCAACATTACAGCCTGACCATTGAAACGCGATATGATATACCAATTTATCATGTTCAACTGCCAAAAGCCAATGAATTTTGACAGTTGAGTGTCGATAAAACGTTATATAACGCAATATAAATCGTGTTTCGGTGGTCATGCTACGACTGCAGATTCAAAAATCCACTGTAAAGTGAACCAACTGAATTTGTGCTAAGTATCCAAAATATTAACTTGTGGTTAAATCAAGAAACTTACAATTACTTATAATTTCATAAATATATTAAGCTTAATATTTTCTTTTGTCTATACGTTCATCTGTTTAACTGACATGAACTATCATAGCAGTAACAAACATTTGAACAGTTCTTAAAGTTGACCGATTTGGAGGGCTGGCTTATTTTATGATGACTGGGTTTGGAGATAAAATGATAGTGTCTATCGTAAGATACTCGCTTAAATCCTGCAAGTATTGTGATCGTGATTGTGCCAGCGTGCGCTGGACGTGACGCACGAGTCGGCGGCGCGCGAGGTGGCGACGTTCTTCACGTTGCCGGCGGGCCAGTACCTGGTGGTGCCGCACTCGCGCCGCGCGCGCGCGCCCGCCGCCTTCCTGCTGCGCATACTCACCGACGACCACACCACCGTCTGGTAACTACCCGCATACACCACGTGAAACCACTATATCAATAACCATTACAACACAAAATAGGCCTACTCTCGTGAATGATCAAATAATCTCTGCCTTTGGTAGGCGTGTGTGGAAATTGCAGTGTTGGATCGACCGTTTTGCACAGGCCTTCCTTACGAGTGGATAAGGTGGATGGACCGTGACCCACCACGCGAGCCCAATACGGATTGGTGGGTGCAGTGCAAATGCAAATGCAGCCGGGACCGACGTCTAAACGTGCCTTCTGAAGCACGGAGGAGCTCGAGATGATAAATTTTTGGTCACCCATCCCATGACCGACCAGGCGGTATACCACTGCGCCACCGAGTTCCTCAATTAAATCATTTAATAGTTGCTTACTACATACTTCTGTGCTATTTTTCCTCTGCCAAAACATAATCTTATAATACGCCTCACCATGCTGTAATTACAATGCCGAATGTATGATTACAGGGAGGTGAACGAGGATAACATGATCATCCGGGATATAGCTGCCGAGTTCATGGAGGACGCTCAACTTCTGCCGGTTAGTAAATTTTCTGTGGTTTCAAGTGTGTCACAATTTCGTCTTCTAAACATAATTCTGTCGGATGTTTACTCAAGATCTATAAATATTTACAGGCGGAGGTGCGAGCGGTTATTGGAAAAGTTTTAGCAAAGAAAGGCGATGAAGAGGTAATTTTTTTGGCAGTAATTTATTCAAATTTCAGTAATTAATATCATCAAATATTTTATGTTAGACTTACACGTCAAATACAGCTAGTTAGAGTACCTAAACTATTTTATTACTCCGACGTTAGCTTGACGTAGTGCGACGTCACGTCTGCGTAATGTTTATTTATTTTATTTATTTATTTTCAGGGATAACAAACGGCTGTACAATATTGTGTTAACAGCTATGCTTACAAACAACTATATTTAATAATTATACAACCAACCACATTATCCACAGCTTACTTTTAAAGATTAATGTGCGATAAAAAATTCTATAGAATAGAATTGAACTTAAAAACTAAAACCGGTAATACAAACAGCAGCGTTAGACAACCCGCGAATATAAGCATTAGCTTCTAATTTAATTTGAATGAAAATTGAGTAGAATTGAGTTGATTGTAGTCAGTTAAATAGGTACATATAATAATCGAGGCAGATGACAGACAGCCTATTGCGACAGCAGGTCGAAAGCCCTGGATTTGAATGAAGACGCAGAGAGAGAGAAGATATCTATGTCACGGTCACTAAGGTGTCTGTTGTAAGTGGCCATGATTCTATTGAGCGGGGCACGCAAACCAGCGTTGCTATTGGTAAATCCAAGATCGAAAGGCCTGAATACATGCCTTTCTCGGATGCGAGCTGAAGTGCTGGGTATCCTATACTTGAGCCCATCAGTTAGATCAGTACAGTCGTATTTACTATGTATGATGTTATGAAGACAAAGAACATCAAAAAGTGTCCTTCGCGACTCTAGTTGTGGTAATGAAAACTTCTGTAGTAGTTGGTCATAGGATAGTTTTGCTCTCCAGCATTTAAAAGATATTCGCCTAAGAAACTTTCGCTGCACTGATTCTATATTATTCTTATATTTATTATAGAATGGATTCCAGACCACCGTTGCATATTCCAGTTGGGATCTAACTAATGTCTTATAAAGATATAAGTAGGAGTCTGGTCGTCTGAAATGTTGGCATGTACGCATAATAAGACCATACAATTGGTATGCTCTGGATATAATACAATTTATATGATTTTCCAGATGCAATTCGGAGTCAAGAAGTACACCGAGGTCACGTATAACGCAAACTTTTTCTAGTTGAAGATCGTTAAGTGTGTAATTGAAGTTTATTACGTTTTTCTTTTTTGTTGTAGTTATGTATTTACACTTTGGAATACTCAGGAACAGTTTGTTTTGGGCGCAGTATTCACTTAAACGATTAAGGTCATCCTGTAGTAGAAGACTGACATCAACGGTCACAATTTGCTTGAAGACTTTTAGATCGTCGGCGTATAGCAAGAAATTACTATGTAAAAAGCATTTATCGATATCATTAATAAATAAGACGAAGAGCAAAGGCCCCAGGATCGAGCCTTGAGCCACGCCAGACGTTGCCCTAATGGCTTTCGACATGTGACCGTTAATCACCACCTTCTGCGTTCTGTTAACGATGTAGGAATAAAACCACCTTAAGAGGTTGCCACGTATTCCGTTGAAGGCTATCTTTTGAAGGAGCATTTCGTGATCCACCTTGTCAAAAGCCTTGCAGAAGTCAGTGTATACTGTATCGATCTGGATGCGTTGGTCCATACTAGTGAATAAGAAGTTAGTATACACTAAGAGATTTGTTACAGTCGAACGTTTTTTCACGAACCCGTGTTGCTGTGGTATTATAACTTTGTGCAGCTTAGTATAAATTGCGTTGTGCACTAGCCTCTCCAAGACTTTTGACATGGTGGACAAGATTGAGATGGGACGATAGTTTGTTACGTCTTCTTTTGTTCCGGCTTTGTAAACAGGCGTTATATTAGCCGCCTTCCAAAAATCAGGAACAACACCTTCCGAGAGACATTTATTGAATAGTAACGTCAGGGGAACACCGAAAAATGTTTACGTATTGTACTTTTCGCTGATCCTGCATTTCTCCGTCATTCGTCGATTTGCTTATGTAGCGGTATGATCGCGACGATACACTCCGCATAAATACGTCGCAATTAGTCCTTTGGCAATTAAAATAAAAACTATAAGTACTTTTTTAGAATATTTATCTATACAAGGTGTTACAAAAATACCCCTAATGCCGAATATGGTGTATATAGGGACAGCAAATTATACAGCAAATTCGCTAATTAATGAAAGTGATCCATTTTCAGCAATATCTATCTTGAAGCAGAATGTAAAAAGGGTTGAAGCTAATATGCTTTTTCATAGGACTAATAAGCATGAGATTTTAAAAATTGTGCAACAAATGGAAAATAAAACCTCTTTTGGGTTTGATGAAGTACCGATAAAAGTGATAAAAGACCACATTGACGTATTGGCTGAACCCCTGGCACTCTTTTTTAATAAATGTATTCAGCTAAATGTATTTCCTGATCAACTTAAGTTAGCAAGAGTTCTTCCGGTGCATAAAAAGGAAGTAAATTGGATCCCAAAAACTATAGACCAATTTCTTTGTTACCCGTTTTGTCAAAAATCTATGAAAAGCTCATAAAGTTAAGACTGTTAGCACATCTGCGTCGAAACGGCATACTTAGTGATAGGCAGTTTGGGTATCAGACGTGTGTAAGAACTATAGATGCTATAAATAACTTAGTTGACGATGTTGTATGTAAATTAAACGAGAAATTAAAAGTAGGAGGACTCTTTTTAGATTTAAGCTCTGCTTTTGATACAGTTGATCATAAAATCCTGCTACAAAAATTGGAACATTACGGGATTAGAGATACAAATTTGAGGCTATTTGAATCCTACTTAACCAATCGTAAGCAATTTGTTGAAATTAAAGAAACAGTTAATGATAGGGAAAGCATATGTAGATCTTCCCGTCCCGTCCCATTCCCATCCCGTCTTTATATGTTTTTACCTTATTAACTTTTTTAGATCAGGATTAAAATAATTAAAAAGAGGCGTTCCGCAGGGCTCCATATTGGGACCCATCTTATTCATAATATTTTTGAATTACTTAGCAGATTACATGAGAGCAAAACAACCGGATGTTATGTTAACAATTTATGCAGATGACACTAACGCTGTAATATCCGCGAATAATACGTACATTATTAAAAGTACATTTCATGACTTTGAAAATTGGTTTGCTTCCAACAATCTTTTATTAAATACAAATAAAACAACTGCTGTGTTATTCAGGACAAATGCAAGAGGCAAAGATTCCTTGGAACCTATAGTAAATGAGTTAGGTATTAATTCTATGGAAACAGTTAAATTCTTAGGTATTCTCATTGACAGAGATTTAAATTGGAAAAGGGAAATAGAGGTATTAGAGTCTAGCATAAGCTCAGCATGCTATGCTATAAGAACTTTAAGAGATGAAATAACTTTAGATCAACTCAAATTGGTTTATTTTGCACTTGTTGAGTCGAAACTCCGTTACAGTATTATGTTCCGGAGGAATAGTTATAAATATAACATCTCAGCAGCTTTTGTGTTACAGAAGCGAGCAATCCGCACTATGAAACGTATTCCTCAAGTGGAATCGTGTAAACCATATTTCAAAACTTTCAGTATACTAACCGTCCCGTCTTAATATGTTTTTACCTTATTAACTTTTTTAGTTAAAAATTTGCACAATTTTGAGTCAAGTGATGATAGAACACGGAGAGAACTCACACGCAGAAAAAACTTGCGAATTGATGTAGTACCGAAATTAAATATTGTCAGTCACTGCATAAGATACCAAGCAATCAAGTTATATAATGCCTTGCCAGTGGAGTTAAAAACTATTTATAATTTAAACAAATTTAGAGATAAGCTGAAGTCTTTCTTACTGAAAAAATGTTACTATTCCACTGATTTATTTATTTATTTAACTTTAAGGACAAAGTTTAACTGATGAGTATTTAAATGATAGGAATAAGTGTATTTGATTTTGTTACTTTTGTGATTATTTTAAATTGATTTATTAATTAACATTAATTTAATTTTATTAATAATTTCCAATACAATGTATATTGTTTGTGAATAAATTACTTACTTACTTACTTACTTACTTACTTACTAACATCAAACTGTGGGACCAACTCTGAAATCGCGAATAAAAACAGCTGTTTCATACAAAAATTAAAATCGAAAATATCAAAATGTATGTAACAGCTGATTTTTTTTTCGCGATTTTTTTTGTTGGCAGTGCTATTTTTGTAACATGTTGTATATAGGTATATAAAAATGAATCCCTATTTCCCTTTGTCACGGCATCACGCGTTAACGGACCGATTTCGGTAATTCTTTTTTTGTTGTGTTTGGTATTGTCAGGAGAAGGTTCTTATGAATAAAAAAATTAAGAAAATAACGCGGAAAATTTAAAAAAAAATTAAGTATACTTAACCACCATATAAAATTATTTCTTTGACAATTTAAACTTTTTTAATTTAACCTTTTTTGAGAATTTTTACTTTTTAACCGACTTCAAAAAAAGGAGGAGGTTATCAAGTCCTCTGTATTTTTTTTTATGTATGTTTTAACATAACTTCACCAGTTGTTTACCGATTTCAATTTTTTTTTTTTTTTAAAGAACACAGTTCGTGTGTGGTCCCATAAAAAAATTACAGAGAACTGGCTAGTAGTTTTTTCATAATCCTGAAAAATAACAATTATTTGGCTTACCATCGCACGAGTTTTTGCTGATTTTCAGATATAACTTCTTTGTTTAAAAACCGATTTTGATGATTTTTTTTTTGTTTGAAAGGGTATACCTCAAGAGTGTTCACATTTAAATTTCATTGGTATTGGACCTTGGACTTTGAAGATACACAAGGGAACTCCTCAAAGTCAAATAGGATATGTATAGTGATTGAGAAATTGGTAGGTTTATGACAATCCAAAACAAATCGAGCTATGGTCTGCGACGTTTAGGACTAGACTTGGACTACGAAGTACGGAGGCACAACGGAACTCCTTAAAAACAAACAGTGTGAATTTCGAAATTAAGTTTAGGGCGTTGTACCATAGAAAATATTATATGAAATTAAAAAATATTTACACGCTTACATACCTTACCACAAATACTATATAAAGTAAAAAAATATTTACACGCGTACATGCCTACTACTAAAAAGTTGAAAAAAAAGCTTTTTAAAAAAAAAGAAAAACCTCCTTCAAAAAACCCGAAAACAAAAACAAAAACAGCTTAAAAATAAAATACCTTCAAAAAGCTAGAAATAATATTCAAATTATTAGTTACGCATATCCTATTTATATCATATTAATATAACACGTCTAATGAAGTCGGATGGGGCTTTTAGAATTAGAAATAAAAAGAAAAGCAGTTGTCCTCCCGCTCCACCCGACTTCAATAGACGGTGCTTCGGTCGTAAATAAACGTATAAGGCATTCGATCAAGAAGGTCGTCAAAATGTATAAAACGTAATGGCCGCACTAGACTCCGGTTCGAAGCCGCGGCTCACCCGCGGATCACGGGATTCGCTCGGGAGTGTAGAGCGGCCATAAGACGGTCGACCCGTGGCAGGTGGACGCGGAAGGGCTGCGCGCGCTGCTGTGCACGCAGGGCGTGCGGCGCGCGGTGGCGGCGTGCCGCGCCGGGCCGGAGCTGTGCCGCGCGCTCGTGGCGCTGCACGACGCGCGCATGGCGGGCCGTGTGCCGCGTGCCGCGCTGCCCGCGCTGCTGGCGCGCCTGTGGGCGTGGCGCGCGGCCTTCACCGCGCACGCGCACGCGCGCCGCGCCCGCTGCGGGTGCGCCCGGCGCGCGCCCGCCCACAAGCTGCGCCCGCTGCTCGCCGCCGCCGGCGTCGCCGCCTCCAACAAGGTTCGCAAATATTTTGTATTTGTTCGTATAACCATTTTCCGTTGATTTAATGATGACCTCCGTGGTCGAGTGGTTTGTACACCGATTTTCGACGTGTCTCCATCTCTGAGGTCGAACCCGGGTTCGATCCCCGGCTGGGTCAATTTAGAAAACTAACTTTTCTATATTGGCTCAGGTCTTGGTGTTTGTAGTTCCACTGTTGTATCTGATTTCCACGACACATGTGCTTTAACTTTAAGGTAATGTTTGTGATTAATCTTTTATCTATTTAATATTTGACTGACCATTGATATTTTATCATAGTAAGTTTATGTCAGCGTCAAAATATACCTACTTACATAAAGTTTAGTCACTCAAAAGAACAACTAATCCTTACTTATAAATAAATGCGAAAGCCCGTTTGTTTGTTACGTCTTCACGTCTTAACTACTGAACCGATTATCAATAAATTTTGCATACACGTTGTCAGGGTTACAGAGAAGGACATAGGGTATCTTTCATACCGAAAAAAATATTGTTCCCGAAGGTTAGCAAAAAAACTTTCCACGCGGACGAAGTCGCGGAGGGTCGCTAGTATTATATAATTATGTTACAGTAAAACCCCGAACTAAGGTGAAAGTCCAAAGATTTTCTACTAAAACCTAAGATTTACTAACTCTCACTGGTTAAAGTCCGTACTTCTGTAATGATTGTTCATTTCGAACAATTTCAAAGACACGGTAATTGTTGAAAAAGTTTCATTTTTGTATGATATTGTGCTGGGGTGGTTTATAAACAAAAAAACCCAAAGCTAAACTAGTGGCTCTGTAGACCTGAGAGCTGAAACCTCACGTGTGTGACATTTCTGAACATTTTTCAATATGGCTGAAAATGATTTTCCCCATATCAACGCCATTTTGAAAATATCGAAAAACAGATTCGACGAGAAAATTCTATATAATTATATCATAATATATATTAATTAATTATAGTTACATATTATATCTAACCCGCGCATAAAATTTGAGGTTGAGAAATGCGACCCTGTGCGTGACAGCCGGACACAATTATATGAAAGCATTTTTGCCCAAGCTAAAACGGAGATGCTTCGCGCTCGCTCGGTCAAAAGTCCACTAGTCCTAAATAAAAATCATTGTAGTAATATTACTAAGGGACCTATACAAGGTGTTACATAAATATCCCTAATGCCGAATATGGTATATAGGGACCATCAAACTGAACAACTTTTACTATGGGTCCAACTCTGAAATCGTAAAAAAAATCAGCTGTTGCATACATTTTGATATTTTCGATTTTAACTTTTGTATGAAACAGCTGATATTTTTTTCGCGATTTCAGAGTTGGTCCCATAGTAAAAGTTGTTCAGTTTGCTGGTCCCTATATACCATATTCGGCATTAGGGGTATTTTTGTAACACCTTGTATGCTATAAACTTATTATACTAGCGTAGTATCAATTAGTCTATGCTATATACCTCAAATTGGCAAATTTATTGCAAAAAAGCAAAAAGTGGCCACTTTAGGTAAGTTTCACTTTAGGCACTTTAGGCAACTACTATATTTTACTAAAGTTTTTGTTTGTATAGTCTATAGAACCTTAGCTTCAATCTATACAAGTGAATTTTTGATACATTATTATACATACATTGCCGACCTTTGTGGTCGAGTGGCTTTGTACACCAGTTTTCAAGGTGTCGCCATCTCTGAAGTCCCGGGTTCGAGCCCCGGTTGGGTCAATTTAGAAAACTAACTTTTCTATATTAGCTCTGGTCTGGGTGTTTGATACCACCGTTGTATCTGATTTCCATAACACAAGTACTTTAGCTACTTACTTTCGAATCGGAGCAATGTATGTGATTTTGTCAAATATATTTATTTATATTATGTACTTAGCGAGAAGAGGGCGCAACTTGAGGCAAGTAGGAGCCTTAAAAGTGGCTGAGATCAGCATACTTATCCGATGTGAAATGAGGGAAAAGTGCTTTATTAACTATGGTGACTTTGTATTTTTTCTGATACGGTGTCGAATAAGCCGTGAGAATATAGTCATTTATTTCAGGTGACGATGCAATATAAACGTTAAAAATAAATGTTTGTTTTCGTAGAAAATGATCGGAAGCAATTAATCTTTATATACACTTTTGAACAATGTTACTATGATATTTTGTAGTAATAACAACACAATTTTATTGTACTGCTATCTAAAGACCCGGGTCTCCTGCAAAATCTTGAAAGGTTAATTTAAAATGGCGGCTCCCCGTTTACCTTCGACCGGAAGTAGCTAGTTAATCTTATATCTCCAGTAACAAGGGAAAATTGCTGTTGTCCTGAAAGTTATGATAGTGCCTGAAGAAGGTTTCAGTAAACTGTTCCATAACGGAGAGTTATATCCTTTAACTTAGGGAATAATTAAAAAAATATCTATCTAAAAATAAAAATGGGTTAATTTCGATTTTGATGAAATTGTAAGTTTTTATTTTATTAGTAGGTATTATATATATTATTTGTTTAATAAATAAATGAAATTAATGTAGAATTAAATTAATTAATACTAAATTAATTTCATGGTAGTTGTCATCTCTAAGGTCTCTGGTGCGATACTCGGCTGGATGAATCGGAGCAATTTATATTGTAAAATCTAACTGAATGTCTTTTCCTTTGTTTTGTCAAGATTATAAATAATCGTGTCATTTAACTTTAAATAAAGGAAAAGGTAGTTATATACATAATCTTAACTTCCCTCGACACCAGCCATTTTTAAAGTCCCCACTGCTGAAGCACAGGCCTTCCTTATGGGTGGATAAGGAGGATGGATCATAACCCACCACGCGGGCCCATTGTGGATTAGCCTTCCGCTGCTGACTGTGAAATTCTTAATTACACTAATTAAGCACGTAATTATTCGTCAAATAAAGTAATTAAAAGTGTTACTTTTAATTACTAAAAGTTGAACAAGTTTGATTGAAAAAGAGACATAACATGTCTGTTACAATATTGTTATTGTGTGTTTTCTTTTGGTACTTAGGTAAATTTTATATTTTTCTTATTACTTTAAACTATTGTAGATTTTCTGAAAATATCAATTGTGACTTACGTAGGGAGTTATAAAAGATCGAAGTGTGAGTGAAATAGTGAAAAATCTAAAACCAAAAATCATTGTTGTATTAAGATAAATAGTATTAGAAAAAATACTAGAAAAAATCGACTCACCAGTAGCGTTTTTCTAGTATTTTTTCTAATACTATTTATCTTAATATAAAAATAGCATTGTGAATGCGAAAAATCTAAATTTAATAATCATTGTTGTATTTTCTAATTTTTGTTATTTATGCTAAAGACTCTTCTTCACTTGGCAAGCTTATGTCCAATGCGTCCTCTTAAGTAAGTAACATAAGAGAACGCATGGACATTTTGGTGGCTGGTATCTCGATTTTTCTCATCAATTGCAAAACATATGAAAGTGATATTTGATAACCTAATTATTTATTTCCGAGACACCATTATTTGTCAGTTTCAGAAATACGATTCGTTAACTTTTTAACAGATAAAAGAATATCAAAGAAACCTCTTTTAAATCAGAGATTTGCGTCGTTTTATAGACAAACCTAACCGATTTAAGCCTCAAAATTATCTTAGGGCCGGTTCCAATATTCACATTTGGATTTAATGTCAAAATATTACCATCCGTAAACAAAACAAATCGTTTCTCGAATATAGGAATGGGGCTTAAATAGATTAGTCTAAATACAAGCTTCAATATGCCAGTTGGATTTTTTTAAATATATTATAGATTTTTATTTTTACCGACTTCAAAAGAAAGCTACTCAATTCGATCCGTATTTTTTTGTTTTTTGTTTTTTAAACGAAAAAAACGGTTCGTCGTCACAAAACTGTTTTCCATGAGTGGGATAGTTAAATTAACGAGAGTTTGACCGACAGAGTCGAAAAAAGTTTATAAATACAAAGACGGTTTTAGTTAAATTATCGAAGTGACAAGAGCCATGGGATCCGAATAGTCAAGCGCTTCATCGAATACTGTCCTATTATATAAAATGGAATACAGAAAGTTACAAAAAAACTCCAATGAATTTAACTATAACCATCTTTAACTTTTCTTGCATTAGTAATAACTGTTTTTTTTATTTGACGTCCCAATTAATTCGTCGAGTTTTCTATCCTAATAATTTTCGTAACACAATCTTAAGTTTGACTTTTTGTTTGTAATTTCGTAAAGTAAAATTACTTTAATGTTTTGTTATCACGTCCTCGTTATGCGAGGCGCCTCGGACGAAGTTTGTTTTACGCATATTTGCACAATGGCGGCTGCGGGGGACTTGCGGTACAAATTATGAAATAGACAGAAGAGAAAGAACATTGCCCATTAATGATATCACATTTTTTGGTCCTGTGCCGCACCAAAATAAAAATACAATAATTTTGTATTTTTTTATAAATTCTTAACAATTGAGATTGGAGACAGTTTTAATAAGTAACTTATTGATTTATGACTTCTGATGATCATTATCAGTCAATGTTCTCCAAACTTTTTTTCTAACCACTCGTCGCTGTACTGTACACTCTAACCACAGCATAAATAATAGTGCAAGTCTTTGACTTTTTGCTTGACAAATCAACGGAGACACAGCTAGTCAAAAATGAGCATTGTTTTGAAAAACATGCCCATATTTGACAAGCTGTATCTCCGCAACCAATGGATCTAGACTACTCGAGATAGGCTCAAATTGTAGCAAATTGAGTTAACTTTTGCTCTGTGATTACTTTTATGCACAGAAATATAAAATTAAGTAGTCGCCGAAATATATAGATAGATAGATAGACAGATAAATGTTTTATTTGTTGCAACTCACATAGAAACATCTGGTGGGTATAAGAATAAATAGGAAAAAAAACTTAACTAATGATTACTCAACGGTAGTGCGGATGTGCCTATGTGCAGTAGCAGCAAACAGGGTCTAGGCTCAGTGTAATATGTTCGCCCGTGGGATGGGCGAGACGCCGATCTTCAGCCTTCCCCCAAACTGACCTAAAGGGTGGACGGGAAATATAATCAAGAACCACATTAATACATATTTATAAGGAAAAGTTTGAATAAATAAGGTCCAAAAAATACATGGAAAGGAAATTAAATGCATTATAATTTATAAGGTACCTTAGTGAAGACAGAAAAAATATATAAATATACAAATAAAAAAGGGGGCTGTCGTAATCAGGATTGCCCTAACTTTTGGAACTCTAGCAGATGAGAACGTAATTTACTTTTAGAGGTTACTATGGAGTTCAGAGCTCGAAACGGTGGCGGTAGATCGTTCCAACATTAATAAAATATGTAACAAATTATCATAAGTATTGCGTGAAACGAATAAAAATCAACTTTTGTAGCACTGATAACCAGAGAAACTATACTGACTGACAACAGCTACTGACCAAAAAGTAAATGCTGCGTCCATCGAGCGATTTTAAAGTGCGGTAAACCAGCTAACATAAAAATGCTTTAGAAAAAGTAGCTTAAAAATTATACAAGAAAAATAAAAGAAAATTTAATTACTGACAAAAGCTTAAGATCTTCTAGCTTCTAAATTCAATTACAACCAACAGGGCACAAAATATTGACATCGATATGTTTTGCCTTAGAAAATAGGCAATGTCCTTTGAATTGAATGTATAAAAACACTTATCCTATAAGTACCTCTACACCTCTAACCGCATACGGAAACCAGTTTATTAACCAGTAAGTTAATTCGCAAATAATATTTTTTATAAAAATAATACCTATTCAGCCAGATATTTTGATGATAAATTTGACCACTTTACTAACCGACAAGCCACGTTCCCGTGGTTAATATTTTTTTTTTTAAACCATCTGTTACTTAGGGAAGAAACCCATTTTGGCTACTGATAAAAAAACCGAATGGTTTGTCAGTCTCTATTTATAAGTAGCTATTACCACTTATTTGACTGTATTAATAGTTTCTACCTACACAAACAAAATAAAAAGAAGAACATTCGCAATCTACTTTAAGAACATCCAAAAGCCTTTTTAGCTTGTTCATAAATAAATGCTATTTTCAAAATAACAAGATATTAATGGATTCACTTCCAACTTTTAGATACTTTTATTGACCTTTTTTAACTTTACTTGAGCGTCAGTTTCTTTTTTTCACACAGAATAATTTAAGAATATGACGCAGTATTGAATATTTTATAAGATTGTCGCTGAAGTAAATCTTATGAAATATTTTTACTGTTAAGAATTGAAATTTTTATTTCATTCAAATTTCATATGATACATTAAGGATCTTAAAAATATTACACATGAGTAAATATAATATTAGATATTAAACTATGTTATTAATAACCACTCATAAGTAATATAAAACGTAACTTTGATGAAGTAGGTAAAAAAATCCTGAAAATATAAACACCTTTATTTCGATAAAACATAGGTCATCACTTAATTTCATTAATGACATAATTATTTACTTTTCCGTTCATAAATACTTTTTATTTACAAAAGAGCATTACCAAATAATATAGTAGATTATTTGGTATTGTATAAAAATAGCATTGTGAATGCTAAAAAAAACAAATAAACAGACGAATATAGAACCTCCTCCTTTTTTGAAGTCGGTTAAAAAGGGCATTACCTACAATACAACTAATTTGAATATCATGTTTTCCCAAATTAACTAACATCTATCGTAACAGTTGCAAAATATGGGAGATAACCACCACCCAGTAGTTTAAACCTATAAACTGATTATAGAAAAGTGAAAGCTGATTAAACACGATAATAAATCAACAATTAATAATGATAACACAATCCAATAAATCACCGACTCTCATTTATCATAATCAGCCGATATCGCTGAAATAAGTTTCACAAAAGCTTCATAATATTTTATAGAAGCAATAAGAACTGTCAAAAGCTTAATAAAACGTAGTAATTTATGTATTTATTTTAAGTTTGCAAAAAATTTTACATTTTAGCATACAAATACAATTCCCTAACATTAATTAATTCATCAATGCCCGAGCGAATGCGGCCGGACAACAATGGAATATCTAATGCGTCTCATTTTTCGGGCCTGAATGGGTTAAATCTATTACTAAATTCCCTTTCCTAAATCGTTATGAACTGTGACAAAACACAATGTACCATATTCACGCAAATAAACTATTATTTACTTACTTACTAACGACTCAACAGTTTTTTGGTCCTTCGAGCTTTAAACAATAATTATGAGGAGTAGAACAGAAGAGAATTTTATTTTATTTATTTTTATTTTATTATTTTCGGAATACCAACAGCATGTTATACATTATATAGAAGCAATTTCTTAAATCTACATAGCTATTAATAGGTATTCGCATATGGATAATAAGATGTACATAGACCACATTAGCTATCAACAGAACAGTGTAGAGGAGCAAAATAAGTTACAATTATAATTATTATCAAATAGACTTAACTAGTCACTTTCGGAGTGGGAGCCGAAAAACTCAGAGATAAAAAGTTTAGTTACATTTTTTGGATTTAGTCCGAAACAGTTCTAAACATTTTTGGATGTCCGAAACATTTTTGGATTTAGTCCGAAACAGTTCTAACTCGCTATTGCTTTTTGATAGGTCGTTGAAAAGGTTACTCGCACGGATGAAGATGGAGTTACGACGATAATTAGTGTTACAATTAGGTATTGCCAAAGGTTGATTACGTCTTACTGGTAGTTTGCGTGGCACCCACATGTTAACTTGCTTTAATAAAGCAGGGCAATCAATAACACCGCCAGTAATTTTTAACAGGCAAATAATGTCAGAAACCTGCCGTCTCTTCTTTAAAGGTAAGAAGTGATACCTAACACATCTCGTTTCATATCCATGGTCTCTAATCTTGCATTTAAACTGTAAATATCTAAGAAATTTTTTTTGAATAGATTCGATTCGGGAAATATAGACATTGTATTGTGGATTCCAGACTACTGATGCATATTCGAGGATACTGCGCACGTATGCACAAAAGAGTACTTTTATCGGTTTAATAGATTTAAAATCACGGGTAGATCTTTTAATAAAACCAAGAGATTTGGAGGCTTTTTTAACAATGTAATCAATGTGGTTTTCAAATAATAGTTTTGAATCTTGGATCAACCCTAGATCTTTCATCGAAGTGACCCTAGTGAGAGACTCATCACAGATGGTGTACTGGTAACCTATAGGGTGAGGTTTCCGAGAAAATGTCATAACGCAACATTTGGATACATTTGGATACATTTGGATACTATATAGAATTATGATGCATTTCTTCGAACGAAAATTAAGTTTGCAATAAACGACGTACGTTAACGATCGATCCGTTCTAGCAAACCGCCGCGAAACACCGCAGTGGGTTCCGCCATGCGTGACTCGTCAGTAGTACGACAAGCGAAACGGCCTGTTCTAATCATCGAATTATTATTACTTGCGTATAGAACCGACATCGCAGAACAGATTTTTGCGCCATGTGTTTTTTGCCGTTGCCGACCGGCAACAATCATCTTTGCGATCGCTGCGACAATTTTTATCGTGGGGATGTCTATTCTATACGTTAGTAATATTAATTCGACTATATAGAATTATGATGCATTTCTTCGAACGAAAATTAAGTTTGCAATAAACGACGTACGTTAACGATCGATCCGTTCTAGCAAACCGCCGCGAAACACCGCAGTGGGTTCCGCCATGCGTGACTCGTCAGTAGTACGACAAGCGAAACGGCCTGTTCTAATCATCGAATTATTATTACTTGCGTATAGAACCGACATCGCAGAACAGATTTTTGCGCCATGTGTTTGTTGCCGTTGCCGACCGGCAACAATCATCTTTGCGATCGCTGCGACAATTTTTATCGTGGGGATGTCTATTCTATACGTTAGTAATATTAATTCGATGGTTCTAATGCATTTTAACCATGATGCATGTTGTCTCTTTTACGCGCGATTCCGCCCAATCGGCTCCGACCGTTGACACACTTCCGCCGCGAACACACGTAACAAAATAATGACACGAAACCGCTACGTAGATGTGATACGTCGTTAGAAGACAATTCATGGTGGAACTACTGTGTGGTACAGACGTAAATGCCGGTAGATGTGAGTAGTGTGCTCTTGCGCAGGTGCTGGAGTGCCTAGTGCTGCGGTACGCGGCGGGCGGGTGGCTGCCGGCCGCCGGCGCCATGCTCGCGCTCGCGCGCCTGCACCTCGCGCACGGTACGGCCCCTGCGCCCCTGCATAGTGTTGTTATACAGGTGCTGGAGTGCCTGGTGCTCGCGCTCGCGCGCCTGCACCTCGCGCACGGTACGGCCCCTGCGCCCCTGCATAGTGTTGTTATACAGGTGCTGGAGTGCCTGGTGCTCGCGCTCGCGCGCCTGCACCTCGCGCACGGTACGGCCCCTGCGCCCCTGCATAGTGTTGTTATACAGGTGCTGGAGTGCCTGGTGCTCGCGCTCGCGCGCCTGCACCTCGCGCACGGTACGGCCCCTGCGCCCCTGCATAGTGTTGTTATACAGGTGCTGGAGTGCCTGGTGCTCGCGCTCGCGCGCCTGCACCTCGCGCACGGTACGGCCCCTGCGCCCCTGCATAGTGTTGTTATACAGGTGCTGGAGTGCCTGGTGCTCGCGCTCGCGCGCCTGCACCTCGCGCACGGTACGGCCCCTGCGCCCCTGCATAGTGTTGTTATACAGGTGCTGGAGTGCCTGGTGCTCGCGCTCGCGCGCCTGCACCTCGCGCACGGTACGGCCCCTGCGCCCCTGCATAGTGTTGTTATACAGGTGCTGGAGTGCCTGGTGCTCGCGCTCGCGCGCCTGCACCTCGCGCACGGTACGGCCCCTGCGCCCCTGCATAGTGTTGTTATACAGGTGCTGGAGTGCCTGGTGCTCGCGCTCGCGCGCCTGCACCTCGCGCACGGTACGGCCCCTGCGCCCCTGCATAGTGTTGTTATACAGGTGCTGGAGTGCCTGGTGCTCGCGCTCGCGCGCCTGCACCTCGCGCACGGTACGGCCCCTGCGCCCCTGCATAGTGTTGTTATACAGGTGCTGGAGTGCCTGGTGCTCGCGCTCGCGCGCCTGCACCTCGCGCACGGTACGGCCCCTGCGCCCCTGCATAGTGTTGTTATACAGGTGCTGGAGTGCCTGGTGCTCGCGCTCGCGCGCCTGCACCTCGCGCACGGTACGGCCCCTGCGCCCCTGCATAGTGTTGTTATACAGGTGCTGGAGTGCCTGGTGCTCGCGCTCGCGCGCCCGCACCTCGCGCACGGTACGGCCCCTGCGCCCCTGCATAGTGTTGTTATACAGGTGCTAGAGTGCCTGGTGCTCGCGCTCGCGCGCCTGCACCTCGCGCACGGTACTTTTTTTTTAAAGTGGTAGAACAAAGTTGAAAGTTTATGATACACTATTAGTGTTTTACAAATAACCCTGTATACTAAATATGTAGTCCTTTTATAACCAATGGCAACAAGCTACCATAACCATACTCTTGGCCATTACAATAGTATAGTAATGAACTGAATCACGCACGACTACCGCCAGCATAATACGATCGATGGTTTATTGATTATTTTGACATCGTAGAAATTATAGCCCTTTTCGTTTTTTTCAGAGCGGTACCGCGCCCTCGAGTCCAAGGTGAAATCCAATCCTCTCTCCTTGGAAGAGGTACGTACTTCCGACGATCTCCGACTAAACAAATGTGTTTTATCTCATAAAAACCAGTAATCTTAAAAACACTTATTTATATTTGTATTATTATTTATTGTGTTATTGTTGACGGTGTGTCAATTTGAAATAAATTAATAAACACTTTACTTTTGCAGATGATTCTGATGACCATATACTCGTGAGGCGGCCGCGGCGCGTGCGCTTACCAAAGATTCTCCTCGATCCAAACACCTGGAATTAGCAGTACAAAACTCTATAAATCACCTATTTTATTTATTTATTCCCATCCTAGCTGTTTACAGTGCCCTCTCGTTTACTATTGAGAAAATGAAATGTGATATTGTTATGCAATGCGTACTTATTGTCAAAGATTATATGACCAATATTAATGTTAGTGGTTATTTTGTTCTCGTAAACGTTTTTGTACTTATTCATTTCTTCTTTGCTATGATTGTTATTTGTTGAATATAATTTACTTAATTATAATAAGCATGTAAGAAAAATATTTAATTTTGGTGCTAATAAATAATTAATAGGTACCTATTTTATTTGAAAGACGTTTTATTTATTAGAAAGTATTAAATTATGTTATTTGAGATAAAAAAGTTATGACACCACGACAAGTAAGAAGTAAAGTCGGATCAAGTCAAGTTTTAGTGAAGTTTTGTTTTTATTTTTTTTAATCGCTGACGCGGTGTGGCGCGGGAGTGCGTAGTAATGGTAAAGCCAGCGTTTTTTTGCGTTTTGGGTTGTTTAGGTTAAATAACGAACGAATCGACCACGATAACAACATAAAATAATTAAAAATATATTCTTCTAAGACTTTCGCGCGTACAGTTCATTAGAAATAAAACACTTTATACGGATTACAGCGCGTATATTATTAATTCAGGGGTTGTTTTGGAATTATTTAGTTTGTATTTATTGGTTTTTTAGAATTCCCGACGTTTCGACACCTTTCCAGGGGCCGTGGTCACGGGAGGACTAAAGCAAAAAGGCTGCGCATATTTTTATGAAATTACCCGCTCGAAATTTTATAAAAATGTATTCAAGTTTATTAAATTATTTTATAGCTGCGTTCTGATTTTAATAATTATAACTGAATTAAATTGAATAAAGTTAATTAGAAAACAAGATCTAGCTACTGAATCTACTACCAGTTCACAAATTGGGAGGCCTCTGAGAGAAAGAACTGCCTATTCTTCATGTCAGCTACATGTTCTTTAACGCGCGAACATGTAGCTGACATGAAGCATAGGCGCGATAACAAGTCTGCAGTGTGTGAACATGCATCAAAGGGACCCAACCATTACATTAGATTTGATAAACCACAAATACTCGCTAAAGAACAAAGATTCATTCCCAGAATGCTACGCGAGGCTATTGAAATCAACAAATTTCAATAGAGATGATGGTTGGAGAGTACCACCAGCTTGGGACCCCATAATCCATCAACTAAAATCCCATCCCAAATCACACACTGCAGGATCTAAAGATATAGTTAGTTCGTTTTGTAGATAGGGATCAAAAGGGAGGTCGACACAACCTCTCTGAGTTTTCTTCCGCCAGTTCTTTCTCTCAGAGGCCTCCCAATTTGTGAACTGGTAGTAGATTCAGTAGCTAGATCTTGTTTTCTAATTAACTTTATTTAATTTAATTCAGTAATAATTATTAAAATCAGAACGCAGCTATAAAATAATTTAATAAACTTGAATACATTTTTATAAAATTTCGAGCAGGTAATTTCATAAAAATATGAGCAGCCTTTTTTGCTTTAGTCCTCCCGTGACCACGGCCCCTGGAAAGGTGTCGAAACGTCGGGAATTCTAAAAAACCAATAAATACAAACTAAATAATTCCAAAACAACACCTGAATTAATATTAATATACGCGCTGTAATCCGTAAAAAGTGTTTTATTTCTAATAAAAATATATTCTTTGCTAATGTGTTCTAAGCTCTTGACCTGACCTTCTCCTGAAGTATCAGCACTTTTTTTGTTTCCACCTCATACTTACAAAGTGTACGTACGCCTTACCTCCCTAATACATTACAAAAAATAGGTAGGTAACTTCCAGTTACCATCGGTGGGGTTGGATCTCGAAAGGGTAAGCCGATCTATATAAAATTCAATTCAATTACGGCGGGCTGTATGTAGATCTACATCCCGCCCAGCGCGGCGAAGGTATTACACTACTCCGTTCTATACCCATTGAATGTTTTCTTAATATGGCTGTGTGAATATTGATTCTTTTGCCATGACAATAGTGGTGGAATTTTAAGTTAAACAACACAAACAATCAGCTGATTGTCATTCAACGGGTGCATTCCGATTCGTGCTGTCAGTGATGCTATCGCGCTGATTTGCGTACCGAATCACCATAAGCGCGATAACGAGAGCCCGTGTGACGTCACTGATTGCGTCGTATTAACATCTGCCATCTTGCGCCTACGCCGCCCAACGTGAGTGACGATATCACTGTGAGTGTCCTGTCAAAACTGACACTAGTTTATTTTGTTTCCCTCGTAATAAGAAGTTCTTAATGCTCTAAGCTTCAGATGCATTTATAAGAAAATTTTAAATTAATTGATCATTCGTGCCGCATACCATGGAAGTAATAGCCGAAGTATAAGAACACAATATAAAATAAAAAGGTTGGAATTTGAGGTTATGTGGACCAAGAGATCAGTGAGCGTATGAGTCTCATTCGATTCGGTACGCTCGTGAACTTAGAGCATTAAGAACGCTTTAAGCTCGTGAACGATCTCTCATAATATGAGAGCGTTCACGAGCGTTCCGAATCGTTGACAGGTCCCAACTGTCATTAAGCGCGATATGAATCCGATGAATCGGTAGGTACCGCCTGTTATCGCTGTCAGTGCTGAAATTGATTTGTAAATATTCGGAATGCACCCCTCATCTGTCGGTCGGCACGGCACGCACGACGCAGTCGGCGTACCACACACCGTGCTCGGCACGCAGTCGGCAATTCGGCATTGGAAGATTCGGAAGTGAAGTGGATTGGATAGTTCATAGTGGACACATCCGCTCTCTGGAGTACAGTACGATGAACTTTTAAAGTTACTTTATTTAAAGTTTTCTGGTAGTATTTGTGAGCAAAAATGAAGGCGTTGACTTTAATGTTATTAGTACAATCCGTTTTACTTACAAATGGCGTTGTCTCGTCGTCGGTGTCGTTTAACTTGGGCGCAGTAAAGTTGTTCGAGGTGCCGGCCAGCTACGACGTTGAGACCACCCTGTTCCTCAACGACATCTCCAGGACGGAGAAGGAGGTCAGCTACAAGATCAAGGGCCAGCTCACCGTCCAGCCAGTGTGGAGGAACGCTGATTCAGAATTTCTTTTGAAACTACAGGTGACTATATGATGTGACCTTACCTACCTACTGATTAAATATTAAAAAACATCAACACTATGTATTACATCTTAAATATCTTGTAGTTCTATATTCGCAATGAAGAACTTAATTTTATCTGTACAAATAATCATCTGAGAAGCCATTGAAACAAAAGAATTAACAAGTTTAATTCATAAACCTTATGATTTCTCTGAATATTTTCTGTGATACTAAGCTATGTAATTGTTGTAGTTGGTGAGGCCCCAGTTGTATCTCCGTGGCAAACACCACATGGCCAACTTCAGGGCTCACCCGTCCGTGTGGGACTCACACGATGATTCCCCTTTTTATGTACACTGGAAGAAAGGGCTCATTGAAAACTCTTATTTGAACCCTAAAGAATTGCCAGACTTCATCAATTATAAAAAGACTCTTATCAGTTTATTTCAGGTAAGTACAACTTACAAAGGTTTGGCAGGACTATTTTGTAACTTCATTGTTTATTATTAAATATAGAAATAAAATAAAGTACTCACCATACTCATTAAGTAAAAAATCAACTAATAAACAATTATAATAGTAGGTATATTTTTAACACAAATCTGAACAATGGTGCATTTACAATGATGCTTAAAAGTAATTATATAAGTAATATAATGGTGTAGCTCTAGCCAATATGGACACTGTTTACTAACCCTTGATATTGATTGTTATTTTAGGGCAGCTATGTTGGAATAGAATGAACCAATTTCACAACAATTTGAACAATTTCTAAGAATGATAAATTCATTTCTTGGCAACTCAGGTAAAACGGTTGTAGTGATGCAGAAGTCATTAAACATGTTTGTGAAGTGTTATGTGATTGCTTTTGTATTTTTAATTTTTGGGTTTGTGTTGAAAGAAATGATTTGAGAATTTAATTTATTGTTTGCAATTACTTAAATAGTTTACATAATACAATATTTTTGTATATAATTTGTTCTCTGTTAATACCAGACTGGTTATGAGTAAATTAGCATTTTACATTTTTATTTCATCTACATATTTTATTTTTCACTCTCTAGATTGAACATTAGCTTGTTTTTTAGTATTGTTTCTCACGAAAAATAAGTTTTCTTATAAAATGATTTAATTTAATGTTTTTTTCAGGTGCAAATAATTGATGGGGAGTACAACGAAACAGATATTTCAGGCCCCTGCCATATCCTATATGAATCTCTGTCTGAGGATGTTTTTAGGAAAATAAAGGTTAGAAGACCTAAGTATACATGAAAACAACCAGGTTCATAGATCACTCACATTCTGTTACTGTAACTAGTGTGAGAGTACCAAAATGTGATTTTTAATAAAGAATTGATTTGTGGCATCAACCAGACTCATCTAGCTAAATCACTTCTGTTTTGCTTGCTGATTTTAAATGTGTTCTGTGGACTTAGTTTTTTGACGCTACTTTTTTCTTAAATATTATGAGAATGAGATCATACGGTTAGTATGATTAAGAGGAGCGCGTGGTTGCAGCGCGGCTGCGAGGTGGACGGGGCGCTGACCCCCGGGCGCGCGCGGCGCTTGTCCCGCTACACGCTGCGGGGCGGGGCGCTGCACGCGGTGCACGCCGAGGAGCTGCTGGAGCTGGGCCACGCGGCCGTGGGCGTGAAGGCGCGCTCGTGGCACCGGCTGCAGGCGTCCGCGCCCGCGTCCGCCTCCGCGCCCGCGCCCGCCGCCGCCTCGCTCGGCGCCGCGCTCGCCGCTCTGCCCGCCGACCTCGCCCCCGCCACACTCACCTTCGTCGATACAGATATTATCGATGATGACTTGGTCAGTATAAATAACTTCGGAGTACTATATTTTATGTCAAGTTTCCGGTGTTGGATCAATCTGAAATTCTGTACCTAACTCTTGTTGTTTTGTTAACTTCAGTAGAAACAAAAAGTTAGCCTATTTTTATTTTACTAGCCCCTGGGGCCGTACCGGCTAACGCATCGAACCTTAGAAAGTCTGCCGGGCTTCAAATTAAAAAGATAAATCGAGCCCCAATCGGGCCAAAATGGCGAACCTCAATTCATGATGTCACACGAACATCGATATCTTCTAAACACCTTCGGCGAATAGTACAATACGAAACTCCTTACTTCAATTTATCTGTTTTAAATTGAAGCTCGGCAGACACGCTGAAGTTCGATAAGTTAGCCGGTAGGGCCCCTGGAGAGGAGAACAAACGGGTTTGGGTAAACGCTATTGGGTTGAGTGAGGGAGATAAGAGACGCGGTATCTGCGCCGATAACCGCGACCCTTGACCGCCACGTCGCGTCGCGCCGCGCACTCCGCTAGTTACTATGTTCCGTTTTGCTGGCTGCTGTTTGTATGTAAAGGAAATCAAGATTTAAACTAGCTTTTGTTTTGGATTTGTTGCTCAGTCGCTCAAATCATTGAAAACACAAATAGTTGCCTTAACAATATTATACTAGGTGTTACAAAAATACCCCTAATGCCGAATATGGCATATAGGGACCATCAAACTGAACAACTTTTACTATGGGACCAACTCTGAAATCGCGAAAAAAAAATCAGCTGTTTCATACATTTTGATATTTTCGATTTTAATTTTTGTATGGAACAGCTGATTTTTTTTTCGCGATTTTAGAGTTGGTCCCATAGTAAAAGTTGTTCAGTTTGATGGTCCCTATATACCATATTCGGCATTAGGGGTATTTTTGTAACACCTTGTATATGTTATAAATAAGTTGAGTTAGTTTCTGATTTATAGACGTAGGTGAATTTTGAATACGGTATATTATGGTACCTTTGATTATGTAGATAGTTGACGATTTAATCGCTTTAACATTGAGTTGGCCTGCCGCGCGCCGCGCGTGACTGCAGCAAATGCGTGTAGCCGACAGGGTACTTGTACAGCTCAATACTGTACTCGATGATACTTGAATAAAACGACTACTTGCGAATAAAAATATATAATAATTTGAAAAATAATTAAAGAAACATATTTACATTAGTGCCGTAAAATCTATATAATTTTCACGTGTGTCAAACAATAGACGATCGTTAATAATAAAAAAGAAATGTCACTTCTAAAGAGGTTGCATACCTTTCTCGTATGCAACCTGCGTTGTTTCGACTCTGAACATACCGCCCACCATGGACAGCATGTCCATCATCATAACAAAAATAAAAATATGGGAATCTGAAATATTGTAGGGAGGCTACAACTAAAAACATCTTATTTGATACTATACTGTAGTTACTATTTTGATACTATGTCAAAACTAATATTTTAATAGAAAAGATTAAACAATGTGCTTGCTGTAACTATATAATATGAAAATACTAAACAATAACAACTTCCTAATCCTTACAAAATTTACAATTTTAAACTTTTTGAATGTGTGCTAAACAAATATTATAAACAGAGAACCTAGGTGATACAACTTAATAATCTAACTAAGCTTAACACTTTTTAGACCTTAAAATAACTTAAAACTATGTTAACTTTGTACAGCAAAGGTCTCGGTTGATGCCACAAAGGAAATGTATCGAGATTATAAGTAAAACTATTTCAATCAAGAATTACTTAGCATAGTACATGGGTCAACTGGTAAAATGCAATGACTATTCGAAACAGGTATTTTAATAACTAAAATTGTTGCATCGAAAGCTATAGGTATTACCTCGCGAAATACGATACAAAACCAACTAGGTAATGAAAGAAAAATTATTCTCATTTATAATTATAACACACTCACAGAAAATAACAAAACATAATCTAAAGAACAGTTAAAAAGGAAAGTAGAGTTAAGTCAATATAAAGATGCAGTTTACCGCCCACCATGAAGGCTTTGAACCTTACTATTATTTGCTATAGATACGTTGAAATTAATAGTTTTCTATGCCCTTCTTTTGGTGCAGTTTTGACTCAAGCGCAGTGGACTGTATTGTAATAGATGAGTATATTAAACCAAAGGAGGGCCTTTCCACAACTAACAGTTTTTAAGTTTACAACCCTTGTAACTAAACTTCCCCTTGCAAAAAGAAGCATTCGTCTGTTTGATTATTTTTTTGTCACTTTCTATAGTTGGCGGCTTTACTTCTAATTTCCTAGAACATTTGAGTAAGTGATTGTTAGTAACAGTGGCATGCATACTAACAACTTTGCGTTTTACGGGTGAATTGAAGCTGCTCATAGGTTTTATAGAAACTTGACCAGATATAATCCATCCAAGCTTAGTGTTTTGAGCTATCGGACTGCCTGGCGGACCCTTAACAACACCTTCCACCAATATCTGGCTGACAATATCAGCTCCAAGTACCAAATCGACTTTATTAGGAACATGGAAATCTGGGTCTGCTAATTGATTGCCTAACAGTTGCGGATACATATCTAAATTAACATTTTGAGTTGGCAATACCGGTGTTATTTTATCCAATACATGAGCCCTGACTACTTCAACAAAACTGGCATCATGTATGGAATGCACTTTGAAACAAACAGATGACTTCGATACTACAGAGCCACTGTGACTGGCAATACCCGAAATCAGTACTTCAGTTGGTTGCTTTTGAAGACCAAGTGATTGCACGGCGGCCTCTGAGATAAAAGAAGCCTGTGACCCTTGATCGATCAAGGATCTGAAAGTACTGTGCTTCCCGGAGTGAGACTGAACTCTTACTAACGATGTAGGCAAGAGAACATGACTTTGAATATTTGAATGACATGTTACTATGTGATTAATTTCATCTGAAACATTACTATCACCAGACACGGAAGTTGTATCTTTAATTATGGCAGTATTATCTACAGTTGGATCTGCGAATTTGTTTTCTGTCAATTGTGGCACATTATAATGTAAAAGAGAGTGATGTTTTTTCTTACATATATGGCATCTAGAGGTTTGGCGGCATGAGAATACTGAATGGTTGGGACCCATACAATTATAGCAAAGATTATTTGCTTGAATAAAATCACGACGTTCGTCTACAGTTTGTTTTGCGAAACCTTTACAGTTATATAGTTTGTGGCTTTCGGAACAGTAAGCACAAGATATTGCAGTGGCGTAAAAAACTTTAGTATTTGCAACATTATTATTGTGACGAATAATATTTTGTTTTGAAGTTTTCGGCAAATATTCTAACGACCTAAAGCGATGCTCTAAAAACTCTCTAAACTGATGCATTGACGGAAGATCATCTGAGGTACTTATACGAGCCTCCCACAGTTTGCGAGACTCCGCGTCTAATTTAGAGCTAATAATAAAAATGATAATAACATCCCACGACTCGGTGCAAAGATCTAAATTCTTTAACCCATTTATACAGTCAACGGTTGTATCTAACAAGGACTTTATAGCGCATGATGACTCTACTGTAATACTAGATTGACCAATGAGACGCTTAAGTAAACAGTTAGAAAGATACTTTTTGTTACTATACCTCTTATTTAACAAAGCCCAAGATTCTGCGTAATTAGCCTCGGTGACCGGTACATGTCTCAATAACTGCTCCGCTTCCCCAGCTAAATGAGATTTTAAATAATGTAGCTTGTGAACATTTTTCAAATTCGGATTAGTGTCGACCAAAGAAATAAACAAATCTTTAAAGGTAGTCCACTCTGTGTACTTGCCGCTAAAAGTTGGAATGGTAATTTTGGGAAGCTTGACATTAAAATTCGTCATGGGCGGTGGAGAAAGTGAGCTATGAGCATTTAAAGTGCTATGAGGCAAATGAGTCTGTTCTTTTATGATTTCATGTAACGCAGTTTTCAAATCAGACTTATAGTCATAGTACAGTTCCTCCGTAGTTTCGTACATTTCACTTATAAAATAATTTGAAGCTTTGTATTCCTTGGTGTCTACGTCAGTTAATATAGTACGGTGATTATCGACAAAACTTTTCCACTGTTCATCTAAACTGTCTAACCTTGTCTCTATGTAACTCTGAGTTAAACGAGCCTTAGGTGATTTTTTAAAATTGACATCTCCCCTAGTTATGAAAGACTTTATGTCATCCTGTATCTTAGATAAGGCTTCCATACTAATCAACTCTGAATCACTACTTGAAAATGAATAAAATGAAATACTTTTTTGTGACATAAACTCAAACAGAGTATGTTAGTGACATAATAATAACAATTTTACTTAAATACTAAACTAAACAACTAATTTCGATCACAGTTTGCAAAATAATAAAACTATAAGACTTAAAAATTACAAGTTCACATAGCTACTTAACCACTTTACAAAATTAATAATAAAAAGTTCAAATTTCTTCACTAGTTTTATGTCACGAAGATGTTTCTTTAAAATGAATAAAGTTTAGGTTCACTCACAGTTTACTCTATGTGGCTTAATGTACCTCTGTAGTATGGATGCAAGTATATGCCTCTACCTTCGGTGACTGATTTTAACTGGAGCCTTCCTTGCCAAGAACGAGTCCACCAACGGCGACGACGCTACGATCCTGATCTACTTGCACTTAACGAATCTTCCCGTCTTGATATTTGACACGTTGATTACTCCACACAACTTCAATAACAGTTGAATTCAATACTATATTTTGTGGTAAAATCGATGGCACCGTCTAAATTTATATAACGCAAGTAAGTATCACCGGTGAATTCTTTACATATTAGGTTCAAGTATATCCGGCTGTCGAAAGACCAAATGTACAGCTCAATACTGTACTCGATGATACTTGAATAAAACGACTACTTGCGAATAAAAATATATAATAATTTGAAAAATAATTAAAGAAACATATTTACATTAGTGCCGTAAAATCTATATAATTTTCACGTGTGTCAAACAATAGACGATCGTTAATAATAAAAAAGAAATGTCACTTCTAAAGAGGTTGCATACCTTTCTCGTATGCAACCTGCGTTGTTTCGACTCTGAACAGTACTATAGCATGTAAAGTTTAAAAATAACACATCATAAAGCTAGAGCGTGTCCTCTTTTATTGTTATGACTCATATATTTTGTTTCCGATTGTTCGTGAGATATGGATTTACGAGGGACTCGGTTTAATATGTTTGAATGAGAAATGGAAGTTCGACTTTTAGCTTATTTAAGTTAAGAGCGATTGCAAACAGAATAGGGGATATAAGTGTACATGCAAGCATATAATATAACTAGCGGCCCGCCCCGGCTTCGCACGGGTACAATGTAGTTACTAATGTGGTCAGTGTGAAGTTATTAGACTACTACAGGATATCTATATATAGTGGTGGACACATAATTAAGGACGCCAGTCGACTTTCATACAAACGAAGTAACTTTTAAGCATTGCTTCTCCGCCAAGGATTGACAGAGCGGTGATCTGGTGATGGCCATCCATGTGAGTGAATGGAGTGAATGGAGGAGATCCAGATTTCTATACACACCCAAGTGATCTGACCAGCATTTTAAGAGATGTAAAGATATGTTTAAAAAACCGCGAATATAGCATTAAAATGTATGAAAATCTTGCAACTGAAAATTCTGATGCTTACATCTCTTAGAATGCTGACCAGATCAGTTGGGTGTGTATTGCAATCTGATTCTTCTTATTTCACTCCCTGGATGGCCATCATCAGATCACAGCTAGTTCAATCCCTAGCGGAAAACCAAGACTTCAAAATTACCTCGTTTGTATGAAAATCGACTTGTGTCCTTAATTATGTGGCCACCACTATATGTATATGTATATACGACGTACACAACTTACGCAAGGGGTGTTATAAGTTTGACCTGTGTGTGTGTCTGTCTGTCTAAGGCAACCTAGCTCTCAAACTTATGGACCGAATTTGATGCGGTTTTTTATGCATCGTTTAAAAGATCGAAGTGTACAGAGACGGGACTCCTAAACCATTGATCCGATTATAATGAAACTTTGGCGAGTAGTTACATGAAAAACGGAGCATTGCAATAAGCATGCCGGGTGCAGCTAGTTCTAAATAAAAATATGTTGTGCATTATCAGGATTATCAATCTCGATCATCCAACACTTCTCTAAAATATACAACGTGTTACAAAAATACCCCTAATGCCGAATATGGTAGATAGGGACCATCAAACTGATCAACTTTTACTATGGGACCAACTCTGAAATAGCGAAAAAAAACAGCTGTTTCATACATTTTGATATTTTCGTAATTAAATTTTGTATGAAACAGCTGATTTTTTTTCGCGATTTCAAAGTTGGTCCCATAATAAAAGTTGTTCAGTTTGATGGTCCCTATCTACCATATTCGGCATTAGGGGTACTTTTGTAACACCTTGTATAATATATAGATTACTAGTGGACCCTGTGAACTTCGTATCACCTTCAATTTAATGATTATCAATAATTTACCTTGAGAAACAGCGCTATCTTTTTAATTAGTAAGTTAATAACAAATCAGCTGAATACTAAAACGAAAACAACACTACGGTCCTTTATCCAACATTACTAAGATCATTATTTAGACTAAAACCTCTTTATCGAAAGTTAGCTGTCAAGAGTAACCCGAAATGGCGATTCCCATACAAAATAGCCAATGTTCATAGTACGTTTCATTGAATATTCGCTATTCAATGAAACGCATTCTACCTACTCTCAGGGGAAATGACCAAAGAGAATATAATACTACGTTGAGATGACAAATGATATTTATTTTTCTTAATTAATCAATCAAATGCACTAAGAAGTTTCAATTCCGACGTCGAAGTCAATCACCCCAAAAGTAGCTTTCTATCACTTTTTAACCCTGTTACGGGATAAATATTAAAAAAATACGAAACACGTGTTCAATTAATTTTGTGAAAAAATGTCTATGCAAAATTTCAAGTCAATCGAGCCAAGGAATTGCGTTCTCCCATACAAACTACCACCCTGTTCCACCCCTCAAGGGGTTGAATTTCGCAAAATCCCGTCTTAGTGAGCACCTACGCCCTAAAAAGAGTCCCCATGCAAAATTTGAGACTCCTACTAGCACTTGTAGTTTCTGAGATTTCGTGATCAGTGAGTGAGTGATTTTCCCTTTTATATATAATATATATATTATATCATAGATATCTATATTATAGATAACTAATGAGTGTGTACTTAATGCTGCAACATTACCACTTACTACATGTTCTACGCATTACACATTCATTCTATTTCTAATTTAATAATTTTTAAAGCAATTATTTTGTTTGGCTTCCGATTGTTACGTTTACACGTCTTTAAACAGCTTAACCAATTTTTTATGAATTTTATAATGGGCTATGATTGTGTTTGTTTGCGTGGTCAGTCGCTAGAGGAGGCGCTGTCTGTGCACCGGTCAGCCCTCGCGGCGGAGGGCGGTGGCGCGGGGGCGGGCGGCGGGGGCGGCGTGGAGCAGGCGCGCGCCGCGCTGCAGCTGCTGCCCGCGATGCGCGCCGCCGCGCTGCCGGCGCTGCGCAAGCTGCTGGAACACCCTGACAACTACTCGCTGCTGTAAGACTCGCTCGTTGCTCGCTGATCTACCGTGCTTGTGCTCTGTTCGATGAATGCGTTGAAGGTTAGGCAAAGAAATTTCCAAAAAATAATTTACTTAATGTTGTTTACATAACATTGTTATAATAACTTATAACTCTTTAATTCTGACACCGGCATCGAGCTACATAGTTGAGTTTCGGGTAGTAGTCTGTATTTTACGTCGCATAATTATACATATCTGGTAGGTAGGTAAATTATTGCGGCCCGCGAGATGAAACGGTAGCAATCATGTGACCCAGAGTGAAAAAAGGTTGAGTATGGCTGCTATAGTGTCCAAATATGCGTTGTTTGCGGTGTAAACGGACGTATCTTTTTTAAGTTTAGAAGTTTGATTATTTTCACAGCTTCAAGGGACTCTAGACCTGAGGATACGGTTCCAATTTCAATTCGATACCTCCACGCGTTCCAGAGATAAAGGTTCTCGACAGACAGACGGACAACAAAGTGATCCTATAAGAGTTCCGTTTTTTTTCTTGAGGTACGGAATCCTAAGTGTCTAGACACACTATGCCGAAGTTACGCGACCGAAGTACGGCGGCAACGTTTGTAATAAGAAAAAAACGCTACGTAATTTTCGGCAGATGTTTTGCTAGGCATTCTCAATGCATCGCAGGCGTAACTTGGCCGAACTTCGGTCGCGTAACTTCGGCATAGTGCGTCTAGACACTAAATAAGACATCATTCTAGTTGTAATATCTCAATATTGTTCAGGGTCGGTCTCTGCCGCCTGCTGGGCTTGACGGGCACGCGCGCGGCGCACGCAGCCGTCGACGCGCTCGTCCACATGAGCGCGCGCGACCCGCTGCAACCGCACACGCGCGAGTATCTAGCGGGAGCGGCGCTAGCGCGGGCCCCGGCGCCCGGGCTGGCGGCGGATCTAGCGAAGTTAGCGGAAGACGCGAAAGACTCCAGCGTGGCAGCCGCGGCGCACGTCGCCGCCGCCGCCGCCGCCAGCAAGCTCCCGCCGCCCGCCGCCGACCTCATGAAGGACCGGCTCGCTAAGGGACTCGCGCGCTGTAAGGTATGTCCGATATAAGATCTCTCCGAATACCTATGCGACTTCATTTTTACATTCTATTTTTTGTGTATCGAACCGATCCGACCCGTTTCGTACTCGTAAGAGGGCCTGTGCCGTGACACAAATCCGAATCCAATCTCGGGTAACTAACTCGACAAATACTAAAAAAAAATCGTAAGGTCTCTCATATACAGTTAAATGTGAACGAATGGAATAAAGTCACAGGAGCAGGTTTAACGATGAAACCGTCATCCGGTGCCGCTGCACGTTCGCCTGCACGTACTCGTATGTCCGGTTGCGTTATTGTATCGTCGATCGCAGGAGGAGTCGTGCCGCGTGACGAAGCTGCGTGCACTGGGGGTGCTGCGTCACGCGGAGTCGTGCGAGCTGCTGCTGGAGCACGCGGAGCGCGGCGCGCGCGCGCCCGCCCTGGCCGCGCTGGCGGGCCTGCGCGCGCTGCACGACGCCGCGCCCCGCGCGCTGCACTACGCGCGCCGGCTGCGCCTGCAGAGGATCGCCACCGCGCCCGCGCCCGCGCGACCCTTGGAAGTGCGTGCCGCTGCGCTAGGTGATTCACACACACTGTTTCTATTTATTTATTGTATCAGCTGCGAAAAATATCTGCTCCGTATCTTGTTTCGCAAAACTCTAAAGAGACTTCGGCCAATAATATAAAGTTGTTTTCGCCCGTTTTTCTTATCAGTTAAAAGTCTGGAACGGGTGGTAGGAAAATGTAGACGATTCAAAAGTGCTTAATTATTAAGTTTATTTGAATAAAGAAATATTGACTATTGACTATTTGAAAATCGGTGAAACGTAGTTCGTTAAAATGATACTTATGTCAAATGATATTTCTATGGTTTAAAATATGGCAAACAATACATATATGTAGCAAAGTAGTCGTCGGTCAAATTCGGACAAGTAAATTATGAACAATGATCGGTTACCAGATAGAACATCGGTAAATGCTAACTAATGCACGCAGCTGATGGTAACTTCTTTAAGGTTACCTACATTTATTTTACGAGCTACTTATAACGTTCTTACCTCAAAAGATTTTAAAACACTGTTCAACAAGTGTTTAAAAGACACTGTTTAAATGTGATGCTGTCACTTTTTTGACAGTATTGTTTTAAAGAAACGACATCGTATTTAAACAGTGTCTAAATTAAACAGTGTTTTAAAATCTTTTGTGGTAAGACCGTAAGAGTTTAACAAAAATATTAAATGAGTAAACGGATCGCTACTCCCGTATCTTAGTTACCCAATATTCGAAAGAAACAGAGATCAGGATTTTTTTGTTCATCCACAAGGTTTCAAACATCGGGTCACGATTTTCTTTGCTTGTATGTACATTATCGTGTGTATTGTAGACTTGGTGATGTTGTCGAGCGCGTCCCGTCCGGCGCCGCTGGCGGGCGTGGGCGTGGCCTTGTTGCGCGGCCCCCGGGAACTGCGCCGCCTCTACTGGGACCGACTGCGCCAACTAGCGCACGACCACGGACCAGTCCGGGACATACTGCCCATGCTGCCGCCGGAGTTGAACACCTGGGACACACGGGCACTCGCCGGTATGTATACACCCGCCTCTACTGGGACCGACTGCGCCAACTAGCGCACGACCACGGACCAGTCCGGGACATACTGCCCATGCTGCCGCCGGAGTTGAACACCTGGGACACACGGGCACTCGCCGGTATGTATACACCCGCCTCTACTGGGACCGACTGCGCCAACTAGCGCACGACCACGGACCAGTCCGGGACATACTGCCCATGCTGCCGCCGGAGTTGAACACCTGGGACACACGGGCACTCGCCGGTATGTATACACCCGCCTCTACTGGGACCGACTGCGCCAACTAGCGCACGACCACGGACCAGTCCGGGACATACTGCCCATGCTGCCGCCGGAGTTGAACACCTGGGACACACGGGCACTCGCCGGTATGTATACACCCGCCTCTACTGGGACCGACTGCGCCAACTAGCGCACGACCACGGACCAGTCCGGGACATACTGCCCATGCTGCCGCCGGAGTTGAACACCTGGGACACACGGGCACTCGCCGGTATGTATACACCCGCCTCTACTGGGACCGACTGCGCCAACTAGCGCACGACCACGGACCAGTCCGGGACATACTGCCCATGCTGCCGCCGGAGTTGAACACCTGGGACACACGGGCACTCGCCGGTATGTATACACCCGCCTCTACTGGGACCGACTGCGCCAACTAGCGCACGACCACGGACCAGTCCGGGACATACTGCCCATGCTGCCGCCGGAGTTGAACACCTGGGACACACGGGCACTCGCCGGTATGTATACACCCGCCTCTACTGGGACCGACTGCGCCAACTAGCGCACGACCACGGACCAGTCCGGGACATACTGCCCATGCTGCCGCCGGAGTTGAACACCTGGGACACACGGGCACTCGCCGGTATGTATACACCCGCCTCTACTGGGACCGACTGCGCCAACTAGCGCACGACCACGGACCAGTCCGGGACATACTGCCCATGCTGCCGCCGGAGTTGAACACCTGGGACACACGGGCACTCGCCGGTATGTATACACCCGCCTCTACTGGGACCGACTGCGCCAACTAGCGCACGACCACGGACCAGTCCGGGACATACTGCCCATGCTGCCGCCGGAGTTGAACACCTAGGACACACGGGCACTCCCGGTATACGCTACGTATTTGTAACATTCTATTTCTAGTTTTACCACAGAATACATAATAACAGTAATGCACAAGTACAGAAATTCGCCTAGAAGTTGCCTCTCTTTCTATCACATACCCTCATCTAAGAGAAGATAATTATAGATACTTTTTAAAAGTATCGATCTAATATTAGCTTAAGAAAATTGAACATTATAATCGATATTTTAAAAAAACTATAAGATGATTCGGGGTGGGGCTCGTCTATGGGTTTCCATTCCCACCCATAGACGAACAGTTTAATGTTCCCGGTGTGTGTTACCATGTTATTTGATTAAACTGTTTCAGGGGATTTTCACGAGTTACCTACGGATTAAAAATTATAATTATTGTCCTTTTTCCCTTTTAAACTATTTCAGTTTTCTGTATAATTGCAGCCCTTAATGTTTCAAAAACTTTAGCAGCACAAACGGCAGTCCACTCAGCTGTGTATAAACATACAGAATATTTTTTTAAGGGATTAGGTGAGAAAATTATAAAAGATTTATTTTTAAACTAGCGACCGCCCGCGACTTCGTGGAAAGTTTTTTGCTACCCCCGGGAACAATGTATGTCTTAAAAAAATCCTGACGCGCACGCTCACCCTCGGGAAAGGCGGGAGGGGCTGTTTGCCCGATGCGCAAACAGTCGCAATTATTTCATTTTGTGCAGGGAAAAGGGATTTTTTTTTTAATTTCATATATTTATTGTACTGGTGTTATAGAATGACCTGATAAAATTTGAAAGTGGGGGGGACCCAAAAATAAATATCCCTGTATTAAAAAGTACTCGATACCTTCAGGTGTGTTTAGATAGTTTTTTGGTATCGATACTTTTGATACGATACTGGTATTAAAGTATCGATACATTTGAAATTTTGCGTATTTAGAGCTGCATACCTAAAACTGCGGAGTGTCACTGGCCACGTTCTATTCTTCATAATATCAATTTTAGGTATTTTTGGCTTCTGCTGACTTAACGATTTGGGATCTAATAAGAATAGAAAGTAATAAGGGAACATTTACTTCGGTATGCGAAACTTACGTGTTGCTAATATTTTATTTAGTTCCGCTTAAGCTTAGCTGTGATAGTTTTTTTTTCATATGAAGATAGGAATCGGCATATACCTACAAAATAGGCAGCAGTATTACCTAACAACATCCCTGAAACAATATTCACGTAAATTAGTTTTTTGATCTGCTTTATTATATCATTATTTGGCCAGCACACAAGTATTCGGTTCGTATTAAATTAAAATCAGGCAGCAAACTTCGATTTGCAAACGATCAGAAAATGAAAAAAATCGATAAACAGTTGGAGAGCAAAATATCTAATCGGTCGCGTTGTGTGTCGGCAGGCACGTCGTCGGTGCTGGCGCGCGCCGCGGGCTGGGCGGCGGCCGGCTGGCGCGCGCGCCTGCACTCGGTGCAGGTCAGTGCGTGCACATACACACTACACTACACTACACTACACTACACACACTTGGGGCCGACTCTGTGTCTGTGCCACACTTCCCGATAGGTACAGACTGGGGGCCTTCGAGTCGCGACTGAACTACTTGTAGGCGAGCGATTCATCGTAGATCGCATCGTCGCTCACCGCCACCAGTGATAGCGGTCGAGCGCTCGCCTATCTATTTAGAGACATTGTTTTATTTTGTAAGGCGACACTGTTATTTGTAAATGGCAGGATAATTTGTCTGATTCGCATATCGCCCACAAGTCGGGGCATTAGCACCGACTTGCCACTAGTATAGATCGTTTGCTATGTATTTGCTATCAATTTTTGGATTTTGAAAGCGAATTTTCGTAATTATCAACTTACTTAATAATTATTACAACTATTAATCAGTTATGATATAAAAATAACTGGAAAATAGCCCAAATGCATACGTTCGATAGGTTTCTACAGCGCGAGCGGTGCCGGCGAGCGGGATAAATTTGATACCTTGAATTTGAGGACATTATGCTATTGTATTTTGTATAGTTAAAATAAAAAATCAAATCAAAATCCAAATCAAAGTCAATACCCATTATGACGTCTTCTAGCTAAAAATAAAAAATTATCAGCTTTATCCGAAGAAACAATAAGTATATACAAATATGTATATCGTTTCCAGACATTACATTCATATATGTTACAAATAAAATAGATTAATAAATAAATAACATTATTTAATTAGATCACTTCTAAATGAATCAATTTACAAGGTTCAGGCTGAGTAATAATGAACAATAAAAAAGCTATGCCTGCTAAGCGAGGACTGGCCGGTACTGGCCGGCGAGTGTCATGTAATTTGACACATTACCTGATGTCACTTCTTGCTCGTGAGGAAGATGTGTGATTGAACCATTGTTTATATATTCAAATAGTATTCGGGTGATAGTTTCTCTACTGGTAGGAGAATATAAATCCTTCATATAAATCAGTAAGCACCGTTTCAGGTGGCGGCCGACGGGCTGCTGCGTCGCGGCGCCGTGACGCTGCGCGCCGAGCGTGACGCCGAGCGTGACGCCGGCGTCGGCGGCGACGTCGGCGGCGGCGTCGAGCTGGTCGCCGTCGAGGTGTGGACGCGGGGGCTCGGCGCGCTGGCCGGCGGCGGCGGCGGCGAGCGCCCGGACCCCGACCTCTATGAGGGAGATGAAGGTCGGTTTGGTTCTTATTAACCGGCGTCAAAAAAAGAGGAGGTTCTATGTTCGTCTGTTTATTTGTTTATTTTGTATATGTCCACCTATTACTCGAAGACGGCTGAACCGATAGAAATGATTCAAACGTTATAACACCAGGTTTGTCATCATCGTCGACATCGGACCAGTAGTTTTCAGTAAATCTTAAAAATACTGTCGTTTTCGTTACCATTATATGAACCTACGGATGATCGAACGTCATAACTTTATGACGTTATGATGGAAGAACCGATTTAATCATTCTTTTTTTGTTTGAAAGAGTATACTTTAAAGACTACAGAAGATACCATTTTAATTTTATTGGCATTGGACCTTGGGTTTCCAAGATACACGAGGGAACTCCTCAAAATCAAATAGGAACTGTATAGTGATTGATTTCAAAATTGTCATAATCTTTTACCAATATTTATTGGTAAAAGATTATGACAATTTTAAACAAGTTAGTTGGCTAACTGTGGTCAAGGATGTTTTGGACTAGACTTGAACTGCGCAGGCACAAAGGGACTTATGGGACTCCCTTAACAACAAACAGCACGAAAAGTGGAAATTGAGTTATTAGCAGTACTATACCATTAAAAAGTGTGAAATATTAATAAAATATATTCATATCAACGCTAACATTTACATAAACATACCTACCACAAAAAGTTAAAAATAGAAAAGCTTTTAAAAATTACAAATAACCCTCAAAAAACAAAAAAAATACTATAAAAACAGCTCCAAAAAGAAACGTCTTTAAAAAGCAATATTTATTTATTTATTTATTAGCCTTTATTGCTAACTTAATAATTTTAATAATTCGACTGAGACTTCATAAGACGTTTTTAGGGTTTCGTAGCCTAATGGCAAAAAACGGAACCCTAGATTCCTCGTGTCTGTCTGTCCGTTCTCCGTATATCACAGCCACTTTATTCCGAAACTATTAAGATTACACTGTTGAAACTTGGTAAGTGGATGTATTCTATAAACCGCTTTAAGATTTTTATACAAAAATAAAAAAATATTAAGGGGCCTCCTTATACATGGAACTAAAACTGATTTTTTTTTTCATCAAACCTATATACGTGCGGGGTGTCTAGTCTGTTATGATTTTCTTGATATTTTAAGATTATTCACAATAAAATAAAACCATCTTTGATGTCATCCAAAACCAGAGAGAACTTTATTTTCTTTTCCCAAAACCACAAAGTATGACAACAGACAATACAACATCTTCCTTCTTAATAACAAACAAAAAAAACAAATAAACATTTCACTCTCATAAAGCAATCTAATACAAACATACAAAACTTATAATCAATAAACAGAAAAACCAAAGCGAACAGGTGGACGACTTACACGACCTGATGAAGTAACCAAAAACCCTTCAGAATTCCTACGCGTAAATGGATTACTTCGAAGCTGCAATGGTGGAGAATCATTAACACTACAAGGATCATGAATATTACAATTATCATTATCACCCCGAGGATCTTCTACATCATCCGGAATATAAAAAGGAACAAACGTTAAGGGCTTAATAAATATTCTGTTACGAACAAAATGTGCGCCATTAGAAACAATTTTATATGTTCTTTTATCTAATTTGAACAAAACTTCACCTTTTCTCCATTGTTTACCAACTTTAAATAACACCTTTTCACCTATTTGTAACGGCCTTAAGTCTTTCTTATTTATGTCGAAATAAACCTTACTTTTAAACTGCTTCCTCTGTAAATTAGATTTAACGTTCCTAAAAATTTTAGGCTGTAAGTTATTAAAAGACAATGGCAAAATACCCCTTAACTTCCTGTTGTAAAATATCTGGGCAGGTGACGGGATTTCATGAGAAATTGGAGTATTCCTAAACTCTAACATTGCCAAATACAGATCCTTTCCTTCATGTATAGCTTTCTTAAGTAAATTTTTAATGGTTTGAATTGTCCTTTCCGCCATTCCGTTTGATTGTGGATACTCAGGACTAGAGAATTTATGTTCAAAATTCCACTGCTTACAGAACAACGCAAACTTTTCACTAGAAAACTGTGGGCCTCCATCGCTAATAAATACTTCCGGAATACCATGACGACTAAAAATGTGTTTTAAATTGTTGATCACAGATTCACTCGTTGTACTAGTTAGTAGTGATAGTTCCGGAAATTTAGAAAAATAATCAACAACCAATAAATACATTTTTCCATTCAATTCAAATAAATCAGCCGCAACTTTTTGCCATGTGTAATTAGGAACCTCATGTGGTATTAATGTCTCTTGTTTATTGTTATTACTATAAAGTTTACAAGTTTCACAAGATGAAACAACATTATAAATATCGTTTTGTATGCCAGGCCAAAAGAGACAATCGCGTGCTCTCAATAATGTTTTTGTAACACCCATGTGCGGAAAATGCAAACGCTGCAGCATCTCTTGCCTTAACTTCAACGGAACTACAATACTGACTCCTTTGAATATAATATCTGATTTCAAAGTCAAATCATTTCTAACGGACCAATATTTTCTCACTAGCTCTGGCAATAAGTTTCTGTGAGTTGGCCAACCTTCAACTATGAATTTTCTAACAAGTACTAACTCATCGTCCCGAATGGTACATTCCTTAATATTGTCTAATTGCGAAGGTGACGCATTAATATTATTTACAACAAAATTGATCTGTGCTTCAATTTCTTCACTATCTAATTCAACTTCTAGAGAATCACTATCATCAAATGATCTTGATAAAGTATCAGCCAAATATAGTTCCTGACCTCGTTTGTAAACTAGCTCAAAATTATATTTTTGCAATTTGAGCAACATTCGTTGGATGCGTGGAGTACATGAATTTAATGGTTTTTTCACAATTGAAATCAGGGGAGAATGATCTGTTTCAATAGTTACTTTCCTACCAAATATGAATTGATTAAATCTTTCACAGCCAAATAAAATGGCAAGCAACTCTTTTTCTATTTGAGCATATCTTTTTTGACAATCATTTAAAGCTTTGGAAGCATAAGCAACAGGTAAATTATTCTGCAAAAGCACAGCTCCAAGACCATCCTTTGAAGCATCTACGGAGACCGTGACTGGAAGATTTTCGTTAAAAAACTGAAGCACTGGCTCTGTAACCAGATTTCTTTTCAAGTCCTGAAAAACTTTTTCATGAATTTCTAGCCAAGAAAATTCTACATCTTTTTTTAAGAGACTTCTCAAAGGAGAACTTATATTGGCAAAATTAGGAATGAATTTTGAAACGTAATTGATAACACCTAAAAATCTTTCTAATTCCTTTCTATCTCGTGGACTTTTCATTGCAGTAATTGATTTAATCTTCCCATCATCCAGTTTTAAACCCTCTTTACTAATAATATGTCCAAGATACTTTACATTTTCCAAATTGAATTTACACTTATCTTTATTTAATTTAATGTTTTCTTGCCTTAACCGCTCCAAAACTAATTTAAGTCTCCTATCATGCTCTGACTGAGTCTTTCCCCAAATCAAAATATCGTCAATAAAAACTTCCGTTCCTTCCAAGTTTTCTAACACTTCACGCATCTTTTGCTGGAACACTTCAGAGGCACTAGACAAACCAAACGGCATTCTTAAAAATTTGTATCTGCCAAATGGAGTGTTAAAGCAGCATAAATCAGAGCTGGCCTCAGATAATTTTACGTTCCAAAACCCGTTTTTGACATCTAGTGTGCTAAAAACTGTGGCACCATTTAATTTGCCCGTTATTTCCTCAAAAGTCGGCAAACTAAAGTGCTGCCTCATAATCACCTGGTTAAGATCTTTAGGATCTATACATAACCTCAAATCACCATTTGACTTATAAACGATAACTAGAGAATTTACCCATTCGGTCGGTTGAGTGACCCTAACGATGACATTCTGTTTAACCATTTCCATAAGTTTCTCTTTAAGACGGGGAAGTACTGCTAGGGGCACTTTTCTACAGGCATGAATGACAGGTACTGAACTTTCTTTGATTTTTATATTATATTCTCCTTTCATGCAACCTAACCCTTCAAAAATATCATTATATTCATGAAAAATGTCTGTTATTTTAATTTATATTATATTAACATATAGATAGGTCTTTAAAAATGACATTGAGTTTCTTAAAACATTTTTTTCTCAAAGCCAACCGTTAGAAAGATGTGCACTTCCAAAGTGGTAAAATAATATTTAGTAGTTCAGAGCTAGTAGTACATTTTCCAAAACCGCAAATATAACTTTGTCATTTATACAAACACTATGAAAATCAAAGTTATTTTTGCAGACGAAAAATTAGTGCCATTTTTAAGCCCCACCCCTTAGCCCTATTTGGTACGGAACCCTAAATGTGCGAAGTCCGACATGCACTTGTCCGGTTTTTTTAATATCAGTAATTATGCTGATTTGTAATTTATTTTCTATATCGTCTCAGAAATAGTTATTTATATTTTATACGATCGTCGTTTCCGATATCCATCCGCTTTTTAGTTATAGAATGTATTCTGTTTTTAATTAAGTATTTATTTCTTGAATTTTTTTATCATACCATTAGATTAAATATATAAATCTCATTACCATTTTATAATATTAAAACAATTAAATATTCTACAAATCGAACAAACATAATTATGATCCATCCATCAGACGAGGAGCAAGAAGTATCGGGCGGCCTATCGCTGTCCGTGGGCGGGGTGCAGTTCCCGGACGTCGAGCTGTTCTCCGGGCAGGCGGAGCTGCTGGCCCACGTGTGGGCGGGCGCGGGCAGCGAGCCCACGCCCGTGCTGCGCGCCGCCTGGCCCGCGCCCGCGCACGCGCACGCCGACGTCACGCTGCCGATACTGGCCGGCGTCACGCTGAGGTATCGCTGGGACGCGGTGCTGGCGCTCGCGCTAGATGCGCACGCGACGGTCAGTCAAAAATTGACACTTATTATGGTGGATTTCTACGTCCGCGCGGTATGAACTATCTATGTGCCGAATGTCATCGAGTAACAAACGTCTAATCGTCCAAACTTTTACATTTTATAATATGAGTAGGATCGGGGTCGGCACGTCTAAAACGAGTGACCCCGATTTTTCCATCTAAATAAAAGAAATCGTTGGATTTCAATCGGACTAAACTCATTCCTCGAGTGGTACCTAACCTCTAGCTAATATTGATTTTCAATCGGTGATGCATGAAAATACATGGTCGTGTACGCTCTCGGTCTGAAGTGTGTCGGTTGTGGTGGTACAGGTGTCGCTGTGGTCGCGCAGCGCGCGCGCCGGGCTGCAGCTGCGCGCGGGCGCGGCGGCGTGGGCGCGCGCCGACGTGACGCCGGCGTGGGGCCGGCTGACGGCGCGTGACGTCAGCGCCGCCGCGCCGCGCCTGCACGTCCACGCCGACCTCGACTTCTACTCGCGCGTGGCGCTGTGCGTGCGCACGCACACCGCCGACCACGCGCTGATGTGAGTCGACCGCTCGCCTCGACTCTACGTCGGGCACGGGCGACGCCGACGTCCGGCCCGAGGGCCGCATCCGACCCGCCTCGGCTTTCGACCCGGTCCGCGAGATACTTTGAAACTCACAGATAAAAATCTAAAAAAATCCCGCTTTCGCCCGCGACCGCTTTGACAAATAAAATATAAAGTTTGGCACGCAACTCGCCGAAGGTCGCCCGTGCCCGCTCTAAATCTCAGTTCGAAGTGAAATGTTCTCCTTTCGTATCCTACTCTCTACCGGCTGAACGTTTCAAATCACGGCCGATCGATTCGAATCGTTTAAATCTTTCACCTTTATTCCAGACGCGAATCCGAGCTGACGTCCGAGCAAGGCGCGCGGGACTTCAAAGTGGTGAGGCGCCGGAACGCCACGCGGGTCGTGGCCGGCCGCACGCTGCAGCTCGGCGCGAGGAACGACCGCGAGTGCGCCGCCATGCCGGCCGCCGACTAGACCTGCTCGTACGCCACTACGGCGGACACCACCACACGCGACCTATCGTGTCGACGCATATTCGCTTGAGGGTGGAGATCAGACCGGCGAAAACACACTTGTACCATAGAAATAAACGCTCTCGGTGACTACGTGCATCCACGCGCACGTACGATGATCGAGGAGAATGTAGATGACGCATTCGTTGGCGATTATGAGAAGGACTAAAAGACTATAAGTGATCGAGCTACGTTCGATACGCGTATTATTCGTTATACGTGGTGTTATTAGCTTCGGAATGAGGTCCAAATTGACCAAATCGAACGGCAAACGTCTTCCTATATGGCGATTCATCTTTCGTAGTGGGCCCTCTGCACTCTAATTAATCTAGTCTTCCTTTACGCTCGCGGTGGTTTGTCTGCCAGAAAACTAAAACGTTTCACTTTAGTATTCGGACGCAAATGACACGAACGTAATTGAGCCGATTTAGTGTGTAGAATACGAATTAGTCGACCGACATAATTAAGACTGTACTCCTGGGAACAGGTATCACCCTGCCGGACCACCACCAAAGCTGAAGACCAAAAACTATGGCACGTCGCGTGCCCGAGTCGCTGAGACTCCTCTACATTGTTATAATTCTAAATCTCTATTAAATTATTTTGTACGATCACTTGTTGCTTTCATTTCACTACGACCCACTGCGTCTGTACAGTCTTAAACTGTACATATTCTTTTTAGCTTACGCTGCGACCCACATTTGGAGGCCGCGCGGATTGTTTACTTTATTATTTAATTATAATTTCATAAGAGTGTACAACTAACTACCATAGAGAAAGGTACAGCCACAATAACTATTTGTTTTATATTTATACGTGAATATAAACTTAACTGTGGACCGTGGTTTCTCTGCTGCACTCCTGCAACATCAACTTATCTTATCAACTTATCTAATATTTAAATGTATAGTGGAAACATTATACATTTTATGGTCCTTCGAGAATAAGGACTCAGTGTTTTAGTGTTTCTTACTACAGTAGCGAATCGGTGCGGCTGGCCTCCCACAAGCGGGTCTCACCAGTCGTATTGAGACAGGACGCACATACTGTATACAGAGTACTAGAGCACCGAGTTGCTGAACAACGACCATTTCAATGCGGAGGGAACAAGATCTGTTCGGATCCTGAAGATTTGGATACGTGAAGACTACAACCAGATAAGTGGTTTTCGCTACACTTGCTAAACTACTTCACACCTGTCACCGTCAACTACGTGCTGGACTGTGAGTTTTTTTAGTCAACAACTATCAACTATATTAACTAACTAACTATTTATCAACATGAGCAAACTAGAACTTCAACAAGCCTGTTTCAACAACATTAAGTACCTGTGCAGTAACTACAGCAAGGATTCAGCGTCGAGAAAGAACGAGGAATACCTGAACAAACGTTTGGAGTCGCTTGAAAATCAGTGGTGTGATTTCGACGAAAGACACGCTCAACTTATTTTGGAAGTGGAAGATAAAAACATCAACTATTTCACGGATGACATCTATAACAAAACGAAAGAAATTTACATGAAAACTAAAGCTGACATTATGAAGAGGCTGGAACAATTAAATGAACAAAAACGGGAGGTGAGATTCGATCTTGCGGATGTACCTACAGAAGAGAACTCAGGTGATTGCCAGTACCTACTTAACAAGCAGGAATGCAACTTTAACGCAATCGAACGTGTCATGTCAAAAATCAACATGCAACTTATTTCTGAGAAATGGGAGCTGGAAGAAAATTTAGCGCTTTTGAAGTCCAAGTGGGAGCCCATCGACAAACTGCACTGGGTGATCGATTTTCAACTGAAGGGGTGTCATGAACAATACTATAATATGTTTACTAACATCGAACAAAAATACGATGAATTGCGTAAGAAGATCAATAGTAAAATTTACTCGACCATCCACTATCAACAGTCGGCACCGAGGTTGGAAATACCAGAATTCTCAGGAAGCTACCAGCAATGGATTTCATTCAAGAATCTATTCCTAGAAACTATCAACAACAACCCTACAATAAACCCAACTCAGAAAATGCAATATCTAAAAACCAAACTAAAAGGGGAGGCGGGGCGACTTGTGCAACATTTAAACATAAGCGCCGAAAACTACACTTCTTGTTGGGATATATTATCTCAGCGCTATGATAACCGTCGTCTCCAATTCACATCTTTCATGAACGCGATATTAAATCTTCCCAGCATCCAGCATCCAGATGCTTTTAACTTAAAGAGGATGCATGACGTAATCACCGAGAGCTTAAACGGGATCTCTAACATTGGAATTGACACCACAACATGGGATCCTATTATTGTGCATCTGATGTCACAAAAGCTTGACCAAGCAACCTACAATGAGTACATGAAAGATCTTCAAGACCATCGAGAGCTGCAAAACTTAAGTGATTTTATGTATTTCTTGGAAAGCAAGTTTATGGCTTACGAAACAATGAAAACTTCAAAAAGAGAGACCGGCACTTCACAAAAACCGACTTACTCAAGAGCATTCAACCAAAATACTTTCGCTAAGAAAAATAACTACGAATTTTCGAAGCCTGCAACTAAAAGTTATCATACGAGCTACGGTCAATGCCCGTGCTGCGATGGAAGTCACGTGCTTATGCAATGCACTAAGTTTATTGACATGGACACAACGCAGCGCAATGACACAGTGACGAAACTGCGACTCTGCAAAAATTGTCTGTTCAGTCACGGAATCAACGAATGCAACTCAACAAAAACATGCAAAGAATGTAGCATGAAACATCATACTTTATTGCACAATTTCCACAAGAAGCAAATGACAATAACTGGAAAACACAACACTATGAGTCGTCAACAACAATCTTCATCTGCAACTCATCAACCAAGCTCCAATCATCTCTCAAACAACAACACTGAAATCTTATTAACTACGGTACAACTCAAGGTCAAAGCTATGGATGGAAGTTACTTAACACTCCGAGCGCTTTTGGATCAAGGCTCCCAAGTCAATTTGATAACAGAAAATGCTGCACAGAGGCTGCGCTTACCAAGAAAAAAGCTCAACGCTACGGTCTCAGGAATTGGCTCAGTTTTGGGAGATTGCAAAGGACTGCTTTATCTCAACTGTAAAGCCATCCATTCAGACTATAATTTTGAAACTCAAGCTCTTATTATGAAGAAACTCACAAACAACCTACCAAACTCAACTTTTGAAAACACAAACTGGCCACATTTGCAGAACTTAAAATTGGCAGACCCGGAATACAACATCTCACGTGGCGTCGACCTCTTATTAGGCGCTGACATATATTCCGAAATCATCCTGGAGGGCGTTCTTAAAGGCAGTAACCAGTCTCCTGTGGCTCAACAAACACAGCTAGGATGGATTTTATGCGGAAAGATGAAAACTTTAAATTGTTACGTGTCCTTGATAAACATGGAACAGCTCACAAAATTCTGGGAAAACGAAGATATTCAAAATTCAAACAAAGTATCCAAAGATGAACAATGCGAAACATTTTACAAGGAAACTGTACGGCGGGCCTCAGATGGGAAATACGTCGTTAAAATGCCTATTTGCCCAGACTACAAGGAGAAAATAGGCAATTCAAGATCTATTGCAGCATCCCAATTTTTCCAACTGGAAAAAAGGCTACAAAAACAACACAAACTAGCAGTTATGTACAAGGACTTCATCAAAGAATATCAAGATTTAGGTCACATGATACCTTCATCTCAAGATTCCAGATCAAGTACCGAATGTTATCTTCCCCATCACGGCGTCCTACGAGAAAATTCTGAAACAACTAAGCTCAGGGTGGTGTTCAACGCGTCTCAGAGAAATTCATCTGGATACAGTCTAAACAGCCTCCTAGAAAAGGGTCCCAATCTACAAAAGGACATACAAGCTTTAATCATCAAGTGGAGAACGTACGAATTTGTCATCACCGCAGACATTGAGAAAATGTATAGATGTTTGTGGCTTGATGAAGAACAGCAACATCTGCAAAAAATCACATGGCGATACTCACCACAAGACCGTTTGCAAGAGTTCCAACTATGCACAGTGACATACGGCACCAAGTGTGCGCCCTGGTTAGCTATGCGCACCTTGAAGCAGCTGGCTGAAGATGATGGTGATAAATACCCTACCGCTGCGAAAGCTCTAGCAAATGAGTTTTATGTCGATGACGTACTCAGCGGCCACAGTACACTACAAGGAGCAGTAGACTTACGCGACGCACTTATCAAACTACTAAAAGGTGGCGGGATGAATCTTCGTAAATGGGCCAGCAATCATCCTAGTTTACTTCAAGGCCTATCAGAAGATCAAATTTCAACCAACATAAACTTTGATTTCAAAGATGAGACCTCTACTAAAACTTTGGGCTTGTCTTGGAACCACAGCTCTGACTCATTCTGCTTCAACTGGCCTGTGAAAGAAACCTCAACACGAACACTTACCAAGAGATTTCTTCTCTCCGAGATTTCGAAAATTTTCGACCCACTAGGCTGGCTCTCTCCTATAACGATTACAACAAAACTTATATTCCAAAAGATATGGGTAAGCAAACTTGGCTGGGACGAAGAAGTACCTGAAAACATAAAAAAGGAATGGATTAAAGTAAAATCCGAACTACACCACATCAAGAATATTTCATTGAAAAGATGGGTCGGCAACACAAACAAGAACATTGAACTAATCGGCTTTTGCGACGCCAGCGAAAAAGCCTTCGCCGCCGTTATATATAGCCGTGTGATAAACAGTCAAGGTCAACCTGTTATCACATTACTTACGTCACGAACAAGAGTAGCGCCGCTGTCACAAAAAACCACCCTACCCAGATTAGAACTTTGTGGCGCCAAACTGCTAACTGATTTGATGAAAAAAACGAAACAAGCCCTTAGCGACTACAACGTAACAACAAGCGCATGGTGTGACTCACAAGTTGTGTTAGCATGGATTCAAGGAGAACCAACAAGATGGGATGTTTACATCGCTAACAGAGTAAGAAGCATCAACCGCATCATCCCCGCCGCGCAGTGGCGTTATGTAAGATCAGAACAGAATCCCGCTGACTGCGCTTCGAGAGGACTACCACCGATCAAACTATCTACTTTTAACTTATGGTGGAATGGACCTGATTTTTTAAAGGATATAAAGCAAGAGGCGAACCCAGAAAACATTACAAAAACTTTCGAGACCGAGATTGGCGGCATACATCACATTCAAGCTGAAAGCGATTCAAAAAATAATCAAGAAACTTTTATAATTACTTTAGTAAACAAACATAGTTCAATGACTTTAGTTACAAAGGTCGTTGCATGGATGTTACGTTTTATTACCTACACTCGTAATAAAATGAAACCCGAAACGCATTACCTAACTGCAAGTGAAATGAGCGCCGCAAATGAAATAATTGTGAAACTTATTCAACAAACTTATTTTTATGAAGAACACAAACAACTTACGAGTAACAAATCAGTATCCAAGCAGAGCCCTATACACAAGCTGGACCCCTATCTGGACGACAACAAAGTTATTCGTGTGGGAGGACGATTACGAAACTCAAACTTGCCGCTTCAAATGAAAAATCCTGTAATCGTACCTCATAAGGGCCGCTTCACACAACTACTTATTGAACAGAGCCATCTTACAACTTTACACGGTGGAGCCCGACTTACACTGAATCACCTGAGACAGCGCTATTGGATCGTTGGCGGCAATAGAGCGGTAAAAACTCAACTTCGACGCTGCATTCGCTGCCACCGTTTCAAAACAATGGACAACAATCAAGTGATGGGAAACTTACCAAAACAAAGAATAACCCCGTGTCGACCATTCACGCACACGGGGGTTGATTATTCCGGACACGTTGAGGTCAAGCATAACAAGGGCCGCGGAGTCAAAACATCCAAAGGGTACATTGCTGTATTTATCTGCATGACCACCAAGGCCGTCCACATCGAACTAGTCTCGGATCTCAGCACGGAAACATTCATCGCAGCTCTGCAAAGGTTCTGCGCCAGACGCGGCACGCCGAAACATATGTACTCAGACTGCGGTACAAACTTCATTGGAGCAGCCAAAATACTACGTTTAGAGTTTGAAGAGTTCAAGAAGATTTTAACACCTCAATTCTACAACGAGCTCGCAAAACTGGAGATCGAGTGGCACTTCAACGCTCCAGCATGGCCAAGCGCGGGTGGCCTATGGGAAGCCGCCGTGAAGTCGATGAAGCACCATCTCAAACGAGTCATGGGGGAGCAAAAACTTACTTACGAAGAGTTCAGCACTCTGCTAGCAAAAATCGAAGCGTGCCTAAACTCAAGACCCCTGTGCCCTCTAACTGAAGACCCCGAAGAATACTTCAATTGCTTAACACCCAGACACTTTCTAACTGGCAGTCCAATTTTATCGCTACCGCTATCAGACTACAGTGACAAGAACAATATAGATATTCGCAAACGTTGGCAACTTATAGAACACATGCTACAACAGTATTGGAAAAACTGGTCCAATGATTATCTGACTCAACTACAAAAGCGAAGTAAATGGAACAACCCAACTAAAAACATCAAGAAAGATGAAATGGTTCTTGTCAAGGACAACAATCAGCCCCCTGGGAAGTGGGCTCTTGGACGTGTTTTGGAGACTCATCCGGGGTCCGACGGCTATGTTCGCGTCGCAACCATCAAAACGCAAAATGGAGTGATAAAACGTCCAATAGTCAAACTATCACCACTACCATTAGAAACTGAAACAATCAACCCAATAAATCAAGACGATAATAACAAGACAAACAATAACAAACGTCATAATCCAAAGAAAAATAAATCTTCATTTTTAATTACAATATTATCTTTATTTACATTCATGACTGGATCATATTGCACCGATAGCACGCGCCTGACAAGCGCCACCGCGCCGGCTCAGATTACAAGTTTAGAACCCGAGCGCCCCGTGTATTATGACACAATCGGAAACCTACAGATGATTCACGACGAGTGGCTTTTAATTATGTACTATAACTTGAGTACTTATTGGGACAATACACGCAGAGTCGAAGACTACTATAACAAAGTGAGGAAATTATGCCATCAAACTAAAATAAAAACCTGCATCACCACTATAGAGCAACTAGATCACGAGATGGATATATTTATGCATTATAACTCCATTCTAATGAATCCTCATAAACATCTAAGCAACAGAAGAAAGCGTGGTCTAATAAATGGAGTTGGATCCATCGCTAATAGTTTGTTTGGGATTCTGGACCAACAGTTTGCTGATAAGTATGAAGATGATATAAAGTCAATACAAAACAACGAAAAGTTTTTACTACAACTCATAAAAAACCAAACTTCGATTGTAGAGCTGGAAAATAAAGTTTTAAAGAAAAGCGAACACAACATTTTGAAACAGTTTAAACAAATCAGCAACTTTATCGATCAAACAAAACTGAACTTGGCCACCATTGAGACAGAAATGGAAGTGCTAACTGCAACTACCTACCTTAACTCAGAGTCACTGACGGCTTTCCTGCTAATCAACAACATGAAGAAGCTTCAAGATATGCTGTTCAACACTCTCACCAACGTCTACCAAGGACACATCGACGTGAATCTCATCACACCAACTCATTTGGTTCAACAGCTGAAAGAAATATCAGGAAAGCTCCCCAGAACTTTATGCTTACCTGTGGAAAATTTGGAAAAAGATATAAAAGAAGTCTACAAACTAATCTACATGAGAGCAAGAGTAACAGAAAATTTCTTTATTTTTGAAATGCACATACCGCTGATGTCAACTGAAGATTTCACTCTCTATCGTGTGCTGCCACTACCACTTAAAGCAAGAAACGGAACGTCGTACCCAGAGATGTCAGCTCCATACATAGGAGTCGATTTTAGAAAAAATACTTACGCCTCACTAAAAGAAGAAGATTTCATGCAGTGCACGCAGCAGAAGAGAAACAACTTTTTATGTCACAAAAACCTACCAGTTTTTAACTTGCACAACAACAACGCGCCGTGTGAAGCGAAATTGCTGGCGCATCAGAATAGCTTGCCTTGTGACGTACGACGCATGACGTGCAATGACGCTTGGCATGAATTACACTCACCAAACAGCTGGTTAGCGATCTGTTGTGACGTATGCACGTTACGTATTATATGCAAAGATGACGTCACAACTCACACTTTGACATCTTCTGCAATCGTCACCTTATCGCAAGGATGTGTGTTGCAGTCCAAAGACATGACGATCGTCGCTCACAGCCAATACAACAGCCAGATAAGAGTTGACTACGAGTTACCAGCAACAACTTTAAACACTTCAATCAACAAAATAGTGCACATGACGAACTACAACGTTTCTGAGTTCCACCCAGCAACAACTCAGGAACTAGATCAGATAGACCAGGAACTCACCATACAGAAGGAACATGAGACTCAACTACCGTCTTCAATTTCATCACATGACCTTCACCAATACGTCATTAGTTATTTCTTACTAGCTATCGCAATAACAACCTTTTTTGTGGTAGTTGGGAGGAAATATTGTCATCGCAACAAGAAAAACGGAAAGAACCCAACTACGAACAAGCAGCAAAATGAAGACATAGAGCTGCAAACGATGAGTCGGCGTCCCCGTCAAGATGGAACAACAGAAGAGCCTTCAAACCTCTACGCGCAGGTTAAGCCTCGCCCAGAGAGAGGACGCTCTGGAGAAGAAACAAACATCGCATTCAGTTTTGACTAATTTTATTTAGAGGATTGTTTGTAATGGATGTACTTTTCCTTATAACTATTTTTATTACTCTTAGTTAATTTTTAAACGTTTTTCTTTTGGGGTTGCCAAGATGTACAGTCTTAAACTGTACATATTCTTTTTAGCTTACGCTGCGACCCACATTTGGAGGCCGCGCGGATTGTTTACTTTATTATTTAATTATAATTTCATAATAGTGTACAACTAACTACCATAGAGAAAGGTACAGCCACAATAACTATTTGTTTTATATTTATACGTGAATATAAACTTAACTGTGGACCGTGGTTTCTCTGCTGCACTCCTGCAACATCAACTTATCTTATCAACTTATCTAATATTTAAATGTATAGTGGAAACATTATACAGCGTCCTATCACCGTAACGTAACCTTACGCGGTAAGAATGTATCGTGAAAGGCACCCCTCGAGTGTTTCTAAAATAATAATAATAATATTTTTTTATTTCAAAATTTTTTACATGTAGGATTCTTAAGACTAAAATTTCCACACTAGGCTTAGCCTGTATCGTGGTAATCTTAACGTTTTGAATTATCCGGTCTGGAATAGCGGTACCTACAGCAACATTGACAATAAAATTGGAATGAGAAGAGTAGCATACTTAATTATTATAAAAAATATAATAATTTTTAGTTACTTTATACAAATTTTAATAGTTTGATAAGTTACAATCTAGTTATTTCCTTATCCGTAAATAAATAAACATACAACGTAAAAACTTGTATATGTAAGGCTTAATATTGCATGCAATAGTTGCCCAAGGTTTCTGAAGGATGTGTGTAAGTAACTCGCGATAAGAATGTGTTTTGTAGAAGAAACCTTGAGTGTTCTCAAAAGTTTTATTTCTAAGGGTTGATATTTAGCATGCAGTAGTTGCCCAAGATTTCTGTAGGGTTTTGAGTGATGGGATGTCCACTAAACACTATCTTATCAGAAGAATATGATAAATTAAACAAATAAACCATTTACTCCGTACAATCCGTTTACTCCAAACTATTTACTAAAATAATAAGACTAGTAAATTCCGTTATTATAAGTTGTCGGGCAGGGATGCGACTGACGGCTGGCTGATCTGCTCGGCCACTCTGCTCAACAACAGTAAAGTACACACAAAGGGCGAATTCACCGCGATTTGTCACGTGATTTTGGTTCCACTGCTGTTAAAATTTCACACGTTACTAACGTTGCTGGTTTTAAGAGAACATTGTATAACGAAAAGCGTCTCACTCGCGCGTAACTCTGGACAGGGTCTAACAGCTGTGTCGCTACAGTTTCTCAATAATGTGTGTTAGTAACTCGCGTTAAGGATGTGATTCGTAGAAGGAACCCCTCGAGTCTTCTCAAAAGTTGTGTTGATTCTGTTTCTGTTCCCGTTTCCATTTCTTAAAATAAAACTTTTGGAAGCACTCGAGGGGTTCCTTTTACGAAACACATCCCTAGCGCGAATCACTTACACACATCTTTCAGAAACCCTGGGGAGCTACTGAATGTGATATATCAAGCCTTAAAATAAAACTTTTGAAAGCACTCGAGGGGTTCCTTTTACGAAACTCATCCATAGCGCGAATCACTTGCACACTTCTTTCAGAAAGCTTGAGGAGCTACTGCATGCGATATATCAAGCCTTGAAAATAAAACTTTTGGAAGCACTCGAGGGGTTCCTTTTACGAAACACATCCCTAGCGCGAATCACTTACACACATCTTTCAGAAACCCTGGGGAGCTACTGAATGTGATATATCAAGCCTTAAAATAAAACTTTTGAAAGCACTCGAGGGGTTCCTTTTACGAAACTCATCCATAGCGCGAATCACTTGCACACTTCTTTCAGAAAGCTTGAGGAGCTACTGCATGCGATATATCAAGCCTTGAAAATAAAACTTTTGAAAGCACTCGAGGGGTTCCTTTTACTAAACTCATCCCTAGCGCGAATCACTTACACACATCTTTCAGAAACCTTGGGGAGCTACTGTATGCGATATATCAAGCCTTGAAAATAAAACTTTTGGAAGCACTCGAGGGGTTCCTTTTACGAAACTCATCCCTAGCGCAAATCACTTGCACACATCTTTCAGAAACCTTGGGGAGCTACTACATGCGATATATCCAGCGTTGAAAATAAAACTTTTGGAAGCACTCGAGGGGTTCCTTTTATGAAACTCATCCCTAGATGGAATCACTTGCACAGATCTTTCAGAAACCTTGGGGAGCTACTGCATGCGATATATCAAGCCTTGAAAATAAAACTTTTGGAAGCAATCGAGGGGTTCTTTTTATGAAACTCATCCCTAGATGGAATCACTTGCAGACATCTTTTAGAAACCTTGGGGAGCTACTGCATGCGATATATCAAGCCTTGAAAATAAAACTTTTGGAAGCAATCGAGGGGTTCTTTTTATGAAACTCATCCCTAGATGGAATCACTTGCAGACATCTTTTAGAAACCTTGGGGAGCTACTGCATGCGATATATCAAGCCTTGAAAATAAAACTTTTGGAAGCACTCGAGGGATTCCTTTTACGAAACTCATCCCTAGCGCGAATTACTTCCACACATCTTTCAGAAACCTTGGGGAGCTACTGCATGCGATATATCAAGCCTTGAAAATAAAACTTTTGGAAGCACTCGAGGGATTCCTTTTACGAAACTCATCCCTAGCGCGAATCACTTGCACACATCTTTCAGAAACCTTGGGGAGCTACTGCATGCGATATATCAAGCCTTGAAAATAAAACTTTTGGAAGCACTCGAGGGATTCCTTTTACGAAACTCATCCTTAGCGCGAATTACTTCCACACATCTTTCAGAAACCTTGGGGAGCTACTGCATGCGATATATCAAGCCTTGAAAATAAAACTTTTGGAAGCACTCGAGGGATTCCTTTTACGAAACTCATCCCTAGCGCGAATTACTTCCACACATCTTTCAGAAACCTTGGGGAGCTACTGCATGCGATATATCAAGCCTTGAAAATAAAACTTTTGGAAGCACTCGAGGGGTTCCTTTTACGAAACTCATCCCTAGCGCGAATCACTTACACACGTCTTTCAGAAACTTAGGGAGCTACTGTATGCGATACATCAAGCCTTGAAAATAAAACTTTTGGAAGCACTCGAGGGGTTCCTTTTACGAAACTCATCCCTAGCGCAAATCACTTGCACACATCTTTCAGAAACCTTGGGGAGCTACTACATGCGATATATCCAGCGTTGAAAATAAAACTTTTGGAAGCACTCGAGGGGTTCCTTTTATGAAACTCATCCCTAGATGGAATCACTTCCACACATCTTTCAGAAACCTTGGGGAGCTACTGCATGCGATATATCAAGCCTTGAAAATAAAACTTTTGGAAGCACTCGAGGGATTCCTTTTACGAAACTCATCCCTAGCGCGAATCACTTGCACACATCTTTCAGAAACCTTGGGGAGCTACTGCATGCGATATATCAAGCCTTGAAAATAAAACTTTTGGAAGCACTCGAGGGATTCCTTTTACGAAACTCATCCTTAGCGCGAATTACTTCCACACATCTTTCAGAAACCTTGGGGAGCTACTGCATGCGATATATCAAGCCTTGAAAATAAAACTTTTGGAAGCACTCGAGGGATTCCTTTTACGAAACTCATCCCTAGCGCGAATTACTTCCACACATCTTTCAGAAACCTTGGGGAGCTACTGCATGCGATATATCAAGCCTTGAAAATAAAACTTTTGGAAGCACTCGAGGGGTTCCTTTTACGAAACTCATCCCTAGCGCGAATCACTTACACACGTCTTTCAGAAACTTAGGGAGCTACTGTATGCGATATATCAAGCCTTGAAAATAAAACTTTTGGAAGCACTCGAGGGGTTCCTTTTACGAAACTCATCCCTAGCGCAAATCACTTGCACACATCTTTCAGAAACCTTGGGGAGCTACTACATGCGATATATCCAGCGTTGAAAATAAAACTTTTGGAAGCACTCGAGGGGTTCCTTTTATGAAACTCATCCCTAGATGGAATCACTTGCACAGATCTTTCAGAAACCTTGGAGAGCTACTGCATGCGATATATCAAGCCTTGAAAATAAAACTTTTGGAAGCAATCGAGGGGTTCTTTTTATGAAACTCATCCCTAGATGGAATCACTTGCACACATCTTTCAGAAACCTTGGGGAGCTACTGCATGCGATATATCAAGCCTTGAAAATAAAACTTTTGGAAGCACTCGAGGGGTTCCTTTTACGAAACTCATCCCTAGCGCGAATTACTTCCACACATCTTTCAGAAACCTTGGGGAGCTACTGCATGGGATATATCAAGCCTTGAAAATAAAACTTTTGGAAGCACTCGAGGGATTCCTTTTACGAAACTCATCCCTAACGCGAATCACTTGCACACGTCTTACAGAAACCTTGGGGAGCTACTGCATGCGATATATCAAGCCTTGAAAATAAAACTTTTGGAAGCACTCGAGGGATTCCTTTCACGAAACTCATCCCTAGCGCGAATCACTTCCACACATCTTTCAGAAACCTTGGGGAGCTACTGCATGCGATATATCAAGCCTTAAAAATAAAACTTTTGGAAGCACTCAAGGGGTTCCTTTTACGAAACTCATCCCTAACGCGAATCACGAACGGAACGGAACCGTTCCGTTCCGTTCCGTTCCGTTCAGTGTTCACAACCTGAAGCCAAGCAGCTATCGTACCAGGGCCGTAAAATTATCGTACATGGATCAAAATTATCGTATTTATCAGAATGACGGCTATAATATATTTCAAAATCATATTAAGCGTGGCAATAATATGTTGCAAATGCTTCCGCGTTCAAAGAGCATCATGTGCTTTTGGCATACCTACCTGTCCGCCATTTTGAAAAAAGACGATTTTGGAGGCCTGTGATAAAAGTGGTGCTAATCGATAGAATAAATCATTACAAACAAAAAGTAATAAGTAAAAAAATCTCGTAAGTGATATACTTACCGAGATATTTGAGTTTAAAGTTGAAAAAAAAATCTGTCATTTTCTAAATCAATCGATAGAATAAGTCATTACAAACAAAAACTAATGAGTAAAAAAATCTTGTTTGTGATATACTTACTAAAATATTTGAGTTTGAAGTTGAAAAACAAAATCTGACATTTTCTGGATTAATCAATAGAAACAAAAAGTAATAAGAAAAAAATCTCGCAAGTGATATACTTCCTGAGATATTCGAGTTTGAATTTGATAAACAAAATCATATTCTGGATTTAGTGGTTATATCGTTGCAGATTGTTGTTAAGCTATTTTATGTATGTAGGAAGCGTCCATGGCTCAGCTGACGAAGTGTGCTCCAGTTATTCTATGTATTGGTATTGGTATAGGTGATGGGCACTTTTCTCCGCATTTAGACCAATTTGCGGACTGTCTGTCGCATTCATGATGAATAGTTGTCGGTTTGAAACTAAGTGACATGTAAGTGTACCTACAACTATCCGGAGGTCTGGTCGATTGAGGCTGAGCAGCCTGCGGATCACACGCGGCGAAACTGCAATCATCGCAATCTGAGACTGTCTACAGCTTGTTAGATCTACCCAACGAGTGTTGTGTGCAGCACGAGTTCGTTGTCCTAGCCATGAGCGTAGTTGGCTGAACGAGAGTGGCAGAATGGGTATGGGTCCTGCCACTATTGTGGAAGCACACTTTTAGCACAGGCCTCCAAAACCGACTTTTTTCAAAATGGCGGACAGGTAGGTATGCCAGTCTTCATACATAAATGACCGATGGCTTTTGTAAACTCTTGTTTTTTTAATTTAAAAAAAATTTAAAAAAATATTTTTGCGATCAAATTCGAAACGACAATAACTGCCAACAGTGCCAACGCCAACCGTCCACCACATCAAACGACGATATCGATATCGATCGCTGATTGGAAGACAGTAACAACCAATTAAACGATTGCGCCATGAAGCAGCAGCATGTGTTCCTAAAGTATGTCCGTTCCGTTCCGTTCCGTTCCGTTCCGTTCCGTTCCGTTCCGTTCCGTTCCGTTCCGTTCCGTTCCGTTCCGTTCCGTTCCGTTCCGTTCCGTTCCGTTCCGTTCCGTTCCGTTCCGTTCCGTTCCGTTCCGTTCCGTTCCGTTCCGTTCCGTTCCGTTCCGTTCCGTTCCGTTCCGTTCCGTTCCGTTCCGTTCCGTTCCGTTCCGTTCCGTTCCGTTCCGTTCCGTTCCGTTCCGTTCCTGTTCAGATAGATAGGTAGGTAGGTAGGTAGGTAGGTAGGTAGGTAGGTAGGTAGGTAGGTAGGTAGGTAGGTAGGTAGGTAGGTAGGTAGGTAGGTAGGTAGGTAGGTAGGTAGGTAGGTAGGTAGGTAGGTAGGTAGGTAGGTAGGTAGGTAGGTAGGTAGGAAGGAAGGTAGGTAGGTAGGTAGGTAGGTAGGTAGGTAGGTAGGTAGGTAGGTAGGTAGGTAGGTAGGTAGGTAGGTAGGTAGGTAGGTAGGTAGGTAGGTAGGTAGGTAGGTAGGTAGGTAGGTAGGTAGGTAGGTAGGTAGGTAGGTAGGTAGGTAGGTAGGTAGGTAGGTAGGTAGGTAGGTAGGTAGGTAGGTAGGTAGGTAGGTAGGTAGGTAGGTAGGTAGGTAGGTAGGTAGGTAGGTAGGTAGGTAGGTAGGTAGGTAGGTAGGTAGGTAGGTAGGTAGGTAGGTAGGTAGGTAGGTAGGTAGGTAGGTAGGTAGGTAGGTAGGTAGGTAGGTAGGTAGGTAGGTAGGTAGGTAGGTAGGTAGGTAGGTAGGTAGGTAGGTAGGTAGGTAGGTAGGTAGGTAGGTAGGTAGGTAGGTAGGTAGGTAGGTAGGTAGGTAGGTAGGTAGGTAGGTAGGTAGGTAGGTAGGTAGGTAGGTAGGTAGGTAGGTAGGTAGGTAGGTAGGTAGGTAGGTAGGTAGGTAGGTAGGTAGGTAGGTAGGTAGGTAGGTAGGTAGGTAGGTAGGTAGGTAGGTAGGTAGGTAGGTAGGTAGGTAGGTAGGTAGGTAGGTAGGTAGGTAGGTAGGTAGGTAGGTAGGTAGGTAGGTAGGTAGGTAGGTAGGTAGGTAGGTAGGTAGGTAGGTAGGTAGGTAGGTAGGTAGGTAGGTAGGTAGGTAGGTAGGTAGGTAGGTAGGTAGGTAGGTAGGTAGGTAGGTAGGTAGGTAGGTAGGTAGGTAGGTAGGTAGGTAGGTAGGTAGGTAGGTAGGTAGGTAGGTAGGTAGGTAGGTAGGTAGGTAGGTAGGTAGGTAGGTAGGTAGGTAGGTAGGTAGGTAGGTAGGTAGGTAGGTAGGTAGGTAGGTAGGTAGGTAGGTAGGTAGGTAGGTAGGTAGGTAGGTAGGTAGGTAGGTAGGTAGGTAGGTAGGTAGGTAGGTAGGTAGGTAGGTTAGGTTAGGTTAGGTTAGGTTAGGTTAGGTTAGGTTAGGTTAGGTTAGGTTAGCCCCAGTCTGGGTGGGGGCTCTGAATGATAAAATCCGCGGGCTCCTACGAGCGCCTCAGCGTACGGTGGCAATAAGAGCGATCAGGGGGTATCGTACGGTCTCCTCGGCGGCGGCTCTGGCGCTGGCAGGCACTCCGCCCTGGGAGCTTGAGGCAGAGGTGCTCGATCTTGTGTATAGGTACAGGGTGGAATGCAAGGCGAGAGGCGAACGCCCCACACTTGAGGAGACGGAGGCGATCCGACGGGATGCTCAGGAGGTTGTACTAGAGCGCTGGGCGGGGGACCTTGAAACCGCCACATACGGCCGGCGCACGGTGGACGCGATACGACCGGTATTGCAGCGATGGGTGGAACGGCGGCATGGTTCCCTAACATACCATCTAGTTCAAGTACTCACTGGCCATGGGTGTTTTGGAGATTACCTCCACAAAATTCAAAGGGAGGCGAGCCCCAGGTGTCACGAATGTGGTGCTGCTCGAGACTCGGCGCAGCACACCTTGGAGGAGTGCGCAGCCTGGAGCAGACAGCGTCACAGCCTGATTTCAGTGGTGGGAACCGATCTCTCACTGCCCACCGTGATCAGGGCCATGCTGGATGGCAGGAGGTCGTGGGAGGCAATGGTCTCCTTTTGCGGGGATGTGATGTCGCAAAAGGAGACTACAGAACGGCTCCGCGAGGATGATGCTCAGGCGGACCCATGCAGGCGAAGGCGGCAGGGGGGTAGAAGGCGGCGGTTTGTCCGCTATCTACCACCTTAACTCGGATTAGTGGAGGGGGCCTTCTGTTCCCTCCGGTGGTGTACAGATGGTTGAGGCAGCAGGCGATGGCTCGAGATTCCTGAGCCTGCATTGCACAGCTTCTTCCATCTGGGAGGGTGTTACACTGTGACGTGACATTCCCCGCGTGGTGGGAGCCCCGGTTGATCGGGGCCCGCCGGGGCGGGATGGTTGCTTCTCAAGAAGGAACCCATCCCGCCGCAAACCGGCAGTGGTGTCACAACGGGGGGTTTTACCGGATATGCCTCCGTGCACATCCAACGGGCTTTCGACCTGTCTGATGTGTGCGAAGGAGAGCTTCGGACTCGTCTGGATGCAATCTCAGCACGCCAGGAAGTCGATAAGCCCGAGTTCCCCTCGACAAAAAAAAAAAAAAAAAAAAAGGTTAGGTTAGGTTAGGTTAGGTTAGGTTAGGTTAGGTTAGGTTAGGTTAGGTTAGGTTAGGTTTTTTTTTTTTTTTTACAAAGCTATATTGTTCGATCTTGTGATGTTTTTCCAGAATATTAGAAATTTGAAGGCGAGTTTGTTTTGCAAATAAAGCAAATCGGGACAGGGCGTTGTCCCGAATTTTATTGGGTTTTCACCCATCGGAACCGGAATTCCATTTCCGTACATTCCGGCCGAACCTCAGGGTGAAGAGTGGAAGGATGGTAGAGGACAGATATTTAAAGAAAAGAAAGATAGAAAATAGGAAAGGCAGGAAAGGAAGGAAGAGATAGGTATAAATATAATTATTAGTGACTTGCCTAAGTGGCGATTAATTTAATTTCTTCAATCGATGTGAGATTTTAACTTTACCAAAAATATTTTTAGACAAATGAGGAAGCAAAGAGCTATTACATTAGTTATTATTGTTGAAGGATTTTAGTTGAGTGTATATGTGCTCAATGAATTTGACAAACGATTTTACGATTTTAGGTTTTTTAATGATTTCGGTCAGTGTGAAGGGAGATCCCTCCAGACCTCTGCATTGGGAGGTGTAATTGTGCCTAGCGACGGTGAATTTGGGGCATGTCTCGACCAAGTGTTCAGGAGTCTGGGGGGAGGTCCCGTCACAGGGGCAGGTATTATGATCTACAATTTTGAACCGGTGTAGATAGAATTTGTTCGCCCCGTGACCGGTGAGGTATTGAGTCAGGTGGAACGAGGGGGATGTTGACAAAAAGAGGGAGTGGATATCCTCTATATTGGGAAGGAGATTGCGAGTATGGGAACCTTGGGGTGAGTCAGAGTATCTCTCGTCCCACGCCTCAAGGGATTGGGATTTGGAGAGGGCTTTGGTGTAAGAGATGGGGAAGTGGTTGTAGGAAGGGCTGCTGCGCAAGGAAGTAGCGGCAACGGCGGCGGAGTCAGCGAGGCAGTTGCCAGCAATCCCCGCGTGTCCTTTCACCCAGCAGAATTTGAATTTACCAATGGGTAGGTGCCGATGTACAACCTGGTGAATCTGGGACACGAGGGGATCGGTGCTACTGCGTTGGCCAAGTGCGTCGAGGGCAGATCTAGAGTCCGACAGGATTAAGGTGTGTAAATAGCCCCTTTCATGGGCGTGCATGATTGCTCTAAGTATTGCATAGAGCTCCGCCTGGAACACGGTGCACGAACTGTGCAGCTTGAATTTGCGAACGGTAGTGCGGCGGTTTTCGTTGCTGTCCGGATCTATGCAGACAAAGGCAGCGCCCACAGCACCGCATTCCCGCTTGCTACCGTCCGTAAATATCTGCACGCTGTTTGGTTCGCAAGTGGAGTCTATGAGCTCTTGTGTAGGAGCGTGGACCGGAACAATGGTGACTCTATCCGAAGGATGGAGAAGCTGTGACAGGGGTGTGGGTGACTCAAAAGGGATGTCACTTGGGAGGAATTTGCAGGCGTGTGTAAGCCTTGTCAGCTCCACCTCCCTGACCCGGGCGATCTCGAGGTCCAAGGGGAGAAACCGTGCTAATGCTAAAGCGGCAGTGGTCGAGACGGTTCTGTACCCCCGGATCGCTCGGATAGCGAATCCCCTCTGTGCGGAAGCCAGCATGGTCTTAATGTATGCCTTGGATACAACATGACCCCATACACCGGCCGCGTAGGTCACAATGGGGGCTATAACGTACCGGTATATGGAGTCGATGTTTTCTGGGTGTGCTCCCCAGGAGGGACGGACGAACAGGCAAAGCCTGTGGAACAGCCTCAAAACTTTGGAAATAATGTATTTTACGTGATTACTGAAATTTAAACGATGGTCAATGATAACTCCAAGGAGTTTAAATTCCTCGGAGTAAGGGATCGTCGATCCCGCCATGTTCAGTGAAACTGTGGCGGCTTTTTTGCTAAATGCCAGCGCTCTGGTTTTGGAGGGGCCGAAGGTGAGACCCACTCCCCGCCCCCAAGTGGAGATGACCTCGAGAGCCTGGTTGGCGGCCCGCTGAAGGGATGCAGGGTCTTTGGCAGATACTATAAGGAGTACATCATCCGCGTACGCCTGCAGATGGCAACCGTCGGGCAAGGACCGCTCCAGCAGATCGTCCAGAAGCAAGTTCCAGAGGGCCGGCCCACACGCCGACCCCTGGACGCACCCTCTCTCCATCACCCGGTGGGAGCTAGCCCCCGCGTAATTGAGCACCACATCACGGTCGCTGTGGTACTGTGCCACTAGTTGGAAGATGTTGGCTGGGCAGTGAATGTGTCGCAAGCGGTTCAGGATTGCAGGCCACCAGGCCCTGTTGAACGCCGACTGGATGTCCAGTGAGACGGCGACACACAACAGCTTGTTCGAAGTTGCAGTCCGTATACGGTTCACAGCTTCGTGTAAAGCATGTGACGTGGAGGTGTGCCGCCGAAAGCCGAACTGCAATGGATTGAGGGTCCCGGTGGTGGCCTGGTGGTGAACGATGCGGCCGGTAAACAGCTTCTCCAACAGCTTCCCGAAGACGGAGATGAGGCCTATGGGGCGATGATTTTTAATAGAACTGCTGTCCTCAAGACCGGGTTTGGGGATAATTTTTACCACGGCCGTCTTCCAGCTCCTGGGGAAGTGGCCCAGTCTGAGGCAGCAGTTCATGAGGCCAGTGATTAACGCTGGGAAATTCCGCACCACTACGGAGCAGATGTCAGAGGTGAGGCCATCAAGCCCCGGGGCCTTCTTGGGGCACATAGATTGGATAGCCTCTAGAATCTCTTCCTCCGAAAAGAGGGCGTCGTTGGGTGAGTCAGGTGAACTGCGACATAATCGCCGTAAGTTGGCCTGGGTTAGGGTGTCTTCCGAAGTAGGGTCCGTGGGGAAAAAATGCGCCAATAGAGCATCCGCCGTTGCTCCGCTGTCAGATGTAAAACCCCCATCATCCAGTTGGACGGCGGATGGTGGGCGGTTAGGGGCCCCAGACCGGAGAAGGCGGTTGGTCATGGTCCAAACATTTTCTCCGGTCTGAAGCTCGCAGAACTCCCTGAAATTTTGGGATGACTCCCTTCGGATTGCGTCGACGTATGTCCTCTTGATATCCTCGTGGGTCTCCCCGAGACGCGTGCATTCATCCGAAGGGAGCCCGGTCCTTTTGGCACTAATAAATTGTCGGCGGGCGGAGTTAACCTGCTCCTTTAGACTGGTGAGGCTGTCGGTCCACCACGCGGGCTTGGATTTTGCCACTCCTCTGTTGGTGCGGACCGGAAGGACCTCCTCGGCGGCCTCGTTAATCAGTGACGTCAATGTCAGGACGAACTGGTCTAGATCAGTAGTGTCGAAGGTGTCAAATTCCGTGTTGACAATTTCCGCATCCATAAAGCGCCGGGAGAGCGCCTCCTTTAGTCCCACCCAGTTGGTTTCCTTGTTGATGGAATAGCGGTAAGTGGATGACTGAGGGGGACTCACCTCCTCAGCATTGCCGCTGCAGATGTTGAACTGAATGAGCTTATGCTCAACCGACCCCAGAGCGTCAGGGTCCACTTTCCAGCCAGCAACCAGTCCCGCTTGGTCCCCCGATACAAATGTCAGGTCGATAAAGGAAGAGCGAGCAACTCCGTGCGTAGTAGTCTCGAACGTGGGGATGTGTCCTGTGTTGCAGCAGAGGAGGTCGTGTTCATGCATGAACTCCGCCACCGCAACACCCCTGGAGTTGATACGACCCGTGGGATCCCAGGTGGAGTGCCAGCCGTTGAAATCACCCCCGATGAGGCAAGCCACACCCTCGTTGTTGAAGTGGTTGACCGCGTAGGATAGCAGATCTAAAGTGTGGTACTTGTCGTCATTGGGCTCTAAGTACACGGAAAAGATGGCCCACTTCCGGTTATTAATGACTACTGTGGCGGCAGCCAAATTGGGCGTTGAAAATTGTGGTAAGAATAGCGCGCGCAATCTGTCTGCCTCCGCTCTTTTCAGGTATATGGCCGCTTTCACGGTCCTGTCTGGAATGATGCATTGCATAATGTGAACTCCAGCAATGTTTTTAATGAAGTTGTCAGAGCCAGTGTACGGTTCGGTCACCAAGCCAAACCGCACCAAATTACAATCGAAGACTTTGTGATACTCCTTGGAGCCGTGCAAGGATCTATCTAAGTTAGCTTGGGTAAATTTAATACAAAGGGAAGATCTATTATTGTGATGTTGTGCCATAATTTATTTTGCTTAAAATTCTATTTTTCATGCTGAGGGCTCTGGGGCATATGGTGGAAAATATGGAGTGGTCGGTTTTGCGGCTCACTTTAAATCTGGCGTTATAACTGGTACAGTTGGTGCAGGTCGGCTTAAGTGCCTTGCATTCACAATGGGGTTCGTCGTGTCCGGGTATGCCACAGTGGGCGCAAATTTGGGGGGCAGAGCATCTGGAGTGCGTATGACCAAACTGCGCGCACTTGCGGCACTGAACAAAAGGGGAAAACTCCTCCACATGCACCTTCTGGTAACCAGTGCGCAGGCGTGGAAGGAGCTTTATCTTCTGCCAGGCCTCCGGAGAGACGGACATAATGGCATTGTAGAGGTTGGGGTTACGATTATTCCTAATGAAGAGGAGTTTGAGACCGCTGTTTTGGCCGGCTTCCCGGAGTTCGTCGTTGTCCTCCACAAGAGTGTCAGCAAGAGACTCGCGAGGCAGGTCTTTGCTGACTCCCTTGAGGATGATCCTCGGCAGAATACTCCTCTCGGGCTCAGCCTTGGCGTTTGCGTCTTGATTAATTCGAGCGACAGCCGTCTCAACCTCCTCCCCACGGTCCAGCTCCACCCGGAACTTTCCCCTGGACAATCTACCGATATTGGAAACCTGAATCCGGGGTGTGATGTTTTTTAAGTATTTATCAAGGATCTTGATTGCATCCTCCCGTTTTGGGTGTTCGACTCCGCAGGAGATGATAATAGCGGGCCGCGTGGGTGGTCGCTCTTGATGTTGAATGGGTCGAACGGAGCCGCCGGCAGCCTGCCTGGAAGGACCAGGGCCGAGGGCTTCCGAGGCCACCTGAGCATAAGATCTGGAGAACCTCGGAATGCCGGAGCGGTCAGGAAGGGCCGGTTGGGCCGGTTGTGTGCCGGGGAGTTGAGAGCGCTGGGTCTCGTGAGTGAGGGCCTCCCTCAGATCGGCGCGGAGGTCCCTGCGAAGGTCGGTCCGGAATGCCTCCTTGACCGCCTCCACCACATCCTGGCGGGTGAGGCCGACAGCTGCAACCGCGGCCGGAACTGCAGAAGCCGCAGGTCCACGAACGACGCTGGGGGTGAATTTATTTAGCGAGGTGGGTTTTTCCACGATAGACCCTAGGTCTGCCCCGTAATTGGAAGCGCGTCCCGAGCTCGTGCAGCATTCGGGTCTGGGTTCCTTTTCTGCGATAAAGGTGGCAGGTGGTCTGGATAAAGGTGGTCTGGGGGTAGTGACGCCTTCAATGGTGGCATGAAGTGACGTTTCCCCGGGAGCAAGAGTCGAAGAAGAAACAGCCTCAAGGAACTCTTGCGAGCACCTAGAGGCGCGATAAATCCACACCTTATCCTCCCTACTGAGCCCGTGCTTGGCGGAGTGGACCCTCCACGCGATGCCCTTCATGAACCCGACCATAGACTGAAGCATTTGCTCGGTGCTAAGCAGACCCTCAGGAACCACAAAATGATTATTGGTCGTATCCACCTGCTCTGGTGGCGGTATATCCTTCGCAAGGTCTCCAATCCTATGACGCTTCCTCTGCGTTTTCGGAGTTTCCTGGGGAACAGGTTGGCTTGCTTGGTTCGGTTTAGAAATAGGGTGGTGGGTCTTAACCGGAGCCGGAGTATCCTTCGAGTTGATTTCTCTCCGTACTTCCAGCGGTGTGAGAACTACACTCGGGTTGAAAGAAGCGATTTGACTGGCGTGTACTGGCGAGAGCTCAGAAAGTCTCAGTGGTGGAGTTTGTGGTCGAAGACTATAAGAGTCCGTAGTAGCTAGTGACCCCTGGGTAGTCACTTCCTTATGATTGTTTGTCTGAGACAAAGGAAATGAAAATAGGTCGAGGGATGAAACTGGCGAGACAGCATCTATTTGATTTGGGCCGATTTCACACCTCATGTTTGGTTTCGAGATTGCAGGCGTCCCCGTAGGTTGGGAACTCTGTGAGAGCGTCGGAGAAGGTGGTGGCACAGGGGATGAAAACGGTGGCGGTGGCGAAGCACTACGTTCACTTCGCGACGTACCATCCTGGTTGAGTTCAACCTCAATCTCATCCTCCAAGAGATTGGCGAGTCTGCGTTTGCTCGCTGGGGTGTGTAACACGACAGCAGAGCCGTCCTGCTCAAGCAGTGAGTTGCTCCTGCTCCTGGTGACCCTATGCTTGGGAGGCGTGCGAGCCGTCATGATGGCAGTTAAGAATTGTCACGTAAATTCGGTAAACGTCCCAATTAGTTAAATTTAGAGTAAAATTATTTCCTATCCAATTCTGAAAATGTACCGATATTTATTACCTTGTTTTTGTTGCAGGTACAGAGCCGCAACTACGAAGACAGCAAGTTCAGCGGTAAAGCAGTCCTCAGAGGTGTCCACGGGCCAGTGAAGAACGGAGAAAGGTAAGTGAGGTAAGTATCAATATATGTTAGTATGAGTTAGGTTGTAGTTAGGTTTTTAATATTTTTTGATCGAGCAGATCTCGAAGACTAAGTTAGTTGTATTAAAGATTTAACATGGAGCGGATAGGTTCCGCTAACAAGCGTGTTTTAAGAGTTTAACTATGTTCCTATCATGCGTATTATATAAAATATTGAGAAAAGCGTCGAAAAGTTAGGTTAGGTTAGGTTGAAAGTTAGGTTAATAGATATTTCTGAAACTATTATGACTTTAAATATAAGTAAAACTAAAACAAATAGTAATCTACAAGACCAATTATAAACCACACAAAGTTTACAGCTAAATGCTATATTAAATTTTTTACAGATAATATAAAATTATAAAACATTAAAAATTAAAACTAAGATAATATATTCAACAGACCCGCTACAGTCGCGTTTGTATACTCAAAACAAGCGCCGCGCTGAGTTCTAATTGAATATATAACCAAACTAACGATTAAAATAAAATTACAAAAGATATATACAAAACAGTGTTCCAAGTTAGGTTAGGTTAGAAGTAAAATTTCAAACGTTAGCCAAAAATTTGATTTTTGGGTTGCAGGTGCGTTTGTACAAAAGGAAGGTAAAGAACGGTTAAAACAATGTTTATATCGAAACAGAACTAAAAAATATGCAAAGGAACAAAAGTTATGACTTTTGCTAAAAATGAGATTTTATATGAAAAAATGGGAAAAAAATTGAGATTTAAAATCGAAATTGCCGGAAAACTATAAAAGATAGAGCAAAGATTTGCCTAAATGAAATGTGTAGAACGGTAAGGACTATTAATTGAGGTATAGAAAATTAAAATCCGTTAGTATGCAAAAAAGTTATGAGCAAATTATATGTGAAATTTAAGAATTCTAAGTGGAAAAATGTGAAAATTCGAAATAACTTAAAGGAAAGTAGGAAATTAATGCGAAAAATATGCTAGAGAGATGCCTTAGGGGCGCCTGAATCTATATCTGAAGTCAAAATGAAAATCGGGTAAGTATTTAAAAAGTTACGAATTTTTCAAAATTTTGAAACCGACAAAAAGTTTACCTAAGCCCAAGGATTTTTTGCCGGCTTCCTATAAAAGACATCAACGCACTCTGATTTTTTGATGAGTTTCATACAAGTATGGAAATGAAAGTGAAAATGTTTTTTTAACGAAAAAAGTATTAGACAGAGGTCCCCCGGGAAAGAAATGGGGGGTTAGGCAAAAAATTAGTTATATGTGTGAATTTTTTTGAAACGATTGGGTCACTCTGAGTGTTTCAAATTGGGCTTGGTTAGGTTAGGTTAGGTTAGGTTAGGTTAGGTTAGGTTAGGTTAGGTTAGGTTGATCGCGGCGACAGTGGCGGTATTTAGGGGGGGGGCCTTCTGTCCTCCCCAGTGGTGGACAGACGGGGGAGGCAGCGGGTGACGGATCGAGATGCCGTAACCTGCATTGCACTGTCTCTTCCGTCTGGGGGGGCGTTACAATGTGACGTAACGTCCCCCGCGTGGTGTGGTCCCCGGTTTTACCGGGACCGGCCGGGGTGGGGTGGTTGCTTCTTAAGAAGGAACCCATCTCACCGCAAACCGGCAGTGCAAGTCACAACGGGGGGTTTTACCGGATATGCCTCCGTGTGCATCTAACGGGCTTTGACTTGTTGGATGTGTGCGGAGGTGAGCTTCGGACTCGCCTGGATGCAATCTCAGCACGCCAGGAAGTCGATAAACCCGAGTTCCCCTCGAAAAAAAAAAAAAAAAAAAAAAAAAAAAAAAAAAAAAAGGTTAGGTTAGGTTAGGTTAGGTTAGGTTGACGTTTTTCGGAGGGCACTTTAGTTGCGAAAATTACTATTTTCGGATCTTGGGTGTGGGAATTTTTGTTCTATCTTTCGGTAGCAAAAAATCGCATTTCGGCTTAGTAGTTTCTGAGAAATTAATTTTTTTCAGTTATTGCTAAGTCGTCCAACCAGCGGTAGCAGTGGTCGACCAGGTCGTCCAGGTAGCCTTCGCAGTGGTTTCCGGAAATCGAATTTTCTCTTTGAAAAGTCGATATCCGGGCCGCGTGCCGTGGGCGGCTTCGGCCCCTGCCGGTTTGACAAAAACTTGGCTTGCTTTTGGACTGATTTTGAATTAAATACGACGACTTTGGCACTTATTACGGACTTTGCTTATACTATTCTGACGGACTTGGCTTGCTTTTTGGTTATTCTGATTACTATTCTGACGACTTTGGCTTGCCTACGGATTTTTGGTTTTCTTGGTGGTGCTCGAGCATTCGACACCACCAAAGTGATTTGGTTTGTTGCTTTAAGGCAAATTTTGTGTGTTTTGCACACCGTTCTGTCACTTTCTTGTGCTCTCATGAGTCATGAGTTCGCTTGACGAGTATGGAGAGTTGATGGAGTCGGATTCCAGTGGAGAGGAGGGAGACGGCTATGTCTCTCAAAGAAAACGTCCAAGTGAGGGGACTTTGCAGGAACTAGGAAGTTCAGATGAGACCGAGGCTCCTTTGGCAGCTTTGGAAAAGGTTAAGAAGGTGCACTCTAATGCCACTAGAGGACGTTCTACCGGAGCAGGTAATTACGTGGGTCATAGCTCCATGCGGAAAATGAACTCACAGGAGGCTCGTGAATCGCATGAGCTTGAAGAGATTATGAGAAAAGAGGACCAGAGAGGGGTAAAAGAACAAAAGAAGGAGGAGTTGAGCAATAAGAAGGCAGAGAAAGGAAAGGGCAAAGGCAAGGGCAAGGGCAAAACCGACCAGAAGTCCCAACCAGGTCAAATGGGCCCACCTGAGTCTCCCCGGGCAGAGCTTGAACGACCGGGTAGTAGGGCCACATCTGTGGAATCCATGCGCTCATGTTTCTCGGAGAAGTCTGTAAGATCCTCAATGGCAATGAGGCAGGAAATTGAACGACAGACGGAAAGAATAGTTGAAGTCGTGTCCAGGTCGGGAAACTTAAAAAGAGAGTTTAAAAAGGAACTCTCCGAGGCCGGCAAAAAAATCAAAGAGGTGGTGAAAGAAATCATCGGTCACACGACCACGGAGGAGACCCGTCGCCTTCAGGAGACCAATAGGAGGCTGTTGGAGGAAGTCTCATTTCTAAGGGCGGAAATCACCGCCTTAAGACGGCAGTTCGAGGAACGCTGCACGATGGACGCTCAGCACAGGCGGGCAGAAAAGAAGGGTCCAGCGGCCCAGCGGGCGGAGCAGGGTTCAGAACCGGCATCGAGGCAGCCACAGATGGAGTCCCTGTCTGACTTTGAGTTACCAGAATGGGTGGGGGTACTCCAAAAGTCGCTAGCCAATATGTTTGGAAATATGTTAAATGCGAGGATTGCTGGCATTGAGCAGCGACTTCCTCCACCGCCTAGCTACCGTCCGCCGCTGGCGGCGGATAAGAAGAAGGGGATCAAGCCTACAGCTCCAGTACCACAGCCTAGACCTGATGCAGTACCTGGTCCCTCTACCATAGAGCCTCAGGCCCCGCCACTATCGTATGCGGACAAAGCGAGGAATAATAACTGGACTGAAGTGGGCCGAAATGGTCGCCCTATAAAACCCGGTGTGCCTGCAGGGCAGTCCACCTCATCCCGAATAAAGGTGGTAGACCCCCAGCCTCCAAAGTCTGTGGCCCCGAAGAGGCCAAAGCTGAGTCCCCCAAAATCAACGGCCATAGTAATGACCATTTTGCCGGATCAGGAAAAGAAGGGGGCGACATATGCTGCGGCCATTTCCAAGGCCAAGAAGGAAATCCACATCAAGGATCTGGGCATTGAGCAGCTCAAGATAAAAGTCTCGGCTACCGGCACTCGCGTCTTGGAAATCCCCGGCTCTACCAGTGGGGACAAAGCGGACCTCCTTGCAGCAAAGCTGAAGGAAACCCTGGGGGACACTGTGACAATCACAAGACCGGTGAAAACTGCAGACATGCGAGTCTCCGGACTCGATGACTCGGTAGATGCTGATGAACTTCGTTCTGCAGTGGCTGAGCAGGGAGGCTGTCCGGCCGACCAGGTCCGAGTTGGTCCTATCCGCGTGGGCCCGGGTGGACTTAGTTCGGCACTGTTAAAGTGCCCGGTAAGTGCGGCGAAGGTGTTGGCCGACGTGGGTCGCCTCAAAGTCGGCTGGGTATCGGTTCCGATTCGGGCACTGGAGCCACTCCCGCTTCGGTGTTTCAAATGCATGGTCACGGGGCACACAAGACAGCTGTGCTCCTGTGAGGTTGACCACTCCGACACCTGCTTCCGGTGCGGGAGGAAAGGCCACAAGGCTGCAGAGTGCTCCATGGAACTGAACTGTGCGGTCTGCAAAGCGGCAAAGCTCCCAGCCAACCATTTCATGGGGGGGAGTAAGTGTCGCCCCCCAGCGGTCAGAGCGAAGTTGTCGCTAAGGAGTGGGGCACCTCTGCGACAAGCTACGGTTCGGAGAGATGTTGAGGATGGCCATATGTCAACATAATGCCCAGACACCTCAACATCCTCCAAGGGAACTTGAATCACTCCGCTGCTGCGCAGGATCTCCTCCTGCAGCATGTAGCGGAGTTGAATATCAACTTGGTGGTGGTAGCGGACCCTTATTTTGTCCCTCAGCGCCCTAATTGGGCAGGAGATACGGCGGATTCCGTCGTAATAATGGCTCCTTTTTCCGCCGCCTACTCCCCTCCCCTCTCGGTCGTAGAGAGAGGACCGGGCTACGTGGCGGCCTCTTGGGGGGAATTGACACTCGTGGGTGTTTATTTCTCCCCCAACCGGGGCGTGTCTGAGCTGCGGCAGTGGCTCAATGTGTTGAGCGGTGTGGTGGGTCGTCTTGCGTCAACACAGATGCTGGTGCTGGGCGACTTCAATGCCCATCACACGGCATGGGGCGAGCGCAGCGACACCCCGAGGGGAGTGGCGGTCCTGAATTGGGCAGTTGCGGCTGGGCTCGTGCTGTGCAACCAGGGTCGCGAATTTACGTTTGTAAGGAGGGGCGGCGGGTCCATAGTCGACCTGACGTTCGCGACCCCTGCTTTGGCAGCGCGAGTCCAAGATTGGCACGTAATGAAGGATGTCCTGTCGATGTCGGACCACGATTACATCAACTTCAAAGTGGTGTCATCCACAGACGGGAACCGCGCCCTCCCTGACGGGGCATCGTTGCGCTGTTTTCCTCGTTGGGCTCATACAAAACTCGACCGGGAACTTGCAGAAGAGGCGGCTCTGATGGAGGCCTGGAACCTCCAAGGCAGTCGGGTAGAGGAGTCCAGCGTTGACGATCTCGCTGCACAACTGACGACCTCCCTGACGAAGGTATGTGATGCCTCCATGCCGGCAGTGAAACGCCTTCCACGTAAAAACCGGGTGTATTGGTGGAACGAGGAGGTTTTAGCGCTGCGAATCACCTGCCTGCGGGCCAGAAGAGCCCTGCAGCGATGCCGGCGCAGGCGAAACCGTCAACCGGGTGAGGAGTCCCGACTTCGCCAGGTCTTCAGTGGGGCTAAACAGGCCTTGTCAGAGGGCATCTGTAGAGCAAAAACATCGGCATGGGAAGAGTATCTCGAAAGTTTAAACGCGGACCCGTGGGGGCGCCCGTACAGGATGGTTAGGAGCCGACTCCGTAACCAGGCGCCACCCACCGAGTCGATGGATCTGGGTCTTCTTGCTAGGGTGGTGGATGGTCTCTTCCCTGCCACGCCCCCGCAGGTGCCCTCCTTGATTGGTCCTACGCAACAGGCTTCCGATCCGGCACAGGGGTTCACCCCCATTTCTGATGCGGAAATGGAGGGCGTCATTGATCGCCTCCGCAATAAAAGGAAAGCGCCTGGCCCGGACGGGATTCCTGGGCGAATACTGCCGATCGCCCTAAAGCATCTGGGCGAGCAAGTCAGGGCGCTCTTCGATGCCTGCCTTCGTACCGGGCAATTCCCGAAGGCCTGGAAGAGGGGTAGACTCTGCCTCCTGTCAAAGAATGACAAGCCCCCGGACTCTCCGAGCGCCTACCGACCAGTGGTCCTCTTGGACGAACTCGGTAAAATGCTTGAGAGACTGATAGCTGACCGAGTCGTCCAACACTTGGACGTGGAGGGTCCGAACCTGTCGGACAAACAGTTTGGCTTCAGGAGGCAGAGGTCTACTATCGACGCCATCATGACCTTAAAGGAGTTGTGTCGAGCAGCGGTCGCTAAAGGGGAGAGAGTCGTGGCGGTATCTTTAGACATAAAGAACGCCTTTAACTCTCTCCCCTACAGTGTCATTAGGGATGCGCTAAGGCATCATGGCGTCCCCCCTTATTTAGCCGGAATTATTGAGCAGTACCTTCAAGATAGGGAGGTCGTCTTCCTGGCCTCGGACGGCCAGCTAAAGGTACGGCGTATGGAGTGTGGAGTTCCACAGGGGTCGGTGCTGGGCCCACTCCTGTGGAATTTGGCCTATGACTGGGTGCTTCGTGGCGTTCTTCTCCCCCGAGTTAGTGTCACCTGTTATGCAGATGACACTTTAGTCACGGCTCGGGGTCGAGATCTCGCGGACGCGAGGCGCCTGGCCAAGATCGGTGCAGAGGGCGTGATTGCCCGCATTAGAAGGTTGGGCCTGGAGGTGGCGGTGGCCAAAACCCAGGCCATGGTCTTTCATGGGCCGAGACAAGGCCCGCCGCCAGGAGAAGATATGGTCGTGGACGGAGTAGTGATCCCCCTCCGTCCAACTATGAAATACCTGGGGCTAGTGCTGGACAGCCGGTGGAACTTTAAGGCCCACTTCCAGCAACTAGCGCCCAGATTAGTAAAGGCTGCGGCGGCCCTCGGCAGACTGTTGCCCAATGTCGGCGGGGCAAACAGAAGCTGTCGACGTTTATATGCGGGGGTCATACGCAGTATGGCCCTGTATGGCGCCCCCGTATGGGCAGACGCCTTAAGCGCTGAAAATAGGGCGGCATTGCGACGCCCCCAGAGAATTGTGGCTTTGCGTATGGTTAGGGGCTACCGCACCATTTCTTGGTCCGCGGCGTGTGCGCTTGCTGGTACGCCTCCATGGGAACTGGAAGCCCAAGTTCTATCGGAGGTGTACTGGCGACGCAAAGAGGAGAGGGCGAGTGGGGATCGACTTGCCCCTGAGGAACGCCAGAGCGTCCGGCGACTTGCCGAGGAGAGAGCCCTTGAAGAGTGGGGACGACAACTTGAGGCCCCGGCAGCGGGGCATAGGACGGTGGAGGCCATCCGCCCGGTCCTCAAAGAATGGAAGGAGAGAACTCATGGGTCTCTCACCTTCAGGCTGACGCAGGTGCTTTCCGGACACGGGTGCTTCGGAAGGTACCTGTGTCAGATACAGAGGGAGGAGTTGCAGGTGTGCCACCACTGTGGCGCACCTCAGGACACCTCGCGCCACACTCTAGAAGAGTGCCCAGCGTGGACGGCGCAGCGCCAGGAGTTGGTTGCTGCGGTTGGGCCAGACCTCTCGCTTCCCAGCATCACAGTTGCGATGCTGCGAAGCAGGGAGGGATGGCAGGCCGTGGTCTCCTTCTGCGAAGACGTCGTCTCGCAGAAGGAGGCCGCGGAGAGGGTTCGCGAGGCGGACGTCGCAGCGAGCCAACTCCGACGTGCGCGGCGGGGGAGAACAAGACGCCAACGTGCGCGACTTGTTCTCCCCTAGCCGCAAGGGGGGGTGCAGTAAGGCCCTCTGCCCCCCATAGAGTGGAGCCCTAACGGGCCACTCTCCCCGGGTCATACGTGGAGCGTGTCAACACGATCCCACAGACCCGGCGGTAAGGCGCAGGTCTTCGAGAGGAGTTTAGTTGGTAGTGGTGCATTCTCCCGTCCCCCCATCTGGCCCGCCCACCATGAGTGGGTAGCCTTATGGGAGGCCGGGAAAATGCTTCCTCCCCCTGTCACTAGGGCAGGGGTCAGAACCACCCAGCCCTGACGCGAAGCCTATTAGGCTTGGCGGGAGGGCTGGGTGCGGCGAGGAACATGTCCCGGGTTAAAACCTGGGGGGTGACCGACCCCAACATGCCGTTTGGTATGCGTAAAGATTGCATTCTCCTCTTGATACAAAAAAAAAAAAAAAAAAAGGTTAGGTTAGGTTAGGTTAGGTTAGGTTAGGTTAGGTTAGGTTAGGTTAGGTTAGGTTAGGTTAGGTTAGGTTAGGTTAGGTTAGGTTAGGTTGGGGTGCCATGCCAGACAACCTCCCCGTGGTGCACCCTGGGCGTCACCGTTTTTGATACGGTGACGGCTAATGGTCTGGCAGTCGGAGACAGTGCCAGTTTTGCCCTGGTACTGTCCAACTCGTTACCCCGTACGTGGTGCGGGACCGAGGGCCGCCATCTTAACAGATGGGGGCCGAGAGGAAGACAACCTCAGAAAAAATTACCTGGTGGAGACCGCTTGGTCTTCTCCCGCTTTTGCGGGTGTTGTAGGCTCTGAGTCGGCGTCCCAGATATTCTGGGTAGCGGCGACTCGGTTCGGGCTCGGCTGGCACCCTGGAGATTCCGGGAAGTGGCAGTGCGAGCGTGGGCGGCGGGTTCGTCTGGTTGCGGTAAAACGTGATCGGCGGACGGGCATCTGTGCCAACCGTCGGCATAACCGGTGACCTAGTCACGTCTTAGGGCCGGTGAGGCTGCCCTTAATTGGGTGTCCTCGCGAGGAGATAACCTCCATAAAAAATCCCCAACCCCAAGCTTTTTGTCGCGTCTATGGCGAGGGGGTGAATGGCTGGAGGGAGTCCAGTTGATACACGGCAACGGAGCAGGGGACCAGCCGCCCCCCTGTTTCGAGAACCCTAGGCTTACCCGGGTACAGGGGTCTCTGCCCGGGTGGACTGCGTAATTCCCCCATACTCGTGGGATTAGATATGGAGACATTAAATTTTAAAAAACTTTTTAGTAGTAGGGACGAGAAGTCCGGTGAGAAGAAGGAGGAGACTGCTTCAAAGCAGTCAGAGGTGGCAACAACATCTGCCGCCAAAACAGCAGAAGGAGGCAAGGCTTGTTTCAAACAGCCTGTCGAACAAGTTCCAGTTGTTCGACTGACACGAACGCCGTTACCTGTGGCTTCGTCGTTGTCGCTGACTGGAACCGGTTTAGTCAGAGCAGGAAGGAGTCGGAGCTCGTCATGCTCCTCTCAAATGTCGTTTGATTCGGTGGATATGGAGCCGTCAAGCGGACGGAAGCGCCATCGGTCACGAGATCCGAGTGTGTCGGGTGGAGACGGCTCAGATAGAGCGGGCATACCGTCGCCGAAAGTTAGCGCCGTTGCAGAGAAACGTGGTAGAGGGCGGCCAGCAACCACCGGTGAGCACGTTGGGCTTTCTAAGGCCCAGGCCGAGCTTACCCGGCTTCGGGCAATTGAACAGGAGATTGATCGCGAGCTGGCGCAGTCGGCCAGTAAGCCTCGCCCTCCTCCTAAGTCAAGAGGGGGTTCCGGTTTGGAGAACCCGAGCTTGCTGGCTAACTGTGAGGTGCTTGCGCGCGGTATGGATGGCATCGAGACTGTTCTGGAGATCGCTGCGAAGTCGGGAAACCTGAAGGGCACCAGTATTAAGGCCCTGAAAGACGCGGCAAGCCTAATAAAAGACATGCTGGGCGAGATGTACAACCGCAACACATCGGACTGTACCAAGCAGATGGACGAGCGTTTTGTTAAGGCCATAGCTGATTTGAAACAAGCGAAAGAGGAAAATGCTCGCATCTCAGTTGAGAATCAGCAGCTGAGAGAAGAGATGGCGGCGATCCGGCATGAACTAAAGTTGGTTCGCGGACAACTAAAAGGGACGTCCAACCTGTCTCTCATCCCGGAAACAAGTGGGCGTCGCCTGCAAAACACCGTGGGCGATATGACGGTGGAAGAGCTCCGACGGTTAATTGCCGAACAAGCCGGCACTATGGTTAGCGCCCGTATTGAGGGTCTGAGTCGCCGGCTACCACCAGAGGAGAATTTGAGGCCGCCCTTGGCAGCCGACAGAAGGAGACCAGCGGTTAGTCCGGCGCCGCCAGCTGTACCTCGGTCGGAACTTCCTGCAGCAGCTCCTGCTCCAATCAATGGGAAGAGAGCGAAAAAGGAGAAAAAACTGGCGAAGAAGGCCAAAAAGTCTAGCACGGAAGCGACACCTCAACAAGAGACGCAGACCGTTCCGCCCTCCCAAAATCCAACTGAGGAAGGCTGGCAAGAAGTTCGACATAAGAAAAAAAAGAAGGCAAAGGTCCCATCACCAACGCAAGAAAAGGGGCCAAACAAGAAGGAAACTACGTCAAAAAAGAAGAAAGTGCGGCTTCGGCTGCCTAAATCAGCCGCGGTGGTCGTTAAACTGCGGCCTGAGGCGTCGGAGCAGGGAGTGAGCTATGCTCAAATTCTTGCTGGGGCAAAAGGGAAGCTCGACAACAGTATAGTTGCAGGAGGCCTTAAGCTTAAGGTTGCGGCCACTGGTGCCCGTCTCTTGGAGGTGCCAGGTGACAATAACAACGAAAGAGCTGAAAAGCTACTCACCCGCCTACAGGAGATCTTTGATCCAAATTTGGTCGAGGTGACCCGACCGATGAAGACAGCCGCGTTTCGTATTTCGGGCCTGGACGATTCGGTCGAGGCAGCCGATATCCAGGCGGCGGTAGCTGAGCAAGGAGGTTGTAGTAAAGACAACGTAATGGTAGGAGAGGTGCGAAGGAGTCGCCTTGGACTGGGGTCTGCACTGGTGAGGTGCCCGGTGGCTGCAGCCAAAAAGCTATCAGAGGGCGGAAAGAAGAGGTTGTTGGTAGGATGGGTCTCGGCAGCAATTGACATACTGCCGCAAAGAAAGAGGCGCTGTTTTAAGTGCTTTGAGGAAGGGCACGTTAAATCGTTGTGCACTGGCGTTGATCGTAGTGAATTATGTTTTAGATGCGGCACCCTTGGCCATATGGCCAAAGATTGTGATAGGGCGTTGCGCTGCGTTGTATGTGCTGCGCATGGAATAAAAGCGGATCACATGCTAGGGGGGACATCTTGCAACCCCCCCAAGCAGAAGAGGGCAAAAAAGTCAACGGCCCAGCAAGCGCCTCCCAGACAATCAAAATCGGGAGGTGAAGAGGCAATGGAGACAGCCGATGGCGGAGAGGCAGCGGGTTCTGTGCGGGTTGAAGGCCCGGATGAGCCGCAGTTGAGGGGACCGGGTTACGGAAGCGGGGAACTTCCGTAGCCCTTTTGAGGGTCCTCGTGGTGGAACGGCGCGCCTGTGTTCCGGCGCGCCTCACCGGTTGGGGGAGCTTTTGAGCTCCCAATTTTCGTTCGGGTCTGTTTTGGACGACCGGTGGCGGACCGCGGTAGTATACTTTGTCTTCCCGTAGTCCGTCGCACTAACGGCTGAGGAACACCCCGGGGTTTTTAGTGGATTCACCACATAACCACCCCGTGTTCCCCGCGCGGGGTGGTATGCGAAGGCATTTTCCCCGGGTTAAAAAAAAAAAAAAATAAAAAAAAAAAAAAAAAAAAAAAAAAAAGGTTAGGTTAGGTTAGGTTAGGTTAGGTTAGGTTAGGTTAGGTTAGGTTAGGTTTTCTTCGTCCATGTATGTGGACTGGGAAAGGCAGTGGGAGGGACGGTGCACCCTGGGTATCGCCGTAAATGACGAACAACTCCGGTTGGTCTCATTTACTGTGATGGCTAATAATCCGACCCTCCTGTTATCCTGTACGTAGTGCAGGACCAGGGGCCCGCTTCGGGGGGCCAAGGGGAGACAACCCCAATAAAAAACTCAATACCGTAGCCCTGTACACTGTGCAGGAACGGGGGTCGCCTTCATGGGGACTGCGAGGAGTAAACCTCTGTAAAAAATCCTTAAAGTTCCGGTATTTGAGGACGAGGTACCGGAAGCCTGCTTCAGGTGGCTGGCAAAGGAGGTCAGTCCTGATCGCCACCCTTGGGCATCTCCCGCCCCCCAAGGAGTATAAGGGTTACCCGGGCATCGGGATCTCTGCCCGGGCGGACTTCTATTTCTCCCAGACTCGTGGGTCCAATTATGAGCCTTAATAATAAATTTTCTGACGCTAGTGAGGAGTATTCGGACAACGCACAGGGTCCGAGGAAAAACTGTGCCAAAACCTCAAAGACGGCGAAGAGGCCGAAGTTGGGATCTTCCTCCGATTCCAGCGGAAAGGGCGATAAGGCGGGAAGGAGTAGGGACCTTGACGTCCTCAGAAGGGAGATGGAAAATAAGGACGAGGAGATGAACGAGACGCTCCGGTTAGAATTTAATTCCATGCTAGGTTGGGCTAGGAATTCCACACCGCTGGACATCGGAAAGCAGATCCGAGCGTTTGTCGCTAGGCTGAACGACCAGAGCAACTTGATGAGCGCAACCTATAGCTCTAATGTTGAGGAGCTGTTTAGACTCCTTCGGGAATCCTGCGAAGGTAAAACTGGGGGGCAAATAAAGGAAGGGAAGACGAGAGCAGAGTCCCACGAGCTTGTAAGACTGCTGGCTGAAAAAGACGCGGAGATTGCCTCGTTGAGGGACGCGCAGGAGCAACAAAAGCGGTCCATGGAGCAACTCAGGAGCTCCATTATGGAAGACATGTCGAAGATGCTCGATCAGCGACTATCCGGCTTTGAGGAGCGTATTTTCTCAGCCCGCCTGACCGAGAAAGCCGCACACAAAGAAGTGTCTGACGCTGCTGCGCTTCCGGCAGCCACAAAGAATAGCTCCCAACAGCCGCACCAGCCCTCGAGAGAGCAGCCGGTTCTATCTCAACCGCCCATACACGGCGAGTGGTCAGACGTAGTGAGAGGCAGACGAAGTAGGAGAAAGAAAAGGGCGTTGACGCAGGAGCCGCCCCCACCAGTACCCGAACAGAGAGCAGCTGTGCAACCACCGCCGCAAAGGAAGACTACAATGAGACGCCCTAACCTGACTCCCCCGGAGACATCAGCGGTAGTCTTGACGATAACCCCGGAAGCGAAGGAAAGGGGGGTCACCTTCGCTGACGTAATGAGAAAGGCCCAAGGAGCAATCTCACTCCCCGACCTCGGCTTGGAGGGGGGCTTAAAGATGAGATCTTCGCAGACGGGTGGTAGGGTCCTCGAGATATCAGACCCTAAAAAAGCGGACGTTTTGGCGGATGAGCTGCGCCGAGTTTTGGGTGCGGACGCCACCGTGGGTCGACCGGAAAGGACAGTGGACCTCATCGTCACGGGCCTTGATGACTCCACCCTGAGGGATGAGGTCCGGGAGCTGGTCGCCATCAGGGCGAAGTGTGAGATGGAGAGGGTCAAGTCGACGGAGATCGTGGACGGGCCGGACGGTACCAGACGGGTTCGGTTGAGGTGCCCGATAGACGTCGCCAAGGCGGCAATCGGTGACGGACGCATCAGAGTCGGATGGATAGTGGCGGCGATCAGAGCGACGGCCCCCCTGCCCTTGAGATGCTACAGATGCCTGGGGCTGGGGCACACTAAACCGTTGTGCCCCTCAGACGCGGATCGGAGCGGGGATTGTTTCCGTTGCGGGAGGCCGGGACATAAGGCTTCGGCCTGCTCGGCTAAACCGAGGTGCGGGGTCTGCGCAGCCCATGGGGTGGCAGCGGACCATGTGATGAGCAGTCGGCTGTGCAACCCTCCGGTGACTAGGGGTAATCGCCCCGAACACCCAGGGGTTGCACGAGCCCGAGTCGGTTCCCCTATTTTAGGAGGGAGGAGTGAGGGGATGGCCGAGTGAGCGGCATCCCCGGTGCGAGGGGGGCAAGCCCCGAGACGCTCCCCACACCTCTCAGCGAGAAGAGGCGTACGGGAGCCGTTGGTGGGGGGGGACATACCATCTGTCCCCCCAGTCAGGACCAAGCTGGCGGTGGGAGGTGAACCACCGTCGGCCTTGCACGGTCTTGACAGAATGGGGGGAATGGCCAAACTTACCCGGCCATTCCCCAGCGGAGGAGGCCCGCGAGTGAGAGTCGGGCAGGCCGCGTGTCGTTGGGGTGATTGCCACTCCGGACCCCCACACAGCCCCTGGCTGGCGACATATGCGGCGAGAGGGTAAGTGCCGTAGTTTTTTAGTGGGTATTCCCTCCTCCTGAGATCCCATCGAACCACTTGGTTGGGTGGGATCACGGGAGGTAGTCGTGGAGGGAGCCGCAACGCTGAACGTTGCGGTCCCCTCCTGGCGAGCCCCACATACCCCCCTCCCGCTCACCTGCGAGAGGGGAAGCGCGTAAATGCGTTTTTCTACGGCATACAAAAAAAAAAAAAAAAAAAAAAAAAAAAAACAAAAAAAAAAAAAAAAAAAAAAAAAAAAAAAAAAAAAAAAAAAAAAAACAAAAAAAAAAAAAAGGTTAGGTTAGGTTAGGTTAGGTTAGGTTAGGTTAGGTTAGGTTAGGTTAGGTTAGGTTGACGTTTTTCGGAGGGCACTTTGTTAGCTAAAAATCTAATTTTTGGCAATAGGGTGTGGGAATTTTTTGTCTGCCTTACGGTGCAAAAATTTCGCATTTCGGTCGAGCCGTTTTTGAGAAAATAATTTTTTTCGAAAACGACTAAGTCGTCAATATAACCTGCGCAGTTGTCCGGAAATCGAATTTTCAATTTTTGAAAAGTCGGTGTCCGGGCGGCTTGCGGGGTTGATTTCGGTGCCAAATTGTTCGTACTGAATAATTTTGGTGCCGGAAGGGGATTTGGTACGTTTTCGGTACTCTGTCGGCCAGTGACCTGACTCTCAGCTTTTGAGAGGCCGGTGACTGGTCGATTGTGTTTGTTTGTTTGTGTTGATTGTTTTGTTTTTGTTTTAAGAGTTTCGCTCTTAATACTACGACCTTGGCTTTGTTTTTTTGGATTGTTCTTTTGCTTTTTGTGACTTGGCGCGTTCTTTTGACACCGATTTTCTCTTGATTGGCTTTGTCGAACCGGACGCGTGTGTATTTTATACGTGTTGACACCTTTGTGTGTTCCCATGTTCCCCGGCTATGTACGGGGACATGGAGATCTTTTCTGGAGGAGAGTCAAGACCTGACTCTCCGACAGGAAGCAACGTCGATGAGAATGGGGTCCGTGGGACCGCCCGGAAACGTCGTGGTGAGGGATCCCTGGTGGACTTGGTTTTGTCAGATGGTGACGTTTCGTACACCAGTGCCGACGAGAATTACGCAGAATTCTCGAAAACTAGAATCACCGGCGGATCAGGTAGTGCCACGCCAAACAGTGGCAAAGCCGTGAGGGGAAAGAGTACAGGGTTAGGTAGCAGTGGCAGGTACTCTGGCAACAAAAACCTGCGGCAACAGAATTCCGTAGAGGGTCGTGAGGAGTTTGAGATGGGCGAGATCGAAAGGCAGTTTGAGAAGGAGAAGATAAGGGAGAAAGAAAGACAGGAAATGGAAAAAGGGAAGGAGGCGAAGGCCAAAAAATCAAAGGAGAAGGGAAAGGGCAGGAGCTCAAACCCAGATAGTCACCCTGAAACCCCAGGTCCTTCGTATTTCAGAGATGTTTCGCCGTCCGATTCCGTTCGCTCGGCCGAGTTTGTGAAGACCTCTGTTGCCCTGGAAAGGGAAGTGCAGCGCTACACTGAGAAGCTTCTCAGTGTGGTCGCGCAGTCGGGGAACATGAAGCGCGAGTACAAACGCGACGTTACGGAAGCCAGCGAAAATATCAGGAAGGTCGTGAAAACGTTGGTCACGAGGTCCGAAACAGAGGAGATCCGGCGCCTGAAAAGCACCAATCAGGTTTTGGAAAATAAGGTAGCGATCCTAGAAAGAGAAGTGAAGGCCCTGAGGCAAGAAAGGTCTGCCCCAAAGAATGTGGTGCGTCAAGATGACAATTTGGTAAAGGAAATACCGCCGCCCCAGGATTCGGACATGCCCCCATGGGCTGTCAAAATGCAGAGGGAGTTGATGAACACGTTTGGCAACATGCTGAACTCCCGTATCGAGGGCATTCAACAACAGCTCCCCCCCCAGCCGATTTTGCGCCCAGCTTTGGCGAGCGACAAAAAGAAGGCGAGCCCTGCTCCCCCCAGAATAAATGGTCCGGAAATGGCGACACCTGGCCCCTCATATGCGGAGATGGCCAGACAAGAGCTCCCTTGGGTTGAAGTTGGTAAAAATGGTCGACCCACGAAGCAGCGTATGGCAGCTGGGCAACCCGCCCCAGCCACTCAAGTTGCAGGCCCTTCAAGCCTCCCGAAAAAGCAGACTACTGCACCAACGGGACAGAAGAAGCCGAAATTGACGGCTCCCAAATCGGCGGCTGTAGTCCTGGCAATAACGCCTGAACAGGCTGATAAGGGCTCTACGTACGCCCAAGTGATTGCGACGGCCAAGCAGTCAATTAAACTCGCGGACCTCGAAATTGAGGGTGTAAAGGTTAAGGTGTCGGCGACAGGAGCTCGCATTTTCGAAATCCCCGGCACCGACAGCGGGAGCAAGGCGGACGCTTTCGCCGCCAAACTGCGAGAGACCCTAGGAGACGCGGCCAAAGTTACCAGGCCAGTTAAAACCGCTGACATGAGGGTAACCGGATTGGATGACTCCGTCAGCACCGAGGAGCTGAGATCAGCAATAGCGGTGGAAGGGGGCTGCCCCCCAGAACAGGTCAAAGTGGGCCTCATACGCAGTGGTGCGGGCGGACTTGGTGCGGCACTCATAAAATGTCCCATTCCAGCGGCCAAGGTATTGGAAGCTTCGAGGCGGTTGAAAGTTGGTTGGGTGGTGGCGGAAATTAGGGCGCTGGAACCCCTCCCCCTTCGTTGTTTTGGGTGTATGGTCCCGGGGCACACCAAACAGCTGTGCCCCTGCAAAAGTCAGGACTTTAGTGATACCTGTTACAGGTGTGGGGAGAAGGGGCACAGGTCTGCTACATGCGACCGGGAACTGAACTGTGCCGTTTGTCGGGCGAGAAAGCTGCCGGCCAATCACTTTATGGGGGGAAGCAAGTGCCGCCCCCCAACAGTCAGGACAAAAATTGCGGCCAACTTTGGCGCGCAACGGAGGGAGAATCCAGAGGTTCAAAGGGAGGTTGAGGATGGTCACATGTCGTCTTAATGGCCAACATCCTCAACCTTCGACAAGTCAACCTGAACCATTGTGCTGCATCGCAAGATCTTTTTATGCAGCACATGGCCGAGACGGGTGTTAACCTTGCCGTTGTCGCCGACCCTTACTCTGTCCCGCAACGCCCCAACTGGGCGGGTGACTTGAATGGCTCGGTGGCCATAGTGGCCCCTTTTTCGGCCGTCTACTCCCCTCCCCTCTCGGTCATAGAGAGGGGACCGGGCTACGTAGCGGCCTCTTGGGGAGAACTAACACTCATCGGAGTGTACTTCTCCCCCAACCGGGCCCTTTCGGAGCTCGACCTGTGGCTCGATCAGCTTAATGGTGTGGTCGGGCGTCTTGCGCCTGCACAAACGCTAGTAATGGGCGATTTTAACGCCCACCACACCGCATGGGGTGAGGCCGCCGACACCCCCAAGGGCGAGAGTGTCCTCGGTTGGGCCACTGGTTCGGGTCTTGTGCTCCTGAACAGGGGGCGGGAACACACATTTGTGAGGAGGGGAACGGGACGGGGGTCCATTGTGGATCTCTCGTTCGCAACCCCCGCCTTGGCAGCAAGGGTGCGGGACTGGCGGGTTCTGGGGGACGTAATTACGCTTTCAGACCATAATTACGTTTCCTTTCGGCTTCTCTCTTCCCCGAGTGGCGATAACCCAATACGCCCGGGAGAGTCCCTCCGTCGCTTTCCCCGGTGGGCCATCACCAAGCTTGACCGGGAGCTGGCGAACGAGGCCGCCATGGTGGAGGCATGGAACCAGGAGGGTCCCAATTCTGAGGAAGAGGACGTGGACAGTCTCGCCCGGCGACTCACCGCCTCAATTACCGCGGTGTGTGACGCGTCCATGCCGCGCGTGAAGGGTCTTCCCAACAAGCGGCGGGTGTATTGGTGGTCGGGGGAACTGTCCGTCCTTCGAGCCGCCTGCCTAGCGGCCAGAAGGGCAATGCAGCGCTGCAGACGTAGGGTGAGGCGGGACAGGGCAGAAGAGGCCCAACTACGGCTTGCCTATGGTGAGGCGAGGAAAGCCCTGTCCGACGAGATTTGCAAGGCAAAGAGCGCGGCATGGGATGTCTTCCTGGAGGACCTCGACCGGGATCCGTGGGGGCGCCCATACAGGATGGTAAGGAGTAGGCTCCGCAACCAGGCGCCCCCCACGGAATCGATGGACCCGCACCTCCTGTCTCGTGTGGTGGACGGACTATTCCCAGCCGTGGCCCCGGAGACCGCACTGCCGACCAGGCCGGTGCCTTCCGAGTCCAATGTCTCTGACGGATTCCTCCCCGTGACTGCGGAGGAGATGACAGTGGTCTTGGACCGGCTCAGGGCTAAAAAGAAGGCGCCTGGCCCGGATGGGATCCCGGGCAGAATCCTCCCAATAGCCCTGAAACACCTGGGCGATCAGGCGAAAGCCCTCTTCTCCGCCTGCTTACGGACAGGGCGATTCCCCAAAGAATGGAAATGTGGTAGACTTTGCCTCCTGATGAAGGATGGCCGCCCCCCGGAGTCACCATCTGCGTACAGGCCCATTGTCCTACTGGACGAAATGGGAAAGATGCTGGAGCGGATCATAGCGGACCGCATAGTCCAGCATCTGGACACGGTGGGGCCAAACCTCTCGGATCGCCAGTTCGGATTCAGGAGGCAAAGGTCCACAATAGACGCCATCCTCACCCTCAAAGAGGAATCGCAAAGGGCGGTCGGCTGCGGGGAGAGAGTTGTAGCGGTGTCTCTTGACATAGAGAACGCCTTCAACTCTCTTCCCTACAGTGTTGTGATGGACGCTCTCCGGTACCACGGCGTCCCCCAGTACCTCGTCCAAATCATTGGACAATATCTGGAGGACAGAGAAGTCGTCTTTCTCGCCCCAGATGGGCAGCTTAAGGTTCGGCGGATGATGTGTGGAGTTCCACAGGGGTCGGTTCTGGGACCACTCCTGTGGAACTTGGGGTATGACTGGGCACTTCGCAGTGCATTACTGCCCCGAATAGGTGTCGTTTGTTATGCAGACGACACACTCATCTATGCCCGGGGCAGAGATTTCATGGAGGCGAAGCGCTTAGCGATGATGGGGGCCAACCATATGATTGGCCGGATACGGGCCTTGGGACTCAAGGTGGCTGTGGCCAAAACACAGGCCATCATGTTCCACGGACCAAGACAGGGCCCACCCCCGGGGGCGAGCATTGTGGTGGATAATGTGGAGATCCCACTGTGTCCCACAATGAAATACCTTGGGCTGGTTCTGGACGGGCGGTGGTCCTTCAAGGCCCACTTCGAACAGTTGGCCCCGAGACTGGTGAAGGCGGCGGCAGCACTGGGCAAGCTGCTGCCTAACGTTGGCGGCCCAAATCAAAGCTGCAGACGGCTGTATGCGGGGGTCATCCGAAGTATGGCCCTCTACGGGGCCCCCGTATGGGCAGATGCCCTTACAGAGCCGAATAGGGCCGCGCTAAGGCGTCCGCAGCGGGTAGTTGCCACACGAATGATTCGTGGCTATCGCACTGTGTCGGGGGCAGCTGCATGCGCGCTAGCAGGTACGCCTCCCTGGGAGCTGGAGGCTCCAGTACTAGCGGAGGCGTACAGACAGAGGCGTGAGCAACGGGCGAACGATGTCCGCCTAGCCCCACAGGAGGTTGCGGCGGCACTAGAAGCCGTAAAGGAGCGCTGTCTCGAGGAGTGGGAGAGCCAACTCGAGACCCCAACCGCAGGAGTGAGAACCGTGGAGGCGATCCGCCCAGTCCTAAGGGAATGGCGATCGAGAGCCCACGGTTCTATCACATATCGTTTGACACAGGTACTTACAGGCCATGGATGCTTTGGCAGGTACCTGTGTCAAATCCAGAGGGAGGAGTCCCAAGCGTGCCACCACTGTGGCGCGCCACAGGACACCGTACGCCATACACTCGAGGAGTGCACGGCGTGGGCGGTGCAGCGCCAGGAGTTGGTTGCTGCAGTCGGGTCGGACCCCTCGCTTCGCAATATCACAGTTGCGATGCTGCGAAGCGAGGAGGTGTGGCAGGCCGTGGTCTCCTTCTGCGAGGACGTCATCTCGCAGAAGGAGGCCGCGGAGAGGGTTCGCGAGGCGGACGCTGCAGCGAGCCAACTCCGACGAGCGCGGCCGGGGAGAGCGAGACGCCAACGTGCGCGACTCGATCTCCCCGTGCCGCAAGGGGGGGCGCAGTAAGGCCCTCTGCCCCCCAAGGGTGGGGCCCTAACGGGCCACCCTCCCCCGGGCAATGTGGAGCGTGTAAACACGATCCCACAGCTTCGGGGAAGGCGCTAGGTCTTCGATTTTTTTTTTTAGGTTAGGTTAGGTTAGGTTAGGTTAGGTTAGGTTAGGTTAGGTTAGGTTAGGTTAGGTTAGGTTAGGTTAGGTTAGGTTAGGTTAGGTTAGGTTTTTTTTGTTGAAAACTATATTTTCCGATTTTGTGGTATTTGGACAAAAGAAATTTATTGAAATATTGAATGTTTGCCAATTAAGTTAGTCGGAACAGGGCGTTGTCCCGAAATTTTATTGAGTTTTTTCATCCGTCGGGGCCGAAAATCCATTTCCGTGCATTTCGGCTTATCCTCAGGGTGAAGAGAGTTGAAGGAGGGTAGAGGACAGATTTTAAAAGAAAGGAAAGATAGAGTATAGGAAAGACAGGAAAGGAAGGAAGTGATAGATATAAGTAATAGTTGTTATGCCAAGTGGCAATTGAGTTTAGTTTATTCGAAAGGGATGTAACTGTTTAGTTAATAGAGTTATTTTAAAGCATTTAAGTATTTAAACAAAGCGGACATAAGAAAAATTTAGAGTGAGATGAAGCTAATTAGAAAAACAAGAGAGAGCTGATTAACTGAAAGATGTGAATTTCATTGAAGAAGTCTATTGTTGCGAGGTTGTTCCGTAGTCTACTTTATTCAAGATTCGGTTCCTCATGCTGAGGACTCTTGGGCATGTAGTGGAGAAAATAGAATGGTCGGTTCTGCGGCTTAGTTTGAATCTCGCATTGTGACTAGTGCAGTTGGTGCAAGTAGGATTTGATGATTTCTGTTCGCATTGGGGTTCATCGTGCCCAGGCTTGCCGCAGTGAGCGCAGATTTGGGTGGCGGAGCATCTTGTGTGCGTGTGGCCAAATAGCGCGCACTTACGGCACTGGACGAATGGGGAGAACTCCTCCATATGCACTTTCTGGTAGCCAGTGCGCAGACGAGGGAGGAGCTTGATTTTCTGCCATACGTCAGGAGAGACAGACAGAACAGCGTTATAGAGGTTGGGATTGCGGTTGTTCCTGCAGAAAAGAAGTTTGAGACCGCTATCGCGTTGGGCTTCCCGGAGTTCTTCATTATCCTCCACAAGAGTGTCAGCAAGGGACTCGCGTGGCAGGTTCTTGCTGACACCCTTGAGGATGATCCTAGGGAAGATGCTCCTCTCGGGCTCAGCCTTTGCGTTAGCGTCTTGGTTTATGCGGGCGGCAGCATCCTCGACATCCTCTTTGCGTTCCAACTCCACCCGGAATTTCCCCTTCGACAATCTACTAATGTTGGAGACTAGGATCCGGGGTGTGGTGTTTCTAAGGTGTTTGTCGAGGACCCTGATCGCGTCCTCTCGTTTGGGGTTTTCAATTCCGCAGGAGATGATAATAGCGGGCCGCGTGGGTGGTCGTTCACTCTGAAGTGTCCGCGTGGGTGATCGATCCCGTTGTGGAAGACGTATAGGTGGTCTCTCTTGTTGGAGAAGGGGGGGCCGCACAGTGCCGCCAGTGGCCTGCCTGGAAGTACCAGGGCAGGGGGCTTCCCCGGCCGCCTGAGCGTATGATCTTGTTATCCTGGGTACGCCAGAGTGGTCAGGGAGTGTAGGTTGTGGTTTGTTGGTAGGTTGTGGAGGTTGTACAACGAGAGGCTGAGGGCGCTGAGTGCGCTTGGCCTCCTGAGTGAGAACTTCCTTTAAGTCGGCGCGAAGATCCCGGCGAAGGTCGGTGCGGAAAGCCTCCTTCACCGCCTCCACCACGTCCTTGCGGGTAAGACCAGGTATTACAGCTGCAGCAGGAGACGCAGCTGAAGTCACGCTGGAAGTTGGTTTGATTTGTGGAATAGGGATGACTGTCAAATCGTGCGCGTCGACTGATTCGCTGGCATCAGTACCGCCGCAATCAAGCCGACATTCGTCAAGCACGTTATTCAAGTTTTGGCCGATGATATGACACTCGGCGTCAATTTTTTGGCGATTTTGTTTTGTGAGAGATTTGCCCTGATGTAGCCACGTGAGTATCCGTTGCAGACTTCTGGATACGTCATCTTTCAAGTCAGTAACCCTCTTCTTAAACACTCCATTTAACCGAGAGATTTGCTCGGGAGTTGCGACTTCTTTCCTAGATGGAATGTCAGGAGAATCAGAACTGACTGGGGTGGAGAATGTAGCAGGGGTTAGGGTTTTATCATTGTTAGTGTCCAACGCAGCAGAAGTTGGGGTGTTTCCATTATTAGTATCAATGGTGTCGAGTATAAGTGGGGGGGTCTCGAGGTCCCTCAATTCTGCAAATTCTTCATCGATTTCATCGGAAAGATACTCCTCGTCCGGGCTCATACATCTCTCCATCTCCGAAAAGGTTTTCTTCGTCCAAGATCTGGTCTTCCGGGGCGAAGAAGCGTTCGAGGAGACTGGGGAGTTGCGCTCAGACATTTTAAGGCAGTAATATGAAGTTAGGTTAGGGTTAGTATTTTAGTTTCGAATGTGATCGTCCAAATCTTTGGATCCGAGTAAGGGAATTCAAAGACTGAACAAGTTGCGGGTAAATCTCGTGACAAAGCGTGTTTAGAAGTAAACACTGTGTTTCTGTCATGCAAGTTGTATAAAATATTAAGAAAAAACGTCTGAAGGTTAGGTTAGGTTAGGTCTAAGGTTAGGTTAAGAGATATTTTTAGAACTATTATAGCTATGAGCGTGAATTAAATTGATCAAATAGATCTTTGCTAGACTAATCAGAAACAGGGAGAATAATTCAGCTAGGTACACAATTAAAATTTTTATAACCAATACAAATTTACAAAATCTTAACAATAAAAAGTGAAATAAAACACTCAAAAAGACCGCCACAGACACGCTTGTATATCCAAAGCAAGCGCCGCGCTGAATTCTAATTGAGTGCAAAAAAGAACAACAATCGGATTAAAATTACAAAAGTTATATACAAAATAGTAGTCCAGGTTAGGTTGGAAAAAAATAAAACTTTCAAACGTTAGCCAAAAAAAAAGTATTTGGGTTAGAGGTGCGATTGAGTCAATGAAAGGTAGAAAACGGCGAGGAGAACGTTTATGTGAAAACAGAGTGATAAAATCTACAAAGGAACAGAAGTTATGAACTTTGCTAAAAATGAAATTTTATATGAAAAAATGAGAAAAAATTTGAGAATTAAAATCAAAATTGCGGGAAAACTATAGAAGATAGAGCAAATATTTGCATATATGAAATGTGTAGAACGGTGAGGACTATAATTTGAGGTATGAAAAATCAAAATCCGTTGGTATGGAAAAAAGTTATAAGCAAATTATATGTGAAATTTAAGAATTCTGAGTGAAAAAATGTGAAAAATCTAAATAACTTCAGGAAAAGTGGGAAAATAAAGCAAAAGATTGTCTAGGAATATGCCTTAGGGACACCTGAATCTATATTTGAAATCAAAATGAAAATCGGGTTAGTATTTAAAAAGTTACGAATTTTTCAAAATTTTGAAACCGGCAAAAAGTTTACCTAAGCCCAAGGATTTTTTGCCGGCTTCCTATAAAAGACATCAACGCACTCTGATTTTTTGATGAGTTTCATACAAGTATGGAAATGAAAGTGAAAATGTTTTTTAGCAAAAAAAGTATTAGACAGAGGTCCCCCGGGAAAGAAATGGGGGGTTAGGCAAAAAATTAGTTATATGTGTGAATTTTTTCGAGTCGATTGGGTCACTCTGAGTGTTTCAAATTGGGCTTGGTTAGGTTAGGTTAGGTTAGGTTAGGTTAGGTTAGGTTAGGTTAGGTTAGGTTAGGTTAGGTTAGGTTAGGTTAGGTTAGGTTAGGTTAGGTTAGGTTAGGTTAGGTTAGGTTAGGTTAGGTTAGGTTAGGTTAGGTTAGGTTAGGTTAGGTTAGGTTAGGTTAGGTTAGGTTAGGTTAGGTTAGGTTAGGTTAGGTTAGGTTAGGTTAGGTTAGGTTAGGTTAGGTTAGGTTAGGTTAGGTTAGGTTAGGTTAGGTTAGGTTAGGTTAGGTTAGGTTAGGTTAGGTTAGGTTAGGTTAGGTTAGGTTAGGTTAGGTTAGGTTAGGTTAGGTTAGGTTAGGTTAGGTTAGGTTAGGTTAGGTTAGGTTAGGTTAGGTTAGGTTAGGTTAGGTTAGGTTAGGTTAGGTTAGGTTAGGTTAGGTTAGGTTAGGTTAGGTTAGGTTAGGTTAGGTTAGGTTAGGTTAGGTTAGGTTAGGTTAGGTTAGGTTAGGTTAGGTTAGGTTAGGTTAGGTTAGGTTAGGTTAGGTTAGGTTCGAGGGCGGGTCCATAGTGGACCTTACCTTTGCAACCCCGGCCCTGGCGGCGCGTGTGCAGGACTGGTGCGTCCTTAAAGACGTCATTACCCTGTCGGACCATGACTTTATTCATTTTAAAGTCATGTCCACTTCCAGCGGTACGTCGTCGCCTCGCCCTAGAGGAACCCAATCAAGCTTTCCCAGATGGGCCGTGACGAAGATGAACCGCGAATTGGCGGAGGAGGTAGCACTGGTACAGGCGTGGGGTCTTGAGAATGGCCGACTGGATGGCTTGACTGTCGAGGACAGGGTAAAATGCCTGACCGATTCGCTGGTGGAAGTATGTGACGCCGCAATGCCCCGGGCAAAAGGCCTTCCATCAAAACGGAGGGTCTACTGGTGGACGGAAGAGGTGTCTGGTCTTAGAGCTGCCTGCCTGGCGGCAAGAAGGGCATTGCAGCGTTGTCGTCGACGGCGTGGTAGGGTCGTGGGGGAGGAGCTCCGCCTTCGACAGGAATACGTCCAGACCAAGACGGCCCTGTCAGATGGTATCTGTAGGGCAAAGACGGCGGCCTGGGATAACTACCTAGAGGAGTTAAACAGTGACCCGTGGGGGCGTCCTTTTAAAATGGTTCGGAGTAGGCTCCGTAACCAGGCCCCTCCTACTGAGTCCATGGATGAAGACCTGCTGTCCCGGGTGGTTGAGGGGCTCTTTCCTTCCACCCCTCCATTGGTTCCCCCTCTTGTGAGGACTGCATCCAGGGAACCGGAACAGGCTATTGAAATTCCTTTGGTCACGCAAGCTGAGATGGAGGCGGTAACAGACCGCCTTAAGTCGAAGCGAAAGGCCCCTGGACCCGATGGAATACCGGGGCGGATACTGCCGGTGGTCCTAAAACATTTGGGCGACCACGTAAAGGCGTTATTTGATGCCTGCCTGACGTCGGGACAATTTCCACGGGCCTGGAAGCGGGGAAGGCTGTGCCTCCTGAGGAAAGAGGACAGGCCTCTGGACTCGCCGTCCGCCTACCGGCCGATTGTCCTGCTGGACGAGCTCGGAAAAATGTTGGAACGGATTCTGGCTGACCGAGTCGTCCAGCATCTAGACACGGAGGGCCCAAACCTATCTGATAGGCAATTCGGGTTCCGAAGGAGGAGATCCACTATAGACGCCATTATGGCTCTGAAGGCGGAGACGCAGAGGGCGGTGAACAAAGGGGAGAGGGTGGTCGCGGTGTCTTTGGACATCAAAAACGCTTTTAACTCTCTCCCCTTTAGTGTTATTAAGGACGCCTTAAGGCATCACGGTATCCCGGAATACCTCACCCGACTAATTGGGAACTATCTCGAGGATAGGGAGGTGGTTTACTTCGCCCAGGATGGACAGATGAAGGTCCGTAAAATGGAATGTGGGGTTCCGCAGGGGTCGGTCTTAGGACCACTCCTGTGGAACCTGGGATACGACTGGGCACTTCGCGGGGCCCTTCTCCCCCGGCAGAGTGTCTACTGTTATGCAGACGACACCCTAGTCATTGCACGGGGTCGGGATCTGGGGGAAGCGAAGCGCCTAGCGCAGCTGGGAGCGGAACATATGATCCGGCGTATAAGAATGTTGGGCCTCGAGGTGGCGGTCGCCAAAACGCAGGCCATGGTGTTCTATGGGGCTAGACAGGGGCCACCGCCAGGCGAGGACATGGTAGTTGATGGAGAGGTAGTCCCGCTACGACAACACATGAGATATCTGGGGCTAGTGCTCGATAGCCGTTGGAACTTCCACGAGCATTTCAAGAGACTAGCCCCCAGATTGACTAGTGCAGCGGCGGCCTTGGGAAGGTTACTGCCCAATGTTGGTGGCCCTAATAGGAGCTGCCGGCAGCTTTTTGCGGGCGTAATCAGAAGTATGGCCCTATATGGGGCTCCAGTCTGGGCCTCTGCCCTTGATGCCGAAAACAGGGCGGCCCTGCGGCGCCCCCAAAGGATTGTTGCGTTACGCATGATAAGGGGGTACCGCACGGTCTCTGCAACGGCCGCCTGCGTGCTCGCTGGTACGCCTCCGTGGGAGCTCGAAGCCCAAGTGCTCTCGGAGGTGTACAAACAGCGCAAGGAGGAGCAAGAAAGAGGCGAACGACTGGCTCCAGAGGAACGGGCGAACGCACGAAAGCTCGCGGAGGAAAGGTGCCTGGAGGATTGGGAGCGGCAACTCGAGGCTCCTGTTGCTGGGACAAGAACGGTGGAAGCGATCCGCCCAGTTCTCCGGGAGTGGAAGTCCCGAGCCCACGGGGCAATAACATACCGTTTGACACAGGTGCTTTCCGGACATGGATGTTTCGGAAGGTACCTGTGTCAAATACAGAGGGAGGAGTCCCAAGTGTGCCACCACTGTGGCGCACTACAGGACACCGCGCGCCACACTCTGGAGGAGTGTCCGGCGTGGGCGGTGCAGCGCCAGGAGTTGGTTGCTGCGGTTGGGCCAGACCTCTCGCTTCCCAGCATCACAGTTGCGATGCTGCGAAACAGGGAGGGATGGCAGGCCGTGGTCTCCTTCTGCGAAGACGTTGTCTCGCAGAAGGAGACCGCGGAGAGGGTTCGCGAGGCGGACGTCGCAGCGAGCCAACTCCGACGTGCGCGGCGGGGGAGAACAAGACGCCAACGTGCGCGACTTGTTCTCCCCTAGCCGCAAGGGGGGGTGCAGTAAGGCCCTCTGCCCCCCATAGGGTGGAGCCCTAACGGGCCACTCTCCCCGGGTCATACGTGGAGCGTGTTAACACGATCCCACAGACCCGGCGGTAAGGCGCAGGTCTTCGAGAGGAGTTTAGTTGGTAGTGGTGCATTCTCCCGTCCCCCCATCTGGCCCGCCCACATGAGTGGGTAGCCTTATGGGAGGCCGGGAAAATGCTTCCTCCCCCTGTCACTAGGGCAGGGGTCAGAACCACCCAGCCCTGACGCGAAGCCTATTAGGCTTGGCGGGAGGGCTGGGTGCGGCGAGGAACATGTCCCGGGTAACAACCTGGGGGGTGACCGACCCCAACATGCCGTTCGGTATGCGTAAAGATTGCATTCTCCTCTTGATACAAAAAAAAAAAAAAAAAAAAAAAAAAAAAAAAAGGTTAGGTTAGGTTAGGTTAGGTTAGGTTAGGTTAGGTTAGGTTAGGTTAGGTTAGGTTAGGTTAGGTTAGGTTAGGTTAGGTTAGGTTAGGTTAGGTTAGGTTAGGTTAGGTTAGGTTAGGTTAGGTTAGGTTAGGTTAGGTTAGGTTAGGTTAGGTTAGGTTAGGTTAGGTTAGGTTAGGTTAGGTTAGGTTAGGTTAGGTTAGGTTAGGTTAGGTTAGGTTAGGTTAGGTTAGGTTAGGTTAGGTTAGGTTAGGTTAGGTTAGGTTAGGTTAGGTTAGGTTAGGTTAGGTTAGGTTAGGTTAGGTTAGGTTAGGTTAGGTTAGGTTAGGTTAGGTTAGGTTAGGTTAGGTTGGGGTGCGTGCCAGACAACCTCCTCGTGGTGCACCCTGGGCGTCACCGCTCTGTTGCGGTGGCGGCGAATAGTCTGGCAGGCGGAGACGGCGCCAGTTCTGCTCTGGTGCTGTCTAACTCGTTACCCCGTACGTGGTGCGGGACCGAGGGCCGCCATCCCAACGGATGGGGGCTGCGAGGAAGAAAACCTCAGAAAAAATAACCTGGCGGGGACCACGCAAGAGGTCCTGTCTCGCTTTCTGCGGGTGGTGTAGGCTCCACGTCGGCGTCCCAGACGTACTCTGGGTAGCGGCGGCGTGGTTCGGGCTCGGCCGGCGCCCTGGATATTCCGGGAAGCGGCGGTGCGAGCGTGGGCGGCGGGTCCGTCGGTTGCGGTGGTCGTAACCGGCGAACAGGCATTCACTGCCAACCGCCGGCAAACTCGACCCTTCAGGCATGTGTTGGGGGCCGGGGAGGCTGCCCTTGGTTGGGTGTCCTCAAGAGGAGAAAACCTCGTTAAAAAAACCCTAACCCCAAGTCTTTTGTTGTGCGGCGAGGGGGTGAATGGCTGGTGGGAGACCAGCCATTACGCAACAACGGAACAGGGGACCTGCGGCCCCCCTGTTTCGATAACCCAACGCTTACCCGGGTATGGGACCTCTGCCCGGGTGGACTGAATGTTTGTCACCTATCTCGTGGGAACAATTATGAGCAAAAAACAAAACCTAATTTTAAAGTATTTAAGGGAGAAAGGGGGGCCTAGCTCAGGCGGAAGCGAGCGGAAGCGGTCTAGCTCAGGCAAGGAAAAGGAGCAGACGCATTCTGCGTCCGAAGAAGTGGTCTCGTATTATTCGGGATCTGAGGAGTACTCGTCGGAGGATGAGTTAGAACTTTCAGCCGCGGAGGATCGAGCTCAACTCACGGCTAGGCGAAAGCGCCAAATAGGCAATAATGACGTTCCGAACGCCGTCGCTCGCGATGGTGATGTGGAGGTTTCGGGGGGAGTCCCGAAGATTAATAAAACGGGGAAGGCGGGTATGACTCGCGGTAAAGGGGGGGGAAGGCGTGGTCCCGCTCCTACCAAAAGCACACATGTGGGCATTCCGGCTGCCAAGGCTATGCTCAAGCGGCTGGAAAAAGCCGACGAAGAAAGAGAGGCTGAGGCACAACTTAAAGCCGAGGCTAGTATAACTGAGGCGGAAAAACAATTAAGAGCCAAAGTGTGGGCAGACGCAGAGAGACACCAACGCGCTGAGCGTTCCCTGATGGAGTACGACAGGGACGCTGAAGACGTGCTGGAGTTCCTAGGAATGGCGGAGAACTGGGAGATGAGCTCCCGGGGATCCATCACACCGACCCCTAGAGAGCAAGAAAGTGTCGCGACTCTTAGAGTCAAAGCTGGTGAGCAAATAAGAGCCATCATGGATGTGTCGACTAGGTCGAAGCATTTAAGCGGCCCCTTTCAAAAGGTACTGAAGGACGCAACCCGCTCCCTCAGTGGGATTTTGGACACGTTGACGACCCAATCTGGCGACAGGATAACGCGCAACCTGTACGCAGAAAATCAACGCCTGATCAAGGAAGTGGATAAGCTGCGGGAGGAGGTGAAGTCAATTCGCCAATCATTCTCGGAGCGAAGTTCTGCTCCTCCGTTGGCCCAGGCCGATATTGAGGAGCTCACGCGGCTAGTGACCAGATCCGTGGGGGAAATGGTAAACACCAAGTTGGCAAGCCTGGAGAAGCGACTGCCCCCAGCGCAGACAAATCAACCGCCGGCGGCGGTGGACAGACGAAAGGAGATGGCTCAGTCCACCTCTCCAGTTTTGGGCTTACCTGCGACGAAGGCGGGGACTAGGACGGCACCCAGACCAGCACCAAAAGGACCGGTAGCGGACCCTCGTGCGGTACCTTCAACTTCCGCCCCTCCACAGGGCGAGTGGAATGTTGTTGAGAGTCGGAAGCAAAGAATCAGAAGGGAAAAAGCAGCTCGCTCTGAGGCGCAGACGGTGCCCACCCTTCCTGCGGCTCCTGCAGTGACTCCTGCTGCACCGGCCCGACGGGCCGAAAAGAAAAGGAAGAAGAAGAATAATCTTGCTCCCCCGAAGACGGCAGCAGTGGTGTTAACCCTCAGTCCTGACGCTATCGAAAAAGGAGCTACGTATGCCAGCATCTTAGGCAAGGCTCGGGCTGAGGTAAAACTGGCGGATTTTGGACTCGACGGAGTCCGCATCAAGCAAGCGGCGACAGGGGGCAGGATCATTGCAATCCAAGGCCCTTTAAATGCGGAGAAGGCAGACAAGCTGGCGGAGAAACTGAGAGACGTGCTGTCCGATGTGGCCAAAGTCACAAGGCCCACGAAGTGCGTAGACTTGCGCGTCTCCGGGCTCGACGACTCAGTCGGGAAAGACGATCTGATCGCTGCGATCGCAGAGCAAGGTGGGTGCCCCTCCGATCAAATCAAGGTTGGAGAGGTAAAATTTGGTCCGGCAGGAATAGGTGTGGGTACGGCCCTGGTCAAGTGTCCGGTGGCGGCCGCTAAGGTGTTGATGGAGGCCGGCAGGCTCCTAGTGGGCTGGAGTTCTGCCCGAATACGCACGCTCGATCCGCTTCCCATGCGCTGTTATAAGTGTATGGGCATTGGGCACACTAGCCAACGGTGTCCAAACGAGATCGTCCGCAGTTGTCTTTGCTACCGCTGTGGAAAGGAGGGGCATATTGCGGCAGTTTGCACTGCCGAATTTCGCTGTGCCGTGTGCGCAGATGCTGAGCGACCGTCGGGTCATCGAATGGGCGGGCGAAAATGTAAGCCACCGCACGTAAGGGGAAAGGCAGGTCCGGGTACCCGGGCTCCTCCTACTATTGCTCAGCCACCTCTGCTAGAGGAGACCGAGATGTCGGCGGAAGAGGACGCGAGCTAAGCTTGTACCTCAATCAAGGGCGTTGCTTTTATTGTGCTCCCTGTTGAGGAGTAGCCAGTATAGAGCAACACATGGAGATGGAAAGAATCTTCTTTCAATGGTGCGCAGTCGACTGAGGCAGCAGGTGACGGAGCGGGATACCGTAACCTGCATTGCACAGCCTCTTTCGACTGGGGGGACGTTCATGTTGTGACGTGGCGTCCTCCGTACGCTTGGGCCAGGTCCAGCCAAGGCCAGCCGGGGCGGAGTGGTGAAATCCTAAACGGGAAACCATTTCGCCGCACAACCGGCAGAGATGTCACAACGGGGGGTTTTAGCGGATATGCCTCCGTGTACATCCGACGAGCTTTGACTTGTCGGATGTGTGCGGAGGAGAGCTCCGGACTCGCCGGGATGCATCCCAGCACGCCCGGAAGTTGGTAACCTCGAGTTCCCCTCGAAAAAAAAAAAAAAAAAAAAAAAAAAGGTTAGGTTAGGTTAGGTTAGGTTAGGTTAGGTTAGGTTAGGTTAGGTTAGGTTAGGTTAGGTTAGGTTAGGTTAGGTTAGGTTAGGTTAGGTTAGGTTAGGTTAGGTTAGGTTAGGTTAGGTTAGGTTAGGTTAGGTTAGGTTAGGTTAGGTTAGGTTAGGTTAGGTTAGGTTAGGTTAGGTTAGGTTAGGTTAGGTTAGGTTAGGTTAGGTTAGGTTAGGTTAGGTTAGGTTAGGTTAGGTTAGGTTAGGTTAGGTTAGGTTAGGTTAGGTTAGGTTAGGTTAGGTTAGGTTAGGTTAGGTTAGGTTAGGTTAGGTTAGGTTAGGTTAGGTTAGGTTAGGTTAGGTTAGGTTAGGTTAGGTTAGGTTAGGTTAGGTTAGGTTAGGTTAGGTTAGGTTAGGTTAGGTTAGGTTAGGTTAGGTTAGGTTAGGTTAGGTTAGGTTAGGTTAGGTTTTTTTTTTTTTTTTTTTTTTTTTTTTTTTTTTTTTATACTACTACCTCTGACATAAGGTCAAAGCCTGTTTTAACATTTTCGAATTTTGCTACACTTTCATACTAGTTCTCGCTTTTATGCCTCTCGCACTTGCATTCCACATACTACACTTTCATCCATCATCTTTTTTGCTTTAACAGCTGGGTTTGCTGCCTATTTCTACCCTCTGCTGTAATCTATATACTCTACTCTAATTATTTATTCTTTATTTATTTAGTTTTACAAGGGTTTCGAGGAAACAGGACACGACTCAGGGTATTTATTTACCATATTTTACATTTTTTCTTATTTCTACTTATTGCTATTAATTCTATTTACATTTTGTTAATTTCTGACACCTTTTTATATACTACTAGTACTTATTTCTAACATCAGTTTCTTATTTTCTAGTTTACATTTCTTACTTCCTATTACATTACTTATTCTAACACAATCCTTAATTCCTATCCATATTTTTTATTTCTTATCTTTATCTATCCAGCATACTATATAACAATATACAATTATATTGTATTAGTATGTTTTGCTAATCTGTTTTGTTCCTATTGTTTACTTTTGTAACAATTTCTTTACAGTACATAAGGAATGTATCCCTATCTTTGTCAAGTATAATGTTTTCGATGTTCTTTACATTAATTTTGCAGTCTACTTTGTTTTCAAGGTTGTACCTCTCCCTGCTGAAGATAGGACATTCGGTTATGAGGTGGGGAATGGATTCAGGGACTCCTGGATCACAGGCGCACGATGGGTTGTCCTTGCACCTGAACCTGTGCAGGTACTCGGAGAACCCACCGTGCCCCGTCATTGCTTGGGTCAGGATGGGGTCGGTTTCGATCTTCCTAATCGTGCGGAAGGCCCTGATAGCGTCCGGTAGAAACATTTTGGTCACCGCCGCCGTTTCACCGGTCTTATATCTCTGGTTCCATTCGTCAAGCGTTTGCATCCGGATGCTGCGCTTGACGAATGAGACCGGACATCGATCGTACTTTGGCCTAACCTTTAAACTCAATGCAGCGTCCCTCGCCAGCTCGTCCGCCCGCTCATTACCTACTAGCCCAACGTGGGCTTTGATCCAGAACAAGGTAATACATTTATTCTGGAGGGCAATGGTTTTAATATTTGCCCTCGTTTTAACAGCCAATACGTGCAGGCAATCCGAGCTGGCGACGGATTGAAGGGCTGCGGTCGAGTCGGAGTACACCGCAAACGTGGACTCCTTCCTTTTCGCTATCAATTCCGTCGCCTCACAGATGGCGAGGAGCTCCGCCTGGTAGACGGTGCAATAAGGCGGCAACGCAAGCTTGACGGCCTTAACTTCGGCCTCTCTATTCCACACGGATAGGGCGGATCCGACCCGGCCGTCAATCTTGCTGCCGTCAGTAAATATTCTAATTTCGTAATTACTGTTCTCGTCTACCTGTTGTTGGTCTGCCAGGGGGCGGAACCCGATGCCAACCTGCTCGGCCGGGTGTGGGGCTTGAAGCGCCGATGCCGGTCGCTCGACCTCCCTGTCACCCAGCACTGGTTGGGGTACTCCCTTCTTGGCCTCGTATAACGAAGCCGCCTCCCTTATTCGGAGGTCTAGGGGGAGCAATCCAGAAAGAATCAGTGCTGCGTGCAGGGACACCGTGCGATAGGCTTTGCAGATTTTCTGCGCAAACCCACGCTGCAATGAGTTTAAGTGTTTTCGCACTCCAAGCTTTAGTGCGGCAGGAGCCCAGACACTCGCGGCGTATAGCACGATTGGCTCAACTACCGCAATGTACATGGTGCGTACGACCTCCGGGTGTAACCCCCAACTGACCTTCGCGGCCCTAGACAACTGTTTGCTAATGCCGATTGCCTTCCTACAAATATTCGACACGTGGGAATTGAATGTCAGTTTGTCATCTATAGTCAGGCCGAGCAATTTGATTTCGCGGGACATGGCAATGTCGACCCCGCCCATGCTCAGAAGTGGGGTGTCGTATTTGAGCTTTTTGGTTATTACCATAGCGCTGGTCTTATGTGGCGCAAATTTGAGTTTATTGCTGACACCCCACCTCCGGACACGCTCGAGGGCGGCATTGGCCTGTCCCTGGATCTCCGATCCTCTATCCCCGACGAAGACCAGGACCACATCATCCGCAAACGCCTGACAATAGTAACCGTCTCTTTGCAGGTCCCTTAAGAGTGGGTCGAGGAGCAGGTTCCAAAGGATTGGGCCCGCAATGGACCCCTGCACGCATCCCTTCTGCGTGCCTACGCAGTACTCCTCTCCACCATACCTCACCGAGACCGATCGATCAGAAAGGTAACTGTCCATGATCCTCCTTATGTTTACTGGGCAGTTCTCATCTGCCAGCCTGAGTCTGATGGCTGGCCACCATGCGCTATCGAAGGCTCCCTCTATATCCAGCGAAACCAGTGTTATGATTTTCCTGTTGTCTAAGTTGGAACGGATGTGCTGTAACAGGGTATAGAGGGAGTCTTCGGTGCTCCTCTGTGGCATAAAGCCATACTGGTGTGGACTCATTTTGGGTAGAAGGTGATGTTTCAGTCTGGCCACTATCATCTTTTCGAAGATCTTGCCCAGTATTGGCAGGAGGCCGATCGGTCTGTAGGATTTTGGGTTCCTATATGTGTCCTTTCCCGGCTTCCTTAACACAACAACGGTGGCAGTCTTCCAGACCCGGGGGAAGTAGTTCAGCTCCAGGCACTTATTGAGCAGGGCTAGAAACAATTCCGGCTTCGTTCCGATCGCGCGGAGGCAAATGTCCGCGGTAAAACCCTCTGCCCCGGGAGCTTTCTTGGGGTTAAATGAGTCTGCTGCCCGCTCAAGCTCGATTTGTGTAAACGGAGGGTCACAGGGGTCACCTTGTTTCCCTTCGTTTACTATATTTGCTGCTTGTCTAGTTCGGCTGTGCTCTTCATTTTCCTCCTCCACTTTGTCCTCGGGGTAGAAGGTTCTGGCCAACAGTTCTACCGATTCTCTGGCGTCCAGAATCTTGCCGTTCTTTTCTAGTGGTATGTCCTCTTCTCTCTTCATAGTCCTTCCTATTACCCTGTATATTCCCTCCCACATTCCTTCCCTGTCCTGCTTTCCACAGAAACCCTTCCAGCTTTCCGTCTGTGCGTTTTTAGCTGCTCTCTCATACTCTTCTTTCTTTTTCAGGTACTCCTCAACAACCTTCGACTTCCGGACCGGTGCGGCGTTCCTGACTCTGCGCTTGAAGGTGGTGACCTCTCTCTTCATCTTGGCCAGCTCTTCGGACCACCATGGCATGGTAAGTATATTTCTGTTGTTCTTTTCTGGTATCGTGTCTCTGCACGCTTCTGCTATTATTTTGTTGTACATTTCTACTATATTGTCTACTTCTAAATGATTTTGAATTTTGTTTATTACGTCCACTGTCAAATTACTATCTGTTATTAATTGGGTGAGTTTAGCATTAAACTCAACCCAATTAGCTTTTTTGGTGTTGTATTTTCTAGTGGTTCTTTGAATTTTTACGCCTTTTGACTTTTGCAAATTGATTTTAAAACACATGCCATTGTGGTCCGAGCTGGTTAGACCCTCGTCCACTCTCCAGTCTTCTATAAGGCCCAGCAGGTCAGTGGTGCACGCAGTGACGTCAACGAAGCTCGTCAGTCTTCTGTCACCTCGTATGGTGTCGAAGGTTGGAGTTTCCCCTGTGTTGAGTATGTGGAGGCTGCTTTCGTGGATAAAGCCCGCCATTTCCTCGCCTCGATGGTCTTCTTGAGGACTTCCCCACCAGCTGCTCTTTGCGTTGGCATCGCCTCCTACAATGGTCCTCTTGGCTCCGGTTTTAACCATAGCGCGCTTGATTTGTTCTATGTACGGGCCAATGGGTTGGTCAGGCTCAAAGTAGTAAGACACAAGCGTAGCTTTCCAGGCTCTGGTGTGGGCCGTCACCACCACGATGTTATTGGTAGTGAGATCAGGATGTTGTTCAATTTTTAGGTCCTGATCTAGGACCGCAATGGCCGCTTTGACGGTCCCGTCACCATCGCTCTGGAAAACCCTGACTCCGCTTTGTGTCTTCATACTTCTTGCCGACCCAACGTACGGTTCTTGTATGAGGGCAAACGCCGCTTTCCTCTTCGCTGCCTCCAGTAAGAGCTCGTCGGTTGCCAGTCTCTTCCTTTGCAGGTTTGCTTGTAGCACCAGGTAGGGGGTAGTGTTCACTGGGGCGCCTTTAGCAATACTGGACAGTTGTCCGTGCTAGTCTATCCCATTTTTTCCGTACGGGGCAATCATTGCTAAAAGCATTATGCGGCCGTTCAATCTGGTCGTTCTTCTCCCTAACGCAGTTCTTGCAGGTTGGGGGTGCGTGGACTTTCCACGACTCGCATTCTGCCTTAAGGTGGGGGCCTCCACAGTGTACACAAAGATCCTGGGTGTCCTTACAGAAGCCCTTACTGTGTCCATACCCAAGGCATCTGGTGCATTGCACTAGTGGCGATTGGTCTTCCACTCTAACCCTGTGCATTTCTATATGTACTCTGGTTCCGATTGCCCTTTTCCATATGATAGGGGATGTGGCTATGACTATATGCGCCTGAAGTGGGTGTCTGGTCTTCCTCCTATACTTAACCACCATTCTATTTTGCTCCTCTTCGATGCCCTGGAATATCTCCTTGTTTTGCTTCCGGAACATTTGTAGCACCTCCTCGTCCCTGTGCACTGCCAAAACATCCTTGAGGATGATGAGTGGGTCCTTATTCTTCATTTCCTTGCAGACCAGGTCTTTCCCGTCCCTTTCTATTTTCTCTTTTATCTTCTGTCGTTCCTCCACACTCTTACAGCTTAAGATTACCTTTCTGTTCTTGGCTTTTCTAACTCTTTCCACCTTTACCCATCCTTCCTTCAACTCTAGTGCGCTGCGCAATTTTTCTTTTATTTCATCGCCTGTGTCCTCTTCATTTTTGGACACAATAGCAATCGAATGGAGGGTGTTCCCGGCACCGCTCGGTGGTTCGACTCTACTTGAGGAGGCTGTTACATCGGCGTACGATCTCCCCGCAATTGTCCCACTCACTTCTTTTATCGTCTTTGTGGCCAGGTCCATCTGCTTGCTGACCAGCTCCTGAAAAGCCGATAAGCTGCTGCCCAAGCTGAAAATCTGTCCCTCTAGGCTGTGCTGTGCGCCCTCGATGCATTGGTGCAGATTCTCAAAATGTTTGGCGTTGTCCTGGTGAGTGAGACTCGGCGGCTGGTTTGGCGGTTCTACTGCCTGTCTCCTCATGATCTCTTGAATGCGCTTTATATTTTTCACCGACCCTTTATCCAGGTGAGCCTTGATGTCTTTGCGCATCTGCTGGTATTCACTTGTTTTCCCAGGAATGGTTTCGAGGAATTTTATAACATTTCCTAAGATGACGTCACTGCTGTCGTTTTGCAGTTCCCTATCAAAATCCTGCGTCGTTTGTGCTTGCGCGGGTCCTTCTCTCCTGGTCTTTTTCTCTGGTCTAGTACTGTAGGTACGACCAGCGTCCTTAATAGGTGGTGATGACGGACCTGGAGAATTCATAGCTAACTGTTTGCGTCCGTCCTTCGTTGTTGCTGTTACCGGAGTCGGGTTATTATCCATGCTGGACCTGGAGTTCAGTTTGTTAACCTCGCTCGACACATTCACGGGTTTGGTTGGAGTCCTCGCAGTCATTTTGTCAGAGGTATGCGTCAAGAAAGTAAATGGAATAAGATAATATTAAAAATAAAAAGAAATTTGTATAAGTTGTAAAAATTTTTATATAAAATATATATATAAGTCAAATAAAAGTCAAAATAAGAAGTTTGCGTCAGCGTCAGCGGCCTGCGCGGTCACAATTAATCCTAATTAAACGTTAAAACTAAAATTTTTATTTATCTAAACAAAGTACCTATAATTAACTGCAAAAAGGCAAAATTTCCGTTTTTTAATATGTAGAGCCACAAAAATGACTCTACATGTCAAAATCTCGCGTAGGGTCAGAGAGGGTGGCAATACACACCCAAAAGTGAAAACGCCGGATTTTTAGTATTTTTCTATCCAAAGTTATGCTAATTTGCCGGTTTTTCAAGATGGCCGTCAAAATGGCCGCCGCTGGGTCAAATTTATAGAGAGAGTCCGATTCCTCTCGCCGAGCCCTATCACCCGACCCCTCGCACGCCCCTCTACGTCCAATATCTCCCGAGTATTCGCCGCCGGAAAATCCCGGAGAAACCGGATAAAAACCGGATAAAGGCGAATATCTCGGGAAGTATTGGTCGGAATGCCCGGGTATGCGGTATCTTCTGGCTGGTCTCGTCGAGCCCCACCCCCCGGTGGGGTTCCTGGAAAATAATTTCCGAGGTCACCCTAGGGTGGATCGACCCCACCAAGGTGGTAGTGGGTAATCGGGGAGACCAGACAGACGAATCCCCGCCTCTCTAGCCCCAATAGTTTGGGAGATATGGCCTCTCAAAGTTTTTCAAAATGGCGTCCAAGATGGCGGACGCCAACTTTGAAGGGCTGTATCTCCGGCGCTATTGGAGCTAGGACCCTGGTGTTTGGGTATACTGGGGGTGCCCCGGCGAGATCTATCTCGCAAAGTGGGAAAATCGGGGGGTTAATTAGGGGTTGAGGTATTGGGGTTTTGGGGGTTGGGGAGGGTAGAGGGGAGGAAAACACACAATTGATTCCAAAGAGCCGACCGAATCGGACGGATAGTTTGGGAGATATGGAAGTTTTAAAAACGGAGCCCCCGGGGGTAATGTTAGTACCCCTGAACTTCAAAAAAAATCGTATCTCCCAAACTACTCGTCGTAGAGGCGCGGGGTTTTCGGCGACGTGATGGGTGGGTGTTGGGCTACCGGATGTACTGGCCCAAATCCGGATATAGACAATGTGTGGAATTCCGGGATTTCACCCCACTAGGCCGGTAGAGGGACTAAAAATAAGCCCTACCACGGAAACCCCGCCTCTCTAAGTTAGAACGCGCACAAGATATAAGGGGGAGAAAATTTTTCCGGTTTCGGACAAAATGGCCGCCGAACCGGATAAAACGTAAATAAGGGCCTAGCCCACCGGTGTTTGGGCTTATTCCAGGTGCCAGGGACACCTAAGACCTATGGCGGTCAGTCTCAACCCCTATCTACTACCCCTTAGAAATAAACACAAAAAAGAACCTAAAAAGTAAAATAGCTCCTACACTATGTATCCTAAAAATCTAAAAAAGGTGCCTAAAAATAGGGCGTCACACACACAACAATAAGCAAGAAAAATCTTAAAGCTAGCATTTAAAACCTAAGTACAATTCCAGGGGGAAGTTTTCACCCCTATCTTAAGAATTTAATAACTAGAAAACTATAAATGCGAATTGAAAAATTTAAATTATGTTAAAAAGATATTAATATGTACTATTTTTCAAAATATTAAGCTACTCAAATGTCTTACAAAAAATTTTTGGAATTTACTTTTGAAATTTTTGCAAAATTTAAAATGAGATGACTTATCTCCTATCCGTCCGATTTCGCTGTGCGAGACGTCAAATGGCTCGGTGCGCTGCGCTCCTTCTGCTGGTGTCCTCTTCACCACCCGGCCGCCCCGGGAAGACAGACCACGTGGTTTGAGGTTAAGTAGTTTTTTGCCGATTTCTCCGCGGATATCGCGGGTAAAAATCGGCAAGTAGCACCGCTGTGTAGAGGGCGCTGAGGCGCACCCGATGACAATTTGAGATCCCACGCGTCTCGCAAACTGCGGACGCTATGGGCGAAAAACTGACGATTTTTTGCACCTTTTTTGTGAAATTTGCACTTATTCACGAATAACTTCCACAACACTTATGGGATTTTCACGCACTTTTCACTGCCGTGTAGCGCTCGTCAGCGCGCAACTTTTAACATATAACACTTGGTGGTGCGCACTGGATTTACCACTTTAAATAATTTTTAAAAGCAGGAGCAACGTGGTTTCTGGGCGTTCTCAACGGCGGTCGGAGCCAGAATGGGTTAGGTTAGGTTAGGTTAGGTTAGGTTAGGTTAGGTTAGGTTAGGTTAGGTTAGGTTAGGTTAGGTTAGGTTAGGTTAGGTTAGGTTAGGTTAGGTTAGGTTAGGTTAGGTTAGGTTAGGTTAGGTTAGGTTAGGTTAGGTTAGGTTAGGTTAGGTTAGGTTAGGTTAGGTTAGGTTAGGTTAGGTTAGGTTAGGTTAGGTTAGGTTAGGTTAGGTTAGGTTAGGTTAGGTTAGGTTAGGTTAGGTTAGGTTAGGTTAGGTTAGGTTAGGTTAGGTTAGGTTAGGTTAGGTTAGGTTAGGTTAGGTTAGGTTAGGTTAGGTTAGGTTAGGTTAGGTTAGGTTAGGTTAGGTTAGGTTAGGTTAGGTTAGGTTAGGTTAGGTTAGGTTAGGTTAGGTTAGGTTAGGTTAGGTTAGGTTAGGTTAGGTTAGGTTAGGTTAGGTTAGGTTAGGTTAGGTTAGGTTAGGTTAGGTTAGGTTAGGTTAGGTTAGGTTAGGTTAGGTTAGGTTAGGTTAGGTTAGGTTAGGTTAGGTTAGGTTAGGTTAGGTTAGGTTAGGTTAGGTTAGGTTAGGTTAGGTTAGGTTAGGTTAGGTTAGGTTAGGTTAGGTTGACGTTTTTCGGAGGGCACTTTAGTAGCGATATATGTGATTTTTGGATAGTAGGTGTTGGAATTTTTACTCTTTCATCTGCCACCAAAAATTCCCATATCGTGCGAGTACTTTTTGCGAAAAAAATTATTTTCTGTTTTGGATAAGTCGTCCGAGTAGAGGTAGCAGTGGTAAGCCGGGACGTCCAGGTAGTTTCCGCAGTGGTTCCGGAGATCGGATTTTCCTTTGGAAAAGTCGATAACCGGGCCGCGCGCCGTGGGCGGTTTCGGCCCCTGCTCGGATTGGCAGCAACTTGGCATTATTTCGGACTGATTCTTCTTTTAACACGACGACTTTGGCTATTCACATTGACTCTTGCTGATTCTTTTCTGACTGTTCTGGCTTGCTTTGGATATTGTTTTGATTGCACTTACGACGACTTGGCTTGCCTTTGGACTTTGATTTATCTTGGTGGTGCTCGAGCGATCGGCGCCACCAAACTGATTGGTTTTTGGTAATTTTATTACCGTTCCATGACTTGTTCCTATGGAACTTGACATGTACGGGGACGAAGTTAACCTCTCTGACGGGGATTCAAGCTCGGACTCTCCCGGGTTGTGGGAAGACGTCGAGGAGATCAAAGTGATGGACTTTGACAAGGAGGAAGCCTTACCGGCTTCAAGAAAACGTCCGCTGGAGGGTTCACTTGTAGAATCTAGTGGTTCGGAGGACGATGACATACCTTTCTCGTCAACTAACAAGGTTGGCCTAAGCAACACCGGAAGGAGGGGTAAAGCCTATGGAGCCGGGAAGTTTACTGGGCACGCCGACATGCGCAAACGCAATTCGCAAGAGGGCCGTGAGCAGGATGAGTTGGAGGAAATAGAAAGAGACTTTGTCAAGGGGAAAGCTCGAGAGGAAGAAAGAAAAGTGGCGGAAGATGCTGCTGGTTTGGGACTTGAAAAAGGGAAAAAGAGCAGGAAAAGGGGCAAAGGAAAAGGAAAGGAGAGCGGAAAGGACCAGAATCCAGACCGCCCCCAGTCTCCAGGTGTCTCTCAGGGTAGAGATGAGCTCCCCGTGGGCTCAGCCTTCTCCAAGGCTTCGGGAAAGTCCTCTGTCCGCATAGAACAAGAAGTGGAGAGATTCACTCAAAAGCTCTTGAATGTTGTCTCCCAGTCAGGGAACTTGAAGAGAGAATTCAAGAACGATGTTAGGGAAGCGGCGGAGGGTATCAAAACGGTGGTCACTGAATTGATTGGCCTGTCGACCACAGAGGAGACCCGCCGCCTCAAAGCGGATAACAAGAGGCTGGAGGAGAACGTCAACGTCCTCAAGTCTGAGTTGCTTGCGCTTAAGCGGGCATTCGAGGAAAAGTGCTCTCAGGAGGCACAACGCAAACGGGCGTCTCCTAGGAATTCAGATCTGGAAGTTGGGCAGGACACTACCCCCTCGCCCCAAATGCCTGCACCCACCAACCCAGACCTTCCGGAGTGGGTGGTGATCCTCGAGCGGTCCCTCATGACCAGGTTCGCAAACATGCTTAACGCAAAAATTGCGGGCCTGGAAATGCGATTGCCGCCGGCACCTGTTCTGCGCCCCCCACTTGCGGGAGACCAAAAGAGGGCAGCAGCTACTGCCGCACAGCAGACGAAAACTGCGCCGCAACCGAAAACCGTGCCGCAGCCAAGCCTAGTCTCGGGCGAGGGTCAGTCCCGACCATCTTATGCGGCGGCAGCGGCCACGGTGGAGGCTTCCTGGACGACGATGGGCAGAAATGGCCGCCCTGTTAAGCCAAACGCAGTCGTTGGACAATCTGCTCCGGTCGCTGATCACGCGAAGATCTCCAAGACGGCAAAGCCGCAGGCCGCCAAGTCGGCAGGGCCTGGGAAGCCTAGGCTGACACCGCCGAAATCAACCGCGGTAATTCTAACAATCTCTGCTGAGCAGAAAGAGAAGGGGGCAACTTATGCTGATACAATAGCCAAAGCTAAATCGGCCATAAATATTGTTGATATGGGCATCCAGGGGATGAAGGTGAAGGTGTCGGCGACGGGGTCTCGAGTGTTTGAGATCCCCGGGGCTGCAAGTGGGGATAAGGCGGACCTCCTGGCCGCCAAGCTCAGGGAGACCCTGGGAGAGTCGGCCAAGGTCTCGAGACCTGTGAAGACCGCGGACATGCGTGTCTCCGGGCTCGACGATTCGGTGACTGTAGAAGAACTTCGCTCAGCGGTTGCCAGCGCGGGGGCATGCCCCCCTGAACATGTCCGCGTCGGTCCAATTAGGAATGGTCCTGGAGGTCTTGGCTCAGCACTTGTTAAATGCCCCATTGCCGCGGCTAAGGCCCTGTCTGAGGCAGGGCGCGTTATGGTTGGGTGGATTTCGGCACCCATTAAGGCACTGGAGAATCTTCCGCTTCGGTGCTTTAAGTGCATGTCTCCTGGGCACACGCGAGCACTGTGTCGGTGTGAAACGGACCGGAGTGACACATGTTACCGCTGCGGAAAGACGGGACATATGTCGTATGACTGTCACGAGGAGCCGAATTGCGCTATCTGCAAGGCGGCCAAACTGCCGGCCAACCACATAATGGGGGGAAACAAATGTCGTCCCCCTGCGGTGAGGGTGAGGGTCCCCCCTACGGCTCGGGCACCGGTACGGCAGCCGACAAGTTCGACGGCTCAAAAGGAGGTTAAGGAGGTTGAGCACATGTCTTTATAATGCCTAGACACCTTAACCTCCTACAAGGAAACTTAAACCACTCTGCTGCTGCGCAGGATCTTTTCCTACAGCACGTAGCAGAGTCGGGCATCAACCTTGCCGTAGTTGCGGAGCCGTACTCGGTTCCTCAGCGCCCTAACTGGGCGGGCGCCGCCGACAATTCGGTCGCCATAGTGGCCCCCTATTCTGCTGCCTACTCCCCTCCCCTCTCGGTTAAAGAGAGGGGACCGGGCTATGTGGCGGCCACTTGGGGAGAGCTGGCCCTTGTTGGGGTCTACTTCTCCCCCAACCGGGGCATAGCAGAGCTAGCGCAGTGGCTCAATGAGTTGAGTGGCGTGGTGGGGCGACTTGCTCCGGCACAGCTCTTGGTCATGGGGGATTTTAACGCCCACCACACGGCGTGGGGCGAGCGCAGAGACACCCCAAAGGGCGTCGAGGTCCTTGAGTGGGCGGTAGCAGCGGGGCTCGTACTCTGCAACCGGGGCCGGGAATTCACCTGCGTCAGGGGTGACGGTGGGTCTATTGTTGATTTAACGTTCGCCACCCCGGCGCTGGCGACAAGGGTGCAGGACTGGCACGTCCTCAAAGACGTGCTCACCCTCTCGGATCACGACCACATTCATCTTAAGGTCGTGACCGCCTCGGACGGGAACCGCCCACTTCGCCCTGGGGAGTCACAGCGCTGCTTCCCTCGCTGGGCAATCACAAAGCTGGACCGGGAGTTGGCGGAGGAGGCAGCGTTGGTCGAGGCCTGGAACCTCGAGGGGAACCATGTCGAGGAAGAGGGGGTGGAAGAGTATGCCAGGCGGCTGACTGCCTCCCTGACGGTAGTCTGCGACGCAGCCATGCCGAGGGTTAGGGGCCTCCCTAATAAGCAAAGGGTGTATTGGTGGACGGAGGAGATTGCTTCCCTCAGAGCTGACTGCCTGGAGGCCAGAAGGGCCTATCAGCGCTCACGCCGTAGGGCAAGCCATGACACCGAGGACGAACTTCAACTCCGTCGCACCTTAGAGGAGGCGAAGCAGGCCCTTACGGAGGCCATATGCAGGTCAAAGTCCGCCTCCTGGGAGGAGTTCCTGGTTGATCTGAACAGGGACCCGTGGGGGCGCCCGTATAGAATGGTGAGGAGTAAGCTCCGGAATCAGGCGCCCCCCACCGAGTCCATGGAGCAGGAACTCTTGATGCACGTGGTAGAGGGCCTTTTTCCTGCGTCGCCTCCGTCGGTGCCCCCAGTTGTGGGCCCGACACTCGATGAGCCTGATCCGGCAAGAGGTTTCTCCCCCGTCACGGAGGAGGAGCTGCAGTACGTCACCGAACGCCTCAAGTCTAAAAAGAAGGCGCCCGGACCAGATGGAATCCCGGGGAGGGTCTTGCCTGGTGCCCTAAAACACCTGGGCGAGTACATTCGGGCGTTATTTACCGCTTGCCTTAAAACGGGGCGGTTCCCCAGGGCATGGAAAAGGGGGAGACTCTGCCTCCTCAGAAAGGACGACCGCCCGCCGGACTCTCCGTCGTCGTACCGGCCCATCGTTCTGCTGGACGAGCTCGGCAAGATGCTTGAGCGCATCATTGCCGACCGAATCGTCCAGCATCTGGGCTCGGTGGGGCCGGACCTGTCGGATCGCCAGTTCGGCTTTAGGAGGCAGAGATCCACCATTGACGCCTTGCTCGCCCTCAAGGAGCTGACGCAGGCGGCAGTAAGCCGGGGGCAGAGAGTTGTCGCAGTATCTTTAGACATAAAGAATGCGTTCAACTCTCTGCCGTATAGTGTCGTACGAGACGCGCTCAGGTATCATGGAATACCTCCTTACCTGGCACGTCTAATAGACAATTACCTAGAGGATAGGGAAATTGTATTCCTCGCCCCAGATGGGCAATTGAAGATCCGCCGGATGGAGTGCGGTGTTCCACAGGGGTCGGTCCTTGGGCCGCTCTTGTGGAACCTGGGCTATGATTGGGCGCTCCGTGGCGCTCTCCCCCCTCGGATGGATGTCATCTGTTACGCAGATGACACACTCATCACCGCCCGAGGGGAGGACTTTGCAGAGGCAAGGCGCCTGGCTAGAGTTGGGGCAGAATTTGTTATAGGCCGTATTCGGGCCCTGGGCCTTGAGGTAGCGGTGGCCAAGACCCAGGCCATCCTCTTCCACGGGCCTAGGCAGGGGGCTCCGCCAGGAGCGGACATGATAGTCGACGGGGTGGTGGTGAAGCTGCGTCCGACGATGAGATACCTGGGGCTAGTGCTGGACGGGCGCTGGAAGTTTGAAGCCCACTTCCAGCAGCTGGCTCCCAGACTGGTGGGTGCAGCGGCCGCACTTGGGCGATTGCTGCCCAACGTGGGCGGGCCCAATAAAAGCTGCAGGAGGTTGTACGCGGGGGTCATCCGTAGCATGGCGATGTACGGAGCCCCCGTGTGGGTGGACTCTCTAAGCGAGAGGAACAAAGCCGCCCTTCGGCGGCCACAGCGTGTCGTAGCCTCCCGTATGATCAGGGGCTACCGCACTGTCTCGGGGACGGCTGCCTGTGTCTTGGCCGGTACGCCTCCATGGGAGCTGGAAGCCCAGATGCTCTCGGAGGTGTATCGGCAGAGAAAGGAGGAAAGGGCGAGGGGGGACCGCCTCGCACCCGAGGAAAGAGTAAGCGCACGACGTGTGGCGGAAGAACGGTGCGTTGAAGAGTGGGAGCGCCAGCTGGCGGCTTCAACGTACGGAAGGAGGACGGTGGAGGCAATGCGCCCCATCCTGAAAGAGTGGAGGGAGAGAGCTCATGGCGCTATAACTTACAGGCTGACACAGGTGCTTTCCGGACACGGGTGCTTCGGAAGGTACCTGTGTCAGATACAACGGGAGGAGTCCCAGGTGTGCCACCATTGTGGTGCACCAGAGGACACAGCACGCCACACCGTGGAGGAGTGTTCGGCATGGGCGGTACAGCGCCAGGAGTTGGTTGCTGCGGTTGGGCCCGACCTCTCGCTTCCCAGCATCACAGTTGCGATGCTGAGTAGCGAGGGGGGATGGCAGGCCGTGGTCTCCTTCTGCGAGGACGTCATCTCGCAGAAGGAGACCGCGGAGAGGGTTCGCGAGGCGGACGTCGCAGCGAGCCAACTCCGACGTGCGCGGCGGGGGAGAATGAGACGCCAACGTGCGCGACTCGTTCTCCCCTAGCCGCAAGGGGGGGCGCAGTAAGGCCCTCTGCCCCCCATAAGGTGGAACCCTAACGGGCCACCATCCCCGGGTCACGTGGTGCATGCAACCGCGATCCCACAGACCCGGCGGATAGGCGCAGGTCTTCGAGAGGAGTTTAGTTGGTAGTGGTGCATTCTCCCGTCCCCCCATCTGGCCCGCCCACCATGAGTGGGTAGCCTTATGGGAGGCCGGGAAAATGCTTCCTCCCCCTGTCACTAGGGCAGGGGTTAGAACCACCCAGCCCTGACGTGAAGCCTACTAGGCTTGGCGGGAGGGCTGGGTGCGGCGAGGAACATGTCCCGGGTAATAACCTGGGGGGTGACCGACCCCAACATGCCGTTTGGTATGCGTAAAGATTGCATTCTCCTCTTGATACAAAAAAAAAAAAAAAAAAAAAAAAAAAGGTTAGGTTAGGTTAGGTTAGGTTAGGTTAGGTTAGGTTAGGTTAGGTTAGGTTAGGTTAGGTTAGGTTAGGTTAGGTTAGGTTAGGTTAGGTTAGGTTAGGTTAGGTTAGGTTAGGTTAGGTTAGGTTAGGTTAGGTTAGGTTAGGTTAGGTTAGGTTAGGTTAGGTTAGGTTAGGTTAGGTTAGGTTAGGTTAGGTTAGGTTAGGTTAGGTTAGGTTAGGTTAGGTTAGGTTAGGTTAGGTTAGGTTAGGTTAGGTTAGGTTAGGTTAGGTTAGGTTAGGTTAGGTTAGGTTAGGTTAGGTTAGGTTAGGTTAGGTTAGGTTAGGTTAGGTTAGGTTAGGTTAGGTTAGGTTAGGTTAGGTTAGGTTAGGTTAGGTTAGGTTAGGTTAGGTTAGGTTAGGTTAGGTTAGGTTAGGTTAGGTTAGGTTAGGTTAGGTTAGGTTAGGTTAGGTTAGGTTAGGTTAGGTTAGGTTAGGTTAGGTTAGGTTAGGTTAGGTTAGGTTAGGTTAGGTTAGGTTAGGTTAGGTTAGGTTAGGTTAGGTTAGGTTAGGTTAGGTTAGGTTAGGTTAGGTTAGGTTAGGTTAGGTTAGGTTAGGTTAGGTTAGGTTAGGTTAGGTTAGGTTAGGTTAGGTTAGGTTAGGTTAGGTTAGGTTAGGTTAGGTTAGGTTTTTTTTTTTTTTTTTTTTTTATTAGTCTTTATTGTTTCAACTTTTGTGTTTTATAAAAAGACATCGATGTAAAATAGTTGTATCAGCGCAGCTATTTGATACTAACCCTGATACAACAAAAGAATGAAAATCCTTAAGGGGGTAGGCAGTCACAATAAATGTGATCAAAACCTTTACAATAATTCGGGATGATGGAAAATAGATCTGATCTTCATTTGCAGCCGTAATCAATCCGGTCTTGAATTTTCATCAGCATGTGTCTATATCTAGGACAGTTGGTGGAGTCTGCTCTATGTTTTATGTCCCCTTTAGCTTTAAAACGCTCATTGTGAATTTTGCAGTTGTTGCACTGAGTCTTGTTCTTGTTATTCTTATCGGGGCATGCTTCCAGTGTGTGGTTTTCCGTACACACAGGGCAGATCTCTACTCCGCTCTTGCAGTGTTTTCTTAAGTGCCCGAACTCCTGACACTTGTAACACCGCATGAATGGCGAAAACTCCTCTGCGTGCACTCTTACGTAGTCTATGTTTACCTTCTGGAGTTTGGTGATGGCCGTATATGCCCGAGGCGTAGTCAGGAAGACAGCGTTGTAGAGCTCATCCTTTCTGTTCTTCCTGGTGAACTTGAAAACAAGATCTTCCGGGGCGCAGGAGTCTCGTATTGTTGTATTTTGATTGCGCAAGCAATCAACCAACACATTCTGGTCTATTTCCTTCGGGATGCCTTTTAGGATGACCATGGGCTTGAGTAGTTTTGCTGGTTCCGCCGTGATGTTTATGTCTACGCTGGTGTTTAGCTTCGTGATGGTTCGGTCCAGTTGTTGGGACTCATCGAACTCCACTCGGACCTTGCCTCGCGAAATCCGTTGGATCCTAGCCGGGGCGAAGTCCAAAGTGCTGAATTTCATCGCTTGGCTAAATTCCTTGAGGACTCTTTCATGTGAGGAATCCTCAGTTTTACCCGATAGTATGATTGCCGGCTTGGTCTTGGGTGTTGTCGGAGCTATGGGCAAACGCGTTTCTTTGGTTTTGCCCACACTGGTGTTTTTCGCAGCAGCAGCCGCATAAGTGCCGCTCTTTTTGTTTTTCTCCGCTTGGGTGTTCTTCGGGAGTTGTTGCTTCTCTTGGTTGTTGATTTTCTTTTCCAGTGAGTCGATCTTATTAGTGAGTGTCTCGATGGCTTGTGTGATACAGTCTAATTTTGGTTCTTGGGTATTAGTCACTGTTGATGTTGAGGTCGAAGTAGTGTCAGGGGGATTAGTTTTCTTCGTAGTTGGGGTAGTATCCGGTGTGTTGGCTTTTGTCTGAACCGATGCCTCTTTGGATGGCCATCTGGATCTCCTGCACATTAACTCCAAAGAATGGTACGCCAAGTCACACACCTTCATAATGCGATCCTTCTGCTCTTTAGTAAGGCCATATCTGGTAGTTCCGATTGTGTCTGCTACACCATACATCATGTCCTTGATTTGTTGTACGTTTCTATATCGCAACTCGACCATCCTGTCATTCCATTTCGAGGGATCTCCCCCAGCGACGAGTCGGAACTCCTCTTCCTCGCATTCAGCTTGGTCCAAGGCCTCGAGCTCGTCGATGTATTGGAGTTCCTCCGAAAGGTCACCGTAGGCTTGGTCAGAAGCCTTGCGTGCGGCTTCTCTCTCCTGATCCGTCTTCGCGTAATCTAATATTCGAATCATATTGCTGAGTCGCTTAGTGTCGCTGAGTTTCAAAGGTGGATGTTATTGGCCGGCACTAGACACTGCGTTACCGTGTACTAGTCCGTTTCCAGGGCGCGCCGCGGGGAGGCTAACATCCAACGCCCCGGTTAGGTTAGGTTAGGTTAGGTTAGGTTAGGTTAGGTTAGGTTAGGTTAGGTTAGGTTAGGTTAGGTTAGGTTAGGTTAGGTTAGGTTAGGTTAGGTTAGGTTAGGTTAGGTTAGGTTAGGTTAGGTTAGGTTAGGTTAGGTTAGGTTAGGTTAGGTTTTTTTTTTTTTTTTTATTAATTTTTTTTTGTTTACAAAATGGGTTTACTTAATCAACACTAGTTTAGTTGTTTCATTCCTGGTAGGCGACAAAGCCGGACATCGCTATTTGATACGATCGTTCCGACTTTGCCACCCTCGGTTACAAAATGAAATTTATAAGATTGAGTTATTTATATAAAATGGATTGTTAAAAGAATATTATTATTAGTTGTTTGACAAAATGGTATCAGTGAAAAAAGGGATAATATTTGATTATGAAGGGGATTAATTTTTTACAGAAAATATCAGAAGACAATAATAAGTTATTTACAAAGTGTTTTCGGTGCCGTAATCAATGCGCTGCTGAACTTTAATTAGCATTGCTTTCACACGAGGACATTTAGTAGATGTTGCTCGATGTTGGGTATTGTCCTTACCCTTAAACCTCTCGTTATGTGTCTTGCAATTGGTGCACACGGTTTTCTTGGGGTCTTCTTTGGTCGGACATTGCTCCACATCATGCGACCCTGCACAATGAGAACACGTCTCGACCTTTGCAGAACATTTGCTCTTTGTGTGCCCGAATTGCAGGCACTTGAAACATTGTAGGAAAGGACTGAATTCCTCAACGTGTACCCTCTGGTAGTCCACGTTGATTTTTTGTTGTTGGAGCATCGCATGGAAAACTGCTGGAGTCACAATATAGACGGCGTTGTATAAATTATCGTTCCGATTCTTGCGTTCAAATTTAAAAGAAATATCATTGTCTTCTTTTGTTGCAGCTTTCACGTTTGGATTTTGCTGGAGAATCAAGGAGGTTAATTCATCTTTGGGAGTATCTTTGGCAATTCCCTTAAGAACCACCATGGGTCTTAATTTTCGTGCAGTTTCTGCGCTAAGGTTTGGGTCCTTGCACAGCCGCTTTAGAGTTTCGGACTTCTGTTCTTCAGTGTCGAACTCAATGCGAAACTTCTGCTTGGAAAGCGACTGAACCTTAGAAGGGGCAAAGTTGAGAGATTTGAAGTTCGCAGCAGAGCGAAAACTTCGGATGGTTTCTTCACGAGTGGCAGTTTCTTTAGTGTGGGACACAATAATTGCTGGCTTAGAAGCCGAGCTGAGATTAGTTTTCGCGGATGGTCTTGCGTTTTTCTCACTAGATTTGGAAGCGATTGCCGCATAGGACATAGGTCTAGGATCAATAGGCTTCTGATTCAACATTGGGTAGTTCTTTAACTCTTCCTTAATTGAGGTGCGTACAATTTCCGAGATGTTTTCAACAGTGAGGGATGACGAAGTCACAGAGGTGGTGTTTGTTTCCGTCTTGCTAGTTGGTTGGGTCTCCGTAGTAGGTATTTTCGTGGAGCTAGCATAGCAGGTGGTAATTGTCATTTGACAAAGTTGGATAACTCGAGCCTTCTGAACCTTCGTCAAGCCCTTCGGACTGGCCTGGATTAAGTTGATCACTTCTTCTACATTCGTCTTGATTTTCGCAAATGGCCCAGTGGCCACAGGGTCACCATCATCATCTTCATAGTCCGAAACGGGGCAGTGAGCCCCGCCAGGCATAAATTGGTTAACAAACTCTTCGTCGTAGTCAGACATGTTGGTAGCTGCTTGCGCAATGGTCACAGTTGATCGCAAGGGATGTTGTTAGCCGGTACTAGACACTGCGTTACCGTGTACTAGTCCGTTTCCAGGGCGCGCCGCGGGGAGGCCAACATCCAGCGCCCCGGTTAGGTTAGGTTAGGTTAGGTTAGGTTAGGTTAGGTTAGGTTAGGTTAGGTTAGGTTAGGTTAGGTTAGGTTAGGTTAGGTTAGGTTAGGTTAGGTTAGGTTAGGTTAGGTTAGGTTAGGTTAGGTTAGGTTAGGTTAGGTTAGGTTAGGTTAGGTTAGGTTAGGTTAGGTTAGGTTAGGTTAGGTTAGGTTAGGTTAGGTTAGGTTAGGTTAGGTTAGGTTAGGTTAGGTTAGGTTAGGTTAGGTTAGGTTAGGTTAGGTTAGGTTAGGTTAGGTTAGGTTAGGTTAGGTTAGGTTAGGTTAGGTTAGGTTAGGTTAGGTTAGGTTAGGTTAGGTTAGGTTAGGTTAGGTTAGGTTAGGTTAGGTTAGGTTAGGTTAGGTTAGGTTAGGTTAGGTTAGGTTAGGTTAGGTTAGGTTAGGTTAGGTTAGGTTAGGTTAGGTTAGGTTAGGTTAGGTTAGGTTAGGTTAGGTTAGGTTAGGTTAGGTTAGGTTAGGTTAGGTTAGGTTAGGTTAGGTTAGGTTAGGTTAGGTTAGGTTAGGTTAGGTTAGGTTAGGTTAGGTTAGGTTAGGTTAGGTTAGGTTAGGTTAGGTTAGGTTAGGTTAGGTTAGGTTAGGTTAGGTTAGGTTAGGTTAGGTTAGGTTAGGTTAGGTTAGGTTAGGTTAGGTTAGGTTAGGTTAGGTTAGGTTAGGTTAGGTTAGGTTAGGTTAGGTTAGGTTAGGTTAGGTTAGGTTAGGTTAGGTTAGGTTAGGTTAGGTTAGGTTAGGTTAGGTTAGGTTAGGTTAGGTTAGGTTAGGTTAGGTTAGGTTAGGTTAGGTTAGGTTAGGTTAGGTTAGGTTAGGTTAGGTTAGGTTAGGTTAGGTTAGGTTAGGTTAGGTTAGGTTAGGTTAGGTTAGGTTAGGTTAGGTTAGGTTAGGTTAGGTTAGGTTAGGTTAGGTTAGGTTAGGTTAGGTTAGGTTAGGTTAGGTTAGGTTAGGTTAGGTTAGGTTAGGTTAGGTTAGGTTAGGTTAGGTTAGGTTAGGTTAGGTTAGGTTGGGGTGCTTGGTCGGATAACCTCCTCGTGTGCCTGACTACTGTTTGTCCCCGTTCATCCGTGGACTGGGAACGACAGTGGGAGGGCCGGTGCACCCTGGGGGTCATTGTAAAAGACTCTTATGAGCTTCTTTTACAGCTGGCGGCTAATAATCCGACACCGAGGGACCAGGGGACAGCGCAGGTGGCGCTTACCCTGAACCTCGTTCGAACGATTGCGGAGGTCTGAAAGGGACTACGTGTCTATGTTTACATGGAGACGGAAACCTTTCAGATAGTACGCGCGAGACGGGAGCGAATGTCTCTTCGGAGATGATTGCTCGCACACCGTGGGCCTTACAGGCCAGCGTGTCGAAGACGGAAGCCTTCTTAGGTTATACGTCTTGGGGGCTAGAGGAAAGCGCAGGCGGCGCATCCTCTAAACCCCCTTTTGAACGATTGCCGAGGTCTAAGAGGGACTACGTGTCTATGTTTACATGGAGACGGAAACCTTTTAGATAGTACGCGCCAGACGGGAGCGAATGTCTCTTCGGAGATGATTGCTCGCAGACTGTGGGCCTTACAGGCTAGCGTGTCGAAGACGGAAGCCTTTTCAGGTTGTACGTCTTTGGGTCTAGGGGAAAGCGCAGGTGGTGCATTCCCTAGCACCCCTTTTGAACGATTGCGGAGATCTAAGAGGGACTACGTGTCTATGTTTACATAGAGACGGAAACCTTTGAGTTAGTACGCGCGAGACGGGAGCGAATGTCTCTTCGGAGGCGGCCGCTCAAATTCTGTGGGTCTCAGGAAGGTGCGGATGGCACGTAGTACTGAACCCACGGGGTGGCGGAAACCTGGGAGGTTCAGTGATCAGTGAGGATTGCTGTATCCACTCGGGTAGTACGTACATGAGTGACCGAGGGAAAGCGCAGGTGGCGCACTATTTTCCCTTGGAAACTCGAAACTCGAACGATTGCGGAAATCTAAGTGGGAGTATGCTTCTATGTTTTACATGGGGGCGGAAACCATTCAGATAGTACGCGCCAGACGGGAGCGAATGTCTCTTCGGAGATGATTGCTCGCAGACTGTGGGCCTTACAGGCTAGCGTGTCGAAGACGGAAGCCTTTTCAGGTTGTACGTCTTGGGGTCTAGGGGAAAGCGCAGGTGGTGCATACCCTAGAACCCTTTTGAACGATTGCGGAGGTCTAAGAGGGACTATGTTTCTATGTTTACATGGAGACGGAAACCTTTCAGATAGTACGCGTGAGAGGGGAGCGAATGTCTCTTCGGAGGCGGCCGCTCAAACTCAGTGGGTTTCAGGAAGGTGCAGAGGGCATGTAGTACTGAACCCGCTGAGGCAGTGGAAACCTGGGTGGTTCAGTGATCGGTGTGGATCGCTGTATTCACCCGGGTAGTACGCAACCGAGTGACCGAGGGAAAGCGCAGATGGCGCACTATTTTCCCTTGGAAACTCACAACTCGAACGATTGCGGAGATCTAAGTGGGAGTACGCTTCTGTGTCAAACATGGGGGCGGAAACCATTCAGATAGTACGCGCGAGAGGGGAGCGAATGTCTTTTCGGAGGCGGCCGCTCAAACTCAGTGGGTTTCAGGAAGGTGCAGAGGGCATGTAGTACTGAACCCACTGAGGCAGTGGAAACCTGGGTGGTTCAGTGATCGGTGAGGATTGCTGTATCCACCCGGGTAGTACGCACCCGAGTGACCGAGGGAAAGCGCAGGTGGCGCACTATTTTCCCTTGGAAACTCACAACTCGAACGATTGCGGAGATCTAAATGGGAGTACGCTTCTATGTCTAACATGGGGGCGGAAACCATTAAGATAGTACGCGCGAGGGGAGTGAAAGTCTCTCAGAGACGACTGCTCGCATATAGTGGGACTGGGATCGTGCAGACGGCACTAGTACCTAACCTGCTGCGTACGAATGTCTCTGCGAGATGGACGCTCTGAGACGTACATACGTCTCCAATCGAATGCGGAGGTCTGTAAGGGGTTACGCGTTCATGTTTACATGAATGCGGAGACCTACAGGCAGTACGCTATTAGTGGGTCCTGAGCGTGGGTTGGGAGGCCCCGCTCTGAGGTTTATGGACTCCGAACTAGTTAGTGCGCATCTGTGCTGTGCGCTTCCTGGTGGCTGGGAGAAATCCCTTGGGATGGCAGAAGTAGTTTCTGCATCCCGTGGTGGGCTTGCGAAAGCGAGCAACTCACTGCCTTGGTCGCGGAAGTAATGCGAAAGCGATTCCCGTAGCCTTGGCACATAGTGGGCAGAGTGCACAGCGGGTGTTTTTTTAGTGGGTAGGCCCCCCCTTCCGGCCCCCCATTGAGCCCGCAGGGGCTGAGTGGGGGATCGGCTAGGCGGAAAGCGGTGTTGCCGGCGTTGAGTCGCTGGTGGCTTCCGTGGGAGAGTCCCACATAACTGCCGTCGCTCTCCCAGGCGACGGAGTATGCATAAGTACGCATTTTTTCATCCGTTAAAAAAAAAAAAAAAAGGTTAGGTTAGGTTAGGTTAGGTTAGGTTAGGTTAGGTTAGGTTAGGTTAGGTTAGGTTAGGTTAGGTTAGGTTAGGTTAGGTTAGGTTAGGTTAGGTTAGGTTAGGTTAGGTTAGGTTAGGTTAGGTTAGGTTAGGTTAGGTTAGGTTAGGTTAGGTTAGGTTAGGTTAGGTTAGGTTAGGTTAGGTTAGGTTAGGTTAGGTTAGGTTAGGTTAGGTTAGGTTAGGTTAGGTTAGGTTAGGTTAGGTTAGGTTAGGTTAGGTTAGGTTAGGTTAGGTTAGGTTAGGTTAGGTTAGGTTAGGTTAGGTTAGGTTAGGTTAGGTTAGGTTAGGTTAGGTTAGGTTAGGTTAGGTTAGGTTAGGTTAGGTTAGGTTAGGTTAGGTTAGGTTAGGTTAGGTTAGGTTAGGTTAGGTTAGGTTAGGTTAGGTTAGGTTAGGTTAGGTTAGGTTAGGTTAGGTTAGGTTAGGTTAGGTTAGGTTAGGTTAGGTTAGGTTAGGTTAGGTTAGGTTAGGTTAGGTTAGGTTAGGTTAGGTTAGGTTAGGTTAGGTTAGGTTAGGTTAGGTTAGGTTAGGTTAGGTTAGGTTAGGTTAGGTTAGGTTAGGTTAGGTTAGGTTAGGTTAGGTTAGGTTAGGTTAGGTTAGGTTAGGTTAGGTTAGGTTAGGTTAGGTTAGGTTAGGTTAGGTTAGGTTAGGTTAGGTTAGGTTAGGTTAGGTTAGGTTAGGTTAGGTTAGGTTAGGTTAGGTTAGGTTAGGTTAGGTTAGGTTAGGTTAGGTTAGGTTAGGTTAGGTTAGGTTAGGTTAGGTTAGGTTAGGTTAGGTTAGGTTAGGTTAGGTTAGGTTAGGTTAGGTTAGGTTAGGTTAGGTTAGGTTAGGTTAGGTTAGGTTAGGTTAGGTTAGGTTAGGTTAGGTTAGGTTAGGTTAGGTTAGGTTAGGTTAGGTTAGGTTAGGTTAGGTTAGGTTAGGTTAGGTTAGGTTAGGTTAGGTTAGGTTAGGTTAGGTTAGGTTAGGTTAGGTTAGGTTAGGTTAGGTTAGGTTAGGTTAGGTTAGGTTAGGTTAGGTTAGGTTAGGTTAGGTTAGGTTAGGTTAGGTTAGGTTAGGTTAGGTTAGGTTAGGTTAGGTTAGGTTAGGTTAGGTTAGGTTAGGTTAGGTTAGGTTAGGTTAGGTTAGGTTAGGTTAGGTTAGGTTAGGTTAGGTTAGGTTAGGTTAGGTTAGGTTAGGTTAGGTTAGGTTAGGTTAGGTTAGGTTAGGTTAGGTTAGGTTAGGTTAGGTTAGGTTAGGTTAGGTTAGGTTAGGTTAGGTTAGGTTAGGTTAGGTTAGGTTAGGTTAGGTTAGGTTAGGTTAGGTTAGGTTAGGTTAGGTTAGGTTAGGTTAGGTTAGGTTAGGTTAGGTTAGGTTAGGTTAGGTTAGGTTAGGTTAGGTTAGGTTAGGTTAGGTTAGGTTAGGTTAGGTTAGGTTAGGTTAGGTTAGGTTAGGTTAGGTTAGGTTAGGTTAGGTTAGGTTAGGTTAGGTTAGGTTAGGTTAGGTTAGGTTAGGTTAGGTTAGGTTAGGTTAGGTTAGGTTAGGTTAGGTTAGGTTAGGTTAGGTTAGGTTAGGTTAGGTTAGGTTAGGTTAGGTTAGGTTAGGTTAGGTTAGGTTAGGTTAGGTTAGGTTAGGTTAGGTTAGGTTAGGTTAGGTTAGGTTAGGTTAGGTTAGGTTAGGTTAGGTTAGGTTAGGTTAGGTTAGGTTAGGTTAGGTTAGGTTAGGTTAGGTTAGGTTAGGTTAGGTTAGGTTAGGTTAGGTTAGGTTAGGTTAGGTTAGGTTAGGTTAGGTTAGGTTAGGTTAGGTTAGGTTAGGTTAGGTTAGGTTAGGTTAGGTTAGGTTAGGTTAGGTTAGGTTAGGTTAGGTTAGGTTAGGTTAGGTTAGGTTAGGTTAGGTTAGGTTAGGTTAGGTTAGGTTAGGTTAGGTTAGGTTAGGTTAGGTTAGGTTAGGTTAGGTTAGGTTAGGTTAGGTTAGGTTAGGTTAGGTTAGGTTAGGTTAGGTTAGGTTAGGTTAGGTTAGGTTAGGTTAGGTTAGGTTAGGTTAGGTTAGGTTAGGTTAGGTTAGGTTAGGTTAGGTTAGGTTAGGTTAGGTTAGGTTAGGTTAGGTTAGGTTAGGTTAGGTTAGGTTAGGTTAGGTTAGGTTAGGTTAGGTTAGGTTAGGTTAGGTTAGGTTAGGTTAGGTTAGGTTAGGTTAGGTTAGGTTAGGTTAGGTTAGGTTAGGTTAGGTTAGGTTAGGTTAGGTTAGGTTAGGTTAGGTTAGGTTAGGTTAGGTTAGGTTAGGTTAGGTTAGGTTAGGTTAGGTTAGGTTAGGTTAGGTTAGGTTAGGTTAGGTTAGGTTAGGTTAGGTTAGGTTAGGTTAGGTTAGGTTAGGTTAGGTTAGGTTAGGTTAGGTTAGGTTAGGTTAGGTTAGGTTAGGTTAGGTTAGGTTAGGTTAGGTTAGGTTAGGTTAGGTTAGGTTAGGTTAGGTTAGGTTAGGTTAGGTTAGGTTAGGTTAGGTTAGGTTAGGTTAGGTTAGGTTAGGTTAGGTTAGGTTAGGTTAGGTTAGGTTAGGTTAGGTTAGGTTAGGTTAGGTTAGGTTAGGTTAGGTTAGGTTAGGTTAGGTTAGGTTAGGTTAGGTTAGGTTAGGTTAGGTTAGGTTAGGTTAGGTTAGGTTAGGTTAGGTTAGGTTAGGTTAGGTTAGGTTAGGTTAGGTTAGGTTAGGTTAGGTTAGGTTAGGTTAGGTTAGGTTAGGTTAGGTTAGGTTAGGTTAGGTTAGGTTAGGTTAGGTTAGGTTAGGTTAGGTTAGGTTAGGTTAGGTTAGGTTAGGTTAGGTTAGGTTAGGTTAGGTTAGGTTAGGTTAGGTTAGGTTAGGTTAGGTTGGTTTGGTTAGGTTAGGTTAGGTTAGGTTAGGTTAGGTTAGGTTAGGTTAGGTTAGGTTAGGTTAGGTTAGGTTAGGTTAGGTTAGGTTAGGTTAGGTTAGGTTAGGTTAGGTTAGGTTAGGTTAGGTTAGGTTAGGTTAGGTTAGGTTAGGTTAGGTTAGGTTAGGTTAGGTTAGGTTAGGTTAGGTTAGGTTAGGTTAGGTTAGGTTAGGTTAGGTTAGGTTAGGTTAGGTTAGGTTAGGTTAGGTTAGGTTAGGTTAGGTTAGGTTAGGTTAGGTTAGGTTAGGTTAGGTTAGGTTAGGTTAGGTTAGGTTAGGTTAGGTTAGGTTAGGTTAGGTTAGGTTAGGTTAGGTTAGGTTAGGTTAGGTTAGGTTAGGTTAGGTTAGGTTAGGTTAGGTTAGGTTAGGTTAGGTTAGGTTAGGTTAGGTTAGGTTAGGTTAGGTTAGGTTAGGTTAGGTTAGGTTAGGTTAGGTTAGGTTAGGTTAGGTTAGGTTAGGTTAGGTTAGGTTAGGTTAGGTTAGGTTAGGTTAGGTTAGGTTAGGTTAGGTTAGGTTAGGTTAGGTTAGGTTAGGTTAGGTTAGGTTAGGTTAGGTTAGGTTAGGTTAGGTTAGGTTAGGTTAGGTTAGGTTAGGTTAGGTTAGGTTAGGTTAGGTTAGGTTAGGTTAGGTTAGGTTAGGTTAGGTTAGGTTAGGTTAGGTTAGGTTAGGTTAGGTTAGGTTAGGTTAGGTTAGGTTAGGTTAGGTTAGGTTAGGTTAGGTTAGGTTAGGTTAGGTTAGGTTAGGTTAGGTTAGGTTAGGTTAGGTTAGGTTAGGTTAGGTTAGGTTAGGTTAGGTTAGGTTAGGTTAGGTTAGGTTAGGTTAGGTTAGGTTAGGTTAGGTTAGGTTAGGTTAGGTTAGGTTAGGTTAGGTTAGGTTAGGTTAGGTTAGGTTAGGTTAGGTTAGGTTAGGTTAGGTTAGGTTAGGTTAGGTTAGGTTAGGTTAGGTTAGGTTAGGTTAGGTTAGGTTAGGTTAGGTTAGGTTAGGTTAGGTTAGGTTAGGTTAGGTTAGGTTAGGTTAGGTTAGGTTAGGTTAGGTTAGGTTAGGTTAGGTTAGGTTAGGTTAGGTTAGGTTAGGTTAGGTTAGGTTAGGTTAGGTTAGGTTAGGTTAGGTTAGGTTAGGTTAGGTTAGGTTAGGTTAGGTTAGGTTAGGTTAGGTTAGGTTAGGTTAGGTTAGGTTAGGTTAGGTTAGGTTAGGTTAGGTTAGGTTAGGTTAGGTTAGGTTAGGTTAGGTTAGGTTAGGTTAGGTTAGGTTAGGTTAGGTTAGGTTAGGTTAGGTTAGGTTAGGTTAGGTTAGGTTAGGTTAGGTTAGGTTAGGTTAGGTTAGGTTAGGTTAGGTTAGGTTAGGTTAGGTTAGGTTAGGTTAGGTTAGGTTAGGTTAGGTTAGGTTAGGTTAGGTTAGGTTAGGTTAGGTTAGGTTAGGTTAGGTTAGGTTAGGTTAGGTTAGGTTAGGTTAGGTTAGGTTAGGTTAGGTTAGGTTAGGTTAGGTTAGGTTAGGTTAGGTTAGGTTAGGTTAGGTTAGGTTAGGTTAGGTTAGGTTAGGTTAGGTTAGGTTAGGTTAGGTTAGGTTAGGTTAGGTTAGGTTAGGTTAGGTTAGGTTAGGTTAGGTTAGGTTAGGTTAGGTTAGGTTAGGTTAGGTTAGGTTAGGTTAGGTTAGGTTAGGTTAGGTTAGGTTAGGTTAGGTTAGGTTAGGTTAGGTTAGGTTAGGTTAGGTTAGGTTAGGTTAGGTTAGGTTAGGTTAGGTTAGGTTAGGTTAGGTTAGGTTAGGTTAGGTTAGGTTAGGTTAGGTTAGGTTAGGTTAGGTTAGGTTAGGTTAGGTTAGGTTAGGTTAGGTTAGGTTAGGTTAGGTTAGGTTAGGTTAGGTTAGGTTAGGTTAGGTTAGGTTAGGTTAGGTTAGGTTAGGTTAGGTTAGGTTAGGTTAGGTTAGGTTAGGTTAGGTTAGGTTAGGTTAGGTTAGGTTAGGTTAGGTTAGGTTAGGTTAGGTTAGGTTAGGTTAGGTTAGGTTAGGTTAGGTTAGGTTAGGTTAGGTTAGGTTAGGTTAGGTTAGGTTAGGTTAGGTTAGGTTAGGTTAGGTTAGGTTAGGTTAGGTTAGGTTAGGTTAGGTTAGGTTAGGTTAGGTTAGGTTAGGTTAGGTTAGGTTAGGTTAGGTTAGGTTAGGTTAGGTTAGGTTAGGTTAGGTTAGGTTAGGTTAGGTTAGGTTAGGTTAGGTTAGGTTAGGTTAGGTTAGGTTAGGTTAGGTTAGGTTAGGTTAGGTTAGGTTAGGTTAGGTTAGGTTAGGTTAGGTTAGGTTAGGTTAGGTTAGGTTAGGTTAGGTTAGGTTAGGTTAGGTTAGGTTAGGTTAGGTTAGGTTAGGTTAGGTTAGGTTAGGTTAGGTTAGGTTAGGTTAGGTTAGGTTAGGTTAGGTTAGGTTAGGTTAGGTTAGGTTAGGTTAGGTTAGGTTAGGTTAGGTTAGGTTAGGTTAGGTTAGGTTAGGTTAGGTTAGGTTAGGTTAGGTTAGGTTAGGTTAGGTTAGGTTAGGTTAGGTTAGGTTAGGTTAGGTTAGGTTAGGTTAGGTTAGGTTAGGTTAGGTTAGGTTAGGTTAGGTTAGGTTAGGTTAGGTTAGGTTAGGTTAGGTTAGGTTAGGTTAGGTTAGGTTAGGTTAGGTTAGGTTAGGTTAGGTTAGGTTAGGTTAGGTTAGGTTAGGTTAGGTTAGGTTAGGTTAGGTTAGGTTAGGTTAGGTTAGGTTAGGTTAGGTTAGGTTAGGTTAGGTTAGGTTAGGTTAGGTTAGGTTAGGTTAGGTTAGGTTAGGTTAGGTTAGGTTAGGTTAGGTTAGGTTAGGTTAGGTTAGGTTAGGTTAGGTTAGGTTAGGTTAGGTTAGGTTAGGTTAGGTTAGGTTAGGTTAGGTTAGGTTAGGTTAGGTTAGGTTAGGTTAGGTTAGGTTAGGTTAGGTTAGGTTAGGTTAGGTTAGGTTAGGTTAGGTTAGGTTAGGTTAGGTTAGGTTAGGTTAGGTTAGGTTAGGTTAGGTTAGGTTAGGTTAGGTTAGGTTAGGTTAGGTTAGGTTAGGTTAGGTTAGGTTAGGTTAGGTTAGGTTAGGTTAGGTTAGGTTAGGTTAGGTTAGGTTAGGTTAGGTTAGGTTAGGTTAGGTTAGGTTAGGTTAGGTTAGGTTAGGTTAGGTTAGGTTAGGTTAGGTTAGGTTAGGTTAGGTTAGGTTAGGTTAGGTTAGGTTAGGTTAGGTTAGGTTAGGTTAGGTTAGGTTAGGTTAGGTTAGGTTAGGTTAGGTTAGGTTAGGTTAGGTTAGGTTAGGTTAGGTTAGGTTAGGTTAGGTTAGGTTAGGTTAGGTTAGGTTAGGTTAGGTTAGGTTAGGTTAGGTTAGGTTAGGTTAGGTTAGGTTAGGTTAGGTTAGGTTAGGTTAGGTTAGGTTAGGTTAGGTTAGGTTAGGTTAGGTTAGGTTAGGTTAGGTTAGGTTAGGTTAGGTTAGGTTAGGTTAGGTTAGGTTAGGTTAGGTTAGGTTAGGTTAGGTTAGGTTAGGTTAGGTTAGGTTAGGTTAGGTTAGGTTAGGTTAGGTTAGGTTAGGTTAGGTTAGGTTAGGTTAGGTTAGGTTAGGTTAGGTTAGGTTAGGTTAGGTTAGGTTAGGTTAGGTTAGGTTAGGTTAGGTTAGGTTAGGTTAGGTTAGGTTAGGTTAGGTTAGGTTAGGTTAGGTTAGGTTAGGTTAGGTTAGGTTAGGTTAGGTTAGGTTAGGTTAGGTTAGGTTAGGTTAGGTTAGGTTAGGTTAGGTTAGGTTAGGTTAGGTTAGGTTAGGTTAGGTTAGGTTAGGTTAGGTTAGGTTAGGTTAGGTTAGGTTAGGTTAGGTTAGGTTAGGTTAGGTTAGGTTAGGTTAGGTTAGGTTAGGTTAGGTTAGGTTAGGTTAGGTTAGGTTAGGTTAGGTTAGGTTAGGTTAGGTTAGGTTAGGTTAGGTTAGGTTAGGTTAGGTTAGGTTAGGTTAGGTTAGGTTAGGTTAGGTTAGGTTAGGTTAGGTTAGGTTAGGTTAGGTTAGGTTAGGTTAGGTTAGGTTAGGTTAGGTTAGGTTAGGTTAGGTTAGGTTAGGTTAGGTTAGGTTAGGTTAGGTTAGGTTAGGTTAGGTTAGGTTAGGTTAGGTTAGGTTAGGTTAGGTTAGGTTAGGTTAGGTTAGGTTAGGTTAGGTTAGGTTAGGTTAGGTTAGGTTAGGTTAGGTTAGGTTAGGTTAGGTTAGGTTAGGTTAGGTTAGGTTAGGTTAGGTTAGGTTAGGTTAGGTTAGGTTAGGTTAGGTTAGGTTAGGTTAGGTTAGGTTAGGTTAGGTTAGGTTAGGTTAGGTTAGGTTAGGTTAGGTTAGGTTAGGTTAGGTTAGGTTAGGTTAGGTTAGGTTAGGTTAGGTTAGGTTAGGTTAGGTTAGGTTAGGTTAGGTTAGGTTAGGTTAGGTTAGGTTAGGTTAGGTTAGGTTAGGTTAGGTTAGGTTAGGTTAGGTTAGGTTAGGTTAGGTTAGGTTAGGTTAGGTTAGGTTAGGTTAGGTTAGGTTAGGTTAGGTTAGGTTAGGTTAGGTTAGGTTAGGTTAGGTTAGGTTAGGTTAGGTTAGGTTAGGTTAGGTTAGGTTAGGTTAGGTTAGGTTAGGTTAGGTTAGGTTAGGTTAGGTTAGGTTAGGTTAGGTTAGGTTAGGTTAGGTTAGGTTAGGTTAGGTTAGGTTAGGTTAGGTTAGGTTAGGTTAGGTTAGGTTAGGTTAGGTTAGGTTAGGTTAGGTTAGGTTAGGTTAGGTTAGGTTAGGTTAGGTTAGGTTAGGTTAGGTTAGGTTAGGTTAGGTTAGGTTAGGTTAGGTTAGGTTAGGTTAGGTTAGGTTAGGTTAGGTTAGGTTAGGTTAGGTTAGGTTAGGTTAGGTTAGGTTAGGTTAGGTTAGGTTAGGTTAGGTTAGGTTAGGTTAGGTTAGGTTAGGTTAGGTTAGGTTAGGTTAGGTTAGGTTAGGTTAGGTTAGGTTAGGTTAGGTTAGGTTAGGTTAGGTTAGGTTAGGTTAGGTTAGGTTAGGTTAGGTTAGGTTAGGTTAGGTTAGGTTAGGTTAGGTTAGGTTAGGTTAGGTTAGGTTAGGTTAGGTTAGGTTAGGTTAGGTTAGGTTAGGTTAGGTTAGGTTAGGTTAGGTTAGGTTAGGTTAGGTTAGGTTAGGTTAGGTTAGGTTAGGTTAGGTTAGGTTAGGTTAGGTTAGGTTAGGTTAGGTTAGGTTAGGTTAGGTTAGGTTAGGTTAGGTTAGGTTAGGTTAGGTTAGGTTAGGTTAGGTTAGGTTAGGTTAGGTTAGGTTAGGTTAGGTTAGGTTAGGTTAGGTTAGGTTAGGTTAGGTTAGGTTAGGTTAGGTTAGGTTAGGTTAGGTTAGGTTAGGTTAGGTTAGGTTAGGTTAGGTTAGGTTAGGTTAGGTTAGGTTAGGTTAGGTTAGGTTAGGTTAGGTTAGGTTAGGTTAGGTTAGGTTAGGTTAGGTTAGGTTAGGTTAGGTTAGGTTAGGTTAGGTTAGGTTAGGTTAGGTTAGGTTAGGTTAGGTTAGGTTAGGTTAGGTTAGGTTAGGTTAGGTTAGGTTAGGTTAGGTTAGGTTAGGTTAGGTTAGGTTAGGTTAGGTTAGGTTAGGTTAGGTTAGGTTAGGTTAGGTTAGGTTAGGTTAGGTTAGGTTAGGTTAGGTTAGGTTAGGTTAGGTTAGGTTAGGTTAGGTTAGGTTAGGTTAGGTTAGGTTAGGTTAGGTTAGGTTAGGTTAGGTTAGGTTAGGTTAGGTTAGGTTAGGTTAGGTTAGGTTAGGTTAGGTTAGGTTAGGTTAGGTTAGGTTAGGTTAGGTTAGGTTAGGTTAGGTTAGGTTAGGTTAGGTTAGGTTAGGTTAGGTTAGGTTAGGTTAGGTTAGGTTAGGTTAGGTTAGGTTAGGTTAGGTTAGGTTAGGTTAGGTTAGGTTAGGTTAGGTTAGGTTAGGTTAGGTTAGGTTAGGTTAGGTTAGGTTAGGTTAGGTTAGGTTAGGTTAGGTTAGGTTAGGTTAGGTTAGGTTAGGTTAGGTTAGGTTAGGTTAGGTTAGGTTAGGTTAGGTTAGGTTAGGTTAGGTTAGGTTAGGTTAGGTTAGGTTAGGTTAGGTTAGGTTAGGTTAGGTTAGGTTAGGTTAGGTTAGGTTAGGTTAGGTTAGGTTAGGTTAGGTTAGGTTAGGTTAGGTTAGGTTAGGTTAGGTTAGGTTAGGTTAGGTTAGGTTAGGTTAGGTTAGGTTAGGTTAGGTTAGGTTAGGTTAGGTTAGGTTAGGTTAGGTTAGGTTAGGTTAGGTTAGGTTAGGTTAGGTTAGGTTAGGTTAGGTTAGGTTAGGTTAGGTTAGGTTAGGTTAGGTTAGGTTAGGTTAGGTTAGGTTAGGTTAGGTTAGGTTAGGTTAGGTTAGGTTAGGTTAGGTTAGGTTAGGTTAGGTTAGGTTAGGTTAGGTTAGGTTAGGTTAGGTTAGGTTAGGTTAGGTTAGGTTAGGTTAGGTTAGGTTAGGTTAGGTTAGGTTAGGTTAGGTTAGGTTAGGTTAGGTTAGGTTAGGTTAGGTTAGGTTAGGTTAGGTTAGGTTAGGTTAGGTTAGGTTAGGTTAGGTTAGGTTAGGTTAGGTTAGGTTAGGTTAGGTTAGGTTAGGTTAGGTTAGGTTAGGTTAGGTTAGGTTAGGTTAGGTTAGGTTAGGTTAGGTTAGGTTAGGTTAGGTTAGGTTAGGTTAGGTTAGGTTAGGTTAGGTTAGGTTAGGTTAGGTTAGGTTAGGTTAGGTTAGGTTAGGTTAGGTTAGGTTAGGTTAGGTTAGGTTAGGTTAGGTTAGGTTAGGTTAGGTTAGGTTAGGTTAGGTTAGGTTAGGTTAGGTTAGGTTAGGTTAGGTTAGGTTAGGTTAGGTTAGGTTAGGTTAGGTTAGGTTAGGTTAGGTTAGGTTAGGTTAGGTTAGGTTAGGTTAGGTTAGGTTAGGTTAGGTTAGGTTAGGTTAGGTTAGGTTAGGTTAGGTTAGGTTAGGTTAGGTTAGGTTAGGTTAGGTTAGGTTAGGTTAGGTTAGGTTAGGTTAGGTTAGGTTAGGTTAGGTTAGGTTAGGTTAGGTTAGGTTAGGTTAGGTTAGGTTAGGTTAGGTTAGGTTAGGTTAGGTTAGGTTAGGTTAGGTTAGGTTAGGTTAGGTTAGGTTAGGTTAGGTTAGGTTAGGTTAGGTTAGGTTAGGTTAGGTTAGGTTAGGTTAGGTTAGGTTAGGTTAGGTTAGGTTAGGTTAGGTTAGGTTAGGTTAGGTTAGGTTAGGTTAGGTTAGGTTAGGTTAGGTTAGGTTAGGTTAGGTTAGGTTAGGTTAGGTTAGGTTAGGTTAGGTTAGGTTAGGTTAGGTTAGGTTAGGTTAGGTTAGGTTAGGTTAGGTTAGGTTAGGTTAGGTTAGGTTAGGTTAGGTTAGGTTAGGTTAGGTTAGGTTAGGTTAGGTTAGGTTAGGTTAGGTTAGGTTAGGTTAGGTTAGGTTAGGTTAGGTTAGGTTAGGTTAGGTTAGGTTAGGTTAGGTTAGGTTAGGTTAGGTTAGGTTAGGTTAGGTTAGGTTAGGTTAGGTTAGGTTAGGTTAGGTTAGGTTAGGTTAGGTTAGGTTAGGTTAGGTTAGGTTAGGTTAGGTTAGGTTAGGTTAGGTTAGGTTAGGTTAGGTTAGGTTAGGTTAGGTTAGGTTAGGTTAGGTTAGGTTAGGTTAGGTTAGGTTAGGTTAGGTTAGGTTAGGTTAGGTTAGGTTAGGTTAGGTTAGGTTAGGTTAGGTTAGGTTAGGTTAGGTTAGGTTAGGTTAGGTTAGGTTAGGTTAGGTTAGGTTAGGTTAGGTTAGGTTAGGTTAGGTTAGGTTAGGTTAGGTTAGGTTAGGTTAGGTTAGGTTAGGTTAGGTTAGGTTAGGTTAGGTTAGGTTAGGTTAGGTTAGGTTAGGTTAGGTTAGGTTAGGTTAGGTTAGGTTAGGTTAGGTTAGGTTAGGTTAGGTTAGGTTAGGTTAGGTTAGGTTAGGTTAGGTTAGGTTAGGTTAGGTTAGGTTAGGTTAGGTTAGGTTAGGTTAGGTTAGGTTAGGTTAGGTTAGGTTAGGTTAGGTTAGGTTAGGTTAGGTTAGGTTAGGTTAGGTTAGGTTAGGTTAGGTTAGGTTAGGTTAGGTTAGGTTAGGTTAGGTTAGGTTAGGTTAGGTTAGGTTAGGTTAGGTTAGGTTAGGTTAGGTTAGGTTAGGTTAGGTTAGGTTAGGTTAGGTTAGGTTAGGTTAGGTTAGGTTAGGTTAGGTTAGGTTAGGTTAGGTTAGGTTAGGTTAGGTTAGGTTAGGTTAGGTTAGGTTAGGTTAGGTTAGGTTAGGTTAGGTTAGGTTAGGTTAGGTTAGGTTAGGTTAGGTTAGGTTAGGTTAGGTTAGGTTAGGTTAGGTTAGGTTAGGTTAGGTTAGGTTAGGTTAGGTTAGGTTAGGTTAGGTTAGGTTAGGTTAGGTTAGGTTAGGTTAGGTTAGGTTAGGTTAGGTTAGGTTAGGTTAGGTTAGGTTAGGTTAGGTTAGGTTAGGTTAGGTTAGGTTAGGTTAGGTTAGGTTAGGTTAGGTTAGGTTAGGTTAGGTTAGGTTAGGTTAGGTTAGGTTAGGTTAGGTTAGGTTAGGTTAGGTTAGGTTAGGTTAGGTTAGGTTAGGTTAGGTTAGGTTAGGTTAGGTTAGGTTAGGTTAGGTTAGGTTAGGTTAGGTTAGGTTAGGTTAGGTTAGGTTAGGTTAGGTTAGGTTAGGTTAGGTTAGGTTAGGTTAGGTTAGGTTAGGTTAGGTTAGGTTAGGTTAGGTTAGGTTAGGTTAGGTTAGGTTAGGTTAGGTTAGGTTAGGTTAGGTTAGGTTAGGTTAGGTTAGGTTAGGTTAGGTTAGGTTAGGTTAGGTTAGGTTAGGTTAGGTTAGGTTAGGTTAGGTTAGGTTAGGTTAGGTTAGGTTAGGTTAGGTTAGGTTAGGTTAGGTTAGGTTAGGTTAGGTTAGGTTAGGTTAGGTTAGGTTAGGTTAGGTTAGGTTAGGTTAGGTTAGGTTAGGTTAGGTTAGGTTAGGTTAGGTTAGGTTAGGTTAGGTTAGGTTAGGTTAGGTTAGGTTAGGTTAGGTTAGGTTAGGTTAGGTTAGGTTAGGTTAGGTTAGGTTAGGTTAGGTTAGGTTAGGTTAGGTTAGGTTAGGTTAGGTTAGGTTAGGTTAGGTTAGGTTAGGTTAGGTTAGGTTAGGTTAGGTTAGGTTAGGTTAGGTTAGGTTAGGTTAGGTTAGGTTAGGTTAGGTTAGGTTAGGTTAGGTTAGGTTAGGTTAGGTTAGGTTAGGTTAGGTTAGGTTAGGTTAGGTTAGGTTAGGTTAGGTTAGGTTAGGTTAGGTTAGGTTAGGTTAGGTTAGGTTAGGTTAGGTTAGGTTAGGTTAGGTTAGGTTAGGTTAGGTTAGGTTAGGTTAGGTTAGGTTAGGTTAGGTTAGGTTAGGTTAGGTTAGGTTAGGTTAGGTTAGGTTAGGTTAGGTTAGGTTAGGTTAGGTTAGGTTAGGTTAGGTTAGGTTAGGTTAGGTTAGGTTAGGTTAGGTTAGGTTAGGTTAGGTTAGGTTAGGTTAGGTTAGGTTAGGTTAGGTTAGGTTAGGTTAGGTTAGGTTAGGTTAGGTTAGGTTAGGTTAGGTTAGGTTAGGTTAGGTTAGGTTAGGTTAGGTTAGGTTAGGTTAGGTTAGGTTAGGTTAGGTTAGGTTAGGTTAGGTTAGGTTAGGTTAGGTTAGGTTAGGTTAGGTTAGGTTAGGTTAGGTTAGGTTAGGTTAGGTTAGGTTAGGTTAGGTTAGGTTAGGTTAGGTTAGGTTAGGTTAGGTTAGGTTAGGTTAGGTTAGGTTAGGTTAGGTTATGGTTAGGTTAGGTTAGGTTAGGTTAGGTTAGGTTAGGTTAGGTTAGGTTAGGTTAGGTTAGGTTAGGTTAGGTTAGGTTAGGTTAGGTTAGGTTAGGTTAGGTTAGGTTAGGTTAGGTTAGGTTAGGTTAGGTTAGGTTAGGTTAGGTTAGGTTAGGTTAGGTTAGGTTAGGTTAGGTTAGGTTAGGTTAGGTTAGGTTAGGTTAGGTTAGGTTAGGTTAGGTTAGGTTAGGTTAGGTTAGGTTAGGTTAGGTTAGGTTAGGTTAGGTTAGGTTAGGTTAGGTTAGGTTAGGTTAGGTTAGGTTAGGTTAGGTTAGGTTAGGTTAGGTTAGGTTAGGTTAGGTTAGGTTAGGTTAGGTTAGGTTAGGTTAGGTTAGGTTAGGTTAGGTTAGGTTAGGTTAGGTTAGGTTAGGTTAGGTTAGGTTAGGTTAGGTTAGGTTAGGTTAGGTTAGGTTAGGTTAGGTTAGGTTAGGTTAGGTTAGGTTAGGTTAGGTTAGGTTAGGTTAGGTTAGGTTAGGTTAGGTTAGGTTAGGTTAGGTTAGGTTAGGTTAGGTTAGGTTAGGTTAGGTTAG